>JAWWEW010000088.1:60638208-60648746 GCA_035583185.1 Anabacerthia variegaticeps | reverse complement strand
TGAGCCCACAGCTCTCACACGGCACATATATGGGATTAAGGTGAAGACAGAGCCCTTCACCACTATCTACTGGCTCCCTATAGTTTGGCTTTTGGATGGTTTTTTCTAGTTTCATTCTCCAGCATCCAGTCTGGCCATGCTCTTCATAGACAAAGCAGAGCACTGAGACAGGAGACTCCAGCTAGAACTTGTGAACTTCTGTAGCTTTGTAAATACTTACAAGGAGAAACTGCCAATCCCCCACATAGCAGTTTTGGAAATCCAATTAGAGATGTCTTTCTGTAGTGTTCTGTCTCTTTCTCTTACAATGACATTGAAGGCTTCGGCCAAACAGATCTTACTATAAAAGTCCTTTTTAAAAAGGAATTCACATGAATGGGTGCATGTAAACAAGTTCTGTCTGCTTACTGTCCCTGTGAACTACAAACCACTGAAATTAAAAAAATCACAGTGCCGAGGGAATTATCCAACAAGAAATACTTTTCTGATGCCATTGACATAAACAATTCAAACCTTTGGTTCCTGTTGGGCAGCATAGTACTATTCATAGGAAAGGTCCTGAAATAAATGTTTGTGCACCAAAAGCTTAATTTGGTGGAGGATGGTATGGGAAATGAAAAACAAACAAACAAACAAACAAAAATCACACAAACAAACAAACAAATACCACCTAACCACACACACTCCACCCCACACCCCCCCCCCACACACACACACCGTTTCTTGCTTTGCTGCTCCACTCATAGCTATTGATTTCTAAAACTTCCAAAATCTGAATAATCTCTTTCATCAGTAAACATTAAAATAGAGATATAAGGACTTGCATTTGGATGTACTATACCAAAAATGTAAAGGACTCCTCCACATGATAGCATGCCTAATTCCTCGAGAGGCAGGCAAGAAATGCTGGGAAATGCAGCAGGGTAGCCCTGTAACCTGGCATTGTCATTGCTAGCAACAGGCTGAACTTTTCTTGATCTGCTTATAGCTTTGTTTTATTTTCTGTGACAGCAATTTCTCTGACTGACTAGTTGCCTACAGTAATTGATTTTAATTTTGTTATGGTGCAGTTTTATACAGATAGCAGTAACTATTAGTAATTCTATGTATAATGAAGATGTTTACATCTAACAATACAGGGTCTAGAAATACCAGACTGGAGACACTGCATGGAGCACAGAGTGGTACAGGCATGAAGTGATTAATGTCCCTGTCTGGGACACAGGCTTGCCATTGGAGACCCCCCAGCTCTGCACCAATGGTCAGAGAAATACAGACCTGGTATTGGACAAAACTGAGTTTAGGGGTAGTTAAGGGAACAAAAAATAAAAGCCTTTAGTATGTGTGGAATGTATCACATACAGTAAATTGAGCTGCAACATGTAGCTGCAGACCAGTGAAGGAAATGGAGAAAGGTGCAAGTGCATCTCAGAAGACACAGACAAAAGACCTCAAGTAGATCATGGAGCATCAGTGCGATAATATTCCCACAAAGGACAGCAGAAACCAAAGATTTACAGTTTTTAGTCATTCTGCAGTCTGAAGATGCAGACACCAAGACCTAGAGGAATAAGGGAAGGGTGAGCACATCCCAAGAAAACAGATAAAAATTGGGAGTATTGTATTTGTATTATTGTATGTTGTAACTGTATTAATAATACTATTATTGGCACTTTCCCCGCATTGAAGTTTCAACTGCAGTATTATTCTTCCTTCTTCTATATCAATTAGATTTGAATTGGTAATAATATACTCTTTAGATTTCAACTAACAATAAATTCTTGGCCTTAGTTATATGTGAGCTGTTCTTTCTTTTTGACTGTAACCAAGATCTCGAGCACAACAGAGGGGAGATGAGCATGAGGGCCTCTTAAAACTTGTCTCCTAGCAGGAGGCCAGCAGGCATTCTGTAATGTTGCTCCTGCTCTTTCTGAGGTGCATGACTCATGTGGCCAGCTGAGAACCACATTAATGGGAAGTTTGACTGTTATTGTGTGTGTGATTATTTTCACACCCACAGAGCTGAGGCCTGTCTCAGCAGTAAGACTGCTTTGCCCCTCCCTGATGCCATTTCCCTTGAAATGGGATGGTGGGTTTTTTATGAGCTGGAAAGTTCAGCAGGTGATGTTTCTTGACATATGGGCTGCAGGGTAGTTAAGTCTTTGTGTAGAACCCTCACTTGACCCTGTGATCAAGTGACCAAGCAGATAATCAAGAGCTGACGGCATGTCTTGGGTATGCCCAGCATATTTTACATCAGTTATTTGGGTCATCCAGCATAGATCCTCCTGTCCAGCCTGTAGCAAACATGCCCTTGCTGTGACATGTTCTTTCCTGCACAGCAGGAACTTTTACTCTCCTTCTGCCTGACCTCTAGTTTAACAGCTGCCGGGAAGAAAAAAAGTCTTTTAACTCCCCCAAATGCACACGAGGTTTCCTTCCATAAGCCAGGTGCTCTTGTCTAACTGCAGGTTAGGTGGGAGTGGCATCAGGAGTGGGAGACCATCACTCCCAGGGCATCATTCATGACCCAGCTCATGCGGTGCACTAGACATGTGCATGGCTTGTGTGGGAAGGGACCAGGGAGCATTGGACAGTGGCACAGATCTGCAGGCACATATTGGAGAGGACAGGAGACAGGGAAATGCAGGCAAGTAGGCACACCCCATGCTGCAGAGATGGTAGCAGGATTCCCCAAATGTTTCTGACTCTACATGACAAGTTACAATGTGTTACAGCCTCTCCTGTGTTTCAAGACCCTCCCCACTAGTCAAGCCATAACTTTACTCCCTAGCAAAATTCCTGCTGATTTTATAAGCGTGGCATCTAATGTGTGGTTAGGTGTGATGCAAGAGATGAAGAGTCCAGCGCCTGTACTACTCCCTGAAGTTAGTCACCCAAACCAGAGCCCTTTACAAAAGTTAATGTTCTCAATCTGTGTCTTGTTGTACATCTCCATTGCAGACAGTGATGCTGATGGGGAACCTGCCACAGTACAAACCACTAGCAGCTACCAGGATGCAGTCATTTACACAGAATCAAGTCTGGGATCCTGGCACGAGTCAGCATTCAGGGGTTTGTAAACTACTTTTTCTCTCTGAAGACTTATCCTATTTAAAAACAAATTAGGCATATTGTCTCACGGGGATTTATGCCAGTGAAAATTGTAGTTCTAGCGTATGAACAAGAAACCAGACTACAATTACTGCTGTGTTTTTGACACACCATTCCTGTGTTTGAGGCCAGATAATGCTAGCAAGAATTCGCTAACATTATCTACCCAGAAATTGCATAATCTGTAATGTTTGTTATCTACAGGGGAAAGTCACTATCTTCTGATGGATGAAACCTCACAAGTTTCTCTACAGTCATATGACCCGGATGTCACCAAAGATGGCTGTTTTGATGATGCCAAGAAGAAGGAAAAAATTACACAAAACACCCATCCAAAACCAAAAAACAGGCCTGTTTAGTCGACCACCAGCTGCCTGCTGGGGACAGAGGCTGCAGTGCCAGGCTGCAGTCCATGATGTGCAGCTTCCTCGGGTGTAACATGCTCCCCCAGGTGACAACTTCAGTGTGCAAGTCTAGCTCTTCCTCTGACACTGCACTGCCTGACCTGGCACAGCCCTGTCCTGCCATCACCACTGATCACCTAGGACCAAGAAAGAAGGTGGGACAAGTCCTGAGACTGCTTCAGCTTCTAAATTAAAACTGGGGGCCCTGAACCTTTGGGAAATATAAAGCTTCAAGCTTATCTTGAAGAATTTGTCATTACATGGCACAAAATAGTGTTTATTTCTCAATTAGGTACAAAGTGGGTAACTTTTGAGGACAAGAACACAGAGAATACCCTGGCTGGTGGATCTGAGAGGTTTCATGCCTGACATTTAGTTGTTTTCTGACTGACGTTGTCACAAACGTGATACAAATCAGAATTGTGAACTCTCTGACTCATTTTACCCTCGGGCTGTGAAAAAGCAAGTGTTAATTATTCCTTGTTTTTGAAGAAAAGATAAATTTTAGCCTCTGAAGAACCTAGAGGAAAAAGAAATGCAGGCTGAGTCAAAGGCTGTTTGTTAAAAATGTTTTCCCTTTGAAAATATTGGAAATATCTTGTGAGATAAAATGGGATTATTCCAATCTCTGCCAGGATACCAGGTACTCTGGCAGCCAGCACTGCAATGCTGAACATAAAAAAGGGTTTGCCAGCGACTCGCACAGATTTGTGGAGGGCAGATGCACAGACTTGGTCATTTCTGCGTACAGTTCCTTAAAGCAGCTTGCGTTACCTGCAAACCCCATCACCATTCCTCGTAGTCCCAAAGAGTGGGTTTTTAAATAATACACTTCCAATAATGAAGTAAGGCTGCAAAAGTCATTCCATGGAAGTTCTCTCTCCCCCATGCACATGCAGTTCTTTACCACGTTATTCCTAGTCAAAGCTAATGCTGCAAGACAAAACAGACTTTAGGTAAACACATTCAAGGAATCCAGTCCTGCCGTTTCAAGTCTAGGTACTTCCCTTGTGGATCTTATGCTTTGAATGAAATACTAAACATTTCTAAACTAAACTAAACTAAACTGAGGCATGTGGACAAAAAAAAGGAAGCACAAAACACAACACATCTATTACTTGTGTAGTGTGACATTTTCTCTCAAGGTTTTGCATTCTTCACTGCGACACCCCTGGTTCTCAGTGAGAAATCCTCTGTGGGTGGAAGGCATAAGGCATCAGTCCCCTGCCTTATTGTCCAACTCAGCAGCCAGCGAGCACACTGGAGCAACCCTTGGGTGGTACAAGGCTTCTTTTGCAAAGTTTACAAAACACTAAATTAATTTGCTCTCTAACCCAAGGACTTTTCTAGAGAAGTTTCCTGGAAAGAGACAATGTGTTGAGTTAGGGGTTCCTGACACATGGCTGTTCTGAAATGTCACAACTCAGATCCAAACCAGAATAAACACTGAACTCCTGCCCATGCCAAGAGCTCTGCCCAGTCCATCACTGTTGCAGGAGGGAGGGTGGGGTTCCTCTTGAAAAATCCTGCTCTACTCTTGCCCAAATCTTATTCCATAGTCAGAATGGGTCCTTCAATTGATGAGGTAGATGAAAGGATTGCTACACTGAACAGGGATTTAATGAGTTTGGAGCTGTCATGAAGAACATTCAAGAAGTTTCTCACAGAGAGGCTGGAGTGGACAGTTAGCTAGCTGTACACATAGACAAATACTTAAGCAGATTTTGCCCACCAGCACAGTCTGTTTTGTAGAGTTTTGCAAGGCTGTCCATGGTCTTCTGGAAGGCAGGTCTTTGTCTCACTTGAACACTGGGGCTATTTCAAGCACAGTGATACTTACCTTAACCCAGGTCTGTTGTAAAGCAATTCATTGCTTCCCTTCACAAGGAAAGGAGCAAGCAAGTCCTGACGTATGTGTGGTGGTGTGGGATGGGAAGTGGTGGGGTTTGAGTGGGACAGTCACACAGGTAGCTGACAAGGAGGCTGCTGAAACAAGGTACATGCTCCTGTTCAAGCAGACATGCTGTGAAAGAAATTTAATCTTGCAAGCACAAGCTCTAAAAGAAATGTAGTCTTACTGTTGCAGTGGTAAAAAGCATCAAGGATGTTTTTTTATAAATACTTTATTAGTCTTTTCAACAGGATCACCTGCCGAGTTAACCAACATCATTAATTTCTAAACCATTAAAATTTAAAGAATTCACAATTTATAGATTTGACAAGGAAGTAGCAATTGAAATGTTCAAAAACAATAACAGCCAGTTAAAGACTCTTGCTTTTGTTCCATTACAAATAAAAGCTCAGCACTCACTTGAGTTTTATGAATGAGCCGCCATACCAGCATTTTGCTCAAAGACCTCAATTCCTTGAAGCAGAAGTTTAGCATAACATGGTTGATGTTTTTAACCCTTCCTGCTCTGGTGCAGAAAATTAAGGTGTGTGCTGTAGCAGAGTGCCAAACCACTAGCAGGCCCCCAGCTGGGATGGACATACAAGTCTTGTGTCTGTATTTCATCCCTGCTTAGCTGTGACAGTCTGAAGCCACATGAAGAAAAGTTTAGTGCCTCTTACTAGGATCACTAACAGCAGAAAGTCAAGAACAGAGCAAATTTGAAAATATTGGCAAAGAAGGAACAATCAAATCCAATATAAATTTGAATGTTTATGTAGATTTCTTTTTTTTTTTTTGAAACACATTAATAATTCTCTCAATCTACATAGGGTAACAGTTGCTAGCCTGCTCTTCCTGTTTTGGTGGCAGAAGCTAACACAGCAGATAGCAGAGACTACTGGAGTTCTTGATCTTAAAGCAATAGAGAAATGATAAATATGAGTGTAAGCATCCAAGGAAACTACTATTGAGCCCAACACATACTGTTGAAACCAAAGAATAATTTTACAGACTGTCATGTTTTGCTGTTCTCTGCAAGTGCTAGAAGCAAAAATCAAAAGCTCGGATTTCTTCACTGTGACATTGGGAAGAGCTATTCTCAGCCCTGTTGCTGAACATATGCTTCTGGAGGAATACTGGTTTGGCCCAATCCATCGACCCCAAAGTGAGTGGAAGTGTCATCTTCCCCTATGGTAGATAAACTCAAATTACCACAGTGAACTGGAGCTGTGAGCTGGGACCCTTCTGAAGGATCAACAAGATGGGCCCCAGTAGATAGAATCTGTAGGTAATCAAATGCCTGGTTTTCCTATTTGTTCTTTATCCAAATACTCTAATGCACTCAGTCAAGCTCTATACAGTTCCCAGAGGACCAACCACATAAGATGTGGTCTGCTACTGCTACTGACAAAGGTCCTAATTTCAATAAGAGTAGAATCAAGCTTGTTAATTCCTATGGCTCATTAGTAATTATTTTTCCTGGTAATTCCTAAGGCTCATTAGTACTTATTGTTCCCAGTAAATCGTGACTGAATATCTGATTGTATGACTGCACCATTTCAACAGATGTCTGCTTAAACAGGAAGCAAGTCCATCCCATTTTCTGGAAGTGGTTTTGGGGTTTTTATTTATTTCTAGCTGTGAATTCCTTCTAAATCACTCAGAACCAACAATAGGGGGTACACTCACCAAAGTTCATGCTGTTGTTCCCTTTAGCAGAGGGCCTCCACCTCTGGGCACCTGGGACAGATCCTGCCTACCCACCCACTCCCCTGAGCCAGCAGATCCCAGTTCATTTGTTCTGCACTGGCTTGGCTATCATTTTACGGCACATCAGCATTCAAGCCTGCAGCCACAGTCTTTCAATGTTTGCTGCTCAGAGATAACAAATTTCTGGGGATTTGTGAACACTTCTTAAGCTTTAGTCCAGCAAGCCTGACTCCAACTGTCCACAGAACTGGCTGAGAGGCAAAACCACAATGCAAGTATTTTGGTACTCTGAATTACGCACGCTCCCTCCCAACTCACTTCCTCCTTTTCCCTCTAACAGGATACTCTTCAAGCCGTGAACTGTGCTCAGGTTTGATATCAGAAAAGAGGCAAAAGCTGCAGGGTGTTTGCACAGTACTGGGCCCGACACAGGTTTTTACACTCCTTTGTAGCTCCCCTGTCAAAGCTACATATTTGTAGACCTCAGGGGCCAGCCATCAACATGTTGCTAACAGATTTCCTACAGAAAATTTGAGGTGAGGCTGGGAGCAGCAAAAGGTCTAAACTTACCCCAGGAGCCAGCAGAGCTCACACCTCCCTTGCCACCACTGCTTAAACACTCTCCCATGCTCTGCTTTGCCTCTCAACCCACTTCCTTTGTCTCATCTCTCTCTGCCCTGGGTTGACTTTGCCTCATTCCTTTCCACACACACAGGGCAGTGGTGCTGTGTCATACTGGCTGCCACGGGCGCTGGCCTCTTGCAATAGCCTTGGTAGTTGTTTGTGAAACCTGGGATTGAAAGCTGTTGCTTGCTCACTGAAATGTAGTGTTGTAGTACACCACTTTTGCATTTTCTTCATCATTCCCATAGATTTAAAACAAGCAAAATCTTCCAAAATGAAAAGCATGTTTTTACAGAAGTACAGGTGCTTATGAAGGAGCCAGATGCCAGACTCTGTGGGGGGAACGGAACAGGGAACACACAAGAAAAATTCTCACCAGCATCTGGTCTCTGTGAAGTTTACTTAAAAGAGCTGACCTTGGAAATTATTTTGTTTGACAGTGTATTGTTTAATTGTAATGTTCACTTGGATTTCAAAGGCTTAGTGGGTTTTCACAGAGCATGTGTAGGCACTGCCTGTTATTCCCTTGCTTTGATGTTGACTGAGTGACTCAAAACACATGCTTTTAAACAGATAAGCCCTTTCTGGGGAAGGAACACTTGAGCTTTTCTTGTCTTTGTGCATAACCCACATTCATAATCCACTCCAATACCTGACCTCCGTTCTTGAGCTGCATCTCTCTTTGCAGCTCAGAGCACGTTGCCCAAGAAGGGAAGAAAAAAAACTTACCTTCTGTCCTGGGCTGGGCCCTGAGCAACTTTAGCTTTTTGGTAAAGCTCTCAAAAAATCCTTGAGGCAATGGTGTGTAATGAACCAACGCATAACAAGATGGAAAACACAGGACGTTTATGAAGAGAAAGGATTTAAGATCTTTATCACAGCATGCAGAGCAGAGACTAGGACGGACAAGCAACATGCTGTGGCAGGTGCACCATGGCATCATGCAAGCACAGCTGCAGAGGGAAGAATTAATTCACAAGCCTGGCAATTCAGTCGGTCAAATGCTAATTCAGAATATGTGAAACTCATTGAGCACTCACATAGTTCCATTAGCAACTGCGAACAATTAAACACCAGAATTTATATTGCTTTCCAAGCAAATAAACCTCTAAAAATTAATAATAGAGTTAGTATTTCATAAGGACAACTCCCATAACCTAAACTGTGTACTGGTAGATTTAGAGTAGTTACTTATCACACTAAGTTTGAAAGAAGAGTGTGGCTAATTAACTATGTGGAGAATGACTCACGTCACTGCTCAAATCATCTCCAGAAAAAAAAAAACCAAAACATACACAGAAGATCACTCATAGAATCATGGAATGGTTTGGGTTGGAAGAGACCTGTAAAGATCACCTAGTTCCAACCTCCCTGCAATAAAACCACTGCCCCTTGTCCTTTGCTTCAGCCCCTAGGGTCCGTAGATCCCCATTTCTTTTATAAACCTCCTTTTAAATATTGAAAGGCTGCAGTGAGGTCTCCCCAGAGCCTTCTCTTCTCCAGGCTGAACAATCCCAACACTCTCAGCCTGTCTGCATAGGAGAGGTGATCCAGCCTCTTGACCATCTTCGTGGCCTCCTCTGGACTTGCTCCAATAGGTCCACGTCCTTCCTGTGCTGGGGACCTGAGCTGGATGCAGCACTTCAGGTGGGGTGTCACGAGGGCAGAGGGGTAGAATCCCCTCCCTCAACCTCCACTGTAGTTGTAGAGAGACAAAATATTTAAATAAATCTCCCTCTTTTTTGTAGGGATGACCAAAGTGATAAATATGCAAGCAGTGAAAGATGAGACAGAATTAACTCCTGCTTCACTGTGCCCGTCTCCTCCCAGCTGTAGTGGAAACAGTCTCGCCTCTATTCTCAGCAGTGGCCAGTGTCAGCTAGAAGGAATTACGTACCAGCTTGAGTGCTTATAGAAAAGAAGGGGAGGTACAGGAACCCTACCTTTCCCCCGCCAGGAATACACAGTGCCCAGTCAGTCCCAGGAGCACACAGGGTCCTCACAGGCCTCCCCCAGGTGCTGCAGATGCTCACACAGCAGCCAGCCTGGCTGCACCTCCGTCTCCTCACACCCGCAGGCACTGCCTGTCTCCTGCAGCCACGGCGAGTGTCAGTGACAGGACCAAGCGTGGGCCTGACTCTCCTCCTCAGACTCTGACAACATGTCCAGGTTCACAAGATTGTTCTCAGTTTCCCTTTTTAATCTGCTTAAAAGAAAAGGCACAATGATGACCAAAACAAGGCCAGACTGTCTTCTAAAGCAAATATGATTTCCACCTGGAAAAAAGAAATAAGGCAAATTTCTCTAAAAGATGGCTTTCTAAAACATTTTGGAGAAGTATGAATATCTAAAATACACCAGGGAAAAGATATTGCAGAAATTATTTATTTCATGCCAACTTAACTCTTTGACTATATAACACACATTTCAAAAATATATCCAGTACAACAATAATTTAGAACACTACAGAGAAAAATTTGTAACTCTGAATTTCAAAACAAGGTATTTATGCACACATACTTGTATCATAAGGCAAAAGAAGATAGTCTATCCATAAGCAGCACTCCTACAGCCTATCTTGATATACACTGGAGAATGAAGATCTATTACTAAATCTAGGCTTACAAATGATTCCCTTATCTTCCAGATACCTCTACAGAAACACAGCGTATTTCTATAGAAAATAATTAATTTCTATGGTGACAGCTAAGCTATCACTATAAAACTATTACAGTTCACAGGAATATGTCAAATACAGCAACATTATCCTGATGAAGTAACTGAAGCTGCAGTTT
>JAWWEW010000088.1:60626191-60638108 GCA_035583185.1 Anabacerthia variegaticeps | reverse complement strand
GTCAAAAATAGCAATATTATCCTGATGAAATAACTGAAGCTGCATATTATTACTGCCTGTCAATTACAACTAAAAGACACGTGCACACAAAAGCATGCTGAGGAACACATTCCAATGCATTCTAAGAGAAAGAAAGAATAAATTGGGCTTACTATACGATCCAAACAGAAGGTATTAAATATAATGCAATAAAATCAATTACAGCAATTAATGTATTAAAAAGGGATCTAGTTCAACGTGTTTTTTTTCTCGCTAGGAATGCTGAGTTTCTGTTAACATAATCAAATGGTGTAGGAGTGTCTCAGCTTCAGACTAGACTACTTAGTTAGAGGCACAGCTAGTATTAGATAACTGCCACAGAGCAGTAAGTCTTCCTGCAGAGCCCATTAGGGAAAAGGAATGTAAAAGTTTCAGAAAGTTTACAAGACTCACAACTAAGCTGCTCTGAAAAAAGTAACAATTTTCTGAATTTCAAAGAAAAATTAAAAGCTAGGACACAATATATCCCCTCAGTAATGTTCTCATTAATAACTCAGATGCATATATTTGCCTGTAATGAACAAGTCAGATTTCTTGAAGAAGCCTCATAAAAAGTTTTCCTTCATAAAATGATCTCTATTTGGTATTATGAATGCCCCTCAGATTTCAAGTAATTACAGAAATAATGAAAACTGAAATAGAATGTAATTTTTCACATAACATTTACAGTATGCCAAGATAAATTTAATAAAATACAAATTATCACAATTACAGAAAATCATGTGTTTTAATACTTCATATGTAAAAATCATTGTCATGTAATGTTTTAGAACAGCAAGAATATTGAAGACAGCAGCTTTCCGCCATTCCTATTAATTCTGCTAATGACTATTTTACAAGTGCTTGATTGCAAAACAAAGGCAGATTATACACCATGATTTGTCCAGTAGTGTTAAGTTACAGTAGTATAAAGTTTTTCTTACTGTTACACATTACTTTACCTAAATAATAAGCTACATTGTCATTTGCCCAGTGTCACTATTAGCACAGATTAGACATTACATATCCTTTAGCTTCCCTCATAGAAAGACTCTCACTTCATTGCTGAGATGCACCTCTCTTTAGCAGAGTACAGGACTTATTTCCCAGTACACATATCAAAATACAAATACCAAACTACAAATCTAGTGTAGGAGTATTTTGAGTAGTAAGTTTGAGGAGTAAGTTTGACTATTTTGCTATCCATACTTTTTAGGAGCTTCAACACTGACAGAGTATTCAAGCAGCTACTGTTTTCAATTCCACTTTTTGAAGCTCATTGTGAGTTGCATGCACTCTTCTCACTTGTTTAAATATTTAAAATAAAGACATTCAAACATTTGTACTTAACTTGGGTGGGATTTTTGGCATTTTGGGGGTTTTTGTGGTGTTCACAGCTGAAGAGAAAGCTGGAAATGATGGTGAAATGTACACACTAACTGCTCAGTAATTCAGAAGAAATAAAGAAATATGTAAGTGACATTCTTTAGCTGCAAATAAATATGACTATATATACTGACAGAAAAACATATTAACACCCAGTTCCCAAAAGCACAGTTTGCAAGGGAGTTGTAAATCATGTAATCTGGAGCATCAAATGGGATGCAGGAACACCATTAGCCTACAGTACAGTCACTGCTCCACATACCACAGCTAGTGTTAACTTGGTTTAGCTGCAGTGCTGCTGGGACTCCAGCTACAGCAGCAAAGAACCCAACAAAAGTTGCCACAATCAGGCTGGGAAGCACTAGAGAATCACAGAATGGTTTGGGTTGGAAGGGAACTATACAGGCCATCCAGACCAACTCCCTGCAACCAGCCAGGACATCTTCAATTAGATCTGGGTGCTCAGAGCCCTGTCCAGCCTGGCCTTGAATGTTTCCAAGGACGGGTCATCCACCACCTCTCTGGAGAAAGGCAGATCCTTAGGCACAAGAGCTCCCAGACAAATTCTGCATTAGTTGTATGAGCAGTAGGCAAACTGGTTTAAAACCAGCTCAAACAGACAGCAAATGTTGTGCAGCACATCCCTTATTTCTACAGTGTTTTTCTACAAAGTTATACTTCATATTCTCTGTTGAAAGTCTTCCAGATTCAGTAATATCAACCCATAATTTTCAAAACACACTTTAGATTAACTGGCCTACAAATTGCACATAAATAGAGCAAGAGTAACTGCTGGTCAGCAATCCACACTACAGATGAAAACTGACTTCACCTATCAGTTCCTTACTTTAACAGCATCCAGGGAGGATGGGACACCAGAGATCACCAAGTGCAAGCCGGGGAACTCTTTAGAGTTTTTCAAAGCTCGTTTAGTTCACTACAACTTAAAAAAAGGTCAATGGATTCCCACCTCAATGAACTCCGAATATCTTTGTTAGAATGTGAAATCCCACTGCCATTAACTTATACAGTCAACTCCACAAATTATTGTATTCCCATGAAAAGTGCACAGAGGGTTTACACCAGGGACTACTCATCTTTTGTACATAAAATCCTGACTACATTTCCCCTGAAAATTCTGTTTGCAGCCATTTCACCTAGAGGGGAAAAACCAGGTGCCAAGAAGGCTCAATCAAAGTCTCTGAAGTCACCAGGGACTAGGTAAGGATACTTCACAGACATTCAGAAAAACAAACATTCCTTTTATAGTTTTGCCATTAACACTGAATTAGATCCCTTTGCAGTGACATTTCAAGAGAACTTGAACCTTATTTCATCCAAAGACTTTTATAAATACACTTCCGGGAAATTAAATGAGATACGAATTTTTAAAACAGACATATCAAGTGTAAGAACATTCATCCAAAAACCCTTTCACATAAGGCTGAATTCAGGATAGCAGTTACAAGCAGATCTAAAATAAATGAAACAGGTGCTAAAAGACATGCTAAAGAAACCTCTGAATAAAGAGAGATTCTTTTCCTCAGCTTACAGTCCCTGATACAGCCATAAGACTCGGAGCAAGCTTTTACAAACATAAAATATCCAAACCAAAAAAGTGCCCTCATACAGGCAAATCTGAAAATTGGATGAGCTTGAATACATGTGGGCATGGCTGACATTCAGTATATTAACCTAAGAACAAAACTGACAATTCTTGTATGTCTGCCAATTTATTAATATAATTATTTCTATACAAATAGAGATTTTGTTTTCTTCTTCATAGTAACAATTCAGTGTTTTAAAACAGGCAGATCAATATATTACAAATACTACTACCGTTAGAACATGTACTAAATCACAAGAGGTAGAGTTAGATCCCCATTAACAATTAACTTGAGAAAAAACAGACTACCTTTAAAAGTTAGTAGAATATGCCATTCATGAAAACTTATTTTTCAGAACAACTCATTCCTAGCTGCTTTAAGAGATGTCTGGTTTTTAAGCATGATAAAGAATGTATGATAGACACATGTTCTCTTTCAGTTTTTAACATAACTCTGCAATAAGCATGTAAGAAAACTCCCAAGTGGTAAAGACTTCAGACAAACTGCAAAAAAGCATTATTTTATATTATTCAAATTACCGAAGTTATCATGAATTTGACCACATCTTTTACCTTATGATTACATTTGCAAATTCATTCACGTAACTATGGTTTAAAAATATATCTACACCAATGAAATTAATGTCAAGCTTTTCTACACTGTTAATAATTGGCATTTTTGGATGGCATACAAATGAGTAAGTATTATTCTTTTTGCAACAACTTACTGCAAAATACAGGCACCTTAAAAACTGATATGTAATGCAACCAGGGTATGTAGGATATTAAAAGTGTTTGCCATTTATCTAGTCATGCTATGTATTTCCCTTCTTTTAAAGAAATACTCTACAGTTCAAAGCCGTGCCTGAGGTGCGTGCAAATTATCAAGTTTCAGTATTTAACTCAATTTTTGTAGTATATTTCTTTTACAGTTACAAAAACACTAGTGTGCCAAAATTTTGAACCATTACAACTGTAAAGATCTTAAGCAGATATTGTATCTTCAATAACGTATTCTTGCTATTGCACACATGCTTCTAAGACAGTGAAACTCTGGTCCATATTCAATTTCAACTATTTACACATGCTAAAATCATTTATCTGCATATGATGCTGGAAAAGAAAAAATACAGCCTTTCTTGACCAACACACATAGCTCCAAAATTTATGCCACCAAATTTCATAGAATCATAGAATACCAGGCTGGAAAAAACCTCAAGGATTATCTGTCGACACCAAGCTGTGTGGTGTGGTCAACAAGCTGGAAGGAAGGGATGCCATCCAGAGGAACTTGGGAAGGTTTGAGAGGTGGCTCTGTACAAACCTCATGAAGTTAAACAAGGCCAAGTAAAAGGTCCTGCACTTGGGTTAGAGCAGTCCCAGACATACCTACAGGTTTGCAGGGAACTGCACCAGGCCTGTGGATTTGTTGACAGAGCAAGAATTGGACCTTGGCCAGATTGTTGTGTACCCGTGAAAATAAACAGCTTGCAGAGACTGAGAGAACTCAGGAGAAGCAGAAGATAAGAACCTTGGATGAGTTTGTACAGAGACCATAGTTTGTAACTGTGGCCAATAGGTGATTGTTTGTGTGTAATAAGCACCAATAATGCTAGTGCACGTACACTTAGGAAATATATAAAAGTAGCTGTGTGAAAAAATAAAGGGAGTTTTCACTTTTATCTACTCGGGATCTTTGCCTGCATTTTATCGAGTCTGTCCCAACAATGACACAGGTTGGGCAGAAAAGTGATCGAGAGCAGCCCTGCTGAGAAGGACTTGGGGTGCTGGTGGGTGAGAGGCTGGACTTGACCTGGCCATGTGCACTCACAGCCCAGACACCAAACGTGTCCTGGGCCACGTCCAAAGCAGGGTGGGCAGCAGGTGAGGGAGGGGATTCTGCCCCTCTGCTCTGCTTTGGTGAGACCCCACCTGGAGCTCTGCATCCATCTCTGGGGTCCCAGCACAGGGAGGACATGAACCTGCTGGAGTGAGTCCAGAGGAGAGCCATGAAGCTGATAAGGGGCCTAGAGCAGCTCTCCTATGAAGACAGTCTGAGAGAGATGAAACTGTTCAGCCTGGAGAAGAGAAGGCTGCATGGAGACCTTACAGAAACCTTCCAGTATCTGAAGGGGCCTACAAGGACGTTGGAGAGGGACGCTTCACCAGGAACTGTAGCGACAGGACAAGGGGGAAAGGCTTCAAACTGAAAGACAGTAGGTTTAGATTAAATATCAGGAAAACATTCTTTACTGTGAGGGTGTGAAACCCTGGCACAGGGTGCCCAGAGAACTGTGGATGTCCCATCCCTGGAAGTGTGAAAGCACAGGTTAGATGGGGCTCTGAGCAACATGGTCTAGCCCTGCCCAGGACAGAAGGTGTTGGGACTAGGTGATCGTTAAGGCCCCTTCCAATCCAAACCATTCTCTGACTCTATGATTCGGTGGTCCAACCTTTCTCAGCAAAAGCACAGTCTAGACAAGAGGACTCAGCACCTTGTCCAGCCAATTTCAAAGTGTCCAATCATAGTGAATCCACCACTTCTCTGGGGAGATTATTCCAACAGATGATCATTTGCATTGTGTAAAAACTTTCAATTGTGTCCAGTTGGAATCTCCCCAGGAATAAGTTGTACCCACGACCCCCAGTCTTTTCCACGTGACTCCTTGTAAAACCAGAGTCTCCATTTTCTCTGTAGCCTCCCTTTAAATACTGTATGTTGTGGTTTTATGAAGAACAACCTGCCACTCAATCTTTCTTCTTATTCAGGTCTGATTCAAACATAACTGAAGGCAAAAGAAGCCTTCATTTTACTCAGCAGATTTTGAACTACAGTTCAAATAGAAAAATTACAGAAAGTATTATGATAATTGATATAACTGCACTTTGGATGCATTAAGATGCTCTCACAGCATCAGTTAAAATACAAAAAAAAAAAAAAAAAAGAAAAAATCCTTCCAGAAAATCTCTCCCTAGAACCTAGACTGTTACAGCTTAAGTTTTATATACACTTCAAGGTATAGTTATGAGTTTACCATTCATTAAATTAATAATTTTCTCCTTTTCATCATGACACAAAAGCCCACACTGATGCACAACAGTATCTACAGCAGAAGCATATTCTTATCATAAGTGGTGAAATTATCATACATGTGCATTTCCAAAATAGTTGTTCCTTCATATTCTTTTTTTAAACAGAAACAGTCTTTGATGGTTCAGTGATATATCACGAATACAGTATTTTCCAAGCAATGAGTAGGAGCTAGATTTCCACTCAATTTTCTTTAGCTTTGAGGAGCTTACACGTCATCAAATATTTTACTTCGAGACATTGACAGGTATCTTCCACCAGGCTGGTACCTGCAGAATCAATTTTAAATATTAAGAAATACCACAGGAAATAGAAAAACAAAGACCCACAAAATCAAATAACTCTCACTGGAATCCTACTCCTTAACTCTCAGTGAATTATGGCACCTGAAGTTCTTCTGAATTACTGTTCCCATGAGATTCTGATAGACAGTCCTTAAATTAAACCTCATGTGACCAAGGAAAACAGTGATATGAATACTGGGAGTCTTTAAGAACTTATTTTGCTGATACAAAGGAAAGCAGTTAGATGTTTTGGTTGAACAGGACTTTCTTCTTAAAAAAACCCAATGAAACCAACAACTAAACAAACAAAAGTAAAAACATGAAACACAAAAATCCCAGAACAAATAATGGCATCCAAAAAGTAGTTTACATGCTTATAGATAGAAGTCCACTAAACCATTTGTGCCTTTTTTTGATTGGGTATGCTAGTTTTAGCTGAAAAATAATAAAGGAGAAGTTTTTATACGGGAAGTTTAAATTATTTATATTAAATGGTTCTATGCTATAATGACCTGAATAGAAACAGCACTCATGAAATATTTTGTTTCTTAAATATGAGCAGAGCTACGATGCTCTGTGACTGAGGAAATTTGCTGTTGCAGTCACACCCATAAAATCTCAAAATTCTCTGTAACAGAGAGCTACACAGTGCAGTCTTGTACTTTCTGTTCAGGATGTCCTGATTTTAATTTACTTCAGTAGTTCCAAGGTCTGATGCCCAGCTGCATTCTTGCAACAGGTCCTGTAATACCCAATTTTCTTTCTTGCAGCGTTTTATAATGGATTTTATACAGAGAAATCAAGTGAGCTTTCTGAACTCTTATAGGAAATTACAGAAAACCTTATGTTGTATATATGTCTGTTGAGGAATACACCTAGTGCAGGCAGCTCTCTGTGCAGCTGCAGGTTGTGCCCTGGATGGCAGGAAATGGCAGGAGCCCCAGGCAAGGGGGCATGAACTGACCCTTTGCAGGGGACCTGTGGTACCAGCCAGGTGAGGACACTTGAAGACTGCAGGAGTCAAGGACTGGGATGGAAGACCCCAGAGTATCAGGGGCACAGACTTACAGTGCATAAAAGCTCAGGGATTCCTTTGTTTGGGGTCCCTTCCCAGAGGCACAAACTCATGTTGTTATTCTGTCACTGCACCATGATTAAATTACTCAAGGGAACCAGATGTCTGGGACTCTGCTATGGGAAACTTGTGGTTGAGCTGGAAAGGGAAACTTGTCTGACTGTGAGAGCATGGTGTGTGCAGAGTGAAACTGGGCACCCAGAGAGTCACTGGACCTACATGCTGTGAAGGGGCTTCAGTCCCAGCAGTGAAAGTCTGGGCTGGTGAGACAGTGATAGACAGACTGCCTCCTGAATAGTCAGACTGGGAAGTTTCATTAACATACAGATCTTTCACCAGTTTTATTCGCAATATTTTTCAGATTATGCCACTATACAAAGTGATATTCAAATCTTATTCTGACATTTCTAAAAAACCTGAAAAACCTTGAGGTTTTCATTGGTTTTAAAACAATTCCTGTATCATGGGGCAGAAGGTAGAAAGGAAAAGGCCTAGGTGAAATGGTAAATTTAGTTTACAAAGTTATTATTATGAAAACATTTGACAAAGTTGTCATAGGTGAGAAGACACAAGACATTAGTAAATAACACAGAAGAATCCTCACCTTCCTGAGTCTGATTCAAGAGGGTCATCATTAACAGAGTCTGCATTAAAATCCAAAGGTTCTGCATCCTGGAGGAGTTCTATTCTGTCTCTTTCAGCCCTACCATTTGATCGGGTATACTTTGATAGTGCTGTGTAAGTAAAAGGAACAAAAGACATTCATTTGCTCTGTGAACAGCTTGGAACATATTGAGACATCAAATTTAAAAGACTATAATAATAACTAACTCATGCAAAGCAAAAGTGCATTAATTTAGAGTAGATTCAATATTAAACCAAACTTGCTTAAATTTATAGTATTTCAATTTTGTACCTCCACAGAACACAGGCAACTAAAACTTTTCTTTCGCCCCTCAAATAGGATGAGATCTACTGTGCAAGAAAGAATCAAAGAAAATGAGAAACTACATGCAACCTTTACTTTTAAATCAATCACCCATTCATCTTCGCAGGTTCAGGCTGTGAAGAGACAATCTCATTAATTAATGAAATATAGTCGTTTAGCAGTTCACTCTGTGACCTTCAGTAGGCCAGTAACTATGGCTAGTTTTGGTGTTGGAATGATAAATATTTATATTGTTAATACTAAAATATATCTTTGGTTAGTCTACCGCTAAAAATCTGTGTTTCCAACTTTGTAAAGAGGAGGGAGAAACCTATCAGTGCTGTTTCAAAAGCATATTCAAGGTTTCCTTCCTCCTCCCCTTTTTCTTCAGTTTCATTTAACTGTTACCTTACAGCAGTACAAAAAATGCTCAAAAATGCACAAAAAAACCCATTAACACTCTGACGAACTTATTGGAAGTTTAAAGCATCCACAAAAAAAGCATTTTGCTAACAGACATTATTCAATGAAAATGCATCCACTTGTGTGGTATGTTACTGGTTTTACATTTGTTGTCATCTGGTTGCTCCATCAGTCCAGTTTGAAATAGTTCATTTGGAAGTAGAAGAGGTAAATGTTAAGATTTACAACACCCAACTTGAAGATATATCATGAATAGTTTCTTTGCTGGCAACTGCTACTCTAACTGCATCCATTATATATCCCATAAGATGAAGTAATAGGTCTTAAGAGTAGTCAGAATTTTCCATCTGTACTAGTTGAAGAGATGGAAATAAACACAGCACTCTTTTTAGTGTCTTAAATGGCAAGAGGGCACTGTGCCACAGAAGTAAATGTATCAGTGCATCACCTAAGACAAAAATGAATATATTTGAAACTACTCACACAGCCAGAGTTGTCCAGACAAGACATTAAAAGAGAAGAAAACAAAACAAACTTCACCCCAAACCCACAAAGCTTACGTCTATTGGCATTGGTCTCTGTGAAGCTGGATTCTTTTTGGTCTGTGTGGACAGCTCTGTTTCTAGTGGAATCATCTCTATTTCCATATCGCTCTTTCCACTCCTGGAAAAAAAGACAACAAAAGAAAACATAAGCTGTGAGAATAAAGCAACACAACAAAAGCATGTGTGGGATCAAGGAATACTCCAGATCCATAATTTAGAGCTAAATTAATCACATCAGACTATAAAAGTAATACTTTAAAAGTGTTCCTGTTCAGTAATTTGATACAGGAAGAATTTTTGTTTCATTTTAAACTCAAGATGTGTCTCTTCACTAAACCAGTTATCATAACTGCTCTTTAGAAAAAGACTTGCAGAAAACAAACTGAATCTCAAATCTGCACTCAAAGTTCACTCACCTCCTCTAAGTTACGATGGGAACTGCTGCTTTTATTGATTACTACTTCCACCTAGTGGTACAGTGGAAAAATAACAAGATGCAAGTAGCACCAAAAAAACCCGAAAACATTGGGACAGGCCATGTTTACTAAACTTGTTCTGTTGTTTCCATTCTGACACATACATGTAAACATTTTAGTATAAAGTATAATAAAATATTAAAGAGGAAAATGTCTCATGCTTTTATTACTCTATAGAAATGTTTCTAATTGCTCCAATAACTTCAATATGTTTCAGAGTCACATCTAGATCCCAGATTATGGACTAGTAGGAACTGACAGACTCAAAAATTACTGTGTAAATTTATATCATATGTTGCAATTCTAAACCGCAAAAGGAATAAACATTTAATCAGGGTCCAGTAAAAGATGACACTCTCAGAAGCTCCAGAAGTTTAAAAAATTAATATTTAATGAAAACCTCAAAATAACAGGCAGCATCTGAAATTTGAGTTTGCTGCTCAACTAAAATTGTTGCTTCATGTCAGACCATTTCAGTATATACTAAATGTATTTTGCACTTGCTACTGTGTTGTTACACAAAACGTTCAAGTTCTAAAATCATGAGGCTGGAGGAGAGGGTCAGAAGAAAAGTCTATGCTGTATTGACTGTCATCTGGGATTAAAGTGCACCTGATCTTGAAAAGTCTAGGTTTTAGTTCCAGTATTATCTTCCATGCATCCTCTCTATTCATATCTGTGACTTTCTATGCTAGATTCCAAATGTTGCAACTTAATGAAAAACTAAAGCTTCACAAGTCTTTCAATTCAGTCTGCACACAAAACATGATTTGAATAAAACATTCTGGGTTTTTTTCAGTGGAAACAGTATTATTTCTGTCTCAAATCCAATTACCTCCTCTGGGAAAAAAAAAACCAATCAAACAACACCAACACCAAAACAAACAAAAAACCCAACCAACCAACCAAACAAAACCACAAAATAAAACCTGTGCCAGTTACTTTGCAATGAGCATACAAAAGAAGGTAAGTTTGGGAGGAGCACACTGCCCATTTCAGTGAATATGATACTGCAACTACAGTTACTTCAAGCAGCAGTATCAATGTAAGAGATTGATAATACACCATTTCAGATTATTCTGCATCCTAGAAACCAGGAACCTGTTTAATGCTTGTTACACCTCCCGGCATACACCACAGCACACTGAGTAACAAAAGAGTCCAAGCAGTGTAACTAAAATCATCCTCTTACCTTCTATAATTAATAATTAAGACCATCTAAGACTATTCAGCAAGATTAAACTGATTCCATCAATTACTTGGGATTAATATTTTTGTGGACTAGATTATGCTGAATTAAATAGCCATAGCAAATCCTATTAGATACTGCAGTATAATATTATCATTAGCTAAAACAATATCATACCCTTCTTCTGTTTTCACCTTCTTCCTGCCTCTGTCTTTTTCTTTTCTCTATAAATAAAAAAAAATATTATTTGTCTGAGTTCTATACAAGAGAAATCATTAGCAATATTTTTTTAAGCAAACAATAAAAATCAAAAGTTAACAAGCAGACTCGAAATAGACAGCTCACACAACTAAACAGAACAAAAAGCTGCTTGTCTATCATGGAGTTTCCCATGAAAATGAATTTGTCATGACGGTATCTTGGGTCATGGCATGACATTTGGATACCAGCTGACAAAGCTAAAAAAACCCCCCTCTTAATAACAGCTGGGAAAAGTGTGACATTAAGAAAAAGCTTGAGCATTACTGAATTGAGATCTTGCAGAAGTTCTGTGAGGCTCAAAATACGGCCCAAATATTTTGTGTCCATTTCTGCTATTGGGTTGGAAGTATGAAATCACAGTATCAAAGTAATCATAACCTCTTGTTTTAAGGAGTGAGACACATTCATCTTTCTCCAAAAAATAAAGAAATACTAGTATTCTATGTAAATCCAGGTTTTGTTTTTCATAAACCAGGAGAATAAAAGTATTCCATAATAAAATTTCAGGATACAATGTTGTAATTTCTAAATATTTACTCAAGAACCACAGTGGTTATCAATTTTCAAGAAAAACTTTCAATAAAAATTAACTAATAAAGAACTTTCCAAGCCAGCAGATAATTACAGCTCTACCT
>JAWWEW010000088.1:60606549-60626181 GCA_035583185.1 Anabacerthia variegaticeps | reverse complement strand
CAATGTGCTTTCTCTGGTAAAACACAGGTGACACAGCAAAAGACATTTAAGGAAATGGCTGAATTCACACAGGTCAATCAACATATTTAACAAAGAAAGATTAAAATTAGTTTGTTGATGATAAACACAATTTAGATGCTAATCACCCTTTATGACAAAAGCACATGCTTAGGTATTATTAGATCAATAACATACTGTAAAATATTTAGAAATACCTAAAATTCAGATACTGGATGAGTAAAACTGGTAGTTCACTCTAAGATGTCAGTGAAGTCCATTGGTGTTTACATAGCCCCCACTGTGCTGCAAGTCTATTGCATTTTGTACCATGAACTGCCTCAGTACAGTTTACAAAATAATGACACGCTATATGTTTTTTTTCCTGCAACATTTCAGACAAATTTAATCCAAAAACTTATTATATCATGAGGAAATGTCTAAGGTACTTAATGCCTTCTTTGCCTCAGTCTTTACGATTAATATCATTTGTTGTCTGAGTATTGAGTCCCCTAGCTGGAAGACAGTGATGGGGAGAAGAATAAAGCCCCCAAAATCCAAGGGGATGTGGTCAGTGACCACCACTCCTACTGAGCAGCTACACGGCTGAGACACACACAGGACTATGGGGCTGACAGGATCCAACAAGGGCACTGAGGGAGCTGGTGGAAGCACTCACGAAGCCACTTGCCTTTCAATTTTCACTTGGGTCACAACAACCCCCTGCAGTGCTACAGGCTGAGGGCACAGTGGCTGGAAAGCAGCCCAGTGGAAAATGACCTGGGGGTGATGGCCAACAGTGGCTGAACATGAGCCAGAGTGTGCACAGGTGGCCAAGAAGGCCATTGGCACCTGGCTCATGTCAGCAACTGTGTGGCCAGCAGGAGCAGGGGCTGTGACTGTTCCCCAGTACTGGGCACTGGTGAGGCCTCACCTCAATTCCCATGTCCAATTTTGGCCCCACACTACAGGAAAGATATTAAGGTGCTAGAGCATGTCCAGAAAAAGGTAATGGAGCTAGGGAAGGGTCTGGAGCAGAAGTCTGATGGGGAGCAGCTGAGGGAACTGGGGGGTTTTAATCTGGAGAAAAGGAGGTGCAGGGGTTAGACATCACTCTCTACAACCACCTGAAGGGAGGTTGTAGTGAGCTGGGGGTTGGTCTCTCCTTCCAAGTAACAAACAAGACAAGAGGAAATGGCCTCAAGTTTTTCCAGGGGATGTTTAGTTTGGATACTAGGAAAAAATTCTTCACTGAAAGGGTTTTCAAGCTTTGGAACAGACTGCTGAGGGAAGTGGTGGAGTCACTAACCCTGGAGGTATTTAAAAGATGTGCAGATGTGGCATGTGGGGACATGATTTAGTGGTGGGCTTAGCAGTGCTGGGTTAAGGGTTGGACCAAATGATCTTGGAGGTCTTTTCCAACTTTGATTATTCAATGGTTCTCTAATTTTATAGGAAGACTATGACAGAGGACCTAATTTACCTCTTCTGATTAGCTCTTTTCCTTCATCAATCAAGTCAGAGGTCATTTCACTATCTCCCATGAACTGCTGGAATCCCAAAAGATTCAAACAACGAGTTCCTAAACTGGTAAAAGGAGAAGGAATTTCCTTTGTTAATTTACAGTGAACAGTTTAGATATATTACAATACAAGATGTAAAACAAATTATTCAGAAAATTATGGATAATACAAGTAAAAAAGCAACATAGAAGACAGATTATTAAACTAGCTGAGAAACCAGAAAATCCAGAACAGTGGCACATTCCAAAATCCAACTGAAAGTGATGTAATAATCCTATTCAAATAGAGAGATAAGTAGTGCAAATGATTTAATGTAAGTCAATTGCTTTAGATGTTCTCAGATATAACAGAATTTCTGCCTATGATATGTCATTGACACTTCTTTGCCAGAAGACAATTACTATAAAAATTCTGCTTACTATGAATTCTGTGTTTTTGAAAGAGTAATAATGTAGGAAAGCCACCTTCACCTCAGGTTTCACTCAGGAGAAATATATGTCATGCTCTTTAAGATGTAGGGATGCTGGCTGACATTTTGGAGAGCCACTAGGTGGCAGTCAGATAATAAGCTTGTTCCACCTTTCTTAAGTCCTGCAACTAGATAGCAGGAGACCACTTTCACTTTTACAGCTTCCCAGCAGAGAGCACAACTGTTGTTTTAGTTACTGTTTTCCTTCCTCCAAACTGGAACATAAATATCATGCTCAAAACTGGCTTCATTGTGTACTTATGCTGAAGTTTTTCTCTTATACTATCTGACGTTTAAGACTGCTGGGTTAAACGAAGCTTAAATCAAGTTTTCCTTAGTACATTTCAACTAAACCTTCAGTTTTGCATGTATCTGAATTAGGAGAGGTCACTAAAGCAACTTCCTCTCCTTTAACTTGTACTCTTCCTTTTCACCATGGCATTCAAGCCTAGATACTTGTTATCTTACTATCTACAGATGTACATACAGTATTAATGGAAATTCAAGGCATTTAACTACGTTGTACATGACTAAAAACATTGCTTCTGACTGAATGATAATGCAAAATTGATATTAATGAGCAAAGTCAGACCCAAAGTATCCCATCCCTTCAGTGATCAAAGCAGCAGATATTTTGAAAGGTAAGATAAAGGAAACATGTAACAATCTTTTCTGCAATTACCCTTCTAACCTCCAATGAATTGTGGCTAAGGAAACAAGATCTAACTATTTAAACCAGTATGCTCTCAAACTGAAGTCTGGTAACACATCAGGAAATTTTTAGGAGTCTGTTAGGAAGTTCAACACCTAAAATTTCTGCAAATGCTTCTTAGTTTATTACAAAACCTTGCTGAAAACATAGCTTCCTCAGGGCAATTTTAATCTCAAGCAGAATCTAGATGTCCCCAGGTTTCCCCAGGTTTCAAAGTTTGAACAGATCACCCCTCAAAATCTAGGAATGAACTTTAATGGGGGGAACACCCCTCAAAACTCAGTTACAGTTTAATACAATCCATATTCTTAAAATGTACACACTTCACCTATAGAAACAGCAATTTAATAATTTAGGTTTTGCATTTCTATTAATATGACAACTCAGCTGCTTAAAAAGGAGTATTGAATATCTTCCTGATTGATGAAACTTATCTTATTAAAGTAAAGAAACATGAAGGATCTGTCTTGCAAATCACTTACCTAAAATACGTGGCAATACAGAGAATGACAACAAGCATTGGATAGTATATATAGAATCCATCCGCAATGAAGGACAGCACTCTCATTGATCCCATTATCTAGATTTAAAAAAAAAGCACAAGAATAAGCTCTAATTAGCTATATTCTACATATACCCATCAAGACTGTGCCATCTCACACAAACACACAATCCTCTACAGTTACTGAAACATAGGCAAGTATTAGCATCACAGATCTGACTCAGACATCTGATCCAGAATAAGCGATATAAAGGCCACCTCCGCTCTGAGGGTTTTAGGGTGCTTGATTTTGTAGTCTCACCTAATTCAGAACAAGTGCAAATCAGGTGCAATTTTTTCATTTGCTGTGAATGGAGTATCAAGACAACACAATGAATCTAGTTACTAACAATAAGGATGTGATATGTAACTTGGAACAAAAACCAGTTGTTCAATGAAACCAGACTCACTGGTTTTCAGTAGCAAGTTAGGTTTGAGTCCGGTCTATAGAGATGTCCTATATGCTAAAGCCAGTAGAAGCTAAAGTTATTAGAAGTGAAGAACAGTCTGAACTCTAAAGTATAATACTTTACTTTCTTATGATAGGAGACAAAACCAAAAAATGAGCAATTGATGACTCCTAGAAATCATTACCAAACGTCTATTCTACAACCATTTTTACCCCATTAATACTAGTGAAAAGATTTGAATATCTGAACCTTACTACAAGAAGTATGTACAAATACTTTGTCTATTCTCCAAACCACACTGAAGGCTCAGAACCACATTTTCTGTACTTACAGATGTATAAGCAGTTGGCTGAGTTTTTTTGTGAGAGATTGTTGCATCCATATGGGTCAAGCCCAAAAAGTTCAAGCACAATGGTGGAGTAAGACGGCAAAATAACCTGCACAAATGCAAGACAACAGCATTTAAAAGAATTTCTTACATTAACTGTAAAATCATAACTGGATCTATCACTGAATAATGACGTACAGCTCATTAGGACTTATACCCATTAAAGAACATAAAGTTCATGGATGTTTTCAATTGTGTATTTGATAGGAAATCTGCAAAATATATACCACATACTCACATGCCACTGAAAAGAAGACTGTATGCATCTGTCTGATGATGTGAAGCTAAGTAATAATAGTTAAATACACGGATCCTGAAGACAGTAGAGTAAACACAGATACTTAGGAAAAAGATGGTAAGAAAACAGGCCATCTAGGGGAAAAAAAATGTTGTTGTTGGAATATAGAACTGTACTAAAGGTTTTAATTCATTTAGCACATAATCTGTGCGACAAGCCATCCCCAGTCTTAATTTTTCATTTTGAGATGGGACAACATCACCAGGTCTGAGAAGAGTTCCAGGAGTTTTTCTGACTAAAATTGAGAATTGTAATATTCTACATATAAGCTAACAATATTCATCCTAGGAATATTTATTCTACTTCTTTTTATGTAAATAAAAGTTTTGCAATTGCCTCAATAATTACTATGATTGATTTGATGTTTCTTCTCACAAAAAAGGGATAAAACTAAGTGTTTTTGAATCAACCTTTTTTAAATATGTTGGAACTTTTCAGCTCAGTTCCTTTACTGATAAATTTGTGTATACATATGGCAGCCACACCTGTGACTGGATTCCTCCTCATCAGCAAATTCCTGTTTAGGAAAGAGAGGTCACACACACAGCTGATTAGACACCAAGTCTAATTAGCACCTAAGCTCCAAGCTAATTATTCAGAAATTACTCTACACATGATACTCAGCCCAGCTGGGTCATACCTTTGCATGGCATTGGAGAGTTTTAAGAAGCAGCAAAAGGTAGACTTTCTCCACAGAAACCAAGTCTGGTGATATATATTTATAGATCTTCCAAAAGTTGACAGATTATGTAGAGATTTATTTTTAAATCTATTTGATTGACTCTCTTATTATAACCATCTATCTGAAAATGTTTTTTTTCAAGTCATTACCTCCAACTTACCTCTATGTATATATAATTATATGTCTTTTCTGCCAGCTGTATGAAAACTGCAAATAGTGATAGAACTGGTTTTGTGCTGAAAAATGTGCACTCTGACCACACAACAATTACAGAGAATGTAGCCAGCACAACTGCAAGCACCCTGTAAAACCACGGTCGTAGAAGACATTCCCAGTACCACTCTGGAAGAAAAAAAAACAAAACCACACACACATATCCAGAACATGTTAGTGAAAATTACAAAATCACAAATGGAACTCCCTCACAAGATATGAACTTCTTACATGCCCACCCTTAAAACCAAGGCTGGAATCTACAGGGTCACACACTTAATTTCAGCCTTTTTCCAATGCCTAGAGACCTGCCTCAGGCCTAAGGAATCATATGTCCAACTGAGGAAAACAGGGAGGGATTTGGGAGGCAAATTTTGCAAACAGATTGGAGGATGTGGGTTGTGTAGAACAACTCTTCAGTTTTGGTTCACATACTATCAGTGATTTATTTCTTGTTTATTCATCTGTCACTCTCTCAGAAACAACACCCAGGCTGTAAAATTTCATTGTCCTACCCTAGAAATAACTCACTGCTAGTGCACAACAAATCATAAGTTAAAACATGATTAAGACAAGACACCTTTCTGAACAGATGCACAAGCAGCCACATGTCCTAATATTTGGTACACGACAGACGAAGAGTCCTTTCCTCTGCTTTACTGGGAGAGTGGTGCCAACTCAGTAAGACTCCAAAAATGTATAAGGTAGGCATCACCTAATTGTTTAGAGTTGCTGTTTTTCTTTCTTCTTCTAAGGCTTTAAAGTTTGCTCTTGCTTTACTAAAACATGTAGCTGCTATTAAATTTGTAAGTAAAATCTAAGCTTATGGTCAAGAACATAAATTAGCATCTGATGGCTATTCCATTACACAAATGAATTAAGATTGTACACTTCCCTCTTCTGCAGCTGAACGTTTTACATAAAACAATTGGTTCTTTTTACAAAATAGTGTTAGTTATGCCTTTACATACACAAAATCGGCACAACAGCACTTACCAACTGTTGGTGTGTAGAAATACTGAATAATTTTATTCTCTGGTTCCTGGGAATGAAAGGTATGAACAAACTGCCGAGTAGCACTTGTTTCATTCTTTGCCACATCTTCTAGGTAAAACGCTTGCTCTAAAAGAATTTGCCACTGGACCTGTGTACGACGGTGTCTCTGCACTGAATAGATTACCTACAATAAATTGCAATTAGGGTTACCATGTACTTGTTTCAAGAAATGAGAGAAAAGCCATGCAAAATGCCTTAAAAACTTGTGCATTGCAGAGTTACAAAGACTAACTCTGTACACGCACAAAAGCAGACAGTTAATTCTCTAAATACATAAATCACAGAACTACATACATGATTCCTGAGTTTTGCAGGTTTTTTATCACAATCCATTGTAGCAGTAAGAGCCTACTACTTCCAACATACTACTTTATTTTTGCATCTTAGTATATATCAAGGTTTACTATAATTTCTTTTTCAGAATGCACTGCCAATCAGTCATTACAAGGCCTCCTCAGAAACATCTAGAACACTATACAGATATAACATAAAACCACTCTGTTAATCACTTAGAACATTGATCACTTGTGATATTAAGCGTCTGTATCTTCTTTCACCAAGAAAAATTTCTGTTAAGTAGCATTCCTAAACCTCACTATACTCAGCAATGCAGGTAAAGTGCATTGAAAATCTTTGTTTGACTAGCATTTACTCTCAATACATAAGTGAGGCATTCTCTCATTTATTAATATACCTGCTTGTGAAGTTTGACCAGACTTTTCTCACTTGGATAACTGTTCTGTCTTTCATCAAAATCTTCATAATCATCCATGTTCCTACCCATTCTTTCCTGGTACTCAGTAGGACACTGGAAGGAAAAGGCAAAATTAACTTGAAGATGGAGTAGCGAGTGATCTTTGCTATTTATTAGTAGATGTCTGGAGCATTTTTTCATGCAATTGAAAAGTTCACTCTAAACAGACATTTTTCTCTTTCTAAAATACCATGTATGTCAAAATATGATGAATAATTATGACTGCTGTAAATAACGATTTCACAAAGAAACCCAGAAGAGGCCAACTAGAGATTTTATATTAAGAGGAAAAGAAAATAATGCATAAGTATTCTTTAGATGCAGGAAGCATGGGCTCTCAGCTGAACAATTAGGGCTGAAGATGAACAATTTTTTACCTTTTTCAGTATTGTATCAACACACTTTCTCAAGGGGTGGTTATATTTGATACTCTCACTTACTTTACGGACTTCCTGTTGAGGAAAACAATACAGAATAGTGTAATCATGTTACATTAAAAAATTAAATAAATTTTTAATAATTATGAATTTTTACATGGTCAATGGTCTCAATGGAAAAGATAGCCATCAAAGCTTAAAAGTAATACAGCTCTGTAAAAGGCACAGCTTTACTAGACATGTAATCAAAGATAAGTGAAATATTTATAAAGAACACATATGTGTTTTTTAAAAAACCCCAAATGCCAGTGTGAAAATGTGTGGAGGATTCATTTCTATGCATGAATGCCAAAATAGAAAAATACTTTCTTGTTTTAGTTGTACTTAAAAAGGAGGCAAAGAGGAAATACCTCTTAAACACTGACAGAGTTGGGGCATCAACTACCTCTCTAGGAAACCTGGTGCAGTGTGGGACCAACCCTTGTGGTAAGGAAACACTTCCTAATGTCCAGCCTGAACCTCCTCTGGTGCAACCACTCCCACATGTCCTGTCACTGGATACCAGGGAGAAGAGATTAGCAGCTCCCTCTCCAGGCATTTAAACAATGCTCTTAATAATCTCAATGTTTTAACTTCTAATTATCCCTGAATTGGTCAGAAAGCTGGACCAAATGATTGCTGTCGGTCCCTTCCAATGGAAATATTCTGTTCTATCCTAACTGCTATCCTGGTAAAAAAAGTCTTCTTTGCTCATTTTCTAGTAAATTCTGTAGGGATATCCCACTCAGATGTTTCTAGCAACTTCTTCAAAATGCTATTACTGATAAATGAAGATTCTACTACTGATTTATATTAAGACAAACCAGAAGTGTCCACACCACCCTAAAACAGTTCAGGCGTTTTTTCCAAGCCATGGTATCACACCAGTAGAACAAGGAATAGCTGTTCAAAGGGCTGCATTTCCATTCTATTCTTGAACTACACTAGGGTCTATTGATCACTAATATTTAGCAATAAATATAGTCTCAAAAGAAAGTCTTTGGAAAAAAACCAATAACCTATATATTCTTGTCTAAAAAGCACATAGCATGGTCCCACAATTTGGAAAATCTTAAGATTTCAGAAATTTACTGTGAGCAGTGCACAAAAGAAGAGGAACACAATTTGAATAGCAATGAAACATCCGTACACTGAATATTTAAGTTCACTCTGAAATGTTATTTATTAGTTACCAATATTACTCCAAAAGGGTCAATAGAAGAATAGACTCAACAAATAATGGTTACCAAGTTGCTATGACTGTAAATTGTGAAGTTCTTCACATCAGGGATTATTTCTGTTTTGATTTTTATACCAAATTCAGTTTTATCAAGTGGCAGACTATGAAGATTTTCTTAATTTATGGATATTTTACAGTAAACTCATGCTACTTATATTTTATTGCTGTAAGTGTCCAACACAAGGAAATTCAGAGCCTTATAACAGTAGCCTTATTTCACAGTGAAAGCTAGTTACTTACCTCCATAATATCCTCTAAATTCTCCTCTGCATCTGCTTTTTCAGTCATCAGTTTGGCAGCTTTGAAGTATGTCTTCATGAGTAGATAACCCCTCTTGGCCCCATTCCAGTGAGAACGGGGGATTTCCACCAAACCATAACCCAAAAGCAACACAAGAAGAAAGAGACCCCATGTGTTTGCAGCAGCTATCCCAATAGTCTGAAGTTGGTTCCTAAGGAAAAAAACAATAGCTAAACCAAACCAAATCAAAAAACCCACCAACGAAACACCAAAAAAACTTCTCCTAGCCCACCTGCAAGAAAGCAGCCTTGAAGTATCTATGCACCAATACGGCTTTTAAGTTTACAGGAAGAGACTTTGTATCACCTGTAATTATTGCATAGAGCCAGTCTGCTACTTAACCGTATCTCCCAAGTTTCCAACCCCCCCTCTGGAAGGAAGACAAAAATGTTTGTCCCCAAAAAAATATGTACCCTTAGGAAACTACACGAACTTAGCAAAGTTATTGAAAGTGAGGTCAAAACACCACAATGGCAGTCACTATAAGAAAAAGCCTCAGAAACCAGGATTCGTATTCAGAAATTTGTATTCCTTCCAGTATTGAAAACCACTAACAATCCTGTAAGTGCCAATTATTTTAACTTTCCTTACCACCTTTATATAGTCCACAGCAGACAAAAATGCTACACAGGACATACAGACTTTTTGAAACGTTATTCTGAAAAAACTGAGAGTTTCTGCAGTAACTCTGCCAATGTGTTTGTAAGGACAAAAAAAAAACCCTATTGCAAATACAGGAGGATTCCTCTGCTGTACACATCACAATCAGAAAACAAATTTGTACAAACACTCAAAGAAGCACTTTTCATATAAAAAGTTAACATAACTTTCCAACTGCCCAGCAAAAAGTCGGATCAACTAAAACTGTTTTGTTTTTTTAAAAAGACTCATTTCATATACAAAAATGATTATCAGTGACAATTCTATAAGAACTCACGCAAATGCTTACAACATTATTCTTACCATTGTAAGTTGAAGTTTGGGTTTACAGCCACATATATCAAAAATGCTCCAAAAATCAGCAAGTAAGTGCCATAATATATTGCGTTCTCAATCAACGCAGTTTTAATCTTTCCAGTAATGGAGAACCCTCCTGATCTCGCGTATGATTGCATGAAAGGTAGCAGAATCCTAGGAGAAAAGCAAACAAAACCAAACCACATCAGCAAAACAAACAAAAAACCAAACCCAAAACCACAAACAACAAATCGACCCCCCTGCAAAAGTACTTTAGCAGCATGAGGATGCCAAGACAGGGGTGTTAAAGCTCAAGGCTCCCAAGCTTTAACAAATTACGTAGTTATATGTTTTTATTTTAGATACACCTGTTTGACTTGCACACATTAAACAAGCTGCAGACAAAAACAATACAAATAACTTTACTATGAAAAATCTGTGATAACTGAAAACTGACTGACAGTCCTGATATTCATGACTGAACTAGAAAAATTATTTGTTGACAAGTTTATCAGAAAGCACATATTCATCTAACCCAAAAGTACAAACAATCTTTTTTCTGTTGCTGTATCTATAGCTTTATATAGTATATCCAATAAAACAAAATCATTTACAATATTACTTACAAATTACCCAGCTTATCCATGGAATTGTTTTGGTATCTGGTTGCCTAAAATACATTTTTTCAGACAACCTATCCATAAACACTTCTGTGTGTAAATTTCTCAGTTTCAACTACAAAAGTGAACCAAGAGTAAATGGCTGCCACCTAAAATTTGCTTCTACAGGAGCAAGTAAAAAGAAAAAGAGTATGCTCAATTTAGTAAAGTAATTGTTACAGAAATTTCACCTCTAGCAAACAATATATGATTTAAGAGCTCTTTGCAATAGTGATACACATTCTTAAAGAATAAGCTATGACTGTTAAGATGTTGCACTTTGAAATTATACCTATATCATAGTCTTATTCGTATTCTTTTGCCTTACTTACCATGTTAAAAACTGAGACGTCCAATATACAACACGCCAGAAAATTGGCATAATTCCATTAGGAATATAACTCCAAGGTTTGAAACATTTTTGTTTGCTGTAACAACATAAAGAAGTTTCTTGTTAACTGTACAGCCAAAGGTATAAAAGCATTTGCTACAAATTTTCTGTCTAGAAAGGACTTTGAAAATAGTAGAGAAATAATACAATACTATTCAACTACACAGTCAATTATCAACTACGTCAGAAAGCAACTAAATTACCAGTTAAAAATTCTTCTCATTTTCCTAACCTCAAATAACCTACCTGGACGAGAAAGCTTTCCTAGAGAAAGAAACAGAAGCTCAAAGGCTAGAAAGGAATAATCAATTAAGCAATTTACAGCTACAATGTTTCTTTTCTGGCAGGAAATACTTCATGTAAACAAAAAAAAATCTGTAGACAGATGATCATTCAACTTTAGTTAGCTCAGCAGGTTTTTTAAAAATATCTAGGGACCCCATCACCTAGAGCATTTAGTGGTACAAAAAGTGCACTAGTTGTTGCTTCTTCCAGCTGGATTCAGTCAGTCTTACACAAATTTTGATTTGTGAAGCTAATAGTTTTCTGACAGATAGTATTTGCTTCAGAATACCAGAAAAGCCACAGAAGCGAGCCATTTTAGTAAATACAAAAAGAATGAAAGTCAAGGTGTCCCTCTACACTAAGACACTTTGGGGTTTTTTTCACACACCTGTGTGGGTAATGAAGCAATGATGAATCAAGGGGCAATAAAGTCAATTTAGATAGGATTACCTAATGATAAATAATTGGTGTTTTCCAGGGTCAAACTAGTTAAGCCTGAGTTGTAAGTTTTTACAGGCACAGACTAAATATTTTCAAAACTACCAAATTATGATGGAATGACAGGTAGTATGACTAAAGGTTTCACCACCTGTCCTACAAAGACTGGCTGAGAGAGCCGGGGTTATTCAGCCTGGACACAGCTCCAGGGAGACCTCAGAGCATCTTACAGTACCTAAACAAGCCTTATAAAAAGGAGGGAGAGGGGCTTTTTACATGGGCAGAGTGGCAGGAAAAGGGGGAATGATTTTAAACTGACAGAGGGCAGGTTTAAATTAGATATTAGGAACAAATTCTTTACTGTGAGAGTGGTTAGACACTAGTATGGGTTGGCCAGAGAAGCTGTGGATGTCCCATTCTTTGAATGTTCAAGGGCAGGTTGGATGGGGCTTTTAAGCAACTTGGTCTAGTGGAAGGCGTCCATGTTGGGGGCTGCATCAAGATGATCTTTAAGGCACCTCCCAAACCATTCTATGAGTCTATGAAAAAGATTTGTCTGAAGCTATAAGCAAATTGAAAGGTTACTGAATAGTTTTCAAGTTGTGTATTTACTTAATTATCTTTAATTACCATATACTGGGTGGTCTTAAATAAAGAGTGCAATATTGTGTCAGTAAGATTAACATTCCACTGTCTTCCATGGATATACAACATGCAGACAGCATCTGCTTTGAGGCAACAAGCCTGGAAACACTTTCCATGGATATATCAACTGACATGTTAAAGGCTCTAATCATCTCTCAGATAACTACACTGCACACATCTATAGGGGAAATAGCCAGTGCAGGCTGAAGGATGAACAGCCAAGGAAACAGCCATCTACATTCACCATATTTTTAGGAATTACTTTCTTCCTGATAGAAGACAAGCAGGTTATTGGTACTTTGGTAGAATACAGTAAGTATCAGATAACTCCAATTACTAGACATATGTATTTATAATAACCAATTAGATATGCTGCTCACATACAATAAAAGTCTGTTTATTTCATTCATAAAGTATAAAATTAGATTTTTCAGATTTAAAGTCTTTCAGATTGTGAAGGAAAGATATGCATTCACCAAAGCATCTCCTCATAACCAAGACTGTTCAAAAAGCTCGGTTACATTGCTTTAACAACAAAAAAGAGAAATCTGGCATGATAAAAAATAACAGTTGGGTAATCAGTCAGAATTACTATATAAATACTCCTAACATACAGAGATGCACTTTTCTTCACCTCTTCCCTCACCTTCCAGCATGCTTACAACCTTCATATGTTGCATCACATAGATAACACTTGTTTCTTAGCCTTAAAAGCGAAGTACACTCCCATAAACTAAAATAAATAAAAATAATAAAATACTTATTTTCAAACAATCTAACAAAAAAAGAATGTAGTTCATACCTTGGAGCAAGAGTAACGTAAGAGCCATTACTTTCTGCAGGACTGGAGTTAACAGCAAGTTTGCATCGATTATAAATAGTCTAAAAGACAATTCATTTTGTGTTAGTGATGAAAAAGGTATTGCATTTATTTAAAAATAAGTCCCATTTTTAAAGATATTTTCCTGTACTCCAGGTTTATATTTGAAAGCAATTATATTAATAAACTCAAAACAACATGCAATCTGCAGAACAAGTAAAAAACTGAGAGTGTCTTTAAGCTGCCTACACAGATAAAAAAATGTTGCAACAAATAACAAAATTTTAGAATGTTTGAAATAGATTTGTCTGATGAGATCAACAAAAAGTAAAACTAATTATAAACACAAACACTGTAATGCATAAAGGTAACAAATGATTAATAACATACTACATGGAAAATTTCTTTGTTGTTTAAGAGATGGCATTTTGAAGTTAGTGATTTAGAAAAACACCATACACATTTTATGCAACTAATGAGGAAGTCTTTCATGTATCTTACCGTACTGACATCCAGAGGCAGTATAAATACAATAAGGAAGCAGAGATACCATGCTAATAATGTTGCTATGATCACCAGCCTATGCTGTTTCTTGAAGTCTCCATACCGATGAAGGAGGAATAAGGCCAGAAAAAAGACAAATACTATCTCAATGCCCAACGCTGCACCGCTCATTGTTGAACGTTCGCTCCAGCCACACAGAGCAGCTCACTTGAGAAAGCAGATCAGAACTGTAAGACAGAGAGACATTGAACTACAATAAAATCTCTGGAAGATATTTACACAGAAAAGAGTTGTTCAGTGGACATTTTAAAATATACTAACATATATTTCTCATGACTGGAACTCTGATTGAATATAAAACAACATTTTCAGCAAGGTGCCCTAAACTCCTCTGCAGAAATTGAAATATCCTGTCATGCCAATGCTGTCATTTCCAGCAACATATTAGGACAACTCCTGTTCATCCTCTTGATATACAATAGGTCCAGAAGTCAAATCTCTGTCCTTGAACAGACTACTAACTTTAAGTCCAGAATAAACTTCAAGAGGAAAATCTGTTGTAATCTTTTTTCCCCCTACTAGAAGTAATCAACTAATTTGGACAAAGGGTTAAATGTTTAAATTAAATGTTTCTGGAAAGCTAATGAACAACTTTTTTAATGAACCGTACCTCAATGACACATTTAAATACTCTAGTCAGAGTTAGCAGAGCATAAATAAGCAGCAAAGTATGTGCTAGTCTACTTGTAATGTACCTCTTTTAGGTCTGAAACGTCAAGAATTTCAGTTCAGCTTCCTACTCCTCTTTTGTTCATCTGCAGAAAAACAAAGGTCTCACCTTACTCGGAATTAGTCTTGCCATGATATACTTTTGCTGTGCTCACCTTTCTGGGTTTAGCTCCTCTTTTATAGTCAGGACTGCTGTAAGTGCCTAAAACATTCATACATCTTCATACAGATATGCTATTATCAAAGGGACAGTGAGCTGCACAAATCTATTATAGAAAATTTCACTGACTTGTTACATCATTAGTTAAACTGCTTTAGACCTTTTCAATAAACATCATTTTACCACAGCAACATTTTACCACAGCACTTCACACATTATTTAAAAAAAAAAGTTTATTAATGTGGCCTGTCTGACTTGCTTCTGCACCAAGATTACCACTTCATCTGGTTTAATCTAACTGAAATAGTTTTTGATAGCTTTCCCACTGTTAAGACTTTCAGTATTTTCACTTTTCTGGAGATTTAAAAGAAATGCTACTAAGAAAATTTTCCTTGATTTACATCTACATATCTTCATAATTTGATAAAGTGAACCATTTCTTTCACTAATTTCTCAGTATACTGTGTACACAGGTCTGTTATGCATGAGGGCAGTAAGCAGTGAAAACTCTTATTTGCACTAAAAAACCTCTAAAGTTTGTGATGCCATTACTTCCTTGAGGACACACAGGACAATTATTCTGTGATTTTTTTCCCCCAAGAATTTGTTTCTGCCCATTTTCTACTTTCATATTTGAATTTTAAACAGAACACACTCTGTTTCCTCCATAGCAGCTGTTGCACACAGAGCACCCCATATTCTGAAAATAGCTTGAGTTACCTTCCTGTTTTGTGTCAAAGATGCACACATTTTTTATAGTCTGCCTTTTATCAAACACATTTATCAAATTATTTACAGTTCTGTTAGGCCCTTACTATCTAGTCTGTACTACATTTTGAGTACATCATTTGTAAATCACAAATCCAAACTTATTCTAAGTCCTTGTCTATTCTATTGTATCATTCTTGTTTCCTCAGAAAACAGTCTTTTGTATTTATAGTACTGCAGAAAAGTCCACAAAAATAAAAGTATGAAAACAATTATGTATCGACTTCATTAAGGCGGTGTATCTGACGTGTAGCTTTGGGTGCCCATTATAGCCACACCTCTGCCACGTAAACAAAAAAAATTATACAGCATACACTTAATTAGTCACAAAGTTTTACTACAGTCACACCTAAAGAGCTGCTACCAAAACAGAAGTCAAAAAGTTTTTGCGTAAGACGCTGCACTCAGCTACCACTTGTTTCAGAAATATTATAAAACTGCACAGGGTATGTTAAAACAAAGAGGGTATTGAGTGCTACCACAACTTAACTCACTTTCAAAGACAAAAGCAGATTAACAGTTATCAGTAAACTATATCTTTATGTTTGTCCCTTGCGATTTTGATCTAAAAACACAAAATGAAAGGCCTATTTTTTCATGAGACTGCAACTGACAACAGAGTTATTTTGAATTAATGTACACACAAACAGTTTAAAAGTTTTAGATAGAAGCTACTTAAAAATAGCTCTCCACACAAATAGCTTAAAGGGAAAAAAACCAGCAAGTGAGAAACGTAACGCTTGAGAGGAGCTCTTCCTGTGAACTAAATCCAGCCTAACAGGACAAACATATTCAGGACCTGTGCTAGCAGAATCAGACCTCAAAATACATTACTGCAGGCCATAAAGCCATGTCTTCCCATGGAAAACAGTATTTGCCTCTGAACCTGGTTGTTAGCTCATGGAAAGGTAAGCTCCTTACCCATCATTCTGTTTCTTCAGTTTATTTAGACAGTCTTCTCACTATTAGCACACAGCTCCCTAGGAACCAGCTAGCTGAAATTCCTGAACCCCTAAAAAATGTTTTCCTGAGATAAGTCAACTACTTCAGAAGAGTTCTCGCATACTGCAAAACCTTAAATGGCTTAGAAGATGCTCCTATTAAAGTAATGACAAAGTACAAAAATCCATCACTATGAATGAATAAGTATATATGGGCATACACCATTTCTGAAGAACCAGGCAACTACAGATTAATACAAATACGGTCAAAAGCTGAAACTCTGGCACTGGAAGTGCAACTCAACCAATAAAAGACAGGCTCTTGTGTTGGCTTAGGGTTTCCTTGCTTCATTTCAGACACAGACATAATCAGTTTTTAATTTTATCCAGCTAATAACTCTTTTCAAGCATTGGAACATGCTCAGTTCAGACTTAATTCCCTTGGAGACTCCCTAATTCCCTTGGAGACTCCCTACTATCAACAGTATTAAATTACCCTGCCAACCTCAAGACTAGCTGCACTCATGACCATCTACATTACAAATGAACTAACTACTCTGCCTGGTACAGAAACACTCAAGTTACTGAATGAAACAGCAAAGAATGAAAAAACCACACTTTCTTAGAGCTTTTATATAGCACCAAATTTATCAAAGACACTCCAGTATTATATTCTTAAAGAAGGGCTAAAAAGAGAGGAGCACATCTGTGAAGAAAGAACCTTGGTCTCACTTAAAGTGGATTCCAATATCCCTTTAACCAGAAATCCCAGATCAGACTGTACCCCAGTTTATTTTTTTCTTTTCAAACTTCGCAGGAAAACATTTTACCAGCAGAGTGTTCCTTCTGTGGACTAATGTAATTGGTGCTTCAACCCTTCCCAGTCAGCCTAGTATCAGTTTCTGCACATTTCTCACTGCTGCTCTTGACACTCTCCCCAGCTTACTCACTTCCTTCTACAGTGATCAGGAACCATCCCCCCAATCCCAGTTTCCCAGCTAACTCCTGAGAAGGCCTGAACTGAGGGTAAACACTGCTTCACATGCCTTACTGAGAAGCATAAATAGAACGAAACCCAGAGTGCTATTCCCTTCACAAATTCAGCTTGTTATGCCCTCCAAATTCTTTTCCTCCAAGAAACACAACACTGTCCTCTATCCTCTATTTCTCTAGTTGATTGCTCCTGCTTAAGCACAGGCACAAAACTCCAGTCATTTGTACCCATACCCCTTCCACACGTTTCTGAATCTTTAAGGCATTTTGATTTCCACTACCACACTCAAAAAGGCATGACACCTTTCCTAGTTTTGTTGTCTTCATAAGTTCTAACCATCACGCTATTTCATTACGGAAACTGCGAAAACCATGAAGAATAGTTGACAAGGGACTGACGTTCTTAATCACAATAGTAGCTCTTCCCAGCTTTCATTCCCAAGCAAAAACGTCCTAAATAACAAAATCAAAAGTCCTATTAAGCCAAATATAAGACATCAACTAGTCCTCTCATATACAGAAGGTCTATCAGTCATTACTGAAATAAATTAGATCACTTCCATGATTTGTCCTTGACCAAATGATGCTGTCTTTTACTCAGCTATTGTATTCCAGATGCTTACGAATAGCTTTTGTGACAGATTTTTTTTCAGGAATTCAAAAAGCAGCAGAGGAGTCTGCCAATCTGTAGCTCTCCCTGTAGCTCTCCCTGTTCTTCAAATACTAGTAATAAGGACAGCCACTATACTTCTGGCTTTCCCACCTTTGGTGCCATTTCTAGAATACTACACACTTTTTTCCTTCAAGTATTGTCAGGTAGAGCTCACCAAACAGATCTAGAAAGGCTGCATTTCTAGACATCTTGGATATTTCAGTTGAAACACCTGAAGAAAGAAGCGGCCTTACTCTGTATTTTAAACACCATAATTACATCTGAAAAAAACCTGTCCCCATGAAAGCTGCTGAACTATGAGAGAGATATCAGAGACAGCAATGGACAAAACTGAGAGCCTCAGCACACCGAAACAAACATCTGTGCAACTGCATCTCCCACCTCAAGCTGAATTCACAACTCAGCTGCAAATATAAAGTGAAAGCTGCCATCTCTAGCAATATGTCAATGGCCAGCTCAATGATGACATTCTGCCTTTCTGTCATGGAATAATCTGTAGTTCTTACCGAGTTTCTACCAGCACATTTCACTTGGCGAAAGAAGAACAGGATGCCCAACACCTGCATTTGGAAGCCTTCCCTATTTTGCAAGATGATGCTGTTAAGAATCATAAAGAAAAAATTCACTTGACAGACATGATTAAGCCTTTTGGACTGTCAAAACTGCCCCAAACTAAGAGCCCTTGACACTTCCATCTTTAAACAACACGATGGGCTAACTCCACTTTTCAGAACTCTTAAAGAGAGAAGAAAAAGGGGTCGAGCAACAGTAAGAATAATCACTTCAGATATTTTCATATCCAAGTCTGCTTAGTGCATTGTGGGGATTTCTTTTTTGTTTGGTTTCAGGTTTGGCAGAGTTGGGTTTGTGGGTTTTTTGTTTACTTCATGATTACACACTGACCCTTACAGCTTGGGGAAATAGCAGTATTTATAAGCAGACAACAGTCAAAGAGCTGCTTTATCTCAGCACAGTGAGAAAACTATCTAAATAAAGAAAACAGCCACAAACTGCCTAAGAAAATTGACCACTATCTTCTTGCACTATTTGAGAGAATCAACCTCTGAGATTAATCAAGAATGCAATTTGCAGGGCTTTGTCCTTCTAAGAAAAACGAGTCAGTCCATGTAGTGACTGATGTTTTATTAGCACCTGTCAATTCAACTATCTTGCAATGAAGAAAAAAATTTAGACTGACTAAACATTCAATTGATAGTGCATCAATATTTAGGGAAACAATTTTTTCATCTTCTAATGACAGAAAAAAAATAACAAAATGCTGTGCTGACACCACACAAAATAGTGGTACTTTCTGGTATGGCGGGAGACCAAGTACTCCACAGAAGAACTAAATAAAAGACAAATGCCTGACCAAGGAATATTAAGATTTCTGTGTTCAAATGCAAGCAAGGACCATCAGTATAAAACCATGGGAAGCTCATTTGCTTTACATGGTGCTGCCTTGTCCTCTACTAAAGGATCATCGAGGTTGGAAAAGACTTCCAAGATCATCAAGTCCGAACTTTAACATATTAAGTACCACAGAGGCTGACGCTTTTAAAGGATTTAGGGAAGTACTCTGCAAATAACACATTGAAAAAAATAACTTGCTTATGAGAGGAACTAAAACAGAATCAGACACAAACGCTGCACAAATGGAATCGGAATCT
>JAWWEW010000088.1:60592170-60606069 GCA_035583185.1 Anabacerthia variegaticeps | reverse complement strand
GATACGGGGGGGCTACCGGGAATACGGGGAGATACTGGGGATATCGGGGGGCACGGGGGCATACCAGGGGTATCGGGATCCCCATGGCGCACTGTTCGGGAGCGCAGCCGCGGAGCCGGTGGGATGTGCGTGGGATCTGTAATCGACGGGAGAGGGAACGGGGGCAGTGGGGGAGAGGGAATGGGGGTAGTGGGAATGGGGCCCCGAGGGGGAGAGGGAACGCCGGCAGTAGGGGAGAGGGAATGGGGGCAGTGGGAATGGGGGCCCGGGGGGGAGAGGGAATGGGAGCAGAGGGAATGGGTGCCGGGACGGTGGGAAGGAGTTCCCGAGCATGGATGCGCTGCGGGGCCACACGTGTGTGTGTGCGGGGGGATTCCCGGGACCCCCGCGTTCCCGGGATCCCCGGTCCGGCTGTGTCCCGCCCGGCTCGAGGGGCTTTGGGGCCCAAACCGTGCCCGGCGCCCCATCCGGGAGCGGGGTTGGGATCGGGATCGGGATCGGGATCGGTGCCGGCCCCGTGGGTCGGGCCGCGGGCACTGCGGTGCTCCCCGCTGTGCCCCTGCCCTTAGAGCCCCGCTGTGCCCGCAGGAAACACCTCCAGGAGATCCCCTCCTCCAGCGCCAATGTCTCCTCCAGCCTGGACTGGGACTCCGGCAGGACCGCGGAGTGCCTGCCGGGCCCGGCAGGGCCCGTCCCCAGGAAGGACAAGCTGGGCAACGAGAACACGCCGCAGGAGCTGCTGGTGTCGCAGGACTGCCCTCCCCCGAAGCGGCAGAAGGTGAAGGAGAGCGAGAAGGACTTTGTTACTGCGCGCCGGCCGTGGCCGCTCCGAGAGGCAGAGCCAGGTACCCTCGCCCTTCACAGAATGGCCATAACAAGTCATCGCTGCTTTATTCTGTAGTGGTTTTGCTCCTACCCAGCAGTGTCACTTACAGATCTAGTGGCTTTCGGGCTTGGGGGGATAAACCCTGTTTCATGTCAGCCTTTAAGCAGGGGTGGTGTGTCTGGCTCCAGAACTGTGGCCAGTGTAAAGCATGGGTTTCTCCTGCCTAACCTGCATGCTGGGGATTTGTGCTGCTTGTCCCTGTCTCTGTCTGCTCTTGCTGTGGTGTATGAGTGGCACCTTGGCTTGGCATGGCCTGTTGCAAATGAGTATCTTAAGGTCACTTGAAGAATCACTGGCAAAGGTATCAGCAAAAGCAGGTTTAATATAAAAGCAAAAGCACAGCCAAGTCTGTTGGCAGGGTTCATTCTACTGTTTACTAGATGGTTAAAGCACACAAAGAAAAAGCAAACTAAAATCCAAAATCAATCAATCTAAAACTGAAGTCAACCCAAAAAATAGCTCTGGAGGCTGGAGGTGGTGGGTAGAAGGGTAAGGATAGGAAAGGTTTAAGCCAGAAAGGAATAAGGAAGAACCCCCTGTTGAGGCACAAGACTGAGCAGAAACCCTTGCTAAACTTGAGCTGCAGGCTTGCCTAACAGTTTAGGCATAAACAGTACTTAACAGCACTTAATCGACAGCTTCAGTTAATTTAACAAAGAATTCATACAGAATTTACTGTGGGCACAGCAGCAACTCGCAGGCCTAACTTAGTTACGGATCTAAAGTGCTTAATAATCTAGGAGAGCAACATTCATGGTACATTTCCTTTAGTTTATTCACATACATACATGCAGAGACCTGAGGGAGTATCTACAAGGTATTCATCTGTGAAAAATTCTCTTTGAATTCAGTGAAGGACTCACTTTACATCTTCTCAACAGGTGATGAGCCTCAAGTAGTGCAGGTGTCAGCCCAGGGTCCATCATCATTGTTCCAAGTCTTCCAAGTGTAGCAAATTTGAAAGCTGGCTGGCTCTGAGAGGCCCCTCTCAGGGGGAGATGCTGGTCACAGCCCACTGTGGTCCAGGAGAGCTCAGTAGGCCTCACTGCTGTTTGTAGGATCACAAAAGAGTGGGCTTTAGTCATAGTAATTTTCCATCCTGGCCGCAATTTGGGACTGAAACTTTTGAAGGTGGTTTAGTAACAAAGATGTTATTTCAGTTGCATTGTTATTCAGGCAAGAAAAATAAGTTTCCAATGCTATTTGTTATAAACAGGGGCTTGTTAGACAGTACAAGCTCCTGGGAGCACTTTCTGATAAGCTCAACTGTGGCTTAGCCCAAGTGCTGTTTGTCAAAGCTGGGCCTAATGAGCATTTCTCAGGTCACACTGCAGCCTGGGTGTGGGAGGGATGCACCACCACCACTACAGGCCCTGAGCTGCATCTGTTGTTCTGCCCAACAAACCCTTTCCAGATGTTTTCCTGCAAACCAGGCGGGGCCAGGCTTCTCACAGAGGAATGTGGATTATTGGTACTGGTTCCCAGTGCAATTTGAAACCCAGGGGACTTGATTTCTTTTTTTTTTTTTTTAATTTTTTTTTTTTTTCCTAATCTAAAAAGTGAGAAGCTTGGTCCTCAAGCCCAAAGGGATCCAGACCCACAACTCTCACGGTGCAGGCTGAGGTATGTCAGAAGGGCAGTGTCTCAGCTCCTGATGTAGCTCAGCTGTGAGCAATGTGAGGGGCTGTGCCAGAGAGCTACAGGGAAAGTATGTCAAATGGTGAAAGGCTGTTAGAAAAGGATTGACAGGGAAAGAGCAGGGCTGTAACCTGAAGGCCTTGGACAGTTGAAAGGGTTTTAAGATGTTGGGTTCCTTTCCCTGGTGTTGAAATATGTTTTCAGTCTGAGCAAGTGTGGGATGCAAAATAAATAAGCAGCTCTCTCCAGACACTAAGCTGTTATATGGAAGGTGGGAATGGCCTCAGGCAACCCTGTTTTTAAAAAAGACTGAGTGCTGGGTCATAGGCAGCTGCTGCTGAGTTCCACCACCCAGAAACCTACAAAGTGAATCACAATACCTTCTGGAGCCCTGTACCTGTGTGAGAGAAGCTGAGATTGCACCACATCCTTTCAGATGATTCTTGAGGTGGTCGCAGGGTACATGTTTTAGGGAGCAGCTTGTGGTACCTGATTTTTTCTGGTTATCTCACAAAAGTATAGCTTGCCTTGGGCTCCCTTCTGAGACCCTTCCAGGCATAGGAAGATCGGGCGTTTCAGAAGAGGGGGTTAAAAAGGAGGATCACACAAGCCTTAGAATACAAAAGCAGTAACTGAAATGCTTGTTTTCCAAATGAGTATGTCAATAATGATTATTGTAATTTTCATCAGGAAAATTGTTTTTCCATGGCTTTAATGTGAATACAAAGTTCAAGTTATGAGAACCTTTGCATTTGCCAGGCGTGCCTAGGCAGAGATGGTAATAATATCTTCCTACACTGAAAAGCTGAAAGCAGGATGAATACTGGTCTGATGTCTGTATATCCTAGAGAGGCTGTAGAGGTGCTTTTAACAGCCAAACCAAACAAGACATCTGATCAGCAGGCAAAAAGGAACCAGCTTTAACTAGAATATCTTTTGCTCTTTCCCTCAAGGTGTTTCTCTGGATGCACTTCCAGATGAATTGCTTTTGGCAATCTTTGCATATTTGCCCCTAAAGGACTTGGTAAAAGTTTCCGTGATTTGCAAGAGATGGCATCATCTTTCGTAAGTGTTACTGCTCATCATTTAGTATAAGGAAACCTTTGTTTCCATAGACTATTAAGTGACCTGGTTCTCATCTTGTTTATTCATGTATAATTCAATTCATGCTGTATGTGAGTTATATATATGTATGTATAATCAAAAGATGCTTCATGTATTTCAACATTATTATAGTCTATTAAATAGCTTTCTCTCAGTCTTTTTTTGGCACCGAAAACTTTATTTGGTTGTGCTTGTAGTTGTCACCCTTTTGATCTCACTAACAAGTAAAATTCTATGCCTTAGGTTTGATGAATCTCTCTGGCAGACTCTTGATCTGACTGGTGCAAATCTGCCGCCAGGAGTGATTGGACACTTGCTGCCTGCAGGTGTTACTGTATTGCGCTGCCCAAGATCCTGTATGGGGAGTCCATTGTTTAAAACAACTGAGTAAGACTTTTTCTGTGTGGTCTGGATCCTGAAACCATGTCTCAAATACTCACAGTTACCCTGTGCAGTTTTTGTTTTAAGGGAGTAGCAACCAGTAGCAGCATTTGCGCCGTCTGGAGTGTGGGAGAGCTGATCAGTGGTTAGGCATGTGTTGGAACAGGAGGATATGCATTCACCTCTCAGCTATTTAAAACCAAATTAATGTGATTTTTTTTTTTAAAGTATCAAGTGCTACAATGCACTTGCAGTTTATATCTTTTAAAAGCAAGAATTGTCACCATCTCTAGCATTTTATATGGGATATCCCAAAAATTTTTTTAACTCCAGCAGGGTAGACTTTCAGGCGTTATGAGGAATCCTGAATGCCTGGAATATGGGTTCTGAATTTCTGGCTGGCAGCTTAGCAGTAGGCCCAGTGAGCTTAGTACCATATTTCTGCAACTTTTCTATGGTTTCAGTGTGTGGGGTATATTTGTGTTGTGGGGAATTTGTGGAGCACATTTTAATGAGATTTTAGTAACCTGAAATTTTTTTTTTTTTAAAGGCTTCTCAAACTTCAGCACCTGGATTTGTCCAACTGCACAGTGTCTGTTGCAGATCTCCACAGTGTTCTTTGTCTGTGTGAAAGGCTGCAGAACCTCAGCTTGGAGGGACTAGCGCTTTCTGACGACATCGTCAAGTGAGTGACATGTTTGGGAATATTCAGTAAATACCTTCTATTTGGTGCCATCATTTTGTGCAGGCTAGTGAAAGAATGCAGTTTTTCATTGTGGGGGTGTATTGAAATGGCCAGGTTTAGGCTTCTGCCAAGGGCATGTTGGCAGGCTAGATGAGCTGTCTCTGTCCTCCAAGAGATGAAGTGAGGAGGAGATGCCCCTACAGAAAAGTGTTTTGGTGCCTGTTTTTTTTTTTGAGGGGAGGTCTCCCCCATTCTCCAATGTAGCAGGAGGTTGGAGAAACTGCTCGTCATTCCAGGGTTTGTGTCCATTGGCTATTGCCACATCCAAGCTGTACAGCAGAGCTACTTTTATTTTCCCATTTCTGCACTCATGAGAGAACTTCGTATTTGGTGTACAGGTTCTTTTTTATTTTAAGGGCTCTCATTGGCTCTCCCAGCAGATTCTCTTTGTGCTTCTGCACTATTGCTCACTTCTTCGTTGAACATCACTTTGAGGTCCTGGAAAACTACTTCTGTCAAGCAGACAAACTTTATTTTGTTTGAAAAGACACTAATGGGTGTGCAGTCAACCTCCTGTTCAATCACACCAGGTGATTGTTAAGGTGCCAGAACTATAGGTCAGATGGCAGAGATTCTGGCTGTCCTGCTTCCTGATGCTTTCCTCACTCCAGAGAGGGGGAACCATAACACAAGTAAACCAATATAGTTTGGCTTTTGATACCAGCCAAAAAACTATCTGAAAATTGGTACTAATCAGACATATTGATGGAATTTTATTGCCTTGTGTGCAAAAGTAGATACTGGGTGTAAGAGTTTTTCCAGGTTTTGAAAATTGCATGTCTGCTCTAGTCTTGCAAACAAGTGCATTGAAGGAATGCTACTTCAACATGTGTTTTGCTGCAGAATAACCTCCATCTTGCAGAGGAGTGACATCAGAAATGGGATCATTGCTTTGTCTTCTATAGAGGCGTAGTAATCTCTAATAGGCTGTGATGTGTGTTTATTGGCATACAATAAAAGGTGAAAAGAAATCTTTCCCTTGTAAACTTAGTAGTTTATAAATATGCAGACTTGGCAGGAATTTCAAGTAAATAACAGATAGTCCTCTCAATGTTGTGATGCAGCAAGTACAGAGTTGAGACCCTTAGTGACTCAGGTTGGTCAGTTGATTAAAGATGCAGTACTGCATGTTTAATGAGTAATTCTGTGCCTGGGCTCTTGGCTGTTAAATATAATCACACATCCTAGCAACGTAAGCAATGTTGCAACACCTTTTTTTTTCTCTCTACAGGGACATTGCTAGAAATCCCAATTTGATGCGACTAAACTTCTGTGGGTGCTCAGGCTTTTCTGCAGAAGCCTTGGAGATCATGTTGAGCAGCTGCTCTGTGTAAGGCAAAACCGGCTTTTGCTATTTCTGCTTGCTGCTGTTCCTGAGAGAAAGGATCCTTTTCATTTGTTTGCCTTGGTCATCCCAGTTATACTTGTATCTAATACTTTTTTTTTTTTTTAATGTGCCTGCTTCTGTTCCTAAATGCCTAACAGTTGAATATACTCAGAATAGTCAGGTAGTTTCTTTCCATCAAGCTATTTTCTTCCTTAATAGCAAAGAAGTACTTTGGTAGTTTTCCATGCGTTTCCTTAATCATCCTCGTTGGTGCGTAAACGCCATTTATGTTCCTTTGATACCATGTAAATTTGATTTTTTTAATGCAAACAGTATGTGATTCTCACAAAGAGAAAGTGTGTCTTTTGAAACTGAAGAGTGGAGTCCCAGAGCTCCCTTTGCCATCATAGTACAGCGTGAATGCCAGAGAACACTGTGCCTTTCCGTGGTAGAATAATCCTTCAGTAACCTTGTTGTTCATGAAGCGCTGTGTTCAGATTGACAGCTCCAGAGATTAAACCATCTGCTGGCAGGAAGTCATTGAACTGAGCCCCACTGAGTCTGGGATTTATATCCCAATCTTTCTGCTGACTTTCTGTGACATGCTAGACAATGTACTTAATCTTTCCTTCTGCAAAAGCAGGTTTTTTAATCAAATTGCAAGTTAGCGGACAGCCAAAGCCTTAATCTTTCTTGTTGCTTGGTCTGATTACTTGGATCATGAGCTCTTTAGAGGATGGTGGTCTGCAGTGTACAGTGAATAGCAGATGGCAAACCTGATCCTAGGAATGCTAGTGGCAATTTAACTGTTTTTCATTTATGTAGAGATTGCCAGCTAAGTGCTGTAGTTGTGCGTTCACTGTGCCTTTGTCTTCTGGTTACTGCTACACCACCTGCACACAGAACAGTACTTTGTCCAGCCCCATGGTGATAGGCTATAGGTAATCAAGCATGTAAAGAGTTAAGCTCACAGCATGACTAATGTTTATATAAAACTATGAAGTATTTTATGCTAATTAGGATTAATTGGTCATCTGACCAATGCTAATGATGGATAGTGTTTTTTCCTCTCAATGTGACCATCTGTTCAGTAGTAACAGATTCAGGTCACAAACTCTTCTGATGAAAAGACAGTGCTTCCCTGTGGCAGTCCTTGGAGAGAGCCTTCACTTCCCAAGATACTGAATCATTCCAGTTGGAAGTGGCTTTGGGAAGTCATTCTAACTCCTTGCCCAGATCAGGATCTAAAATGAGCACTGGTCAGGTTGATGAGGACTTTCTCTGGTTGGATCTTGAAAATCTCCGAAGGTAAATTCTGCTGGGTAATCTGCTTCATTCCATAGTGCTTAATCATTGTCATAGCAGAATTTCTAGGAATTTCTACAGGAAGTTGGTAGTAGGAGTGTTACAAGTACTTGCTTTAAAAGTATCAACTATAATAGAAAATATTAGAACTTGACCTGCATTTAATTCTTGTTAACACTCTCTGTTCATTTTTATGTAGGCTGGAGGAGCTGAACTTGTCCTGGTGTGACTTCACAGCCACCCATGTCAAAGCAGCAGTCAATCATGTTACTTCAAAAGTCACCCAATTAAATTTAAGTGGATACAGAGAGAATCTACAAATAGCAGGTAAATAGCAGCATGACAAACCTTTATCCCACTGTGGGATAGAGCAGCTGGCTTTATATTTTCTTCTGATTGGCAACCACTCTGTTTATAGAAAAATCATGTACTAACACTACTGATTTTATGTTCTGTATAACTTGAAGTTCTTGCTGTCAGAGAATCTTTCTCTTGTTTCTGGCTCAGTCAAGGAGGGTGAGATGATTTTTCTTCTGAATTTAAAAACAGTCAGGTGAAAGTTCATCCCATCTTCTGTTGAAAGGTATAGCCCTTACTTCTGAAGTAAGTCCAGAAGCAGGACTTTTGTGTTCCACTGTGAATTACCCTTCCAGATACTGTTCCTGAAGCTTTCTTAAGGCTTCTGCTGCTGTGGCTGCTGAAGGCATCTCTCAAAAGGGAACAGTCACAGGAGCTGATTGAGTTTCAGGCTGCCATACGTATACCAGTTAATTGAAAGGCAAATAATCTCAGTAATCAACAGTTGCCTATTTACTTGCTGGTAGTTCTAGGAGGGAAGTTTTTGTAAAGTTGGAGGGTAATAGAAAAAATATAGATAAATCTAGATTTGGGGAGAGGGTACAACAAAATGAACAGGAGCATATATCAGGGGTGAAATTGCTTTGGTGGTAAAGAGAAATTAATGTTCTCAATGAGTGAATATGACAACAGGCCTGACAAGCTAGTTTCCCTTTAAACATCACACAGACCCTGACTGCCTTCCCCTTGCGGGGAAATAACCAATCTTCTTATCTCAGCCCCAAACTCACAAACAAATACACTACATTATCTCCTCTACTTCAAGAATTTGAACCTTCTGTTGACTGGACGATAAGAGACAATGTGCTCACCTTTTCTGTTTGCCAAACACTTTCTCTGAGTGGCTTACTCTGTTTTCAGTGCAATTTATAATGCATAGGACTTGAATAGCGTATTAACCATCATCATTTAAGTATTTTCTGTAGTTTTTGCATGTGTATTCTGAAATACCAAAACTTTCTTGCATGTTGTTTAGTACCTTGCTAATAACTGTGGCTTTTAGGCAGTATCTGAGCCACAAGTGAGTCCGGGTTATTTGCAGGCAGTAAAAAGATCTAAAGAATTTACAGTTTAAATCAGGAAAACCCATAATTTTTTTGTCATGAGCAAAGAAGTTTCTGTGAATAAAAATAAGGATGGCTAACTTGGTGCTCTGAAAGGGCAGTTGATGTATGGAAGATTTCTGTTGCTTTTCCACTACATGCAAGAATTTCAGGCATCTAAGTATTACTGTGTGTTGGTAGATTTCAAAGAAATATCACTTGAATTACTCCCTTGCTAAGCTGATGGTGCATCTGACTTTTAGGGACACTTCACTGAACTAAATGTATTTGTTTTGCTGAGGATTTAAAGATGTTCCTGAAAGGTATCTTGATAGGCAGATTATATGCTGTAAGTCTTAAGCATATACCTTTCAAGCAAAAAGTTGTGCTTTAGTTGTGGGGTTCCTGTAGAGAAGGTACAAATAAATATATATGGAAGCGAGTAGGCTGTATAAAGTGTGTTCATCTTGTTAATGAAAGGTGGACTGACTCTGTGTGACCTCTTTTCAGATGTGAAAACACTGGTGGAAAGATGTCCTTTTCTTGTCCATTTAGATCTCAGGTAAGCCCTGTGTAGCTAGTCCTTAAATCCTTTTGGCTCAGGGGATTAGCAATAATGCATGATTGCATAGCACTGCACAACCAGAAAATACTGCCTATGCTAAAACTACAGAAGATTTACTATCTGGCGTGACCTGATCTCCTGGAGCGGGTAACTAACTTGATTTTGTTACCTCAGCATAAATGTTATATACCTAGGGGGTTCGTTAACTATCAAGTGAGAGTAGTCAATAGGTAGAATGGAAGGAAGCATTTAGGTGCCTACAGTTTATGAGCCAAGCATCCCAGAAAGGGTTTAATTCTTCTCTGATATAAATTCGTTACTTGGCTACATAGGAGGGGAAAAAAAAAAAGTGTTTTAACGTAGTCAATGACAGTATTCTGCATGGCAAATCTCTGTGTGAAGAACTTGCCTATTTTTGGCAGGAGTTCTGCTGCAGAGTATCCGTGTGAAGAGAAACTTCTGCTTCTCTTGCCCTTCAGTGAAAATAGAAATTCCTCCCCTCACTAGAGGGGAGGTACACTAGAGATGGGTTGCTTCCATATTGGATAAAAACATACTTCAGTTGTGGAAGTTGATGTTCATTAAATTTTTTGTCCTGAATTTTGGAAACACCAAATTTACTGTGCTTTATACTTAGCCTTTGTTTAATGTGCTCTCATGTACAGTGACAGCATCATGTTAAAGCCTGAGTGCTTCCAGTACTTTCAACAACTCATGTTCCTGCAGCATCTGTGTCTTAGCCGATGTTATCAGATATCACCTGCTGCCTTAGTGTAAGTAATCTCCAAATACCTTTGGTTTGCTATTCATACAGAGGGTAAGTCAACTTAAACCATCTTTATTTTAGCTTTAGAATAGCAGATACTCTTTCAAAAAGCTTACTGGTATGAGGAATTGGGAGTAAGACTGGGATAAAATAACCTGACTGCTAGAGCATGTCCCTTTTGAGAATCCAGACTGGAACCAGAGGTGTCTGAGAGAACCTTTCTTTCATACCAGTCTGTGCTCGTGCAACTGGCTGCTCCATACATGCAACATGTCTTCTGTTAGTGCCATTCTGCCAGTGGTCTCATTGCTGGAACTGCAGTTTCCAGTCCTGCCAGGGACCAGTATTGTTGTCAGTATTAGACTTCAACTCTGCAGCAAGGTTTGGAAAAGTTGGCAGTAGCTGCTGACTAGCTAATCTCTGTGTATTTGCTTTTGTGTGTACCTTTGTCAGTTATTGATTGCAACTGAAACACTTGGAGTTACTTGTTTGTGGGGGATTTCTGCCTTTAATTAGTACGGAAGCTTTCTATCTTAATACTTTAGGAAGGATGTCAATCCAAAGGAAGTGGTCAACAAGAATTAAAAAGGTTGTGAGTGGAGCAGGACTATTGAAAATGGACATCTGAAGAACCTTTTCTGTAGCTGTGTGTGCCTTTTGACTTTGTCCAGTACTTGCTTATAGATACACCGTTCACATGATGCCTGGGCAAATGTAAAGCAGTCAAGAAGCCAGGGCTGGATATTCATCAACATATTGCCACAAATTGGACACTGGTAATACACAGGGGCTTGTGTCCTCTGAGCCACATCCTGAATCTTCAACTGGGGCAATTTCTTCTAAATTGTTAAGTCCAGATAAATAAAAGGGGAAGGACCAGTTTGTTTTCACTTTCTGCGAGAGATCAGCAAAAAATAATTTGTTCAGCCAGTTTCATGGAGTATCAGTACAGAGAACTAGTTTCAATTAAATGTCAATAGTTACCCTCATCTAAAAAATTAGTAGAAATGGATTTATCTAGCATGGGTACAGACTGAAATAAAATGGTTTTAGTTTCATGATTGGTTTTGTATTTTTCTAGGGAACTTGGTGAAATCCGAACGTTGAAGACTCTTCAGGTATTTGGGATAGTGACTGACAGCTCCCTGGAGCTCCTGGAGGAAGCACTGCCTGACATGAAGATCAATCGTTCACACTTCACAACCATCGCAAGGCCAAGTGTTGGCAACAAAAAGAGCCACGAGATTTGGGGCATCAAATGCAGATTGTCACTGAGAAATCCTAGTTTCTTATGATCATGTACAATGCACTGGATGCAATGGACACACCGTGCATTGAAGCTCCTTAAGAAACGAAGTGCTGAAGCACCTCTAGTCATAGTACTGTTATTGTAAAAAAAGCATTCTAATTTGGTCTCACACCTTAATGATGTTTCATAGTATTTTGTGGCATTTTTGTACTTAAAGCCTTAGAGATCTGATGATCTCTGAGCAATTGCAGAATTTTTCAAGTTTTTTGTTGTTTTTTTTGTGATTATACAGGGGATCTTTGAAAAAAAAAAAAAATTTCAAAACAATGTCTCAGCCTCTAGCAACTGTTGCAAAGTTTGATGCAGCTTTTATTGCACTAAAGTGTTCTAAAGGTGCTTTTGGTTAGCTTTTCCAGTTCTACAGCTCCTGGAACAGCTTGCAGAGGTGCTGCATACCTTAAGGTTTTTTAAGGAGTTTGCACAACTCAAAATTAATAATTAGGTATTAAACCTATTCAGCTACTTAGTTGAACTAAATGCACAGTAAGGTAAGATGCTACCCAGGGCAAGCACAACAGAGCACTGAGTCTGAATTAATCAAACTTTAAAACAGTAAATTGGGGATGTCTACACAAAAGCAGCTAAGAGACCTCAGTGCTGTAGCATTAAGAAACAGCATAAAGGAGCTACAGTGAGGTTTTTATTTAGCAGGCCACAAATGACACTTTTCTTTAGTATTCTGCACTGTCAGCAAACACAGTTTGAGAAGCCTATTCAGAATTAGCATCTGTAAAAATAGGTGTTGGTTATCCATGCTGGTTTCATGTTGTGGTGATAGTTTTCTGATGAAATATTACAGAATCTTAATGTAGCTTCGGTGAGCCTGTTCTCAGATGAAATTTCTAAGGAATAGTATCTTTCAGCTGCAACTGATACAATGGTAGAAATCTTGCAGGAGGAGGGTTCAAATGGTTCTAGATATGACCAAAAAACCAAAACATGAGATTGTGGCATAAGAATGCAGGAAGAAAGAGGTGTTTTGGTGCTATTAAGAGGCATTGATGTCTCTTTTGTAATAGTGTATGTTTGTAGTAGCACTTCATGTTCTGTATCACTAACCACTATTGTCTGTATTCATTTTTATTTTTTTTTAAGTCATAGTAAAAGCTGAGTAACTGTCAAAAACAAACCCAAGCAAAAAACCCCAAACCAAATAGGATATCCAAAAAGGATAGGGACAGGTAATGACTTTAAGTCAAACTTTCATCTGCATCTGTTATCAGGGTCCTTGTGCATAAGCCTAGAATGTTCCAAAAGGTGTTCTAGCTGGTAAGTTCTAGGGCAAGACTTGGACCCTGTGTAGGGCATAAATGTGCTGCTGTTGTTCCCATGAATGCAGTAAGCAAGCAGGTGAACTTACTTATGAATGTCTAAGAGTAGCCTACAGCGTTAACTGCAGGGCTGTTGCATAGGTACAGTCTTTCCCCCTGTAGTCTGAAGAAAAACATTGAGGAATGAATATCTGGTGGTGCAGAACAGCTTATTTACTGTGGAAAGATTGTATGAGTACTAGAATTTGGTATTTAACTTGACTTTCTAGAGTATAGTAAATATAACATTTTATGCTAAGTTGTTTTAGTTTCTATTAAATTGAACAGTGTAAGCAACACCTGAGTCTCTAATGGGCTTGAGTCCCTTACAAAGGAATTAACGGGCAACATACCTGTGAAAGCTGAAACGATGGGATGTTGGGGGATACTGGATATTCTGCTGCTTCACAGTTTGCTGCCTTAGGTTTATGCCTTAAGTAACTCCAAGGAAAGTAGTGCAGCTCAGCATTATCATAAATACTTCTCTCTGTGCACAATGTAACGCCATGCAACTTCTCTTGCATTCAATAAAGATGTAAGAAATTGCTGTATTGTACAAAACGACTCATGGATGGGAGAATGTTTCCGCTATTTGCCACTGTGTGTTATGGGTTTGCAAAGTTTGTTCAAGCAGTGTGTAAAGCAGTGCTTTCAGGGTGTTATCATGAATACATTTTGTCTTTACTAGACTGCTTTAAAGCCTTGTACAGAACTGGGCCAGGAGTATGGATGTAGCAAGATGGAATAGTCCTGAACTCCTCTGAAGTGCCAGGTTCAGTGTTGGAAGTGGATCGACAGCCCTACCACCCATCTATTGCTTCTGATGGCTATTGTAGCAGACACATAGTGAAGTGCTCGGCGTTAAGGTGCGCCACTGACCTTTCACTAATTGGAAAAGTTATTTTGTAGCTCTATGCAATTCATACCAAAACCTCCTACATCGCAGTCTCTGCACTATACCTAAGGCATTAAGGCTTACCAACCATTAAAAGAACCCGAACAATAAGTGAGAAGCTGAGCATATGAAACACTTTTGAAAGTGGAAATAAAACACAGGACAGCTTCATTTATCAATTAACCTTTTCATTTTTATTACATAATGTATAAACACCACTTAGAGAAAAAAAAAAAAAAAAAAAAAAAAGGCAAAGAACGACCGGGCT
>JAWWEW010000088.1:60575198-60592160 GCA_035583185.1 Anabacerthia variegaticeps | reverse complement strand
AAAAACACAACTTACACAAAAAAAAAAAAAAAAACAAAAAACCGCAAACAACGACAGGTCTAGTTTAGCAGAACACAGTGTGGACTGGCACTAAATGAAAAGACCACGGATTTCACTCAGCAGGTAGAAGAGGTGCAAAGATCACTGCCAGTCCAGGCAGATTAAAATCAGTGTTAAACCAATACTCAGTCCTGTCATGGAATACTGTCTACTGGGTAAATTGTCTGTACTGTAATCCCTTGTAATAAAGGATCCTTAAAAAGGGTCTTACTGTTCTTCAGTAAAAAAGGTAGCTGCTGACTATTTATCACAGATTTCTGAATCATCCTAATTAAGCATTCACCAGTAAATGCTTCAACAGAAGTGCAATGAAATTATAGACAAAACCAGTAGAGGCCACTCATGAGTAGATCAGGCTTCCATTTTGCTAAGTTAGGAACTTGTGCAAGTCCTAAACGAGATCATACTTTCGGTCTGTAGGGCCTGAAAACATTGTCTTTTAGTCTTGACATTCATAACAAGGAATGACAGGCATGTTTAAGAGGTATGCTTACTGATTAGACTAATCAGTCTCTGTTAAAACATTATAGCACACAAATAATAAGCAGGGGATGGGATTTCTGGCATAGATTTGTCTATGCAAGTACGCAATACCCAAGTCCGCTCTAACAGTGGCAAAGTCCTGGGAAGTAATAAGTTAGTGTTAATGGCATTGGTGGGCTTGAGGTTGTAACCTCATGTTGACTTGTGTACTAGAGGCACATAAGCTATCTTTAACTGCTTACTGATGGATTGACAATAACTAAAACACCCTAGTCTGTGTGCACACAACTTTAGAAAGATTAGTCTTTTCCATCTTTACCTTTAGACAAGTTTTGCAGATTATTTTAGATATTAAAGGCTTTATTCTGATACCTCCTGAACTTGCTAAGTTTTGAAAGACTTGGTTACTTTTATTTTCCCCTCTGGATCTGCAATCATGATAATCAGACAGTTCAAATAACTCACTCTGCAGCACACTTAAAAGGTAAAATGTACACAAGCAGTGATAGTTTATTCAGAAATCTCCATCAGTATCACCTTTTCCTAGAACTGAATGGTCTGGTCAAATCAATTTTCCCTAAATTATGTTTTAAGTTTGTATTCTCTCTAAGCATAGAAGGAAAAAATCCTTTATCCACTTCCTCCACCTATGAAGAGCAGCTTACATTTTGCAAGTAGCAGTAAATAAACTGATTGGCCGCACTGGAGAACATTTCTATTAGACCTGAGAACATCTGTTACAGAAGTCTCTTCATTCAAAAGTAGTTTAAAGAAAACTCACTTTTGGAAGCCAATCTGTAGTAGACAGGACAAAACATACTTTTTTCAAGTCATGTAGCAGAAGAGTTCCTGCTGTAGGAATATTTATTTTGTCAAATTCTTCCTCCTCATCTACGCAGTTATCAGCACAGATTTTAACAGGCAGTCACAGTTCACAGTTTCTCCAAAACGTTATTTAAAAAGTCACTCCCTCTTCTGTAATCAGAGCTCTTTTTTTTATTATCAACTTGCTTACCTAATATGAGCAGAGACATGTAAAACTGATTTGTTGCCAGTTAAATATCAGTAGAACTCAGCACAGGATTGGAAATTTAAACTTTCTAGGGAAGGTAAAAACAAATGGGGGCAAATTGAAAGACATAGGTATTAACTTGTGCTCCAACTCCTAGCACCCAGAGTATCTCATTCTTCTTTAATTATAAGAAATTTGTAACCTAAAATTCCAACCATTCAACTTAATAAGGCCAAATATCTTTCTTAACAATAGCCACCTACATACACTAGTGACTGAACACCTGTTTGCCAGTTAATCCACTCAGTGAAGGAATCAATCTTACTTCAACATGATTTCTCTAATTTGTATATTCCTGTTGAAGGGTTCAAGTCCCTCTCTAGCCAAACAGAAGAAGTAAAAGCTACCTCATTCTAGATGTACTAAACCAGACTTTTACTTTTGATGTAAGTCTACAAAGTAGAAAAAATATTGGAAGAACAAAAAAAAATTGCCACAAGTTGTATGAAACTACAAAGTTGTACAATTTTTGAAAAGTATACAAAAGGTTTGTATTTCCATTTCTATTACATCAACATCATGGTTTACCAAAATCTATATATCCTTGCATCAAATTGCTAGATTGACAGTCAACTTTTCTACAAAAGTGTATGTATGAAGGTACTTAGTTTCATCAGTCCCAGACTGTTACTAAAAAACTGTACAACTGAATATTTAATGCTACTGGCTTAATACTTGAACCCAACTACCTGTGTTTAAAAAGCTGTTCTTTCATGTTTGCCTTATAGGTTAAAATGTCAATTTTCACTGAAGTTAGAGGTAACACTTCAGATACATTTCTTTTACACCAGATGCAAAAAGAGCTTAAATATCAGGCTAATGTTTCCCCAACCCAAAGGAATGAAAAGCATTTCAAGCTTCCTCTTGCATCTGAAAAGGCCAACTTCCAATATAATGCAGCATTGTGATATCCCCATGGTTTCCCTCTATGGATCCGTAAATGTTTCAGCAGAAGACATGAGGGTCCTTCATTCTTCCAGCAGAACAGTGCACAGTGCATCCTCTGTGTCAATCAGTATCGAAGCTATCGCCCCATCGTTGAACTCAAAAGATGTTCCTCCATCCACAACCATACAGGCATCCCAACAACGGGAACGGACACAGACTCTGGGAAACAAAAGTCAGCTTTCACAAAACAGCTTAAACATTTAAGTATTTCACAGAAGCACTGAACAGTAAAGACTGGGTTTAGGACACTCTTTTGCATGGGTCAGTAAATGCTTAATCACATTCTTAGAGAACCATTTAGCATGGGACCAAGTACTAGAACCACCCCCAGTTATCACTGCTTTGCACAGACTTAGCAGAGAGTCCAGGGAGAACTGAAGGACTTGTTCAGATGAAGACTATTGCTCCCAGAGTCTGAAAAGAACCTATAACCTAATACTTGGTGTTGAAAGCTGCAGTTAAGGTATACTTTTTAAAGAAAGCTACTGATAATCCTATTTAACTGTGATTTACTTAACCTTCACAGAAAAGTTTTCCATTAATTTATGATTCTAATGTCTTGTCTTCATGTTAAGTGAAACATACAGTTTCAACTAGCAATGCTTGAGATTCAAATGATTTGAATATTAATACAGTGTATTTTGTTACACGAACCATTCAGAGAGAAGGGAAAGTAATTTCAAATACAAAGCTGAAGGTCAGAACGCTTGTCAGACAACATCTTGAATAGGTATCACAGCTTATTACTGTCTAATATTAGAGTCTGACTACACTATCTTTAAGCTAATAAATTTAAATCTAAGCTTATAAAATTTAAGCCCTCTCTTTTAGAACCAGTCAAGACAGAAGAAAGTTACTATCCTCCCTCCTCATCACTTATCTTTAAAAGGAAAATTAACCACTGAAATTTATCCCTTCACATAGAAGACAAGAATGTTATTAAGTAATGAGTTTTTGGTGTACACAATGTTCTGATCTCCAAAGTTTAATCAACAATTATCCAGTGACTTAGATTTGCAGGAAGACACATCTTTCAGAAATATGGAAAGCTTAGAAGCACAACCACAACATCAATGCGTAATTGGTCTGTGCATCACTAAAACACAGCCAAGTCTGGACACTGCAGGAGAACATGGAGACATGTTCCAATTCCACTCCACTCTGGGCAGATACTATGCCAAAAAAGATAAACAAATGCAATGGGGAGGTGTCTAGTATCAAGATCAACTGTGACAGGCAGCAAATTCTACTTAAAAGAGAAAAAATTGTCAGATAGCCCTCATAGGTATGCAAAGACATTTTTAACTCCAGTATAATTGTTATAGTACATCCCATGCTGAGGACTCCAAGTAAGGCACTGCTGTAACACCCATGGATGAAAATGGAGCCATTTGCTTGTTTTAACCTCTCCTCTAACCATCTCTTCAGATTTACTCACCCTTGAGAATTCCCAGATCCAAATGACCAAGCAGCAGTGAACATTTAAACACATGATGCCTACCCAGTGGGCATCTAATATCATAATATTTAGTTCCAGTAGCCAAAGATGTCCTTTATGACTAGGTCATACAATCTTGTTGTAACACTGATGTGGCTCAAAGCAGAAGAATTTGGGTCCCCCCTTCAGGTCAGAGCCTTAGACATTTGTTTGGTGTAGAAGGTTGAATTAACATTTCATTAATACTGAGACACAGTATGGTTTTCAATGGTTTGTTATTGTTTATATGTTCAGTTATTCTGAACATGTAACCAAGAGTTTTATGGTTTAATATTTAATTGTGGCAAGCTCCACAAAAGTCATAGAATCGTTTAGATTGGGAAAGACATGCAAGATCATGGAGTCCAACCACTAAACAGACACTACCAAGACCACCACTAAAGCTATGGCCCTAAGTGCATGTTTACATGTCTTTTAAATACTTTCAGGGGTGATGATTCCACTCCTTCTCTGGGCAGCCTGCTCCAGTGCTTGACAACCCTTTCTGGGAGGAAAATTTTCCTAACACTCAATCTAAACCTCCCCTGGCAAAAGTGCCCTAAGTTAAGATGGTTAATTACCAAATAATTCAGAAGGACACCTAGTCCAACCTTCTACTCAAAGCAGGCTTTACTTCAAAGACAGGTTAGGTTGCTTAGGGCCCTAACCAGTCAAATTTTGAGTATCTCCAGGGACAGTGACAGCACAACCTCTGGACAGCCTGATCTACCACCTGACTATTCTCACTGTATTAAAAAAAAATATTTTTTTTTTAAATCAGAATCTTACATCCTATAAAATCATGGCTGTTGCCTCGTATTCTGCTCTGAGAAGAGTTTAACTTAGTCATCTCTGTAACCACCCTTTGGCAGCTGAAGACAGCAACTGGATCCCCCCAGCTTTGTCTTGTCTCCTCCAGGCTACACAAAAGCACCATTTGAGTCTCTCTATACAGAGTGTTTTCTGGCCCCCTCATCCTCTCAGTAGCCCTTTCCTGAATTCGCTCCAGTTTGCCAGTGCCTGTGTCTCATACTGAGGGAAATGGCACACACTCAAAACTAAGCACAGTGAAATCCTTTTATTCTGTTAGACTGTGCACGGATCAAACATTAAATAGGCATAACACAACTAGGAAACATTTTCCTCCTGCTGTTATGAGAACAATACTCAGTCCACTCAAAACAAAAACTGGATGTTGAAACACTTCAAGGGAAAGTCCTTGATTACTCATACTTTGACAAATACACAGAATGAAATAACTATTCACTACTGCAGCCAACACTTACTTTGAAGAGAACCCACGCTGACGGCTACTTGAGAAAACCCTGTTTACAATAGGTTCTCGAACACTGAAAAACATCTTTGGTTCCTCTGGACTGTAGAGCAGAGACTCATTGTAATCATTTGTTACTGTAAACAGAGAAATCAGCCATTAGTTTTTACAGCAAAATTAGTTACTCTCAGAAACACACATTCCTCCAGGAAAGAGTGGCTTCCCTACCAAGAGGGAATACTGAGTCTTGACAGATGTTGAATAGCCTACACCTGCAAAAAAAAAAGTACTTTTACAGAATATTCCTTTCAGTTCTACTTCATGAAGAACATTCAACAACTCTCTTCAGGTGATTACACACTAAGTGTTTCAAATCCTATGAGAATTGAAATTCTCCTGAACATCCCTATACATACAGAAGTCTAAGCAAGGGCTTTCATATCAAGTAAGCCATTTTTTTTGCCAAATGTATCTAAAAATAATGTTTGTATGAAAGACTATCATTATTGAAAGAGCACTGCAATACTGAGGGTACTGCTGAGTATTAAGAGTATAAAGAAAATCATCTGGTCAGAGTCAAGAAACTTTAAAGAAATCTTGCCTTTTTCACTGACCTTTTTGTATTAAGTCCGTGTTCAATGGCATATTCAAACTTCCATGCTTTTTTGCTGTTGAGCAAAGAGAAAGAGCCCCAATTAGGTAGGTATATATTTATATCAACTTGGCTAGTAATGCCACACTATTCACTCACCGATCTTAAGGATCTCTTCAATAGCTTGATGTGCAACCTTGTTAATATTATAGGACCTAGACAGAGAAGTAGAAGTCTTGTTTGCTGAGCAGTACAGCTTAGGAGACAAACAAAGCAAAATATCCCAAAAAATTCTGCGTAGAAACAAAGAACTATGTTCAACATTTGTGAAAGAAAAGAAAAAAAGGATGCTACTACATATGAGCTGATATCAGTCACTTCCAAAAAAAAAATAAAGTTAAATTAACTCTTGGTTTGGCATCTACCTGTGGCTTTGTAAACTTTAAGAATCCACTAAGTCAAGTCTTCAGGAAAAAAGGGCACGGTACATGCAATGTAGTCTCCATATCAATAATCTCCTGCCTTAAAACCCCAGTAACTGAGATAAGTCTGCATTAAAAAACCTGAAGCATGACAATTCTACAGATTCAGTGTGTTCTTATCCCATCTACCCAACCCTTGCAAATTAACTCCTTCTCTTAGTTTTCATTTATGAACCAAACACTTCTTTACAAATATTGTACCTCTTTGTACCCTAGAGTGTGGAGTTGAATCTCACCAAAACTGGAGTATATAGAAAAGGAACAGTCAGATCACACACTTCAGCACTTGACACATTTTAATGAAAAAGTGAGCATAAAACCTCAGTTTGAACTAAGTTTAAACTCAAAAAAAGTCTCTCTCCTGGGGTGCTAATCACAGTCACTGTGCTATGAACATCTCAAACCATAGGGTAAGAAATATCACTCCACTGAGGCTTGGCCTCAGTTTAGAGAAGTCCAGCAACACATACTGATTACAGCAATGGAAACGGGCAATCCTGGAGTTTGGTCCCTGGTTCCGGGATTGCTCAGTACAGACTGTATAAGCAAATGAAATGTGTAAGAACAGCATTGAATTAAAGACTGTACTTTCCCAAGGTACTGAACAGTAGGAAAGTTTCCCTAGCAGTCTGCCAATTTCATCCTTGGCAGACTCCAGGACTAAGTTATGCTGACTGAATACAAAATTCTGAATTACAATGAAGAGTAAAACCCAGTAACCATGGTTACAGCATGAATATTCATTTTCAAATTTCATTAAAAGTTTCTGTTTTAGTTCATCTTACCCTGCCACATAAATACAGGGCCTATTGTAAAACTTTAAAACTATGAGCACAAATAGATTTTGATGTTTTCACTGTACATGTGTCTCACATCTCAAAACTAAACTGATTAGATTTACATGCAGTACTGCAGCTTGGTTAAGATGAAATTAAAATAATTTATCCCTTTGATTAAGCCAGTACAGTTCTGTGTAGATATGGCCATCTTTATTTAAGGGGAATACTTTGGCAAAGACATTGTGCCCTGTCAATTAAATATGAAAGAAACAAGAGGCTTGAAAGGAGAATGGACAGTAGATGTGCCAGACACCACTTAACACTGCTTCCAAGTATGTTTTCCCATTCTTCTTAGAGCTTAGATTTTTATAAGTTTACTGAGCTACATTATTGAAGCATTTTCATTTTAGCCAACAAGAGCAGTTCACAGATCATCCCACTATTCTCTGCAAGTCAGAGTAGAATCTCTTTCCCTCACCACTCCCACCCATTCATCTTCCCACGTGGCATGCAACCTCTTTCACCAAAATTACACCTCAGGTAAACTTCTACCTCAGTGCTGCATCTCCTCATGCTTTCAATGCTTCCCTCCATACCTACAAGTAATGAAAGCTCTGCTCTTCTCATATGCCTGAGACAGCTTTGAACCATCCTGACAGTGAGAATATTTGACATTCACCGACTTACCCACAGCCCAACAGAGTCCCAGTATAGACAAAATGCGTAAGCAAAATAGGTCCATCTAGCTTATCTGAAATGATATTTTATATCAAAGCAGCAACATGTACTTACCATGCTTTTGATCCTGTTCCAGTACACACATTAAGCCCTGAACTCTTCTGCTTTTCCCAAGGACCATCATCAACTGATATTTCATAATAGGAGGCCCTATGAAGCGAGAATTTAAAACTGGGTTTGCAGGACTTAAAGTTCTCCCTGAATAAGACAGAACACATAGCCTTATCAGGCACATAACAATTTAGAAGGGCTAGTTTCAACTCTGGATGACAATTTCACAGCCTTTGCACAGTGCTTCCAATTTGACAGCTACTTCTGATTCACTATGTAATGGCAGTTTTTATAATGGACTACAGTAATTTGCAGCACGAACTTTCAGGCAGTTTTTCTGCAGCCACTTCTCATAATAATTTATGCACAAAAACACCTCCATGGTTCATCTGGGAATAGCTTTGGATACAAGCAGGGTTTATTGGACTTACAAATAAAACTGTAAATAATTACCTTCCCTGCATAATCCTTGCGCTACTGAAAAACTGTGTTTATGCTATCGAGTCTCATTAAGTTGTATCAGGGAACACTAGGATGGACGGCACTCTAACATAAGTAAGTAACAGCATGGCTTGAAGCTGAATTCTTGATCACTTCAGTAATTAAAAATCCAGTCCTTCATGAACAGCTTTAAACAGTCAGCAGGCTTATATTTCTCTCCAGGGAAAATTATTCCTAAAACTCAGATGTACTAAGTCTTGGGGTACAATCATCTCCTCCATGTTAATGTTCAGAGGATTGCTAACGTTAGGCCTAGAGAGGCCAGAGAGTTTCTCTCTACAAGCTTCAGAACAGAAGAGTTTATTTATGAACTAAAGCTGCTGATGTTCATAGTGCCTAATGCAAACAGTATGAAACAGCCTTCAGATTAGTAGATACCCTCTTAGAAAAACACCACATTCACTGTGTTACACATGACAGAGTTTCACCTTTCTTAGTAAATGGACCTTACTGAGCTATTTTAGGTGAAGAATGTTTTAGTCTGGATCCACTAGGAATGCAATTCTTCACTGTTTGGTGTCTAACAGTTTATACTCTTACTAACTAAGGACATTCTGTGTAATCACTCTCAAGAAAATGGGGACATGAAATAACTGGAAGTAAGTTAATAACACAGGTGCACAGTTCGATTCAGTTTAAGATAATTTTTGCAGGCTGGGTAAGAAAGGTCTTCTGGGTAATTTTTATTCTGTTTCCTTGTTTTCTTCACTGACATTCAGAATAAGACCTTAGAAGCAGATCCGTGAGTCATTCTGTCCTAATAAACAGCAGACCTGTGTATTTGAACCTTACAGAAGATTCATAACTATTTAAGTCTTCAAGTGTAAGGCCCTATTAACACAGTATTATTTCTAGAGATTAGTTCCTAAAGGCATAGTGTTCCTCAGTGGTTATCAAATACACTGGAACCAAAGACCACAATGTACTTGTGACACTCAAAGTGTTAGAAAACAGCTGTGTGCCTCTATCACTGCATGTTAAAGAAACCTTTTAGAATCTTGACAAAATTAGGTTTGATTTAGTAGAAAGCAAGATTTGTATCCCTTTGAGACTCATAATTCCTTCTGCCAGTCTGAGGTAGCAGTCCAGATGAAATATAAAGCACTCATGAAACATTTATACTGTTTCCAGCAGCAATCAGTGTCCCAAACATTGTACAAACACAAGAAGTTGTTACACTCTGACCTGGGTTTTCTGTTGTTGCTTGGGGTTTTTCAAGAAAAACAATAAAGGGAAAAGGGATATAAAATACAAGTGAAAGTTTGACCAAATCCAGACCAAGGATCATGTTTTATCTCCCTTACTGCAGTTCCAGTCATATTCCCCACATCCTTCTTATTGTTTGGCTGCCAAAAACGCATTGATCTTCAGGACAGAAGGACAGTGAAATATATCCTGGATAAGGCAGTATTATGATTTGATACAAACTTATTTCTTAAAACAAGGAAGTAACTGTTTTCCCCCAACAGCAGCCTACCAGGCAGGCTGATGTGTTTGTCTATAATGACAGAAAGGCACAAAAAGGAGTACTTGGTCATGCTAAAAGCTATTTCAGCTTAGTCATACTAAAAGCTTAAGAAAAGATACTAAAGAAGAGATGTAGGAGAGGACGCATTTTAAGGATAGGCATTCAAATCTTCAATAAAGGGGAAAGAAAATGACCAGGAAAAGTGAAAAATGAAAGAATGTCCAGACAGGAGGTGGAAAAACAGAAGTTAACATTACTGCAGTTACATCTCTGAAAATACACTTCATAATCTGCAATAATACAATCAGTGTTAAATATCTATAGATTAGAACTGAAACTTGACAGTAAAACTCCATCACTGATTGTCCATTGCAATGTCATAAAAAGAAATAAAATCCATTGTTCCTTGTAGCAACAAACAATTAAACATACCTGGATGAAAGAGATTCCCCAATGAAGACTTCATTGAGTGCTCTCACTGGTAAAAGATGTGGACCAGAAATATCAGATCCTGCAGATATTGAACACAGCAGTGTTTGAATCATGGGTTTACAACCCAAATTTTCAGAAATAATTCACAACTCACTGGAGGACAGACTCTGCTGCCTGTGTTTGTATTCTAGACCTAACACTCCATTTTCTTGAAGGACTCAATTTTTCACTGATTTAGTCTGTAGATAGTCACTGTCCTTTACTGGAGACAACAAATATTTGAACTGAGGTCAGTAAGGCAATGACATTTAGGTTCAGACATTGCTTCGCCTGAAAACTCACGGGCAATGAAGTCTTCTCTTCTGTCAGCAACTCTGCCAGCCAAGAAGTGACAGTGACTTAACAGCTACTTCTGATAAAGTTCAAAGAAGTAAGACTTCATACCACAAGGTAATTGAAGGGGATTAACAAACTTTTCATGTTTACAAGGACTTCTCAGTAAGCAAATGCAGTACTGGACACAGGTTAACCACAGAATCATGATTCTTCAAATCATCATAAAGAAAACAGTTGCAGGTGTTTGATGACTGAAGAATTGACAAGGAAGAGAATCTCACTTTTAATTTCTTATTTGCCTGCTGGTAGTCCAAGACCAGGTTTTTCAATTGTGAAATAACAAGAGTGCATGTGTACACACACACACATGTGCAAGTGGTTATAGTAATTCTAAGAGACAGCATTTTAAAAAGGATCAGGTATTTTGACATTAGATAATACTCTTTGAAAGCACTTCTAAATTAACTATTAATATTGAAGACTGGTTCTAATTGTACAGTCCAGAACAAACATACAGAAGAAAAGACACTTCTAAAAGACACTAATCTGGGTTTTCAGCTAAGGAGAGCTATCTCTCAAGTGCAGTACCCAGATTTCAAATACTTCAACTCTTACAAACCTTTATCTTCTATTTCAAGTTATCAGAGCAAATGATTATATTCTTGTCAGATTTTCAACTTACTTTGATCCTGGAATCTTTCATTTATGTGAGCCCTGCTGTGTTGCTCTTGGCTCAGCTGCTGTTCATGTAAATCTACAGGGGTTGTGTTAATACCAGTTCCTTCGAGATACAATCGGATTCTTTGCCGCCACTGCCACCTAAGAGAGGGGAAAGAAGTTGGTTTCGATAGTTGAAATATTCATTACAGAATTAGATAGGATCAGAGTCTTCACTCTCATAGCAGAACACCTTAAGATTAACAGTTAAATATATTCAGAGGCACATTTCAAGTAAACACTTTATACTTACCAATTTGCTACCTAATGTTTTTTTGCATGTGTAAAGCAAGACAACCCTGGCCAAAAGTAGCCTACAAAGATATAACAACTCTTCATTTTAGACATGTGATTTCAATTTGTGAATGAATGACTGATGGAAGGATTCTGAGAATAAGAAGCTCACAAGAATTTATAGAGCAATACATGCTGTACTTTTAACATACTTTGTTTGCAGATCTCCAGAAAAACAGCTCTATCCTTCCCTTTCTGCAAAAGTCCAAAAGTATTCTCCCACTTTAACAATCTCCCCTAGCCTAGGAATTTAGGGTGATTCAGAGAAAATCATCTGAAGCAAGAGAGGGATATAAAAGTCATGTTACAACATTCAGATCTTTTTATTTTTCCCCAGAGATATCAATTCCTTTTTCCTTCTACAGTTTAGAGATTTCATAAAACAAAATAGCAACAGTTTTGACTAAGAAAGCAAATCACAAGGGACTATTATAAGCATATCTTTTCCCCATTCATACTGTTGATATTCAGGTGACAGTAAACATCTTTTCCTGAAATTACTGCTAGGAAGACTAATGCTTTAAATTACTGTATTACTAGGTTTTTCTCACTGCCATATTTGTAGAGCCTCATTCAGCACATCCTATCTACCCTTAAATTCCAGGTATGGTTTCAGGTAGTTAGGCAGACAGCTTACAGTATCACTAGTCTAGCCTCCTTATAATGCTTATGCTAGAACATGTCACATCCTCTACGAAATTAGAAAATGGGACTGTATCTGTATTATACTCCTATTCTGAGAACCTGTTTAACCACTGACCACCAAGAAAAGAAATGTGGGTCAACAGATATGATTTGCCCTTTATAAATCAATAATGTTGGTTGTTTCACAGGACTACAAGGTCAGTGCTTACATGGGTTGTTACACTGACTGACACCTCAAGGACAAGGAGAAAATACAATTGCCTCATCATCCATATGCAACTCCAAGCCACCAGAAGTCCTTCCACACAAGCTCAGTCAGTGGCCCACCCATTTTAGAGTTTCTTTAGGGCCAAGTAAATCTGAGAACTGTCAAATGAAACCCTTGCTCAGGCTCTTGCTTAGGAATAACAGTTCCTATTATTTCAGAAAAATAAACAGGGAGATCCTTTCTCTTTCACTCTGGTGCAGCTTCAGCTCCATAATGAGGAAAAAGAGGAGTGCTGGCAACAAAAATATAACCAAACATCAAAATTGCCTAGATTATCAAGGGGGGTTACTTGTATTAGTGGTTTTACTTAAGCAACTTAGAATAATGGAGAGTAAATAGCTTCTGTATTCTAAGTCTCAGAATATAGGATTTGAAAGTACTTTATTTAGCAACATCTACTGAAAATCCTACAGCTATTTATCAGTTTTGCTGACTGCATTCACCTAATTTCAGAACTTTTTGACAAAAACATAGTTACACTTCAAGCTACAAATTTAATATGCTATAAGTGGAAGCAAAATTCATTTGCTATGTATTTTCAGGTGAGTGATTTCTGTTTGATGGTTTGTCCTCCTGGGAGTATTCTAGAAGCTACTAGACCACAGAACAACATCTCTTTTAAAACAGTTATTAAAAACCTCTTCTCTAGCCTGTCCTTTAAAAGGCAGCTTGTTTCTTTCTAATTAAGAGTGAGATTCTTCTATTTGAAGAATACCTAGTATTGAAAATGTCAGGTTCTCTTCAGCATGAAGAGCTTTGCCTTACACTAATCCTTTAGCAAAAGTTTAGCCACTCAATCACCAAAATCCCAGATTCAACACACTGACCATCTCCTAAGTGTATATGTTTCATTAGCTTCTATTCTTACGGCCATCATTGTACTACATATCCTTTTCAGTCTTAAAATATGTAAACCAATACACCCTTTACAAAAAATGCAGTTCCTTATTTATTAATTTGCTAAGTCAGAAAAAAAATCAATTATTGCAGGTCATAACAGAAGAATTTTTGTTGGAACTAGCAGTCAGCTTTATCCTTTGTATTTCAATCTCACTCTTCACCACAAACTCCTTTGCAACATGGTAAATAAACATCTACACCAAATTCACAATGTGAGGCATTAAGATTTTCACCTGTTCCTTAGGAATTGCACAGCATTAAATATTTTCCAATCCCAGCACACTTTTGAAAACCAAAGATCAGTGAATCCTACCTGAACTCACCACGATATAGCTTCTGTAGTGCTTCAGGAAATGAATGTGTGTATCTCACAGGCAAGCACAAGTGACCCTCAGATCTAGTAGCAAAAAAGGACAATGAAAATGACAGTATATCTATTCAGATTTGGTACCTTTGAAAAACAAGGCTATTTCTCCCACATTTCCCCTAAAAACTGTCTGTTCAGCTAGCAACCCTGCGGGAATATATAAATACTAATATAGTTCCTGTCACCACTCTAGGTGAAGGAATTCAAGCTTAGTAAACCAGGCAAGTGAGAAAGAAAATTTCCTCAATTTAAACACAAGTTAGTGACATGAAACAGGTAAGCCACATACCTAAGATCAAATTTCGTGTCAAAACTAGAAGACTAAACACTACTCCCCTTTCATGAGTGATATTTGATAACTTGAAGGCACTTATTTGAACCCTGTTATTCAGACTTGATAATGCAGAACAGCTACTCACAGCATTTGAAAAGTTTTGGAAGAGAAGTAAGGTATGAAAGTAATTAAAACTTTTGACTACCACTTTATCTTCTAAGAATAAATTAACTGTTAATATCAAAAGCAGAAGTCTAAATCTGGACTTCTCAACATACAGAGCCTTGTTGAATTCTGAGTTTTACTTGACCCATTCATTTGAAGCTTATACCAACCAGGCTGTACTAACACACTGCATTCACCTAGCTGTAAGATTGATTTGGGCAGCTGGACGCAACTTGTGTGGAGTTTATAATAAGACAACTAAGTGCTAATAACTGGCTGAGTAGACTGCGTCCTCTGAGGTATGACATGATTTATATGAAGAAACCACAACTACTTCTTCTGAGGCTCTACTGGATCACACTCCTTCAAAAAGAGACAAAATTTCTTTGTGTTCAGGCACCACACTTAGCTGCTTTCATGGAGCCCCATTCCTGCCTAGGTTCAATACTGCCATCCTTAGCCTCCAACTTCTGATTAGTAGTACAAGTCACCCAGCTGCAAGTGCTGTGATACTGGGATGTGAAAACAGTTCTGGCAGTTTAACACAATCATGCCTATCTAGTACTGCTTAATGTCCTCTCAGATGAGACAGGATAACTCATTGTGGAAACTTTTCTGAAAAAACCACATGTTCAATTGGTAGCCACAACCCACTAAAACAGGTATTTACACTGCCAAATGCTACAGGCATGCCTCATGCACCATGAAAACAGATGCACAGTGTGCCTGATACTAAATAAAGCATTTTTCCCAAATATGTTTTTACCTTTCAGGATCAGTATTTACTCCAATGACTGGTTTAAATTTATCAAAAACCTTACTGGCTGCCAACAACATTGTACCATCACCTACAGAAAAAGCAAACCAAAAGTTAGTTTCACTTCCCATTCTAGTACCCAAACAAAACATCCAGTGTGTACTTCAGCACTCCCACCACATGCTTTTGTATCAACAACCAATTACGTAAGCTGGACAAAAATAAAATGGGACTGCAAAACTACTGACACCTTTCAAAGCAGAGTAGTGAGAACTGAATTCACGATAGGAAATGTGACTGTAAAAACTACAACTTATCTGACAGCTATTAATGCACAGGCAACTGAATTTGGCAGAAGCAAGCTTTAAAAGACTTTTGGAAATTTCTCTGTGTTTATCAGCAGGTAAGAGAAAATCTTTACTGAAAGTAAATTTAGAAAGTATTGCTAAAGAGAGCCACAGAGAGAGGAAACAAAAACAAATTTTACTGTGAATCACATAAAAACAATGACTTGAGTTTCACCCCAGCTGTCCTCCTGGAAGGCACAATCCAAAGGTCTTATTTGGCCCCAACTAGGCACACTTGGAAAAAAAGTTTTAGGTAAGTAGAAACCTTGGAAGTAGAAATTCTTAAATGCACTGGTTTCTTCATATATCGGTATCTTTTCCTGTCTGCTAAATAGAAAGAAAACTATAACCTCAATCAGTCCTGGCAGTTAGATATATAGATATCACTTCCCACCTGCTTGCCTCAACAATGACAAATTTTGCCATAAACTGGCCCTTTAGTCTCCAGCCTAGAGGAGTTCTTTGAAATATACAAGAATGCATTAGGATGGTTCAGGAATGTACAGATATACCTTTCTACCCACTCTGCATGGCAATCAGTAGCCAAGGCCAAAGTGGACTAGTGGGAAGAGAGAAAGCCATGATCAAGCCTAATTTCCACAAATGACTAAACATTATGTCAGAGCCCAGCAACACACGGCAGCAAATCCCCAAAAAAGTCACACTAAATGAACTGCTGCAATCCAATGTTAAAAATAAACAATCAGGTTAGTTCCTCTGTTGATCTAAAAGCACTAATCAGTGGCACAAACTGCTCAGCAGCTGCAAACTTCTGCCTGTACCATCCAACTTGATATGCCAGTCACTGGAATAAGTGTAAAATCAAGAAAGACAATTTGAGCAAAGGATAAAGAGGTAGTTTGTGTCTACATCTCATATCCCAAAAACCAAAGAGTAAGGTTTAGGGCTATGTATAACCACATGACAGCAAGCATTTTAACCCCTTTATTTGAAAACTATAGTCAATTCCACTATTTGTATCATTTGACACATGACAATTAAACTTTTCCAAAGTGGCCATGCACTGGGATTCACTTCCTAGTGTTATAGTTTTAGGCACTAGAGGTAGATAAGATAGTCACAAACACTGCATTTTGTAGTATTTTCTGACAATTAGGCTTGCAATTTGCCTTCAAAATGTGCACACCTCCAGTTGTTATGTGCTGCAAAGTATTTTTGAAAAACTTATCTATGAAAACATACTGAAACAAATACTTCCCTTCCATAAAGTCGTACCTCCTGCAGATATAACAGCATCTGCCCACCGAACTGTCTCTTCATTATATTCTCGGCGTTTAACAAGGCGAACTTCAATCCTCTCGTTCCTATAAAGTTTAGAAAAAGCCTGAATTCTGTTCTATATTCTTCCTTGTCACATCCTTCTGAAAAGCTGCATGCAACTAAAGAGAAATTACAGCCATATTTGGCTTATAAACATTTGACACACAAATACTTTCTCTTTTGTTTTCAGGATGATAACCAGTGTACTAGTTAACTGAACTAAGCTAGTTCCCATTATGATTGTTTCAGGAATGA
>JAWWEW010000088.1:60561375-60575137 GCA_035583185.1 Anabacerthia variegaticeps | reverse complement strand
ACAAAGCCTCCTTTTGTTGTTTTACACAATCTGTGGATATTTTCACTGTGTCTGAATCCTCAGCATCCATACATTCTTACCGTAAACTGTCCACAATGTGCTCCACGTTTTTTGTATGGATGCGATGTCGCTCCAGCAGACCAGCATAGTTAGATCCCTTCAAGGCAAGCTGTAAGACACAAATTGTTTTTGCAGAAGTTAATCACTGCACTAAGTGCTCTTGAGTAATACGAACAGAAGCCATAAAAAAGCACATATTATATCTTAGCAGGGATCTGTTTTTATAAGCATTCCATTAATTACATCTCTATATGCATAGCAGTCAGCTTATATTGACTAGTTCATTAAATTAATCACGTGGCCACAGCAGCCAAGAATCACACGCTCTACACAAATATGCAAACAAGCATAGTACACTGACTTTCATGCAACTTCAGACATTTTGCTCTGCCTAAATCTGCTAAGTGATTTAAACTCTAAATAAATCTGCACAGTTATACTAACTATTCTTCTGTCATGTGCTAAAAGCACTCAGACAAACAGTTAGCTAACTATCTTAAGAATTGGGAACATTGTGCTGTAGAGAAAGCAGACAACAGAAAAAGCAACAGGAATGACAATTAAGAAAAGGCAGTCTGAAATACCTAGAACATTACCCTTCAAACTGTACTTGAGCTAAAATGGAAGACTGCCAAGTGCTCACAAAGGTGACATTTTCTCTGCATCAAAAAAAGCTTAGGGACAATCTACCTACTGCCTTTGATACTGTTCCCTGGATTGTATGCCAGGTTTTTCAAACAAGTTGGCATCAATAACAAGACACAGAGTGCAGGTGCATTCTAGCCTCATCATTCTTGGAAGATGGAGAACTGGAATACTTAATCTCAACAAACTCTTTAGACCATGAAAACATTTTGCAGTTTATACAGACAGACTCTTACGAGCAGGCAGGTGAGACTGCCGACTGAAGCTTAGTTTTGCAACAGGTTTCTGAGTGGGTAATTCAGTCACCATCTGTTTGCATTCCTTCTTCACCTTATTTAGCATGCGCATTTCGGTCTGGTATTGCCAAATATGTCTTTGCATGGAGATTAGGCAAGCGAAAGAAAAGAGGATGAAAAGGATGTTAAGCAAAAGGAGTATAAATCCATTCATAATGAAAGTGATCCCACTTTAAGCAGCAGGCTTCTGAGGCTCCTTCTAGTCAGAATTAATCTCCAATTATACTGTCACTGCTTCCTTTTCCAGCTAAAACCAATTTATCAGCATAAAAACAGAACTCCTAGAGTTTGTACTGAGAAATTCATCTGTGCCAGAAGCTCTAAACAGGCACTTCCAGCAATTTATGCATGTGCCTTTGCTCAAAGTTTTATAACATTCCAAGAGAAAGTAGCGCCAGACCATCTCATCTAATCCCATTTTCATAGACTTATGCACTACAGAACTCCACAGTGATGGGGACAGGACCGGCAGGACATGAAAATCAAAGTTAATTGCAATCCAATACCCAAAAATGCGATCTTTATTTGACATCCATTGATGTCAGGAAATCCAGCCATGAGCTAAGCACAAAGACAGACCCAGCACTTAAGAAATTACAGAAAGTAATGGAATTAGCTGCTCTGGAACTGCATTGCTGTCCCACTCAGTGTGTATACAATTGGCAATTAACTTTCAGGATCAAAAACTTCAGGCAGTCTTACAGCTGGGATCAGGAAACCACCTCCAACAGAGACTCCCAGGCTGCCTGGGTGCCATCGACACGATCACACACCAACATGATCATCATGTGGATGATCAGAAAACACCCAAGCAAATATTTCAGGTAATTTTTACAAAGCTTGGTGGTACTGGTTTAATGAGGCACAGGGTGTTATATCCCATTAACTGCCTCACACACTTAAACCCCTTGTTTCTATTCCTGAACTATAATGCTTGTGCACACTGTACACTTCTTGCTCCTCCAGAGTCCATGGTGTTGAACTGGGAACTGGAATGGTGCCAGTGTGGGTTCTGAGGAGGGAAAGAATACGCGAGATCATGGCTAGTTACAGCATTGCCCATTGCTGGGTCTGCTGTCAGACCCATTTGGATCCATTTGGAGGGGAAAAGAGAAAGTGGGAAGGAGAAAAGAAGGTATTTGCCTCCCACAGACATCTGCTGCTGAGCACCGCAGGTCTAATTTGTTAGAAGAATTTTCCATTGCATGTTTGAAGCACAAACTGATCTTGCTTTACCACTAGAAAGAAGTCCAGAGGCAAATAATCTCCAGAAAACATCAACTGTGTTACTAAAATCAGGGTCCCCATTCATGCTTCCTCTAGAAATATCTGCTGCAAATGAAACACAAGCACATGATAAGCAGACTGCTGCAGCAGCACACATTTTTCACGATGTTGTTAGTTTCACACAAAACAGAAACCATAAACTGCATCTTGCAATTTTATGTACCTCATTTATTTGGCTTATTTGTCAGCAAGCTACCTATCAGCTAGGTGGAAGAGAGCTTTTAATCTCAGAACAATGACAGTGTAATAAATCTCTGTGAGATTATTTGAAGGTTTTTGAGCCACCAACATCAGTGGTGAGCCTACAGCTGACATTCCATTACTAACAAGGAAAGGTATCGGTAGTGCCAGTGCTACAGAACAGTCTGTCCTGTAACTTGTATTTGCCATAGTTGTGTTAAATTACTTCATCAACAGCTTTAAAAAGCAGAAGAGGTTGCTCAGCAAATAAGCTACCAGTATCCTGACAAATGGATGAGCAATTTCAATTGCACTGTAGAGCAGGTACCGAACATGTAGTCTCCTCTTTGAATTTCACTCTAGAACAAGTAAGCAGGTATCACTAAGCAACAAGATAAATGAAAAGTTAGGGACCTGAGTTCAAATGGCTAAGCTACATCTGTGGCATTAAAAAATTGTTCTGATTTGTAAAGGCTACAGAGATTACAAGTCTGTTCATCTCCTCATCCTTCTAGTTCAGAGATAACTAACTCACAAGTTCATTCATCTAAAAACTCACAAAGGGACAGCCTGTCTGAGCCTAATCACAGTCAAGGATATCAAACAGGAATGCTAATCATCAGCCGCTTTTCACTTAACCACTCCAAAGAACCAGAGAAGTGTCTTGTGGTCTGAGGCCACATAATCAGAGTGGTTGAGCTGGAAGGGACCTCTAGAGGTCATTTGGTTCAACCCCCAGCTCAAGAAGGGCCACTCAGAGTCGCCTTCCCAGGACCACGTCCAGATGGCTTTAGGAGATCTTTTTCACAGACGGAGCCTCTTTTAAATCTCTAGCCAAACTGTGACAGTACTCAATCACCCTCACAGTGAAAAAGTGCCTCCCAATATTCAGACAGACATACCTTTGCCCACTCCTCTGCTCCTGACTCATACCCAGGACCTGAATACCACAATAATACTATGACAAATACTGCACCTCAAAAGACCTTTGCACTGAGGATAAAAAGTAAGATAAATTGAGACCTACATCTGCTTTTTATTTAAAAAGAGTTGAAGGCTAAAATCAGGCAGTCTAGTTTCTACATGCATGATCACCTCCCTGAAGAGCCTAGGAGGAAACTGGGACGTACAGAAAACCTGAGACTGCAGGACAGCCTGGCTCCTGAGCCCCCTCATCAGACAGACTCTCAAACCCAGGCCAGGCTTGGGTCTTACCAAATGACTCCTCAAAAGGCCACAAAGGTGTTAGCTTCTATATGAAGACAACTTGCAAATTCTTCTCCCTTTGGAGGAAGCTCTGATTTATAATTAGGCCTATTAATCTGATCTCCATACCCTTCAAGACTGCAAAATAAAATTCATTTTATACATGCATAATAAAATACAAGAAAGCTATTCTAGCAAAAAGTGCATAAGGACATGAAAACAGAGGCAAACCGGACAAAAATATATCCAGGCATAACTTCATTAGTGGTCTTAAACCTCACAGTGGAAATGCAATGCAAAGCAGGCTTCCAGAAGCACTCGCACTGGAAAACACACTCAGAGGAGCAGAACATGTTCTATGATGGAGTTATTTTTCCTGAGGAGACTGAAGGAGAAAGGGTCTGGATTGAATGTCTAAAAATAGGTCTTCTTATATATTCAGACCCGATCCTTCTTTAAGGAAAGGATAATTTTTCACAGAGGTCCTTAAACGATCACTAAGGCAAGGGACGTTTGCTTGACTGCCTTCCTTCTGGACTCTTAGCTCTTACCTCTGGCAACTCTCACCTTACTCACTTTACACTGTGGGTCTGCTGTCCTTGAGTAATGCTGGTCCTCCAGGAACAACGCTGCAACACAAGGACATGGCTTCTAGACACAAATACAGAAGCAACACGAAGCCAAACAACATCGGAATACCCACTGCTGTCTACATACGTGGATTATGACCTTTGATTTAGATAACGGGAAAAAAAAAGCCAGAGATGAGTCTAACTGACATTGCTGACCTAAGCATTAGGATAAAAGTGTATGTTCTCTCAATACTGTAACGTGAATATTGTCCAGAGTGAAATAGTCAATTGAGCACTTTCTACATCTCATCCCAGTACACCAAGATCATAGAATCATAGAATGATTTGTGTTGGAAGCAACATTAAAAATCATCTAGTTACAACCACCCTGTCTCGGGCAGTGACACCTTCCATTAGACCAGGCTGAAAAAGGCCCCATCCAAACTGGACTTGGACACTTCCACAGATGGGGCATCCACAGCTTCTCTGGACAACCTGTTCCAGTCTCATCAACTTCACATTAGAAAATTTCTTGTAATATCTAACCTAAACCTGTCCTCTTTCAGTTTAAAGCCATTCCCCTTGTTCTATCACTATACTCACTGATATAAAGTCCCTCTTCAGCTCTCTTGTGGGGCCCATTTAGGTACTGGAAGGTGCTAGAAGGTCTCCTCAGAGCCTTCTCTTTTCCAGACTGAACAGACCCAACTCTCTTATCCTCACAGGAGAACATGCTCCAGCCCGCTAATCACCTTTGTGGCCCTACCTTGGACTCACACCAATAAGATTGAAGGAACTTTTCAGATGCACTTTGGCTATATATAAATATATATACACATACATATATATATTCTCATTACTAGACTTATCCTGAATTTACAGCACTAAACTTCACATAGCTTTAAACTGCCACTGCACCAGAGTGGAGTTATGTCTCAGTGTACCACACGTTTTATGACTGTTGTTCAGTCAAGAGTTAAACTAAATGTCTGACTAGAAAGAAGGGGGGGAAAAAAAAGGAGAAAAAACCCCAACATAGATCGAGAAACAATTGCTCTCTCAAATTTCCACAATGAACTTGCCCACACATGCACTGGACCAGCAAAACAAGTACAGATCACCGCTTTTCAATCTACCTACCTTTCTGTTCCAAAGAATCACCAAACAATCCAAATGGATTTAGAGAGCAACAGCTAAACACAGAAATTTGAATTTTAACCTAGAGGAAAACACTATGAACGCTATAGGTATAATAATCTAGATGAGTCCAAGCAAAGTACAGCACTTTTTAAAGTTCAGGACTTTCAGAAAGTGTCTCTCAAGATTCAACCACATATCCCAAGTACAGACAGCGTCAGCTTCTCAGTTTTAAATGAAACAAGCTTTTATTTTGACAAGCTTATATAAAAAAACAGTTCTAAATACATTAAATTTTTTGAACATTGCACATGCTTCAAACCAGACTTCTCTTAGCTTTCCTGACAAAACTTGACTCTGACTCAAAAATTCTTTAAGTACCAAAGTCAAAGACTGCCAATCTATAGCTGGATGCAATAAATGTTCCTATGTTCTAGTATTAACTACAAGTTAAGGTAAATTTTCATTTGCCATGCTAAAAACAAATGTAGTTTTCCTCAGAGGTCAGGCACACACTGAACTTCTGGATTTCCTCATATATTAAGCTTTCCTATTTTATAATGTAAAAGTAATCTGCATACAAATACTTGCGATTAAAACACGATTCAGTTTCAGAATCTTGGCTAATAAAATACCAAAGATGAAACTGATAAACATAAACCAAGCAGTTAGCCACGGCAGAACTTGGCCAGTAGAAATCTTCACCTTGGAAACACATTTCAAGTGCCCCACAGAAAAGAGTCTGCTAGAAGGGCAGTCACAGCAACCTGGAATCACAACTCTGAACCTTTGGTGTTCTTTTCCAGCATCCACTGGCACTGATGGGGCAGCTGAATTTGGTGGTTGTAGACAACAGATACCCAGGTTTAGACATACCACAACTTTCACAGCAAGTACAGGACAGCACATCAACACTCAGTTTATTCCAATTTTAACGAAAGACAAGTATCAGTTGTGAGCTTCAATTACTGTATTCACATTAATGACAGCAAGTTTGCTGGCAACACCAAGCTGTGTGGTATGGTTGACACACTGAGGGTGGAGATGTGTCCTAGTTACATTGGCCTGGAACAGTTTAGCACTATTTGGGTATAACCAAAACTGTGTATTCTACACCCTCTGTGTCATTTCTCGTGCACCGTTAAAAAATGGATCATTTGCAGCAGCTGCCCAGGGCACATCTGACCCCTCAGACTACCAGCTGGGTGTTAAAGAACCCTGAGAGGCAGGAGAATGTTTCTGTCTTCACACAATGACTCAGCTGTGATAACTTCCCTCTGGGGAGGCATTAGCACCTTCACACCCACCTGAGGGGTCACGTCTGCTAGTGGGCCACTAGGGACTGGCACCAGAAGCAGCTGCAAAACCCTAGATCATCAAAGATTCCAAAAATATCCCACGTGTCAGAGTTAAATCACCCATTGGGAAACTTCCCACCCTGGAGGGAGGTACTGGACATTCCCACCTGAGCATATATAATCTTTGGGGTTTGGGACTTCTGGCACCACTTGTGAATCCAGAGGAGGACCAGAACCTCAACAGGACTGCGACTGCCACTCTGAACAAGACTGCGACCATCATCCTCACCAACGGGTTTCTTTTCCTTTTACTTTGTACTCAGGGGGACCATGTGGCACTCAGCACAGGGGCTAACAAGCCGTTTGTGTCCCCCAGTGCTGGTTATGCATCTGGTTTTGCAGGTTAAAACCAATTTTTCTCCATATCACTGTATTTATTGTAATCTTTCCAGGAAATTGCAACTCCGACCTGTAATCTCTATTGGATTGGGTTCATTCCTCCTGCCCATTTACTTTTACATCAGCACAAGATGTCATCTAGAGGGACCTGGACAGGCTTGAGACGGGGAGCCTGTGCAAACTTCAAGAAGTTTAAAAAGACCAAGTGCAAGATGCTGCACATGCGTTGGGGCAAGCCCCAGCCTCAATACCAGGGGGGGATGAAGGGATTAAGAGCAGCCATGTGGAGAAGGAAGTGCTGGGGGACAACCAGGCGGACATGGCTCAGCAATGTGCATTTGCAGCCCAGAAAAACAACCACAGCCAAGCTGCATCCAGAGCAGGGTGGCCAGCACAGGAAGGACATGACTCTCCCAGAGCAAGGCCAGAAAAAGGCCACACAGTTGATCAGGGGGCTGGAACACTTCTCCTGTGAAGACAGTCTGAGAGAGATCTTTAAACACCCCTTCCAACCCAAATAATTTTATAATTCTGTGACTCTACCTTCACAAAAGTTGCTTAACTTTTGACCAAACTTCTTAAAAGAGGAAGTGTGGTCTCCTCGTTGCTTTTGCACTAGAAATACTAAACGCATCATCTGATCTCACATGGATGAGAAAAAACTATGCTATGGAAAAAACCCAAGACAGTAGGGTTACCATATTTTGAAAAAAAAGCTAGTCAAATTTAAGTATTTATTGAAAGATTCCATGCTCACTGAATAATTCTGCTTGATAAGTGTCTGGCTCTAAGTGGTGGGTTGAGCTTGACTGGACATCATATGCCCATCAACGATGCTCTATCACTCTCCTCCTCAAGTGAACAGGGGAAAGAAAATATAACGAAGGGCTCATGAGTTAAGACAGGGAGAAGTCATTCAGTGATTACCATCATGGGCTAAACAGACTCAACTTGGGGAAACTAATTGAATTTATTAAAAATCAAATTCGGAGCACGATAATGAGAAATAAAACAAATCTTAAAAATACCTTTCCCTCACCCCTCCCTCCTTCCTGGGGTCTACCTCCCCCCTCCCAGTAGCACAGGGAGATGGGGAGTGGGGGTTATGGTCAGTTCCTAATACAATGTTCCTGCCACTGCTCAGGGAGAGGAGTCCTTCCCCTGCTCCAGCATGGGGTCTCTCCCAAGGGAGACAATTCCCACAGACTGATATCTTTCGCCTGGGCTACACTTCTTCACAAGCTGCCCCATCGTGGGTCTCTTTCATGGGATGCAGTTCTTCAGGAACAGGCTGCTCCAGCATGGGTCCCCCACAGGGTCACAAGTCTCACCAGTAAACCTGCTCCAGTGGGGGCTCCTCTCTACATGAGCCACAGGTCCTGTCAGGAGCCTGCTCCAGCACAGGCTTCCCACAGGGTCACAGCCTTCTTTCAGCATTCACCTGCTCCTGTGTGGGTCTCCTCTAGGGGCTGCAGGTGGATCTCTGCATCCCCATGGACCACAACAGACTGCAGGGGCACAGCTGCCTCACCGTGTTCTTCACCACAGGCTGCAGTGGCACTTCAGCTCTAATACCTGCAGCACCTCCCCTCCCTCCTCCTTCACTGACCTTGGTGCCTGCAAAGCTGTTCCTCTCACACATTCTCACTCGTCTCTTCTCTGAGAGCAATTATATCTGCACAGCTATTTTTCTTTTCTTTCTTAAATATGTTATCACAGAGGTGTTACTACCACCTCCAGTTGGCTCAGCCTTGGCCAGTAGCCAGTCTGTCTTGGATCCATCTGGCATGGGCTCTGTCAGACATGGGGGAAGCTTCTGGCAGCTTCTCATAGAAGCCATCCCTTGTATCTCCCTGCCTGCTACCAAACCCTGGCCATGCAAACCCAGTACACTCAATCTTTTGCTAACCACAGGGAGGGTGTCAGCAGAATCATGTTTGTGGTAATAGTGGATTAACCCATTTTGAGACACCCAGCTCTTTCAAGGGCCTGCAGTCCAGCTCGTTCAGACCAGCACAAGCCCTCTGAAGCGAACCTGAGAACTAGTGTAAGGGTCCTGCATGAACTTAAAATGCACTGACTTCTGATAATTTAATAGCTAACAAATCCAATCCACAAAGCCAATGTATTGTTTACAGGATGGTTTTAATAGTGACTATCTGCCTTATCTAAAGCAGCAGAGAAACCATGCAGCTTCCTAAAACAAACTCCTACTGAGAATCAGCAGTACCCAGGCTCTGGTTTAAGTTCTGTAAAGCTTTAAACATGAATCAAGTTTTCAATTACAAACTGCTGCTGAGTTGCAAGCCATAGGCATCAAACCAGTTCTCCCCCTTTCCCAGTCTCGGTTATTATTTATTATACAGGCCGTTTGCTTTTATAAAAATGTGCTAGGTTAACTGAGGCAGTACTTACCACACAAGAAGGGTAAGAAGGCTGTTGTTACCTGACCAGCACTACTGCCTGATGTACTGACTAGCTGTCAATTGCTCAGAATTGTTCCCAATATTGCTCCTGTACACCAGCTAGGTTTCTGCTGTTTCACTACCACACCCCTCACACTGTAGAAGTTCAGTGGGATGCTTTAGCTAGGAATTCTTTTTCCTTATACTTTCCTCACTTTTTTCTTCTGTAACTCAGACCACTCACTTTCATTTACATAGTCACAACAGCCTTTCAAATGGTGCCTTTGTATCTGCTATAGACTAATGATTATGAAGTGTTTTTCATACTGTAGCATCTTGTATGCCTTTACTTCTCTAGTAGCTGACTTCACTGGCAACATTATGCTCCTGAAGCTTTAAAGAAATGCTGCTTTAGGGCAAGAGTTTGATCCATACATGATCCATAAACTGTTTTCTAATTCTTCATCCACCACATTAAAGCATTATTGTCATTTTAACCACATCTGAGGAATACACAAAGTGGTTTCCAATTCAAAAGCTAATGCAGAGCAAATTGTTGTGTTAACTATAAACAGAGCAGTAACTGCTTTCTGCACTAAGAGGTTTCTAGAAACCCTGTGCAATCCAGGCAATTCAATCATTCAGTTCTCATTAATTCAGCACAACACCAACATAATGTCGTAAATTACAACTAGCAAAGCACTTCAAACCAATATTAAAGTCACTACTAAAAAGCAGTCTGTATGCAGTGTCAGCTTGGTGATAAAATCCATGAAGTCGAATTTAGGTACACTGACATGCCCCGTTACTTTTATATGTATATATATGGTGAAGTATTCTTGAATGGTGTATTGGAAAAACAAATGCTATGGAAAAAAACAATTACTGTATCCTATTTAATTGTTTCCATCATTTTCCAGACTCCCCTTATGACAAACCAACGACATGGAAGGAACTTTTTAATAAAGCACATGCAAACTGAAGTTACTTAACACTGATATAAGTATATAAAACTGCAAAGGTAAAGATAAACAAATGCATACTATAGTTGTGTAACTTGAAAAACATTTATACCCATCTCATTTTCCAGTGGACTAGCTCAAAAATTTTATTTCTAAAAAAACCTGTACTTAGCTTTATATAATTCTAGTGCACTACGAGCTGTGTTTTGAATTCTGTATGCTTCAAATTCACGAAATTAGTTGATGTATGCCTTCTCTTTTCAAGGTAAGGTATAGTACAGTCCTAACAGTTTTTAAACTGCTTCCTGAAAGAACACCTATCGAAATAATTCCCAAATTACAAAATAAGCATAGATGAATAGTTTGAATTCAACAGAACAATGAACAGCTTCATGGTATGACCTCATTCAGTAATTTCCTATTTAGAGATACTGCCTTCAAATGTACCCCTGTATATCTGGATCCACAAGAGGACACAAGGTTAAATGTCCTAATACCTACTGCTTTTTGGAGGAGCAACTTTTTTTTTTAATTATTTCATTTAATTTTAAAATTGGAATTCAGTTGAACTTTGAAGTTTGCACATTACTTTTTCCTTCTGCTTTCTTCATTGCATCTGTAAAAATCCTAGTGCTTTGAAAATATTTAAGTAACATTTTCTAAATAATTGCAGTGTATCACAGGCATCTGTATTGAAGTGCGGGCCTCTAAATCTGAAATATAAGAATGAAATACCTGGCTACTTTCCAAAAGCCTATCTCAGGCCGTGGTGTGAGATTCACAAATCTCTAACACTACGCAGGAAAGGTAATTCAAAAGTAAAACTAAAAGGGTATGTTTCACCACTTAATGGAAAAGATAGTAAAGCATGTCTCTGTAATTAAAAACAAAAATCAATCACTTACCAAGTTAAAGGTAAAACAGAACATTTCCCAGAAAAGAGAATTTTCTTATGAGACATGAAAATCTGCAGGCCAGTAACAACTGGTGCTATACATGTCTAAATTAGGAATTTGGGGGTGTGGGAGAGTAGTGTTCTTGTGCGCACACCCCCCCCTCCACTGTTCTGTGGGGTTGTTCTGGTGCACAACACAGGAGCTCCAGCCGAAGCTCTCCTACCTGCTGGGCAACACTCCACTCCTTCCTTCCTTCCTTCCTGACCAGCCCAGCTCAGTGTGTTGTAAGTGCCCAATGCACCACCTTTGTGCCTCTCTCAGGGGAGGCAATACACTGCTAATAGGTTACCCCTTCTATAACCAGATACCAGTTTTCAATACAGCTCTATGAACATCACATCACTGAGATGACCGCCCCTAACAATATGTTGCAGTGACCCAAGAGCCAAAACTTGTTCCAAACCTCTAACTCTATGCTCTCCGTCCCTACTCCAAATGAAGACACATGAATCAGCCACAAGAGAGTATCAGCTGTGGTCCACACTGAACCATTTCCTTCCAATTAAGACCAAAACAAACGTAACTTTTCATACAACAAGGCATTTCCAAAGGTAATTAAAACTGTGTTTGGACAGCTAAATTGTTCGTCTTTCCAAAATACCTTTCAGCCATGATAAATCAGCAGCCATATCGCAACTGCATTATCAGACAAAACAAAGAACAGAACTCAGGAAATTAGTTTTCTCTATCACTGGGGTATTAAATTCTCTTAGTTTACATAAGGACAACAAGCAGTGCTTGGTCTGCATGGATTTACTGAGAATGAAATAAAGAGCCAGGACACACAGCAGCCTGCAGTATTAGTTGACTGGATCATTTACTTTTGTAACCAGTCATGTTTCGATGCTAATCCCAAAAAACAGGTCAGAAGAAATGTAAATTGCTGTCACTTCTAGTAAGCAAACTATTTGTAGAGACTTGGAAAAAAAATTAGTATTTTCATTTAATGTAAAGTTGGTAACTGCAAGTTTTAGAAATCCAATAGTTCCTTTAAACTTCACAAAGAAAAATATTCCTTGCATGATATGATGCACAAAATTTACTGATGCAGCATTTTTTTTTAAAGTGTTGGGTCATTTGGGGGCAATTTTTCTTTCGTGGTATTAGAAGAGAAATCTCATTTTTACAGGTCTCAATCTCCCTTCTGAACTAAAGACTCTGAAAACCTGTATAACAGCATCCAGAGCACTTAATTATGCTTTTCAGAACCCTTCAAATTAGACTACTATTTATGATGGTCAGTTGTGTTTCTGTACAGTTATAAACATATTTAAAAGACTCAATTGTAAGCATATGGTAGTATGTGCCTCAAGACAGGTAAAAACAAATGCCTGGAGCAGGCTTGCACAACACACATGTAGAGATGCAATGAAAAAATTAATCTTTCACAGATCTACTAAACACGCCAAGGAGTGTTTGCCCTTGCTCTCCATCTCTCTTGCATCTGTTTTGCTCTTCTGCTGTCTGGACTGCTTCTTCACCTCTCCTATCTCTGTTTGCAGAGAGAAAGAATTCAGGAATTGTGTTTGACCTTGCAGCTTTGACTTTGCAATATTTTATAGTGTTGGTACAACACAACTCACTTGGTGTCCAGAAGAAAGGCCGTAGGTGCTTACTAGAAGTGTCAGCCAGTCAGCTTTGATACCGATATTCTGCTTCTTGGAGTGCCGCCTTAGGATTTCAGATATTTGTAGATTTTTATATTGCTATGTAGTTTCTTACATTCTGAAGTAGTAGCTAACAGCTTCTAATCTACGTGACACATTCCTGAATCTGTGTCATGGGGAAAATAAGTTAGAACATCTTGCCCGAAACTCACGTACCAAAACTAGGATAATAAGATACCATTTTAGTCAAAACAAGAAAGAAGGCCCAGAAACCTTGGAGAAGCTCCAAAGAGAAGACGTTATGCAAAGATGGTGAAGATGATAAAGTACGAGGGGTCCTGAGACCTCCAACTCAATTTCACAGAAGGCGTGTTGGGGGTTGGATCTGGGATGTCTCTGGGGATGGACAGTTATCAGATTGGATGTAACCTTTAGAGAGGATAATTGAGTAGTGTTATAAAATTAGTTAAGACCCCTATGCTAGTTCAGCACAGCAAAAAGTAAGCTTAACTCAGGAGAGCTCAGCTCAGCTGGTCTGGTGCTCATCAGCTCGTCTCCAGTGCACATCCATATCCATGCACTGAGGGGGGCTCCCCTCCTTGCCCCCATGGTGAGCCATGAAGAACCTCAAGTCTTGCTTGAAGAACATGAGGACAGTATTGGGGGAAGGGCATGTGTCTCTGTGTATGCTTCCTATACTTCGTACTCCTAAAACCCTGTAAGTAAAGAACTCCTCTCTACCTTATCCAGAC
>JAWWEW010000088.1:60545733-60557556 GCA_035583185.1 Anabacerthia variegaticeps | reverse complement strand
CGGGGTAGGCGGAGGCGGGGGCGGGGCGGGGGGGGGGAGATAATAGGGACCGCGCATGCTCACCGGGGGAGCAGCCGCTTCCCCGTCCCGCCCCCCCCTTCCTGGTGGGGCCCGGCGCGAGGAACGGGGCTCGAGGCACGTAGGCGGCCCCGGGCACCGTGAGGGGACGGCGGCGGCAGTGCCCACGGGGGACACACGGGGGATATGGGGGACAGCCACAGTGGACACAGTGCCCGCGGGGGACAGTGACAGTGCCCACGGGGGACACACAGGGGACACGGGGGACAGTGACAGTGCCCACGGGGGGGACACGGGGGACAGTGCACACGGGGGGTATCGGGGACAGCCAGAGAGCCCATGGGGGACACACGGGACAGTGACAGTGCCCACAGGGGACAGCGACACGGCCCACAGTGCCCGCAGTGCCTCCCGGTGTCGCCGAGGGACAGCAGAAGTGCCCCCAGCGATGTTACAGAGATCTTATAGAGATGTTGAAGAGGGGAAAATTACTTGGTATTAGACCGTGTGCGTGGAAACCTCACATCCTGGTGTTGCTGCCCCGATTCTTAGTTTATATGACGGTATTACAGCACAGCAGAGAGGCAAAAGTGAACCGGTAATAGTATATATTAGGAAAACTTAAGATAGACAAGGGGAATACACAGGAATTCTGAGGTTAAATGGCAGGGTGGGATTGCCTGGCCGGAAGGCTGGCCTGCTTCCCTGTGAAACTCCGTGAGGAAAAGGACTCTGAAACGTGGGAAAACACAACAGGTGCTGTGTTTTAAAACGGTCTAGATAGTGTGTCTGGTGAGGACCTGACGGGAAACACGTAGTTTAGTTTGAAAACTCTGCCTCTTGTCCGTGACTGTTGTGGTCTTTGTGACAGCGACCACAGTGCGTGAGGAAGGGCGAGAGCCGCAGCTCCCATGGGGAACGACCTGGCAGCAGGCAAAAAACTTAAATTATTGATCCTGAGTCACTTTTTAATATTGTAAGCACACTGTCCAGAAGTACTGTGGGGGTTTTGAGTCGTTACTCATAACTGCCTGCTCGGGCAGACAGACAGACAGCACTCCTGCACCAGAGGCCGCACTTAGGCACGTATTTCTCATTACTCACCTTACCGTGATCTCCCCCTGGGGAAGGCTCTGACTGCGGGTAGGGATTGAAGCAGCAGCCCTTGCTGGCGGTGCAGCACTCCTCTACAGTGCTTTGCTAAGAGAGACTTTAGGAAATGAGAGTAGGTGAAGCTGTTCAGCCCTGCCTTGCTCTTGTATGAAAACACAAAGGCTCTCCCCAGTCTTTACTGATGGGTAGGAGGATTTTCTGTCTGCTGATTAGCTTGGCCTTGAAGGAAACTATCACAAACCAGATTGCCAGGAGAGTAATTAAACGTAACTAATTCCTTTGCTGACCAGAAACTGCCTCATTCTATATAACCATTAACTTCTGGATGGTACAAAGCAGTAGGTAACACAAAATCCTAGAGACTAAAAGGATATAGGAGGTTTTGAAAATTTATGACTCTGTTCTGAATGGTATCCATTTTATAACTTACTTGACCATTGAGCTGCTCCTCTAGGGTTCTGTACTTCATTTGTTATCTGTTTAGTTTGAATTGTTTTGATCTTTGAAAAACAAATCAGCTTCAACTACTAAGGCAAGCTTGAATATGGAACAGTATTTGATTCTGAGATCATGCAATTATCACATTATGGTCTTTTGAACTAAGGCCCATGGCAAGCTTATAAATATAAAATATAAAGTATGTATTTAAAAATGTATATTCAAATATATAGATGATATCGTAAAGTTCTGGAAACAATACTGAGGCACAGAGCACTAAGTGATTCATCCTTGGTTCCCAGAAGGAAGTCTCTGACAAACTAGCTGTACACAGATTATCTGATACCTCATTGTCTACATAGAAAATGGTTTAAACTTTTATAACATATAAAGTTTGTGGAATGTTACACTTTGCATGTTACTGTGTAAATGGATCTACTTACAAAATGTTCGATAGACAAAATGTTCAGCCTGTCCCTTACTACAATTCTTGACTTGAATTTACACCTTATATACAGGAAGAAGACATAACTGTCTGCCAAATTACACTTTACTTAGTTTGAGACACAATCAGTTTGTGACATGATATGTCTTCACGTCCCATTTTCATTGACTTCTGAGCAATACACACAGTGGATTAAGGTACAGATTTGTTCATACAAAATTAAATTAGTAAACACAGGCATTTCAGCCTGGTATCCTTATAGGGTATAACTATGGAGTAGGACTGAATTCCCACTGTAATAATTTTTTTAATCCTTGGCTGACCACAGCCAACTTTGGTTTGGGCACAGAGTCCTTAAAAATTCATCACGGAAACAGATGCCTGCAGTTAGAAAAAAATGCTTCAGAGTAATGTCCATTTTAGACACCAAGGAGATACAATACACGAGGTAACTTTCAAGACACAAATCTGTAGAAAATCAGGCATTCTTAGCTCTACATTTTTCAATTCATACAGTAGACTTTTTAAAATCCCTATTTAATGCACTTAATCTGTTACAAAGTAACTGGAAAAAATTCTACATAAACACTAAATGATTCCCTACGTTACTTCCCTAGCTGAAAAACTGGCAATGCATGACTGCACCAGCAGTTTTATATGAGATGACCTCCAAATCTACCCTATTTCCACCCAAAAGTATGTGTACATACTGTTTCTAGTGCAGTTGCAATCTAGAACAACTGCTCATTTCCACTCCTTATTGAAGGCTGTGAATAACGCCTTTTTGTGACAGTTTAATTAATAACCAGTATAGAATTAATCGATCCAATTATTTACATTCTCTAAACTTTATGTGACACTAAGTGCTGCTGGTACCTGAAAATGACAGTGGTACCTTTGTGTTTAAAATGGTAATGCTATCAGCTCCATTCACAGAGGAGGCAGTAAACACCATCACTGTAACATTTCATAAAACCAAGTCCTCAGATTTTGAGCCCAGCTGACCACAGCTGTTAATTCTGATAATCCAGAGGAAAACTCCGGACTAATGCTCAGAGACGTCACTCATGTGACACGTCAGTCTTACAAGGCACATAGATGAACACATTAGCAGTTGTAGTCTGATTGAATTTCTGATCCCAGATTCTACCTTCATGCATTTGCATTTCGGTTGCAACATGTGTACCCTCATCAGTGATTACACAGTTGAGTCATATAATTTGTTTCATAAATTCCAAATTACAAAATCGAGGAAGAAGCTTCAGAAAGAAGCAAAGCAAATGCAGCTATTCTTATGAGTGCAAATTGCTGAATTTTTTTACACAAAACCAATAGGAGGAGCAAACTTTCTTTTCCACACTTTCATTAGAACATGTTTTAGTTATCACAGATTTACTTTTCTGCTTTTCTTCCTACTCTTTGCTTATGCACAGCAGACTACATCATCACAGAAGTGGACTAATACAGTTGACTTCAACATTTCAGAAGCAATAATATGCTCAAACAGCTACAGACACATTGTTCTGTAAGAATAACTTGTGTTTGTGAAAGACAACATAGGAATCTCCACTTTTCAGACAGACAACTGCTGTAGAATGGGCCATGTATGCTTTTTTCTATATTTTCCTGCCAGCATGTCCCAGTGGTAAGCCCTTTAACACCCCGCTAGGGAAAAGAGGATGCTTTTTCCTTCCCCGTCCATGTCATACCAGCTGTCACTAGAACTGAAAGCAGTATCAAATATCCTAGAGGTTTTCCCTGTACTCATTCATTTAATAGAGGCTTTACCAAACTCTTGACTTCATACAGTTTGCCAAAACTAGCTCAGAGGTCACTAAAGAGCATGACATATAAAGGTGAGGGACAAGATTTGTGAAGAGACAGAAACACCTCCAGAATGTAAAGTAACACATTCAGGCTATTCCATCCAAATAGATTTTCCTAGAATTTCATAATCTTAGTTGCAAATGTCTGCATATGTATCATTATTATTAAGAATTGTTATTTTCCCTCCCTGTGAAAATTACTATAGCATGAATATATAACATCTTCTAGTTCTGCATCCTTTATGTTTATAAATTAATCTCTGGGGTTTGTTAGAAATAAATAAATAATATTTATCTGGGAAAAAATTAATGATGTCCTATGGATTTAGGCCCTCTTCAGGCCACAGTAATCCCTGTTAGTATGCATCCATAGTTTATTTGTTCTCCCTTCCAGAAAATGCTGCAGCTTATTCAGAAGCAGGGAGGAACTCTCTGGAGGAAGTTTAAACTGGGCTGTAAATAAGACTACTAGTTACACAGAAAATAAAGCAGTAAGAAAATTGTTTCTTTTTCAGGCATAAAAGCTGCTCCAACTGTCACAAAATGTCACAAAACTTTACAATTTTAAACCAAGTTAGTATATTACGTAATAGCATTTCTTCAGTCTTGAGAAACAATGAATTTTAGTGCAGTGAGACTAAGGAGAATAATTGGCATGTGAAGAGCAAAAATTTGTCCTCTACTTCCACAGGATCCAATCTCTTAAAAATAAACATCTCTTCTTCCTCAGCTTTTAGGAGATATAGCTTCATATTTGAGCATGTGCGCACAGGAGTGTGTGTAAATACGACTTCTGTATATATGTAACAATCTTGGGAAGCGGGAGATCAAAAGAGAGTTTATTTATAAGCCTTGTTCCTTTTGCTGTGGGAGCAAATTACAAAGTTTAAGTCCCATGTCTGCAAAAGTACTGTTATGCCTGCCCTGGACCACTCCTTCATTTGCCTAGGATTTTATGGCTGTAGTAGAATTTAGAGGGATATCATGACATTCAAGTGCTTAAATCCTGTTTCACGGAAGGCTTTGATTATCAGCACAGACTTTGAAATCAAACTCTGCATTCAGTGCATGGCCAGCTGAACTCCAGGGCAAAGTTATCACCGTGACCTGTTGCTAAATACATAGGGCTGCTGTGTTTTACAACTGCATGAGTTTTTATAACATAGAGCTTTGTTCCTCAGGATGAGTTGCAGCAATGAAATATGAAGGTCAGTGATGTAAATATTGTTGTGGTCAGGAGTGGGACTGATGAAAAAGGACACAATGTACAGCTAGTTATGGAAAAAACATTTTTGTTATTGGCAGATTGAGCTTCACTATTAGACACAGGTGCTCCGTTGTGAAGCACTCCCCTCTTCCTGAAGGCAAAAATCAAGTTCCACTTAAGTTTACTGTGATCCAGATGCTATATCAATGTCAGACAAATGCTAATTTTGGCAGATGCTAGTTCAGCTTCATCTGGATGCCGATCTTGACAGGGTACTGAGAATTCAGGGAGAACTTAGTATTTTTCCAACTTAATATGTATGTTCAGATGGGAAAACTAAATTATAATTTGACTCCTCAGGTGTGATGCAGCTTTTCAGATTGAGAAATCATTACAGTTACCCTAATTAAAAGGACTTGAGATATTTCAGAACATTGTTTCAGCTCTGAGGATGACAAACAATATACAAGGCAGCAGGGAGCTGCAGCAGATACATTCTAGACATATTTTCTTTGTCTCTTAACAGAATGAAAACACAGAGCGTAAGTGATGTCTCATACTGTGCACGGGTTTAGGAATTATCCTGTAAATTCACAGGTGACATTAGAGAGAACTGTCTTTTCTAATTCCTCACAAAAATGGTTAGGTAGAAGGCAGAAGTTTGTGGAATCACTTTTACAGAGCAAGTGTGTCTTGGCCATACTGGGATTATTGCACAAACTAGGATTACTCATCCATATAAAAGAATTGTGCTATTTAGGGATAGCTACAGCTAAGGCAAAAGTAATCTCAGATAATGTCACACATTAAAGGGCATTTTTTATGCAGATATCCAGTAGTAACTGCGCATGCATTTATTTGTGTATACCAAGTAGACAATTAATAGTGCAAGTGCTTGTTTTGTGCCACTAGAAAGGTGTTCATGAATGCAAGCACATAAACTTTTATATTTTAAAGCTCACGTGCCTCCCAGAACTGGCTTACAGTTCTTCCTGGTGAATTTTTCCGGTGCTTACGCCTATAAAGGCAGATCGTGGTTCTTTGCCCTTAGAAGAAATTCTACAGCCATACACAATTCGATATTTTCAAAACACACATTAAAAATCCTCCCTTGTATGAAGGCTGATTTCTATAGGCCTTGGTCACACTAAACTGCCACTCCCAGTTTTGCTTGTATGTATATACAAAAAGGATACCGAATCTTACTACACAATTTCAAATAAATGTTTTCAGTGAAGCCCATTTTAAAGTTTTTCAAATTTATCTTTTAAATAACAGATGAAGATTAACAAATATCTGTTCACATTTCATGCTTATGTGGTATTATCCATCAATATGATGAATAAACATTTATTCCCTATAAAATTCCTTACTCTAATAATGCATCTAAATACATTTAATTCTAAAATCAAAAGTATTTGTAACAGTTCTTGACTATTGGAAGCCATGGTGTTATTCACATCTCAGTGCAAAGCAGGCCGTCTGTAATCCCCAATAGTGTATCTCAAGTTCTTTTTTAATATGTTAACATAAGCTGTCCCTAAAATTAATCTTTACTTAAAAGTCATTAAGTAGAACACATCTGATTTCCTCCCTCCAGGGGCTGATGAGTCAGCTTAGACATTATGGGAAGGTGAGTTCCCAACTGAGCTGTTGTAACCTTTGGGAGATGTCATGAGCAGACAACAGATTGCCTGCGGTTCCATCCAGAATGATCTGAAAAAGAATTAAAAAAAAAAAATAATAATCTTGCTTATTTGAGCATATTCATGTTTTGAAACAATCCAGCATTTCATAATACCAAAGCAGTAGGTTAAAGTTTGGATATGATCAGTTCCTGGTTTAGGTAAATAGCTAACTAGATAACACAGGATTACTCACAAATATTTGAACATGTGAATAGTGAATGAAGCCTGTGACCCTCCATGTCAACAAAGACAAGCACATAAGCACTAAGGAATCCGGTATCTAGGTAGGGCAATATGCCTGGGATGCAAATCATCTCACTCTGTACAGGGAACACTGTCTTAAGACTTCATTACAGATGCTCAGAAAACTGTGAGAAATCAAATATATCTTAAAACATCTCATTTGTTATGAAAAAGTGGTTTTGGTGCGTAATCTCTATGATTTTGACTCATATGCAGAAAGTAGATAGAGCTGACTAATGCCAGACACATAGTATGACTGTCACAGTACCTGCTTAACAATTGCTGCTGCCATCTGGGCCCTAAATATTTACTAAGAGTTTTAAACCTCTTACAGGTGAAATGAAAGCCTGTGTTTGTCAGAATATTAAATCTGATTTCCTCCCTTCTCTTTCCTGATATGGCAGCATTTAAAGCCAATCACAGAGTTGTCTTTTCTTCTTTGCTTTAGATGTTATTGATACCTGCTGGAAAGAAGGCAGAAACTCCAACAAAGGAGCTAATTCCTAACTTTTCCTCAGTTTTAATCACTATGAGGTGTGTGTGTTACATTTATGATTTGGAAACCTTAACAATTGATAAGAATTTAAATTAAATTGATAAGAAATGTCAAAGATAGCAGTTTTTCAGGAGTTACTGTGGTGTTGCTGAACACTTGTTCTTCAAGAATTTTAGAAGTATTTTAATTAACAAGAAAGCTTTTGTAACATTTTAAATCTTGATAAACCCCAGCAGATAACAGAGTCCTAATGAAGCTGAGATGGTGGTAATGAAACATGTATAGTGGACTAGAAAATACCTCTAAAATAAAACATTTTGCATGTCTGCAAATGCATTTCTGTGGTATGAGAGACTGCTGGCTCTCAACACTAGTAGTCTCCAAAATCCATGCAATTCTTTGCAGATGCACATGGGACACACTCTACGTCTTTGCACACTGTGATTTTCTCTTAAGGTCTATGGCTATGAATGGAGAGATGTCTTGGGACTTACACAGTCCTGGATTCCAGAATCTTTGAATTCATTCTAGTAGCTTTCAAGAGAAAATTCCAGAGAGGACATCTCAATCAAAGGTGAGGATCCCTCAACCAGAATTAATTTAGAAGATGTAAGACTGCTGCAGTGCAGTATAAGGAGTAGCACATAAAAGTTTTCTTTGCCTAGTAACACTGTCATCCATGTACCTCACATGTACTTTCCCTGTTTCCTCATTCCCACTCTGGCATACAGGTCAATTCCTACAAAATCAGAAAAGGAAACAGGATGAAAATCATAGGAACCACTCCTACAGATGCTATTCTACTACTGTGACTGTCATTTCATACTCCACTGTGAAACAAATGTCTTTTGTCTTTCAAGGGGTAATTTTTCTTTCTAAATACTAATTGAGTTAAGACTTCAACAGATTATTGCTAATTTTGTTGAACATGATAGACTTGTTTCTAAATGTAAGCAAAAGGCATTCCTTGGTAGCAAGGACAGAATCTCCTCATGCTTATGAAGAAAACACAGAAGAAACATTTTAGGAGTGTCAGAAACAATGAGTAACAGTTTCAGAGACATCTTAGTCACTTATGGGTCTAAGGAGTGACTTCTGATCACTGCTACCAATGGCAAAGTTGGGTATTGTGGCTCTAACAAATCCATGTTCTGTCAGGATGATTTTCTGAGCCTGACATAGGTTCTCTGTTTGTGCTGCCAGTGGAAAGAGATGAGCACTCTGCAAGGGTTGCACAGTGTCTGCACTGCAGAACTGTCAATCCAATATCTGTATAATGACTTTACACACACATTAACAGTGCCACTCAGTAGTCCTACAGGCTGAATTCGTAACTGCCTGAAGTCATGGTGCTCAAAAAACAGGAGTCAGAAGACTTCCTACAGCTCACTGGCATGAGTCTGCCAACATACAGAGCAGTCCCAAATTGATGGTTCAGATATCGTAGCAAAGCTGGCAGAGGTAGTGACAAGTCTGACATTATGGGTCTCACTGCAGAACATGCCTGGGACTCAAAGAGAGCTGTTAAATATTGTATATTGAAAAAGCTGCTAAGTCATGTACATTCCCCATTAAGCCTGAATTTATTAGTATGGATAAGCTTTCCTTTAAGGTTTTAATTTTTAAGATTTTAATAAACTAACACTCAAATAGAAAATAGTTATTAAAGAACTAATGTAAAATCATTTTAGGCCAAACTCATGTACACTTCTAATGGAATAAGAGCCTTGCATTTTTGCTTAAGTTGCTGAGAATTTTCTAAACTTACATAAGGAATATAGCTATTACAAGTAAAGATGGACTGAGAAAAGAACATAACTTTTGCCTGTAGATAGGATGTATCTCTTCAAACTGACAAGTATCCAACCAGCATTTCACGTTCAAGGCTGGGAAGTAATTAATCCAAGATGAAAGTATAGACCGTACAAAGGATTTGTGTGGACTAGAAACCAAGGATTTATACAGTGAGGAGGCCTGGAAAGGTGGGGTTTAACATGAATGTGTAGTGACCTTTGAAAATATAAGGTTTTTGCTTTTGTAATTCCATCAGAAGTACTTATAGAGGATTAGCTCCAGTAATTCTCCAGCTCTGAATAAAAACGAATGTGACTTAACATTGATCAACTTCAATATTGATTGAACTTCTTTGAATCAGGACACAGAGCTTTATCCACAGGGCTTGCCTACCAGGACAACATGTTCCCTTTACTAGATTATTCCACATGCCTGGCTAAGGGTAGTTCTCTGTTCTGCATGTTGAAGTGAATCTACCACAAAGAATGTCCAAAGAGAGGAAAATCTAAAGGGGAGATTTCCTTTCTGGCCTTTCCCTTGGAAGGGAAGGGACTGCTCTTGGTTCACTGATGGTATGTCAGCATTTTTCATTGTTTTATTTGTTAAATTAAATAGTAAAAAAAAATCTCAAGTGTGGGAGAAAGAAGTCTGCTGATCTCTCCTTAGCTAGACATTACAAAGACAACTGGAGGCAAACATAGTTACACTAACTAGCAGAGAAATTAGTTAGCAATGAAAGAAATGGAACGAGATTTACTTGACTTTGGTCAGCCTAAAAGTTTCCTGCCTAGTATAAATTAATTTCCACAGCTCACTTTGCAGGCAGATAAATACTTTCCAGAGAGTTATTGGTCCCAGCCACTCTCAAAAACTATTTAATGATTAATTATTTTGTTTCTCTCCACTTAGATTTACAGAGCAATTTGCTGGTAAAAATGCTCAAGCTGCAACTGGTGAAATATGATCTGATAGAAAAAGCAGACACAGCTACTTATTCTTTATGCAGAGTTTATGAAATTAATATCTCTACTTTAAAATAATGCAATTCAAGGAAGAATTTTAAAAATACTGGAATAACTGTCTATACTGAACTTGTAAAATCACTAAAATATCTCTACACATTGCCCTAGCAATGTAGATGTTACAGTAGATCCTGTAGATGTTATAGTGAAGAATTCTGTGTAAAAAATCTTATAACAAATCTTGCAAACATATAGAACCACTTCAATGTCTGTAATGCTTCACTTATGTACACCATCCTTGCTTTCTTCTTCCATCTCAACCACTAATTATTAAAAAGATACTATAAAAATAATTACCTAGTTTTTCATACCTTCTATGGTGTCAGGAAATACATAGCATCATCTAGGGAACTCTGTCAGTTCAGTTTAAAAAAAAAGGAAATGCTGTATTAGGAAAACTAATGTTTGGGATTTTGAGACAAAAGCGACAGAATGGAATGAACTAAAATGCAGACAATACTTTCTAAATTCTTGTGTTTCTTGTAAGGAAACAGTCACTGAGGACTTATTCTTATGCACTCTTAAGGAGAAGTAGTCTCTGAAACTGAGTTGCAACAATAAAAATTACTTTTTCATATACACCCTTCAAAGCAAATGAAAGCAAGAAAATTAAAGATTTAAACAAGCGCTATACAGGATCTGATCTCTTGCATCGAAATGGACATTTTTATGCTTATATTTAAAACTGACCTCATCCTTTTCAAAAGCCATGAGGCTTATTTTTCTTTCTATATTTTTTTGGAAATGGGAGTTTCAGGGACAGGTATATATGTAAGATGTGAATGTTGGAAGGTAAAGTGAGGCTTGGGTACCAGTAACTGAAATGTATGCAAAATGAAAACCTTGTGGCTCTGAGAATAATAGAAGTGATTAAGATAAGCAGGAAATGCTAGAAGCCATTAGAAAAAACGCTTGAAAGGGATTGTTAGAACTGCTGTCGGTAACTGAACATAAATGAAGGACAGATGCTTAAACTAAAAGGTTAAGAATGAACAGCACTGGACACATTTCAGAATCTGTTTCCTGGATGTCATCTGAATATTTGTATCAGAAGTCTCTGCAAATCAAAATAAAAATTTAATCTGTAAATCTGTGCTCCTACACCACTTTGACATTCCCTTTCCCTTTTTTTTTTTTCCTTAGAAGAACAAAAAGTTCTTATCATCAATAATGATGGAAAAGAATCAAGCTCTCTCCAGAGTTTCAAAGTAATCAGAAACTCTTTGCAAATAGTCAGTACAGACTATTTAGGAATTACAGGGGGAATGTCTGGTTATCTGAGAGCAATCTAGGAAGTTCTCTGAGTCAATAGTTTTCCAGTTTTCCCATTTCCTAACAAGAGAAAAGGTATTTTTGAGGAAGTGATGTATAAGAGCATCATGCGTTGTTTATAGCACTGAATTCTACTGGAATGTAGTTAAACAACAATCAATAATGGGAACAAGCACTGTAAACTGCAGTCTGACTAAATAGATTGCAGAAAGTGACCTGGGGATCCTGGGTGATGGTAAGCAAAATATGAGTCAGCAGTGC
>JAWWEW010000088.1:60531368-60545633 GCA_035583185.1 Anabacerthia variegaticeps | reverse complement strand
TAAAAAGCTATTGGAGGGTAGCAGGAGGAGGCCAACTGAGATGGAAAAAGGTCTTGAGGGGAAACTGTCTGAGGAGCAGCTGAGGGCACTCTGTTCAGCCTGGAGAAGAGGAGACTGAGGGGAGACCTCATTGCAGTTACAGCTTCCCCTTGAGGGGAGGAGAATGGGGAAGCACTGATCTCTTCTGTGTGGTGACCAGTGACAGGACCCAAGGGAACAGTGTGAAGCTGTGTTGGGGGTGGGTTTAGGTTGGGTATCAGGAAAAGGCTTTTCACCCAGAGGGTGGTTGGGCATTGGAGCAGGTTCCCCAGGGCAGTGGTCATAGCACAAGCCTGACAGAGTTCAAGAAGAGTTTGGACAATGCTCTCAGGCACAAGGTGTGACTCTTGTGTTGTTCTGTGCAAGGAGAGCAGTTGACTCAATGATCCTGATGGGTCCCTTCCAACTCAGGTTATTCCATGATTTTATGATAAAGGGAAAGAAAACCATTTCCTTAAGGAAAATTTCCTTATAGCCATTACTGTACATAACTTGATTCTTGTTGACTAATTGTTGAAAGGTAGGTCTAAAATAAAAAGACAGTATGTTACCTAGTTGCAGAGGGAAACTAATGCTGTGAGCAACAGCTTAATCATGCCTGATGTAGTCCATCTGTTAGAAAACAAAACATAATTGGCAGCTCCCATATCCAGTGTAGCAGTCTAACACAAGCAAGTGAATTTATCCCAGAAATGTGACTTGTCTTTTGCTAAAATAGAAGAGCTTTTAAGTCTAAGAGGTGTTTCTGCCTTGCTTTCTGAAAATGTGACCCAAGCCCTGTTGTGAGCTATATTAACAGAAGGACTAAGTCATTAATATCTTATATCTTATCTTTTGTATCTTGTTTCAGTGGAATTTTTCCCTTGAGAAACCTATATTTTTGTCATGTTCAAGAAAGATGGCAAAAATGGTGTGTAAATCCTGCAAATTTCCTAGTGAGGTAGTTGTTACAACTGATCAAGAATCAATGTTTTAAATGAAGTTAACCACTGTATAACAAATATCTTAGTAAACCCATTGCACTTCAGGCTATTAGTAACAACTTAAGCACTCATATGAATGGACTCATCCTTCGCTTACTCAAAGGAAAACTGGTATCTCAACATCTCTACAGTCATTCCTACTGAAATATAGTGAAGAAACACTTAGATAGGACTTGATAATGTTAAAATTTCTTAAACCTCAGCCTTTTTTCAAAAGAGTATTCCACTACTATAAACATAAGTAGATATTTGAGCTGGCAAAACCTTACTTCTTAGTAGTAGTAAGTCAAAACACCAGAATGAATTATCCTATTCTACCCGAGAAAGGATTATCTCTAACAGATGCAAGTTACAGTCAGCAAGAAAAACAAAAGGTTCAATTTTCATTGTTTTAAGGAAATACCCTGAAGGATTAAAGCATTTCCAGAAAAACTTCTGCTTACCAGATCCACTGCTGCTCACTTGAGTTATTTTTTCATCATCTTCATCATCGCTATCACAATTTAGTGGCTGAAATGCTATTTCTGGCTCTATGTCTACTTGATTAGCATCTGGCTCTTGCTCAGCAAAGCTTCGCAATGCCACGAGGCGATGATGTATTGCTGCATACAGGTCTTCAGTGTCTTTTGAGCCTGCCTGCAGAATATAAAATGCATACAGTACAAACTAACTGAGAAAAGTCTCTATTTTTCACAGAGGAACTGACTGAGAAATTTTAAAAAATAATGGAGTTGTATTTTTTCCTTTGTAATCAAACCATCCATTTCAGATTCACACTTAGTAATTAATATCCAAATGTAAATTTAAATATAAATAATGTCAAGTTTAAGTGGTTTGAGTTTTATAATATGTAGCTCTTGATTATTTTATCTATAGTGACAAAAACCCGAAGTTTAAAAATTATTTTCCCTGAAAAATATCTGTTTGCATGGAGTATTTGATATTCCAGATGATTCCTGAGTATGATTCTAGAAGTAAGAAAGCACTGAAACGTTAATACATACAGTCACCAGCAGGATACTGCAGTGATGGACACCAGCCACTTCAGTGATTGGAGAAGCAGCTTCCTGCAACCTTTGCCACACCCACATTGCTGTCAAACATCTTGGTTTCCTCATACATGTCTATTTTTACTGCCCAGAAGTGCCAGGGCAGAATTTGTGGCATGTTTACATTTATACACACTAGAAAAACTGTGCAGCACCTCTGGAAATCAGGACATTTGTAATTCTCACATGCAGATGAGCAGTCCAGCACAGCCATAGTTAAGTCAATCCCTGTTTGTAAGTGACAGACTTCAAGTGGCTGCATATACAGTGCATGGTGCTTTGCTTGTGTATGACATGTGACACTTCTGGAAATGGATTTATTTTTCTTGCCTGGGAAGCTGAATGCTTCCTAGAAAGGTCTGCTGGGGAAACTGTAAACGTGCTTAAATTCATGTGGATGCTCTCACTTTCCAATCTAGGACATATGTCCTATTTGTTTGCATATAAGTCCACCACATTTCCATCCCCAACTTAGCCCTTTCTGGAGGAAACCAGGGTTCCCAATACTATTATCTTACCTAAGGTGACCCTACACCAGATGGATTATTGCAAGCACTACATTGAGAACCATGGAAGAAAACTGCTACCTTTTACCAGCGTAACTTAGGAGCATGTAACTACCTGTGTAGAAATTCTTAGATTATTGATTTCATAAAAAAGCGTAATAGCTGCATTACTGGAATGATATCCATTCCATCAGTGCTATGTGAACCAGAGTCTGTACATGTCTGTCCTCAGGCCATATGACATCACCACACCTAGTTTTTGAAATACCAAGGGATAGAACTTCTAACACGTTCCATAATAAAAGCCATATAATAGTTAAGCTAAGGAGAGCATGAAGGCCACTTGTTGAAAGTTCAGCAAGTCTTCAGGATCCTAGACCAAATGGGGATTTGGGTGGGTTTTAATTCCTGCTTACCTGAGTTAGAAACACTTGAACAGAGTGGTCCTCTTGGTCTGTTGCAGTAAAGCAGAGGCTCTTTCTGTTTGCTCTTTTTATAACCATTTGTTCCCAGAGTCGGGTGTTGAGAATCAGTCTCAAGCTGCCTTGATTTCGCATAACTGAAATAAGAAGGTTTTTGTGACAGATATTGGAACCACCTTAATTTTTACTGCAGCAATTTTCTCTAGCACTTGTATGCAACTAGTATTTTCATCAATTATTTTTTTTAATTTGGTCTAAAACCCTGAGATGGTGAGATTTTTTTTTGTTATTTTTTTAAATACCCAAATATATCAGTTTCTTTCAATACATCTGCCACACAAAGGAAATAAATTATCTGCTGCAACTGTGCAATACAGTACAAAAAAATGACAGCACAGTAAAAATAGCATTCCCAAAGTGTCTTAAAACAGTGCTCATGGAAAAGCAGAATCATCAAACAGCAAACTGTCAGACTGGTGACTGAGCTGAAGACACTGCAGTAGAAGCACACAGAACCCAACAACATATGTAAGCATTGTATAAACTGAGTGAAAAATGCCCAGTGTCTCAGTCCATAACACAGAGAACTTTATCAGGTAAAAAGATTCTCAGCACCTTAAATAAAACTAGTTTCTCAGTTTAAAATGTTCTGAAATCAACTTATTCTGGCCAGGAAGAGTACAAGTTACTTGGTATTTTGTGTATGTGTTACTTCGTTATTTAATTCTTACTTAGCCTTGACTGCAACATTCCACATTTATTGCTTGAAGTGTCATTGAGCCTCAGGGATCCCCTGCCTCTTTCAGTCCAGGTCAGAGAAAGCTTATTAAATACAAAGAGCTTGCAGTTGATCTGAAAGAGAAATACCTGATGAAAATTGCCAACCAATACTAGTTTTATTGGTTTTAAACTTTTGATATGGCTTTTAATACACCCATATGCATATATACAAAGATGGATATATAGAGATATCACCATTATGACTTAAAATGAAATGGCTCCTAGATCTGTGCTAAACCTTTTGCTCACCATGGAAAGCATTCAGCATGAATTCCAGTCTACTTTTGAAATCACTTAATCCTCATTTATTCTTCACTTGTGATATCCACCAACATAGCTGAATTTGGTGCAAGTGTCCTCCAACCTTATTCCCTCAGTCATTACAAACACTATGCAGCCCAGGATACCTGTACCACTACTAGAGGAGTACTGCTCCAAAGAGAGTAAATCTTCCATATTCTGGCAAGACAGAAGAATTATTCAAACAAAAAATAGTGCTAAGATTTTTTAAATCATATACATCATTGCTACTTTCTGAGAAAATAGCACGTTGAAGAATAGCAAGATCTGTCCTGTAAGGTTAGGAAGATAACCGATATTTAGGATGAACTATAAAAACGAGTTACTTTAAAAACACATTACTTTTTTCCTGTAAAGTTTTGTGATAAAACCCATCTTTACTTGAATCACTTCCAATTTTGAAGCTTTAGTTACTGCTGGTATACTGTGTAGATGCTTGTAAAATATCACTATAGAGTTAACTTACTGAAAGGGACTATAAAATGAACAAATATAATACAAAAAAGAAAATACCAGCCTACAGGAAAAAGGGTAGGCTGAAACATACCTTAAAAAAAGTGAAAACTTAAAATATTAACTAAAGTTATTTTCAGATTACTGCGCTCTGTAATAGATCTAGATGTTCTTTTGAATAACAAATTTACTCACCATCAAGGTTGTATGAAATACACACCTGTAATACATTGTGTTCTGCTTCTTCTCCAGTTGTAACTTCAACTTTATCTAACAGGATTTTCTCCACGGGCTTGGAAATAAAAGCAGCTGCTGATTCAATTAGTGTTGCATTTCTCAACAAAGCTCTTTCTGTAGGAACAAAGAGGGAAAAAAAAAAAAAGGGAAATCCTTTCTGTATGGGGAATATTTTTAGGATAACAAAACTAGCACAGAGGATGCCTTGTGACCTCAGTAATACCTGCGGTGTCTGACATTATTTAGTGTCACTAATAAGTTTTTGGCCAGACCAATAAACAGAAGAGAAAAAGAAAAAGGCTGGAATACAAAATGCCTCATGAAACAGGTTCATTCTGCATTGAACAGGGCTGTCTGCAATTGTCCCTAGGGAAACAAGCAGAAACAAGGCCTAAATAATGAGATGATGATTTTCCAGATTAAATTGGTCTGTTATATTGCTGTGCAGTTTAATATATAAGGAAAGACACATGTCCCAATATTCAGAATAGTAATACATACACAAAAAATACTTGACAGGAACACGGAAGGATAAGGTTTGACAGGAACAACATTGTTAAAAATTTTTTTATGTTTGCATAACCTATGCACATTTTCCATAGGCTGCCTTTTTTTTTTTTTTTTAACTTGCAAGAAATCAGAGGATCCAATATATCCATTAGTCAAGAGGGGTGCGAAAACTTGTAACAGGGCTTGAGACAGGGACCTCTATGGGATTCCCTCCCAGACTAGGTTTACATGGCTTGCCTAATAGAAAATCTCACACCACAGTCACAAACAAGCCCTGAAATCTGCCTGTATAAGTCCTTCAGTCCTACAACTAGGATCCAAAAGAACAAAGTAATTTCCATGAGCATTTGTGAAATACAACCAGCAGACAGCTTAAAACTGTAGTTCAAAGATGTGGTCCAAAAGGCATTCATAAAGTTCACTGCATTTTTTTAAACAATAAATAATAATCTGTACTAAATAATAGCAATCTGTAAAACTCTATAATTTTCTAAGTAACTTAGGTCATGCATTCTGAATTTACCCCAGTTCACTTGTCATAAACTGTAGCTACTTTCTGAACACAGATTTTGGCATATACTGCAAGTATACTAGTAACTGAGTAACTGGAGAATAGATGAAAATTATTGACCACCACTCATTTGACATTGTCTAAAATACAGTGATACATAATAATAAAGCTAACTGTACTTGTTTGTTGAGTATGCTTACTTGTCTGTGAACTGACATGAGAAGATCCTATGTACATAGATGTTATTTCTCCTTTGTACAAATCAGCTTCATTACACAGCTTGGGATCTTTCCCCGGACTCTAGAAAAACACAACAGAAATAAGAATTCCTATTTAAATAAAAGAGGTATGTTACTTTATATCAAATAGAACACTGAATCATTTAATGCATGGTAAACTGAAGATTAGAGATTTTAATATCATCAGATAAAAAAAATCAGCCAGATGATACACTTTCATCTCTATGGAAGTGACTTTGTTATCATAAAATCAGTACATCATTCTTCCACCAAGAAGAATGGCCTCTTTGTATGGATCCTGGACTAGGATTTAAATCCACTGCAGAATTTAGATGTACCAGCTAATTTTCAGTTCAAGCACTAAAATCCCAAAAGAGTAGTTTACAACTCCCAGACACCACAAATGTAACCTCAGATGAATTAAAAATTTCCATCACCACCTGTTTTTGCAGATGAAGTTTCTTAGGCATGTCTAAACGAATACTTATGGCTCCTGACAATGCTCAGTGGCTCAATTCCTACCTTATAACTAAATCCTTTTCAAAAGTCCTAACTCAGACCTACAGTTGCTAACCTTTTTCACTGGCAGATATGCATACTGTTTGCATTCTATTTCTATTGGAAACGGAATTTCCATTCAATTTTCAATGGTGCAGTCCTCATCTTGGAAACTGTTAGTCCTAGTGCCCTTCAAGACTTAATCCACTAAGCTGTCTCAAGAGTGCACAATATGCTTTCACGAGTGACATGTGGAAAAAGACCCCAAAATGGGGTAGTTGTAGAGAAGGTATGTTTACTCAGCACTGGGTGCATGGGGGATTGGTCCACCAAAGACATGCACCCCTGTCTATGCTCACAGGCTTCCTTAAGTACAGTTACAACATGCATATTCATTATTTCCTTATACGTATGCATTATTTTCTTAGAAAAGGCAGGTTTATTCTAATCAGTTCCAAGAAGTAATTTTCACTTTCTCTGCCCTGCACTCCTCCCATCTGAGTTTGTGCACTGGTTTCTCGTTTTCTTGGGCAGGGGTCTTTGGCAGTCTTGAGGATGAAGATCATGGGTCTTCTTCATTGTGTCCTTTTCACCTTGGCTCAGAAAGTATCTTAAACTAGTTTTCTTGGCAATTCGAACCGGTCTAATTAGCAAACTTCTACAATTATCTTATTCTTTTGACATATTTCCTGATTTATCTTCATTCCATATGGTGTCCATTCTATTTGGGAAACCTCAAGGCCAGGTACTGAAAGCACTCCCTGTCTCTCATAACATATTCCCTGTTTTTCTATCTTTGTAGCCATTTATGGCCTCAACTATGCAGTTTGTCTTTGTGACTTCAGCAAAAGTCTTTACAATTATTTTTATTAACCTTTTCAGTGTTAGTTCCCTTAATATTAGTAACCTATCTTTATTATTATCTTTACTATTAGTAACTCATCCTTATTTAGTGTTAGTACTGTATATCAGAGGACACTATCTAGGATGGGTGTCTAATTTTCCCCTCATTCTTATTTATCACAGAATCATAGAACAGCCTAGGTTGGAAGGGACCTAAAAGACCATTTCATTCCAATGCCCTGCCATGAACAGGGACACCTTCCACTATGCCAGTGGCCTTGAACACTTCCAGAGACAGCGAAACCACAACTTCTCTTGGGCACCTTGTTCCAGCACTTCACCACCCTTATAGTAAAGAATTTTTTCCTAATGTCTAATCTAAACCACCCCCCCTTGTCCTGTCATGCCCTTGCAAATGTCTCTCCCCATCTTTCTTGCAGGCTCCCTTCAGGTATCCTGTCTTTTCATAGTTCTGATGGAAACTAATTTTTGGAGTGGGAGGGACCATTTTATCTCATGTTGTGGCTGTTCCACTTTACATGGAACATCTAAAAAATTCTTTTTCAGATGAAAAAATGATCAAAACAGAGGTGCATATTGGTATGAGTTAGTAATTATAGTACTCATTGAGGATGGGCAAGATAGGAATGCCTACCCTTCCAACAACATATTCTTAGATATTTTCTCCTCAAGAGTCATTGGAACCATATTTACTCTCATCTTTAAAAAAACAGGAGCAGCTAAGAAGAATGAACATCTGAAAAAAATTATACCCTTAAGTCCATTAACCTTGACAAAAAGACTGCCAGCATTTACAGATCTTACCAAAACTCTTTCAACCATGTTTTCCCCGAACACAAAATCAGAACTGCTGCTGGCTTTTACACTTCTTTCTTCAAGCAACTGACTTCTGTGGGAACAAAATAGCATAAAAATATTATTTAGAACTATTTAAAACTTTTTCAAAGATTTGCCACACGTAACATTAAAGAGAAACAAAAAAATGACCATAAGAAATGAGATTTTTTAAGAGAATCTGAGAATATTCTCTAGGTAACATTTCACAAAAGGAACAGAGTATCACGCTGTATTGCATAAAGGTTATTGAGAATATTCCTTAAAAGCAAAGAACAAGAAGAAAAATACATGTCTTTTCCTCCTCAGGGAAGTGTCTTACCCCAGAAACTTTAATGAGTTACTTTTGTTTCCCGCTTTCCTTTAGCTGCTCCTAAAGACTATCTGCAATTAACAGGCATCCTTTCATGTTGGCACAGCTCTGGTATCCTGCAGAATAATGTGCAACCCAGGGCCTTACAGGCACTCCTTGGCCATCTTGGAAGGTCAGGGAGGCAGTGTATTCTCATACACACAAAAAAATTGTAAAAATGTGAAGGTATGATGGCACATGGCTTAACATGAAGTATAACTAAAACATGAGAAAAAAGAATTTCCATTTTTCAATTACCTGTTCCATGAATATACTTAAAATGAGAACTAAATACTTGCAATCCTTTGATACTGGACAACTATAGTTTTGGGATTAAATTCAGGAATATTCTAATATAAGCAGGGCTGTAATTTGACTTGCTAATTACAAAGCCACTTTAACATTAACAGGGTCCATTTTCTGTCAAAGCCACTAGAAAAGTCCTTGTAAACTTCTTTATGTGGAAGTTGTTTCTGCTGCTATTTTAGTTTTGCGTTTTTTTTTTTTTTCTTAACTAAAGGGTTATAAATTGTTCATGTTTTCTGTAGGATTTAATCCTGTATCTCTTGCTGGCATAGGCAAAACCATCCAAGTTCTTGTCACATTCTGTTCCAGAAGAATGACTTGGCAGGAACACCATCTGATATTGTGTCACAGGCTGCATACTTCAGTACCACTTACTTCTCTTTCACATTATTTATCTTTCGTGGGAGGGCTTAACAGCACATGTGTTATTCAGAGGATATTCCTATTAATAAGCTGGGCTTGTTGACAGAACTTTGATGACTGCCTCTAAAACACAGTTTCTGTGTTCAGAAATACAGTGTGCTTGAAATCTCTTCAAGAATGAAGGTCTTACCAAGCACTACCTATCTCAATTCTACACTTAATGAAAAAAATATTCCTTAACATTCTCTTGCTCAGTCTGTTGTTAAGACTAGGAGCAAATAAGAAAGAGAAATCAGAAAATATGTCTCTTGACATATATTGGCTTGAAGTGGTCTATACATGTTTTGGGCCATTAACAAGGAATCTAAAGTGTGTTTAAACTAGTTAGTTTCTTATTCTTAAACATACCCCTCACTAAAATTCACTGAATTTCCACACTAAAGTTTCATCTGCTACGAAAATTCACTGAATTTCCACAATAAAGTTTCATCTGCTACTTCTGCCCTTCTCCAGTGGCAACTTCTCGAGGACAGCACACCAAAAGGAGCTAAAAACCAGGAACTAGAGGCTTGTTCAAAGAAATAATGTGGGAAATGGATTTTGATTATTTTCAGAAATATAAGAAAAAAATCAATCAGTGCAGGATCTTTCTTTTATGAGACAGTTAACTGGAAGGGCCAGCCTTAAAACCTTATAAAAACCTCAATACCCTTATGTTGCTGCATAGGGAGAACTAAGTATACCAGGGATGACATTACCATGGAGATGCAAAACACAGTCACTGAATTCAAGGAATGATCAATAACAAGAAATAATAGGAGGAAAAATGGGATAAGTTACTGATAGGGAACTATGGAAAGGTATTAGCTCCAGGTACTGCCTTTCTCAGAGTGTCCAGAAAGGTCTTAGTAGATGCCACTTCAGTTCTGGCCTTGAAACCTTTCAGTTTTCCAAGCAAATCCTTGTTTTCCCAGCATTGTAGTTCTGTCACTTATGATTCAAGGTTTCCAGGCTTTTAATCAGAATCAAGAAACAGCAAATTTCTCTTTTTCAGCTCATTACTACAGCCAGCCCAGGAAATTAAATTGTTGGTGGTTTCTTGTGACATGGAAATCTGCAGCAACTGCAGAGGGCTAACAAGCCATTTCTGTGTCTCCAAGAATTGTATCACTTAGAGAACAAGTGGAAGAGGAGGGAAATGACAGAGATGTCAGCAGGCAGCGGAAATCCCTGCCATTGCCACCTCTCTGCATTTAATTTTGTAAATAAATGTCAGTAGTTATGCCTTGATTGAAAATTAGAAACAAATCTAAAGAGTTACTTTCTTAGCAATGAACAGGCCTGGCTGCAATGTTCACTGCTGTTTAGCATGTATGCAGAGTTTAATAAAGTTGTTTGTCATTCATGAGAAAACAGCTATGCCAGAATGATTTTGCTTAAGTATTTTAAAGCATCAGTCACTTAATATGGATCAGAAGATTGGCACTTACACCCTCCTACAATCCCAAAAGAGTAAGCACCTGGTTGAAATTAAATTAGTTTTCAACTGTCAAATAAAGCAACATTTATTGCAGTTGCAATATACAGAATTAATGAGGCACAAACACCCCAGATGAACAATTCCTCTTTAAAAAAAAATACCATAGGCACCTTTAGCTTTGTCAGCACTGAAACATTGCACTGCATTTCTGTTTACTTCACAAGTGAAAGTCACTCACCCATCTTTTCCTAGCTACTGTGCAGGTGACAGAAGGTAAATAGATTAAAAGTATCTGTACAAACTGATTTAGCTTTTCCAACATGTGCCATCATTCTGAATCTGCTAAAGATCCAGTGTGCTGTCTGGCTCCATGTTGTCCTCACAAGGCATCATCACAGCATTAATTGTAATAAAAAGGACAAGGCTGCGTCTTCCAAAATCACAGTGAGCATCTGCCGTGTAATTATGCTCTTTTTTGTTGATAAGGATCAAGAATCTAAGTCGTTTGTGCATCTAAAAATACCTCATCTCGTGAGAACCCAGGCACTCTGCTCCCCCACTTTTACCTGTGGCCCATCCAGCCCTGTAGAAGACTGGCACAGACTCCTTTGCAATTAACATATTCTCCTCCTTATTTGGGTGAGAGTGGGAATTAGGCAACATCACAAATCTGTTATCTGTGGCCCTAGCAATCTTAAAAAGTCATTCTCTCATCACAACTGGTATCAGGTGTATTCCTGATGCTCACAGCTTCCACTTAAATAACCCTCATCAATTAATACACACAAGATCACTTGCTGACACTAAGCTGGCTAACCACAGACCTAATATTCTCATGAGCCAGTCTTCAGAGAGAGGAAATAGCCCATTTCTGCAACAGAATGAGCTCTTTCCATCACATACAGTGTCAAGAGGATGGCACAACATCCTAGTCCAAGAAAATCATCTTCCTCTCACAGAAATTCTGAAGTCTGTACTGCACTAAAATGCCAGCCTATCACAGTCATCACAGCTCACTCTTCATGCCAGAAATTCTAGTGTGTGAACAGAAGTAGAATGTCAACTGAAGCATTCACCTGGTATTCAAAATCAATCCTGTATGTTTTTCTTTATGCCTCTTCTGTCCAATACACTGATCTATTTTGGTAGTTCCTCAAAAGAATTAAATTTCCTGAGTTTCTCTGCATCTTTTATGAGATGCAGCAGATATGCAATCAAAAGAGAGATAGCAAACCACAGTGTCTGGCTTGGGAGCTTGCTAATGAGAAGCAAACTGGCCCACAGAGATTAATTCCAGTCAGGAGACCCTTTTTTATGGCGTATGAAGCTCAAGTCAGCACAGGCAAATATTGGCACCACACACAAACTCCACTGAGCCATGTGTAGGTGAAGATAGCATTGTCTTAGTACTATGTTAGACACATAGGATGAAAGGGCATGCCATCAGCCAAGCGATAAAATTATGTAAAATCATAATAAATAAAATCTTACTGTGTTGTTTGAGAGCTAGAAAGATCCATGGTAATAGGTGACCTTGCTGCTGTTTTGGAACTTACTGAATTCTCAGCTGAGCAGTAAGAGCCATCTTCAGATAGCTAGGAATAATAAAATTAGATGGATTAATTAGACCTCGTGTACTTTCTTCTTAAACAGAACTGGTAGAATCCAGGGTCACTGACATAGAGACAGACAGACACAGATATAGGTAATTATGAATAGAGATGGGATAGTTGGCAGAGCTTCCTCCAGCAAGTACCCTGAATCAAAATGCTAAAATCTCACTTTCTAAATAAACAAAATCCAGAAGACCCAAAGCTGATTTGCCCACAGAACCCTGATATCAGAAAAGTGAGAGAGCTTGGAGGGAAAAAAAGCTTTTTCAAACACAGTCAGCATGAGTTTAACATCATATCAAGTCAGTAATCCATCGAGTCCACTGCAGCTCATATGGGAACTTTCTTGAAAATAATGCAGTGGAATAATTAATTGCTGTAAAACAGCACTGTTTTGTTTCGAGTCTTGTTTGTTCTTGTTGTTGGTTGGTTTGGGGATTTTTTTTGTTTGTGGGTTTTTTGTTTTTTGGGTTTTTTTGTTGTTTGGGGTTTTTTGTTAGTTGTTTTTTGGTTTTTGTTTATTTGGTTTTTTTTTTTTTAATTTGAGCTCCAAACATACATTAGCCAAGTAAATTACTTTCTTTTTACCTGAACACATGCTTCTTTCTTAGTGACTAGGGATACCACAGGATTTTCAGGACAGGCCAGGGCTTGTGGGGGTTGTAAAATGGCAGGTCTAATGACATTCCGCAACTGACTTGGTGACAAGGATCCTTGAGAAACACAAAGACAAAAAATTTAAACAGAAACTTTTTCTTCACATCTAATTCATGCCTGTATGTCTTGCCTCTTTAACCAAAAGTTTCAAAACATTTTTAAATAACGTTGGTGGTTGTTTGCTTACTACATATTCTGAAAAATTGTAATGCTTTCTAAAATACATAACTCTACAGTGAAACACTCCTGTTACCCTATCAGGGTAAAAAAGCAAGGTGTTATATACATAAACATATATATTTGTATTTATAAAATATATTTCTATTTATATATTTAAATATATATTTATGCTTATACTTTCTGCATTGTTTTAGGTCTGTCTTCTGGCATTTTTTCAGATTTAATCCTGCCTCTGCAGATGCCAATAGATTTCTTCATTGCCTTCTCCAGGAGCAGAGGTACTCAGAAATGTGTAATCTACTACTCAACGTTATATTCAGTCTCCTCAGTTACATTCAGTCCTCTCAGGAAATAAGTAGTCAGAGCAGACACTCAGAACAGAGTTCACAGGACATTTACACTTGTCAAACGAGTAACTTAGGAACTGTGTAAAGATTCTTAGCCTATCACTCATCATGGAAAAGAGCTGTCATTTTTATGTCTTCTGGATCTGTTAAGAATGTGGAACTACAATGAAAAAATCTTACAATGACAGTTACCTTCTTTTGTACTTTTTCTGAACTCACGGTTTCTTCGAAGAAGAGCTGCAGTCATGAATATGTTATTCCTCTTTACTGCAGAAAAGGAAATTAAAATTTTAATAATGAGTAATAACAAATAACAAATTTTAATCATTAGTTTCCATGCTAATGGTGTAATTTACTAATAAAACTGTGTTACTTTCCGTGGAATCTCTGACTTTTGTCTTTCCTTTTGACTGTGAGCATCCACGAACCTCGAGTGCTCCCTTCCCCTTAAGGACATCACACATGTTCTGTAAAATGGTACAACTGATATATGACATACAGTCACTACTTTTTTTTTGCAGAGAGAGTGTGGTTTGGTGCTTTTACAATGCTGTGTCCTCTTATAAATGTTTGGAAATCCTTTATGCCAATGTCTGTCAAGGACCTGTCTCTGGAAAGAGACATAACGAGGACTCAAGACCACTCCATCATTCCTGTTAGTGCTAAGTGTGAGAATACTCCCTGGGTCACTGGTTAGGTGGAAGACAGGATAGAAAATCATATTTGTATATTGCATCACCAT
>JAWWEW010000088.1:60475714-60487846 GCA_035583185.1 Anabacerthia variegaticeps | reverse complement strand
GAAACACATACAACTGCACAGTGTTTGCCCTCCTCAGAAGAATGAGATGAGGCACCCTACAGAAGGACAGTCTAAACAGCTGCTCCAGATTATTTGGCCTGAGTTCTTGAGAAAACAGAACTCCAAAGAGATCTCAACTCTACACAAGTCTTTGTGACCCAAGGGTTTTCTTCTGTTTTGGCTCTTTAGAACTTCATACATTAAAAATTTCATTTGAACCTTTTCTCACAGAGCAGACATTCCTAGTATTTTTCTCTCATTTTTCAGATCTCTGATTAGGCTGGGCTGAAAACATCACCTCAGCATGTTTTTGTTAAACAGTTTTACTCATCCAGTGCACACAGGAAACTGGTCTTCACTAGGTCCAGTGCTCACTGAAATACTTCTTGTTCCAAGCATCTCTGGCAGGGGTGCTCTTGTTCCCTGCCTCTTGTTCCACCCTTCCACCTGGTGCCTGAAAATTATTCAATAACCAGAATGTAGGTGTTTCTTTCCCAGACCACCCCAGGAAGTGTGGCCTGCACGGTCACTGCCCTCACAGCTTCTGGTTCTTTCAACATAATGGGATTTCAGCATTTGTTCCTCTTTAAATACTTGGGCTGGCAGGAATACACCTTTTATTCCAGGCTTCTAAGAGGATCTTCTGCTCAGCACACCTCAGCCAGCAGAGCTGAAACTTCTATCCAAGGAGTTGGTGAAAGGCACTGAGGGACGGTCACTGAAGAGCAGTTCAGTGCAAGAAGACCACAGCCATGTCTATACTGGATGTGGAGTTACAGCCCCCATGGAGAGGAGGCCTTACTGCCTCATATGTGAGGGCAATTTTGGATCCTTTCTCAGGAAAAATCTGAACCACAGGTCTTGATTTTCACAAGAGTACACACAGACTGCTGACTAAACCCAAAATCACAATATTGCCCTCAAATGGAATGCAGTATTTTATAAAGGGTAGACATTTTCATCCTAATGTACCCTCAGTAGACAAAATAGATTAAAGGTCTAATATACATGCTTTTCTTCTATCACCTGTAAATCTCTTGCAGGATTCTTACACCAGTAGTTATGAGAGGCTTCATAGTACTATACATCCATGCAGTAGTATCATGAAGTTTACAACCTTATGTTGGACAATTCTGAATCCCAGTTTCTCAAACACCCACTTTGTATGTTTACATGGTATTTTATGTATTTTTGACTGACTTTTAACTTCTAGTAATACTGCATTGTCTAGTACTCTTAAATTTAATTTTCATGTTCAAACAGTCTACATACATCAACATGACTCTCTTAATTAATCACTTCAGTACTTCTTGTTATTTCCCCCTCTCCCAGAAATGTTAAAGACTAAATGGAAGAGCTGCTGCTACAACATTGCATGCTAAAACCTCAGCAACATGCATATCAAACCCTTGATTCTACTGCAGTGGGAATTTACAGTACAGTAAAAAGAAAATTGATAAGGTTTTCTTCCTTCATACAAATCAATAGAAGTCTTTGAGTAAATGTTGCCACTGCAAAGGGAGTAGAGGAATTAGAAAACAAATCTCTAGGAAAAAGCCCAATGCTTATGAAACACTGGTGATATATGTCATATATATAGAAAGACTTCTTTTAAAAGATCACTGTTGAGTGTGCATCACCTGGTACATAAAACGTCAGTACTGAAAAGCACTGTGTGTTGAAGAAAGAGGTTAATTCTCTAACCTAATACATAAGATGTTTTCATCAGAGGTAAGAGAGACGAACGAGGAGTTAAAAGAGAGAAAGGACTAGTTAATCAGGACAGGCTTTTTCTGAAATTATAACTTGAGTTCAGGCAAAATGGGTTAAACCTTCAAAAACAGACTGTTTGATGCAGGAGACTGCCTTTAGGAGGGAAGGACTTTCAGAGAATTCACATGCTTGAGAAGAAAATGAAACAAAACTAATTCAAAGAAAAGGTTGAAAGCTGAGAAAAGAAAACCTGCCTATTCTAATAACATTAAGTGCTCAGTGGGAATGTTCATTTCTCTTTTGGTTATAAAACTTGGATTAGACTGGAAAATGAAGTGCTTGCTTTTTAAGGACTGAGTCAATCTTTAGAATTCTAATTTTCTGCAATTACGCTTTCCCTCTAATTCTTTCTCAAACTTTATCCTGAGTAATTTTCACATGCGTGCATTGCATTCTAAGTCATTAAGTATTTCTTTCCACCTTGTTTTGAATGGACCAAGGACATGCTCTAATAGAGCAACTGTTGTACACTAAATCAGTAGTTCTCAAAGTATTGTTTGCAGTCATCCACGGAGCGCTGGCTTGTCACATTATGCTGGCTGTAACCTTGTAAACAGAAATAAAAGACACTAAAAAGATGTATTAAATACTTTCCCATTAATGGTCTCAGCAAATAAAACTGAAGGACCATGCAGTGCTGTAAGAGGATGGGGAGGGTTCTTGGACAAATCTTGGATTCTGGATGTGATTTTGTGCACTTCCAAACATTCAGAAACCTTACACTGCTTCCCTGGAGTACCAGGACTACTTACCACAGAGAAGTCTGTTATGAGAATAACAGTGAAGAGCGGTGAAATCAAAGACAGGAAGGCAAAATAAAAACAATAAACTTCAGGAAGGTAGATTCCAGTAAACTCAGGGAAACATTAGTTAAGACTTTATGGCAGGCAAGTTCATGGGGGAAAGGATTTAAAGAGACCTGGCAATTCCTCAAAGAAATGGTATTGAGGCACAAGTACAAACTGGCCCAATGCAGAGGAAGGATGGAAAGCGTAGAAAGAGACCAGCCTGGCTAAGTCATGAGCTTGTTATTAGCCCCAAACACAGGAAGAGAGCACAGAGAAAGTGGAAATTAGGTTAGACTACTGGGGACAAGTATTTTTCAGAAGACACAAAACTCAGGCCAAGACACAAACAGCTGCAATTAGCAAGGAAGACAAAGAGGAACAAGAAAGAAATATATAAGTAATAATGATATTAGTGACAATAAGCAAAGCAAGAATAATAGATCTCTACTCCACATGAGAGAGGCAAAGTTATGAGCTTCAGAAATCACTAAAGAGAACACTTGAGAACAGGAAACTAACACACTTCATTGAGTGATAAAACATATGGCTTGACCTTAAAATAAGAAAGAACAAGGCATTTTTAAAGATGTTAGATGTGAAAACAGCTCAAAATAACTTTCATATAGGTTTGGCCCACCGTCAAAATTTACTTAGCAAGATGTCTGATATGACCTCAGGACATAAGTGGTCCTCTGAGTACTTGTGAAGAAAACAGCGATGAGAAGCCTCCACAGAGGGAAAATACAATACATAACTTTAATGGGAGAGGAGGGAGATGGCAAGAAGGATTGAGTGTTCAATTACTGGGAAAATCCCACTAACAAATAAACAACTTGCAAACATTGCCAAGAATAATGTTTTAGGTCATCCTGTGGGGAGCAGGGAGAGGGACTCAATGAACCTCATGGGTCCATTCTAACTCAAGATATTCTATGATTCTATGAAATCATGTCAAGTCTTTTCCTATAAAGTAACAGGACTTGCAGCTGAGGACACAGAATATAATTGTATGTCTCCAAACACTACTGAAATTTTAGACAACTGTCTCATAAGGCATCTTCATGAACAGCTTATGCAAGGCTTTTTTTGACTCCCCTAACATAAAATGGATGCATAATTTGTTGACAACTCACAGCCAGAGTGTACTTATTTATATTTAGCTGTCAAAATGGAAGGAAGTATTGAGTGGTTCCATGATCTGAAGGAAGCTCAGCAGGCATGCATACAAGTACTATATGAAAGCAGGAGTAATCAGCCAACTGTACCATACACAGAACAGCTGGCTAAGGAGGAATCAGGGTAAATCACAAACTGAAAGTGAGCCAGGACTGGCTTGCTGTTACAGGAGAAGAAAAGACTCAAACTATGTTATGTAAACAGAATTTATACCACAAGACAACTGACGATATCTATCTAGTCTGACCAGCACTGATAAAACCAGAAGGCATGAAGAATAGGACATCCAGTGTGAGGCACTGCCCTTCCAGAAAGACTTAGATTCACTGGGCAGACTCTAGTAGAACATAGAATTTTCAGACAACTTCAAAGCATAACCTAAATAAAACATAAACAGAAGAAGACTGGAAAGAAATGTCATAAAAGTCAAGAAAATAAATGTTACAGTAAAGAGAAACGGATTGGTTTTCTCTATACCTCTATCCCATTTTATTATGTACCCATGCACTAAAATCTTAGACACATTCCTACTGTTCCAATCGACATTTTTAAAAATGTTGTAGAAGACAAAATGAATAGGTGTCTAAGCTTTTGTTACTCTAACAAAAATACCATTCTATATATCATTCATACCTTCATACTCAGCTCCAACTCAGAACTATCGTGTTCCTCAGCCAAGGCAAAATGTAATACATATACAAATATTGTTTCCAAATTCTTTGTGTTTATTTAGTGGTTCTTCACGTTCCTTTTAAGGCAGCACATCATGCAAAACTTAGTAAAGCTCTTCTTTCTAGCTTCCTTTCATATTCCTCTCTCCTACACAATAGTGGCCAAAAATGCCACATAAATAGCTTAGATAACCTCTTTTATATACAGTTGAAAATCTCTCTTGAAGCTTCCCTGAAAAAAAAATAAGAGTGCTGGTTTCATGATCACTGCCCAAGATCCACTTTCATAATTAAGCCTGTGTAAATAAAACAGATGAAAAATGGAGAAAAATTGCAGCATTAAAATAACTTCACTAAAACACCTAGTCAAGTAGATCACCTGCGCAAAACAGAACACATCTTAAGGTTGAAGGCCTTTTTGTATCTCAGTGTGCAAATCCCACTGAATCTCTTGTTAGGAATAAGTCTTAATGTCAGTTATTGGGTTGTGGTGTTCTTTTTTTTTCATGAGGGAATGAGAGAGAAGTCTGTATCAGACAGGTATGACTCTTGCAATCATTAGAGCTGAATTACTTTGGTTTCCAAAACTGCTGGACTGACAGTGACACAGTCATTGATACATTACCTTTTGGATGTATAGAAAGAATTCTTGGGAAAAACCAGATTAATTACTTCTCTGAAATACTATGATCAGAAATGGTTCATATTTCGTAAAGTCAGCAAAAAAATTAATGGAGTTAAAATTGTGTTTTGCCAACGCAGGCTAAATTCTTTCTTCCTTAAAATGTCAATCCTAGAACCTGAGATGAATTTGCAAACTGTTTAGATTAAATTTTTATAAATTTTTTTTCAAGTGTTACTCATTTATTGTTTTGATAAGAAACTGAGGTTTGCTAATCTCCACTGAAGTTTTAGTTAACAGATGTCCAACCAGAAACTAGAGAAGAATTTAACATTCCAAATATTATATAAACTGCTACTCTTTCTGCTGTCACCAACAGATAGTAAAAATTCAGCCTTTCACAAGATATAAGTGTGAGAGAACATACAGGAGGCAGGTACAGGAGTGCCATTCTACAGGTACAAGACCATGGTAGAGCCCTGTTTACTGCGTGAATGCATGTTCTGTGTTCTTGTGTACAAGGGGCTTTCAGTGCTTGGAGATGATACCTAGACAACAAGTTAATTGGTTAGATAGCTCTGTATTTAGTAAATAGCTATGAAAACTTCACTGGCATTGTGAAAAAAACAAGCACTGAAAAATTGGGCAATCCCCTCTGCAACCTTGGCTTTTACAGGTTCACAGTATTTCCACACTGAATATCCTGCTCTGACAAATGGCACGTTGCTGAAATGAAAAGTTTCTGAGTTTTTGTAATGCCACGTGAGGATAAGATAGCTTCTTCTAGTTCCCATTTAGCAACAGCCAAGCTCCTACAGGAAATTCCAGGCACTTAAAGTTATGAAAAAATCTGAACATTGAAAAAGAAGATTTTATAAAGTTTTAATAGAATAACATACATGTATAACATATATGTATACATGTATAACAAAACTGCAGGTGCAGACAGACCTCTACAGCTTCTCCAGATTGCCAAAAATAGTAGAGAAACTTTGTGCCATTCTAGAAGTTGCAATACTCTTAAAACATGCAAAGGTATAATTTGCAATTTTAAAAATATTTGTGAGACATCTCTAACATAAACTTGTATGGTAGGCAACATCCAGACAACTTGATTTTTGTAGTGACACTGAAATTCTTATTAGGTATATATATATATATATATATATATTTTTTACAATTTAGACCAGTAGGACTTTTATCATGCGGAAATCTACATAATACAGTGTTCATATTTTTTTTTGTGAGGGGTTGTACTGTCTTTTCTTCTACATTTCAAAGTGCTTCCTCTCTCAGAGTACTACTCTCTCTTTCATAGTGGCTCACTTGGCAGTGCCCTAGCAGTGCTGCAACTTGCAAATAACTGGAGGTTTTTGCTTTCTCCCTTATTTTGGTGGTCTCTAATTAGTGTTTGGTTTGAATGTGAAGGCAGTTACTGTATTAGCTCAACTGGTTTTTTTGAGGACGTATTTACTGATTGCCTAAGAAAAGGGTAAAATCACCTACCTGCTATGAAGCAGGTCCTGATAAATAAGTGAGCTTTCCTTCAGGCATGAGAACAAGCAGTAGCTATTTCTAGTCAACAGTAACTGAAGAAAAAGCAGGGCTCATTTGAAGTTTAATTCAGGAGGATCACAGTAGCAGCACTGGTTCCAGTGTGCTGGTCATGTTTCTGTCCTCAGAGTGACCCTGCAGGGCTCCTGTTCCCTGTCTCAGCATCAATGCAGGCAATCCCCTGAGGATGGACACCCTCTAATCCACCTTTGGGAGGCTAGAAGGAATAAATAATGGATGTAAGATTTATTTACAGGTAACTGGGATGCTGCAGTGTTAAGTTTCTATGGTTCAAAAAGTCTTATAAAACACCAGATGATAAGGCTAGCAATGAAAGGAGGCAATTTAAACGATTTATCTAAAAAGGAAGGAAATAGCTTTTTTGAGGTCAAATCACAGTTCCTGTGAAGTCAATTGAGTCAGTGAGACCAGCTATTCACTCTGGTAAGGTAACTTTAGTTGTTTGTAAAGGTAGCTCTAGTGTGCGTTTACTGACTGAATAGGTACAATTGAAGTTCATACTTTATTATTTAGAATTTTCCCCTGTTTTGGTGAATGAATACACTTGCTATTCCTTTAGTTCACAGGCTGTACTTTAACCACTCAGCACATTTTTGAGGAAATAAACACTTAATTTTATCAATACGATTCTTATATACAATACTTCTCTTTAACTGCACTCACAACATCCCAACAGACACAGCAAGTCTCTGGAAACAGTCTCTGAGCTGAGAAGAAATAAATGATGGTAGAGGTAACATTTGCCTGCTCTTTCCATTCTCCTGGCTTTCTTTTATGACCACTGCCAGATACAAGAGTTTTATGGACACTTTTGGTGTGGCACAGAATGGCCATTCTCATATTCTGATGTGGTGGTGACCCATCCTGTTTAGGAACAAAGAGTGATAGATGTGACTAAGTTCAGTTTGTCAGATGGAAACTGCATTGCAAAGTGTTAAATTTTGATTCAGCTGAGGCATTTGAAGCTGCCTTTGCTGTGTGATCTTAGTGTAGTCTCAAATGCTGGTCTGTAAGAAAATCAGAATATATCTCTGGAAGGCTTAAATCTATTCATGGCATTATCATAAAAACAGATGTCTGGCTAGTGGTTGCTTCTACTGTATTTTCACCTGTCAAACTTACCTTGCTATGGTAACACGAGTTTTGGCTTCTCCTCACAACTTACAAGTTAAAAGGTATGAACTGCACAGAGGACTGTTGTTTTACCTGTATCTGTTCCTTGTGGTGCCATTTTAACAACATACTGTTGCTGCACAGCTGTGTGGCATCCCACACAGGGAAGCACCCAATATTTGTAGATGTTCTTGGTTGAAAGGAACAACAAACTGTGAGGGCCCACAATATCTTACACAGTTTTATTAGTAATTTATGCACTTGGCATGGAAATTGGTACAAGTGATCCCCTGATCCCCTAGTACAAGGACACAGAGGTGAATTTTGGATAAAGGGGTAGGGTGAAAGGAAAGAGAGAAATCAATTAGATGGTGAGAGAGAGATGAATGAAAAAAAGAAACAAAAAGCCATCATGGGTCCTGGCTCCAGCTGATGGGGTGTCCATGGCCCTGGTGTGCATGTTCACCTGAGTTTCATTGAAGCACATTTTTATAGACAAGTTTTCCCCACCCTGGAGAGAAGTTACTTGCTTTCTATGCAAATCAGTTATCATGTGCAGTGTGTTCTTTCAGGCCTTTCTGGGAATGGGTTAGAGGCTTTGGGGGTCTTGGATGGTCTTGACCCCCCTGCAGTCCATGCCCACTCCTCGAGCTCATTCCTGTTGTTCTGCATACTTGCTGTGCTGTGTTGTGCTTATCTCCAGGAGCCAGAACAAGGACGTTTGTCCCAGAAAAGTGCTGCCCTACCGCTGTATGGCCCCTTCTCCAGCCACATCCTGTTCTTTCTCACAGGAGGTTCTTAACAGCAATCCTTGACTACTATTACCAACAGTCCTTGCCTGGCTCCACTATGCAACTATCTGGCTATTGGTGTTTGAGATATACCCATTAGCCCCCTTATCTTCCAGCCTTCTAAAAATGGAGCATAAGATAAAAAAAATGCTATAATTAAAGAAGGAAGAAGTACAGATTAATCCTAAGAAAAAAGACCTGATTAGTTCACAAACACATGGCTTACATAGTGACCTTTTTCTGCTGAGACACCTAAAATATTTGCTACATACTACGCAATGTACAAATTAGAGAGGTTTAAGAAAAGTAAACTAAAGTGCATAACATTGGAAACAAGACTATGGGAAACTTTAGAACGGTAAGTATTGTAAAAGGAATATAGTCACAAATCCTGGATTACTGGAGGGTTTAGGACACTATTCTCCTGAGCAAAAGGATCATACTCTTCCATCTCTCCACTTGCATGCCTAAAATTTCCAGGCCATAAGCTATAAGAGGAAATGTCTGAAGGGTCCTACAGCAGCACCTATCCTCAGCCTTTGTCCTGCATCTATAGTGCGAGACTTTTTTGTTTGAACGATGTATTTGAATTCCTTTTTATTCAAACGTTTGCTGCCCCAAAAGGGTCCAGAGCTCGGTTCCCATGGTGCCATGTACTTTAAAAGATGTGTCATATGTACAGTATCAAATTTCTCTGGTTGCTATAGTAATGAAAGTACTTGTCTTTAGCAACATTGTGGAGTGAAAAACAGGGATATAAAGCATGAAGGTTAAAAGGCAGAGTTTGAAGTTAATTGCTGAGGGTGGTTTGGCCAATTTGGTAACTGATACATCAGTGGACTGTACTTTCTGTTTAAAAATAACAAGAAACTGAACTAGCATAATCAAAATAACTCCTTTATCTAGACAGTAGGATTTCTGCCTATTTGATTTGTGCATTGATTGCACAAATGCATACTTGAATGTGTATGTGTGTTAAAAAAGAGACAATAACTGATTGGTATGTCATGATTTCTGCATTTTCATGAACAATATAGTAATTCCATTACTCTCAAAAGAATATCTTTACTAGTGATTTTATTGAACAATGCCAAATGCTATTTGTGTCCAAAACTAGAGTACAAAGCAAACCCTGTGCTATAAAACTAATACTTTGAAGCTTAAATACCCCACTCAGTCCCATATAAAGAGGGGAGCAAAATGTCCCTCACCAAAATATACTAATCTACACAGGAAGAGAACAAACAGGCATATTATATTTTGCAAGATATTCAAATACCAAAGATGGCAAGCAAACAAAGGACAGAAACACTAACAAAACAGAAGTATGAACATGAAATAACAAAACAAGATTACTTGAGGAAAATAAAATCTAATCCACTGTGGAAGTGATTCATCATCTCACACACATACATTTTTATATACCTTCTATACAAACACACAGAAACACATGCAAACATAGTCCTAGACATACATATGAAGGATGAACTTAAATACAAATGGGAAAAATGGCAACACACATAAATGGACCAATAGTGTATTTTGGCGTCACAGCCAATAACAGGTAGGAAATAGCTGTGAATGTGCAAAGAGTTATGGCTAAAAACCCAATACATTTTGAAGTGCATATACCCAAGTAAGTTGCCATTAAGCAAAAAAGGCCTATCCACATTCTGTACAGCTCTACTGCAACCATGCCTGTAATTCTGGATTCACCACATCTCTCAGAGTAGCACATTTAATCCTTTTTCATCTGTTGGAAACAGCTTTACCAACTGTTAAGCTCCTAGGAATGTTTTCAATTATCTAGAAATACATTGCCTTACACTTCATACTATCACATTTCTATTACTCCAGTCTCAAGACCATTCAAATCTTTCTGTATGACTATAATTAACACCAGGTGCCTCTCAATCTTATGGCAGTGCACAGAGGTTGTCTTGATTTCACAGTCTGAAATTATTATGTAAAAGAGAAAATAAGTTAGATGAGAAATTAGATGAAAACTAAGGCCACTGACCCTATGTGAGCTAACTACAGTCTCATACAACATGTTTGTAACTTAGCCAAGACATGATCCCAGAACACCATGGTCTCTAGCTAATGTCTAAACTGCAAACAGTGCTTTGTGTGAGGGAATAATGCTAAGCCAACAGTTCCTAATACCATTACTGACATGACAAACTTGGTACTTTTTCTTCCCTCTTAACAATTAGTGGTAACAGTTTTATATGAAATAAACATTTGCCGAATACAAGCATTATATTACATTGTTTACACATAACAAAAAAATTTTATGCTCCTTTAAATGATAATGGAAAAACTGCTCACTTACAAGTAGCTCTAAAAATTCCCTACATACTATTAAAATTCTCTCCAACAACAAAAATTTTTCCTTTCCTTGTGTGTTTTCCTCTGACAATTATTAATATAATACCTAAGTTGTTCATTCTGGTTACTTTATCTTTCATGACACTCATGAAATGAGGGGGGAACAGAACACCTTACAGACACAATAGAGTTGCTGAGTACGTACTTACTAATCCTAGGCAGTTACGCTGAGGTTTGCATTATTTCCTAGGCTTTCTTTGCAAGCAAGTGAGAAGCAACAACCAACCAACAAAAAAAGTCCCCAAGTTTTGTCATGAGGTTCCCCTCTTTTTTTTTCTCTTCATTCCTCCTTTGGTTTTTGATTGGTTTTTTTCAAGTTAGTTTATGCTAGTTTGTTCTTTAATGTTTCTGAAGCCAAGAGAAGAATTTTAAAGCTACAGCATAGTAACTAAAGTTAACTGTAGAATGAGCAGGAATAGCTTTGTTCTTCACTTTTCATTTTATCAGTGGTTTGGCTTATGGTCTGTAAGAATACAGTGATAAAAACTAAAAGGAAGTGAATTCTCACTCTTGATTTACCGTTCACTTTACCATTACCAACAGCATTCCTATGTATCAGTCAAGTCCATTTTCAGACCTTATCACTTGTCCTTCTTTTCCAGTCAAACCTATCTTGCTTCAATATTGAATCTTGCCAGATTTCTCTCCCCAGACCTGCAGCCCATGCCATTACCTGCCATTTTAGGCATTCATTAATTGCCCCTGGTACCTCAGTTCCATAAATTACCCTGAACAAACTGCCTTGAAAATGGAGACTTCCTCAATGACTGCACTTTATTCTCTCCCTTCAGTGCTGTGGGCTACATCCTCCTCCCATCTAATTCATGTTGGAATAGGGACCTGTTGGACCCCTTGAAAATGGTCACATCAGTCTCCTAATGTTACTTAAGACAAACTGAGCAGAAAAACCTGGACAGGTTTCTGTTAAGTACAGTGCATTGAGGCAGGTAAGTCCAACATTATCAGTGTCAAGACAAAGAATAGGATAACGCAGCTGAAGTAAGAAGGGAAAGGAGAAGGAGCAGGAAGGGAGTGGGCATTAAGCAATGTGGCAAAGATTATCTCCATCTTGGTTTCCTCACTCTCATAAGGAACCGAAGCCTAAATCTTCTTAATATCAGTCTACCTAAGCATCTTCCAGCTCTATTTCTTGTCAGTTCCCTGCCCATAGTGTGTGTCCGACCCCCCACCCCTCATTGTGTACTCCATTACCCCTGCCCGTCTGCACTCTG
>JAWWEW010000088.1:60439329-60462232 GCA_035583185.1 Anabacerthia variegaticeps | reverse complement strand
CAGGTGCAGTTGTGATCCCTTGTAATTGATTGGTGATTTGGTTTTTTTTTGTTTTTTTTTTTCAGTTTCACCAGAACACTGCTAGTTTCATACTGAAGGTTAGTATACCACATTACATCTTTGATATAGTAAAACCCCAGGCATGAAGTGCAGCTTAACTATCAAGAAAATGCTACACCTTTTTAGCTGGTTTCTGTACTGATAAAAATTGCAACTTCCGAATGTGAACTTCAGAATCCCTAGCAAGGGAGAAAAAAAATTGGAAATATCATTCATGGAAGTATATGGCCCTATGCTACCCTGTCACACAGCAAAAATGAAGAGCAAAATCATGAAGTAGATTCTAAGAACTGTTACTTTTCACTGTGCACTGGTGCATTACAAACAGGCCTGAATGAAATTCCAGAAAAAGGCAATAGCAGGAAGCTTGGGGGGATTGTACAATGACTGTAGCTTTGGCTGTACCACAATAGAGTGAGACCCATGGCTTGTAACTGAATCCTGTTATTCAATGGAAAGCTTTGTTTATTTTTATGTGCCAGTTAAGGATGGTGAGCACTCATATTTTTGGGGGTTTTTTTAAATGCTTCCTTCACTCTCTGGTAGTGACAGGAACTGCCCAGAGGGTTGCTGTTTGTGTGCTCTACCTCTTCCAACTTTTGGTCACATAATTCATTTGTTTACAATTACTGTGGCAACGCTGACTGCTATAGCAACTCTTAATAAACTGACACTAGAAAAGAAAAGATAAAAGAAAAGAGAAAAGGAATCAAAGAAAGCACATCTTGCATGAGACTGCAGGAAGATAAAACGTTTTTTATTGTCAGCTCACTTGTTGCAGGACCAGATTCCATTCCCCTTTCTCACCCACTGAGTTAAGACACAGGACTGATTAAGGAGAAAAAAGCTAACAGAAAGAATCAGACTATTCTAGTTTACCCCATGAGGTAAAGTTTCACACTTCTGCAGAGCTCTTTTTAATTCTCACTACACTGCTGACAAAAGAAAAGCTTCTTTTAATGGACCTTATTTTAAAATCAGCCATCATCGCTGTTTTTACAAGTTACATGAATCATTTAATCATAAGTACCAACTAACTCTTGCTTAGTTTCAAAGAACTCCTGTACAAGCACTCTAATGAGCTGGGCAAACAATTTGCAGGGGGAAGACTGAGATACAGAAAAAGTAAAATATTAGACATTGACTTAGAACATACAGTGTAATGAACTGCAGTTGAGAGTAAAGGCATGATACCACTTTATGCTTACTTCTGGACAAGACAAACGTGAATTAAAAACATTACCTTATAGTTCAGAAATGCTCTACAAGAGACATCATGCTATCTTAAATCCTAAGTTAAAAGCAAAATCTATTGCAGGAATATTTCATCACTACTGTATCCAGTCTCAGAAGGCTCAAAACAACCCATAGATGTTACTTTTGTTCAACTAATACAGTTATCAACATTTATAGATGTTCTAAGTTTCAATTAAAGTTTCAAATTAAATTCCAGCTCACAGGGTGGAAAATATTATTCTTCTAGTTTAAAAAATGGATAGTTCTTGACAGGTTGTGTCTGTTGCTTGTACTGAAGTCTTTTAAACCTAAATAGACATTGCTGGCCTTAGGTTTTTCATATGTTAGGTAGAAGTGGTAAACCTCCCCAAAAAAGGTCAACAGGCCTACTAAATTATGTTAGCAGAAATCCTAACTGAAGGAGAGAAGGGTGCAGATCAAGGCTGAGTAAGAAGAGTTTGAGGACAGGGCACCACAGGACTGGAAGGCTGTACCCATCTGGGAGCACACGGTATCTCCGTGAACATCTTAAGGGTGTCCCTGAGGTAATGGGATCCTTCAGCTGCCTGCATGGGCAAGTCTTTTGTAATGCTTAAAAGGTAGGCTGTATTACATGAAAGGGAGATCTTTAGGTGAGTAGACTAGAGGTCCTTAGACATCAATGAGACAGAAAGGATTCTACATAAATGCTAAAACTCTCTCCCAGAGAGTTAGAAGTGTATGATCTCTCTTTGATACAAATACAGTAGGGTCTTTGATCTGCCAAACAGAAAACCAAGAAATGGCAACTTTTTCTCTTCTCATCATCATTTTCAATTAATCTGTCGAGCCTGCAGAATAAGCAGTGCAGGAGCATCCCAAAGCTGTTTTTAGAAGTAACGCATGCAATTATTAAGACTGCCTGTTTTGCTAGTGTATCGTTTTTATGGTTCAATCCCAGCCATCAGCTAAGCCACACACAGCCATTGACTCACTCCCCCTCAGCAGGACGGTGGAGAAAATCAGAAGGGTAAGTGTAAGAAACCTCATGTTTTGAGATATAAAGACAGCTTAACCGGGAACACAAAAGCTGTGTAAGCAAAGCAAAACAAGGAATTAATTCCCTGCTTCCCATGGGCAGGTAGGTGTTCAGCCATCTCCAGGAAAGCAGGGCTCCATCACCTAATGGGGACTTGGGAAAACAAATGCCAAATGACACCCTCTTCCTTCTTCTTCACCCAACTTTCACATGCTGAACCTGACACTGTATAGCATGGGATGTCCTTGTGGTCACTTTGGATCAGCTGTCCTGGCTGTGTCTCCCTGCCCAGCTTCATGTGCACCCTCACCTGCTCACTGGTGGAGTGATGTGAGAAGCAGAAAAGACCTAAATCCAGAGCAAGCACTGTCCAGCAATATCAAAAACAAAAACATTCCTGAATTATCAACATTTATTCCAGCACAAATCTAAACCACAGCCCCGTATGAGTACTATGGAAAAAAATAGCTCTCACCCAATCAAGACCAGCACAGTTATTTAGTCTCAGTCATGAGTCTTGGAAAGAAGATACAATTATGAAGTAAAGAAAGCAAACAATTTAACCACTCACAATCATAATTAACAATTAGCAGTGCAATTATAAAATACAAGGAGTCACAGAATTGCTTGCAAATGCATTGAGTTCCCCAGTATTTCTCCATGACTCTCAAATCACAGTGCCCAAACAGACATTTTCTCTATTAGTTATTCTATGTAAAGGAGTTAATGTTGCAAGAATAAGATGCCATACAGAAGTGTAGAGTTTTTCTTTCTGAAGCATTTTTAATCCCTGAACAGAGATTGCCACTCTGATTTACAGAGTTTATGTTTATGATTTACATAAATCATGTAAATGAAAACCTATGTGAAACAATTTCAGGGCCCCTTATACCTACTCAACACTCAAAAGTTAGTGGAATCTAGTTAGGCAAGACCAACAGAAGAATAAAAGTGTTCCTGTGAGAGCTGGGATAAAACCTATAGCCTAATATATGTTAAGTAACAGCTGTATGGAAATATAGAAGATATCTAAGACACAGAATTAAGGAGAGCAACATTATTTTATGGTCATAAAAGGTAATTACAGTGAAAAACTTGACAAAAGTAACTTTGCTACAGTCACAGTCCCTTGCAGAAAACATTTGAAAGTAGATGAAACAAAATACACTGGAGGAGTCTGATGCACGTCCTCTGCCTGCTCCGTATATCTGAGAAAAGAGCAATACACCGAATCCCCATTATATCTTTCCATCGTGTAGAGAACTTCTGAAGCTTTAGAAATGGGGGACCTTTCAGATCAGAAGAATGACTGCTGTGCCTGCTGTGCTTTCTGGGACACACGTGGGGGTGTGGGGGGCACAGAGACAAGCAATTGAGTTCTGTCTGTACTTGGATATATGCTCTGTTTGGGGCATAGGCGCTGTTCTCAGCTTTTTTTCTACTAGGGAGCATCCTTTCCCTACAGTCCCAAAAGAAAGGTGGTTCACCTATTTGAATCCTTGCTCACTCTCCTGTCCTGCCCTTTCCTTTGCAAGGGGTTCATTTAGGCAAAAAATCTCTCTGCTTCATCTCGTCTGTTCTCCTCAGCGTGCACATTGTGCCTCATTCATAGCTGTCTCCTATCAAATTCTTAAAGTGCTTTAAGTTCACCATTTCTTAAACCAAAATGTGCTACTATGATTATTTTAGCTGCATTAATAAGGTAACCACCACCAATAAATACACACACTGTAATACTCTCAAAGGAAAGTTTGCCTTTCCAGCTTAATGCCAGGTACTTTCTGCCTTTTAGGAACTCTCATAAAATAAAAGGACATGTTGTTATGTAGTACTTGACATTAACCCCAGAAAGACAAGGCATCAGTGAGCAGACTAACTGAAATTGTGACAGAATTGATTCCATGACAGTGCAAAAGGCAGACAGAGAAGACAGTTGTTACTCTGCACCTTGTGCCTCTGAACAGCTGTTATGCCTACATAGTTTCATATCAATAACTGCCAATAGCAAATACAGTAGGAAATCTTTCATCTTCACATCAATAAGATATCTTTCCAAGGGGTGCTGCTGTGTGAAGGAAATCCAGTTTTTTACACCTAGGTTTTCAGAATGCGTAATTTACATACCATGCAGGTGCAAGTTAATTACACCAAATTTGCTTTTCTTTGGAAACACTGTGATCAAGAAGGTAATTTTTATATTAGTGTCCTTGTAGACAAGAGTCTGAACTCAGGATTTATGTATAAGACTCAGGGAAGCAATTCATTCCACATTTATAATATGCTGTTAGTAAAGAAACAAACCAACAAAAAACCTAGCTGAGAAAGTAATACATTCAGCAAAGAAAATCAGACAATCTTTTTTCTATATATTATGTATAAAGACTGTATTGCATCACATGATGCCACATTCTGTTATCAGTTAGCATTGTTCCAAAACATAAGTTTATTTCAAGAACTATTCTCTGAAAAACATGTTTTTGTGATGTTAGGTTTGAGCTGACATGACACAAATTACCTGAACTTCTTTACAGACAATGTAAATGACACAGAAATATTCTATTCCTTTTCTCCACTCCTTTCCCCCCTATAAAATAAGTCACTAAAGCTTTGAGATATTTTCTACAATCTTTCCTGAGCTGTCTTCTAGTCTCATTCATTAGATGAGATCCAAAAAATGAGTTTGGTATTGAAATGCTTAATGCTTCAGTGTCTGTCAGTAAAACTTGCAAGTGTCAATAAATTCCCTGTACAGTGGCTTAGGGGCAGTTATGTATCTAAGTAGCAGCCAGTCTAAGAAAAAGGCAATATTTAATCCAGGTGGCAGGAAATGTTAAAAAAACCCCTAAATTCCAGAATTCTGTCCCTTGCCTGTCTGAGAGCTGCAGTTGTGAAACTTCAGAGCTCAGAGCCCACTTACTGATACTTCAGCTTTGCCTGGGGAGACACTTCCCAATCAAGGAGGTGATTGAGCTGAAAGTTTGCAATTTTGTTATTGATGTCACAAGTTAATTCTGAGCCAGATCAGTCCCTTGAACTGGCCAACTGTTTAGCTTGGCCAGAATTCATTCTGGCAAATAAGACTCTGGGCAGCAACTTGAGCAAAGGCTTACAGAAACCAAGGAACTGCAGCTTAAGGATATGGTATAATGGTACAGCTAAGAGCACCTAATAGCTGAATGCTGCTAACAGGCAGAACAGTTCTCCACTTGGCCCTGCTGGTGTTTGCTCCTTCTCTTGCATTACCAATGGTTCTTCTTTGAAACGTCAGTGGTCGGGGCCAGGAAGCTGAACTGACTTAAACTAACATTATGGGGACAGAAAGGTTGCATTCCCATCAGATCTCACCCCTGTCTCTGCATCCACTTACTTAAGCAAAACACTGAGGAGTACAACGAGAGTCAGAGAAGTGAGGGGAGGGCAGGACGTGGGAAACAAAGCAGAGACAAATTGGACTAGCACCTGGACTAGTCAGAACTGTTTGATGTAGAGGTTAGATCACATCAGCTGTTAACAGCCCAAAACAAAGTCATGAATTAGGGTAGTGACACACAGATCATTGTTTTCTCCTTACAGTGTAAAATAATGTATGTAAGATAGTTTTATCTTTAGTGTGGCAATCTAGTGATTTGAACACTTTCCTTGTCATTGGAAAATGCTGGTTGTGTTCTATTTCCCCTCAGAGGTTTTTGGTGGGGGCTTTTTACTTTGATCTTACATAACATATGAAAGACAACTATGAAACAGAAGCATATGAAAGGTTTATTTCAGAGTATTTTGGTCTTCAAAAATCAGTAAAGACATTGCATAAAGCATTCTGCTGTTCATCTGAAGGTAAATGAGGTAACTATAAAATCATGTGGAAACAGGAAGTGAGACCTTTAAAAACATAAATTTAAAGTGTATAATTCTGTAAAGATAAAAGCTCCTTCTACAAAAGTAATTCACTTTGCATTGCTTTCTATTAAGTTTTAATATTTGTTCTGTCTTGAGACACAGTCTGCCCCAATACAAGTGCAAATACATTTAAAGAGACTTTTTTTTTGGACTCTACCCATTCCATGAAATACAGCTATGATCCTATTTTCCTGTTCTCTGGGCTCTTTAATTTGGATACACAAATTCCTGAATAGTGAGTCCTTTTTTCACTTTCCTTTAGGTTCTAAACTTAACATGCAACATTAGTTAGCCCTGAAAAGTGTCTCCAGGTTTAAAGGCATTCAGACCGTTGTTTACTTATTGTTAAGAGTCTTTATAGACATCCAAGTGCTAACAAATATGAACTAAAACAACTTAGTTTTCATGTTGCCAGAGAAAAATTTCTGACCAAAGGAAAAACAGGAAAAAAATATTGTTCAAGGTTCTCTAAATTTCACTGAGAATGTGACTTCTAGTATTTGAGTTCTAGTAAGGGCATTTCTGGCATTTTCACACACATCCCTCAACTGAAACAATCTACGTGTAAGTAAAACCACTACGTGTAGTCATCGCTAATATTTTAATCATGTTATGCAGATACCAAACTTACAGGTTCTATGAGTGCACATTTTACCCCTTCAGAAGAGGAAGCACAGTAGGATGTGCTTAATTAAAAAAGCTCTATTTTCTTTTTTGCATCTGTTACAACTCTTAGTGTGGCTACAGAAAAATAATTATAGCCTCAACAATGTTGGGTAAGACTAATAAAAATATTTTAAAACACATAAAATATTGCATATATTTATATTGATATATATACACTATATAGATAGAGATATAGACATATATATACTATATTATATATATGTGTGTATATATATGTCATATATTTAAATATCTTCCATTCTTTGTCCCCATCATTGGCAAAATCACAAGCAGAAAGAACTTAGTAACTCAAAGTAATTAATGCAGAATTGGAAGCTTACTTTTGTGATAAGCAACACCTGTAGTACCAAACATTTTAAACCAAAATTATTTCCCTCTCTAAACTTGACACGCTCCGCATTCCAGATGCATTGTCACGTATCCAGCTCTCACCTAAGGCCACTTAGAACCCACAGCAAGGCATCCCTGTGCTTATGTCCAAAGAAAGAATGAAAGAGTTAAAAAAAGAAAGGGGAGAGGGTTGGAGGGGAGAGGGGAAAGAGATGTGCTCTGCAATAGGGAAAGTAAAGTTAATAGTTGCTCTGAGATGGACATTCTGAGTGAAGAGAAGAATTTGTCCTGAGGGTTTATGCAACACAGAAGTAGGTGTAAATTATCTCATTCTTATCGTTTCTGAATTTGCCCAGTAATTTGAATTCCTTCTAGACCACTGAATTAGGATATCTTAGCACCAATTTTTTCCTGTAGCTGGCATGACTAGTTTCCTAGCTACTTTTATTCATAAGATCAGACTTTTCCTAAGGTGTTCCATAATAAAATGTAAGTTTACAAAATTACAAAACCAGGATGGAACACTGTCTCTAATTCCCTCTCCTAGAGATAAATAGTCTAGAGGAACCATAAAGGAAGTACAGTCACAAAAGTTTTCTAATTAAATCCTGTTGAAACTTGTCTTGTTCAGAGCATCAATTTTATGTATATTTAGACTTAACTCTGTACAAATTTTTAATTATGCAAACCCAATTCTGATGTTTATGAATTACATATTCACTACATTACTCTTCTTTTGATGCTTCAGACCCAAACTACGTCACTATTTTATTTCCCTGTATACTTGCACTGGTTTGAATTTACTAGCACAGTGAAGAGATACTCTTATAGCGACTGAGTTACAGTTATACTGATGGAGAAATGAACATCTGGAATGCAAGAAGGAACACAACAGTGCCCTGCAAGATATGAGTATTTTTTCTCCTTGTATTAGCAATCAGGGCTTTGCTTTGTGTATTCCTTGTGTGTTGTTTTTTATATTTTCCAAAAGGACTGTGAGGCTGTGTGAGAAATTCACTTCCCCTGTGGGGTACATCCTAATGCCTCAGTCTGCCCTGCTGGAATTCAAGACAAAGAGAATGGGAGGAGACCTTGACTCTATTTTATGACAGTGCATATCTCAGGCCAAGTTTAAATAATACAACATTCACTTTAGCAAAGCATAAATAAATTCAGTGGCTCAAGACAGTTTTGATCCCCCTTACTATTAGCTGGTTTATGGTTTTTATCTGTAGTATGCTGTTGCCCAAATTACATTCTACCATATGTTTCAAGGTAATGTTCTCAACACAATGACCTTGTGCAAGGTCAACAGTATGTCAAGAGAGTTACAGATCTGTGTGATTTAAGGCCTTGCTGCACAGGACCTCATACAGTCCAATTTTTAATATCTCCTCCACTGATGGGGAATCCACAACCTCTCTGGTCTCCTATTCCAAAGTCTACGACCTTTGCTTTAGTAAAAATACTACCATAGGAAGTCCCTTGTTCTGACTTGTGTCCATTACCCTCTTGTCCTTCCACTGTGCACCTCTAAGAAGAGTCAGTGTCCTTCTTCTACACCCTCCCACATCTGAAATATCTGAAGACAACAGTAAGATCCTCCTCTTTTAGCCTTCTCTTTCAAAGGCAGTCCAACCTCAGTTCCCTCCTCATCTGTTACACGTGGTCCAGCCCCATGATCACTTTCACAGCTCTCTGCTGGACCTGCTCCAGTGTGTCAATGTCTTTCTTGTACTTGCAAGTCCAAACTTGACACAGCAGTCAGACTGAGGTACAACTAGGGCCAAAAAAAAAAGGAGAAACACCAATTCCCTCGACCTGCTGGCTCCATTCTAAAAGTCATCTTGTTACTGTAATTGGCCTTCTGCAAGGGCACAGTAGATATCTGTTAAAATATTCTACTCCTAACAGAGATAATGGTATTTATGCATTGACACTGAGTTACAAGGCCAGCAACAACAAACACTCTGTTGGGACTGTATGCTTAAATGTATCATCAAGCCTCTCTTACTTCAATTTGAAATAAAACACTTATGCATGTGTTATAGTTTATTGTCCACCTTAGGAGACATTCTCCATTCAAGATGGCAACTTAGCTCTTAGTCCCTGAGGGAAAAATAATACAAATGCTATTTGATCCGAAAGACTGAAGAGTGCAGTAGGAAGAAATGGTTCAAGGGAAGAGATGTAATGAGAAGGAGCAAGGAGGAGTAATGACATGGGAAGCAAGACAGAGGGACTAATGAAAGGGCAAAATGGGAAATGGTAGGGGAAAGGGCAAGAGAATTATTTTAGAGGTGAAAGCTGGGAAGAAATAGCCTTTAGTCTTTGAAAGCATCTGGAAAGTCTGGCAACACTAGCAAAGGCCTCTTCTCAAGCCCCAGAGCCTACTGCAAAAACAGACCCTGCTGACCTCCTCTTTCAAACCCTTTTAAAGTTCTAAACACTATAAAATCTATCCTAGTGTTTCAATAAACTCAGTGACTGCTTGCAGTGCGTGAATCCTTGATCAGTCTTTTGGCTCTGCATAATCAAATTTCCACAGTACACTGGGACTCTGGCATTGCTTCTCAGTGGCCAGTGCCAGCAGCAACCTGAGTTTCAACCACTTAAATTTGGAAGGATTAAGAATTTAAATCTAAATTCAGTGACTTTTTATGCCTTGAATTTATTTTTTTTAACAAAAACGCTCATCAAATCTAGCAGTTGTTCCTAACCCAGTTGATTTTCTGTTAATTTTGCTTTTCAGCCTTCACACTTTGTGTTCAAACTACCCCTCCTATTTTTTTAGCCATTTGCCCCAACAGGATCAAACAGGGCATTTTTGTGTAATGAACTCCTTTCTCCATGACCACAGCTTTCAATGTGGACAGCAAAAACGTTGCAAATTGGGCTTTATTTATTTATTGTATTTGTTATATAACACCCATCCCCATGTATCTGGCTGCCCTACAAAAGTTAAAGGCAAGAATAAATAAAATAAGGCCATACCCAGTGGCCAGAGAGAAGCAGCTGTTCTGCCAAGAGAAGAGCCAAGAAAAAACAGCTCTGAGAAAAAGAGCTGTTGAGAAAATCAAGATGAAATGATCAAAGATGCACCGTCCAGAGAGGTCAGCAGAGTTTATTATTGAGGTTTTTGCATGCCCTGTCCACTTAATTGCTGTATGTAAGCATTTTACAGTCAGCCCTGGAGGCTAATGCAGGTGGAGATGGTGTACAAACCTATCAATGAAACCAAGAAGTGCTCTGCAGCTGTCCAAATGCCACAGCTGTGAAAAAAGAAAGAATAATGACACTCAGCTGTGACTGTGTAACAAAGATGAAGACACATGCTAGAGTTAGCACCATAAAATGTAAGTTATTGTGTTTGTATAGCAGGAACCAAGCAAAAGGAATTTAAATTATCTTAAATATTAAAAATAAAAGACAATATCACAAATACTGCAGGTAAGTACTTTTCCCATTGTATAAATAAGACATCAAAAATCCACAGAACTTCGAAGAAATTATTAGCCCTCCATTTATGTCCAACCATGTCGAGTCTCATAGGTTAGTAAACTGTACTTGAAATATGTCTCTCCACGAAACAGTGAGGGCAGTGTTCTTTATTCTATTTGTTTAACATGACAGTATCCAGAAAAGAGATACATTTTGAACCCTGCCAGCACAGCCACATGATTTAAAATCTTGAACAGTACAAATGCCAGCCAGATTCCCCCCGGCTTTTTGGTCATTATGACCATATGAAGATGTTGAACCCTGCCTGGAAGACATATATGTTCATATAGTAGCAGAATTTATTTATTTTAAGGCACTCATGGGCTATGCATTTTTATTGACTGCAGTTGTGTCAGCTCAGATCCCTACAAGTGGTATTCACCTTTGGCTACTCACTGGTGCACCCCTTGTGGTGTTTACCACACTTTCTCCCCTGCCAGCAGAGCTTTGCTGCAAGCACCTCCTAAAGTATTTCAGTCAAACTGAGTCAAATTCACAGGTTTCATAGGGAAACTTACATGTGTGTTTAGTTCCTGGATGAATCCTTACAGTTCAAAGCAGCAAGCATCCAGACTAATCTAGAATAAATGAAAGTGAGAAAGTAATGACACAATAAATAATACTTGCTGCTATGAGAATCTTATATTCTCTTCTTTTTTCCTTGATCACCAAAATCCTAAACACAATTAAAATTCCTTCTATCGTGATACTGTGGTTTGAAGAATGTGCCACTTAAAACTGCAGTAAATACTCAGACATATATTTATCTTCCACCAAATCCCTCAGTAAGGCCTCAAGCTCCTGGCAAATTTCCAGCTACAAAGGTTTTTTGTGGCTGTTTCCCATCCCTGTATTCCAGCTACTTCCTCCCCAATCTCCAGACTCAGATGAAAAGACAGAGAGTGCATTCCTTACAAAAGTGACAGCAGAGCCAATTCCCCAGCAAACTGATTTGCTTGGTACAACCTGCCTTATTCTGCGTCTTCAGACAGAAAGCCCTTCAGGGCACAGGCTGTTCCATTTCTATGCTTAGGAGACACAAAAGGCCCTGGGGGCATGTGTGCTATCTGGATTCCCAGAGATGCTTTATCTCCCTCTATTATCAGGCCATCCCAACAAGGCATCATCAGGCTGAGCTTAGACTGCCAAGGCTCTTCAACGTTTGTCATCAGACACTAAATCCATGTACAAATGAAGGCACTTTTCTTCTTTTTTTTCCTGTATGTCAAAGTACAGTGAGTCCATCCCTTATACTCTGAATCTGTGAACACAATTTGCTGCACCAAGGACCCTTTAGTTGCTTTAAGCCTAATATAAACTGCCCCTATAGTCAGGAACCAAACCTCCCAATATACACAGTCAAACACGGATTTCTGAACATGCAGAATTTACAGATACCATAGTCACCATGGCAAGTACCTAGAACACAAATCCTTGTGAGCTTTTTGACTCCACTGTCCATATGGAGTTGCAAAATCACCATGCAATACAAAGAGCATTTTCTAAATTGCTCATCACACTAGGACCAAACCAAACACGCGCAGAGACTGAATTACCTCTTGTCCATGAAGAAAATATTGCTTTTGATTGCAGGACTGAGGGTTTTGGCAGGGTACCAGGGAGCTCCCAGTGTGGCTGCCTGTATGACACAGAAGTGTGTATGGCTGGAGGGCAAACATAAGACTCCCACTGTGCCAACATATCAACCTTTGTAAACACAAATAGGGAATGAAAAATAAGAAGTAGCATGACCATATCATGCCGTAGGTACAAGCCATATTTATTACTCTAGTGCAAATGCTCTGAATAAAGAGGTCCCTTTTCTTCAAAAATTAGGCATTTCTAAATCCACAACACCTGATGGGAATATTTTTTCAAGTTGAAAAAGATTCCATAAGGAGAAATCTAGTTTAAAAATGTCTAATTTTTTCTTACTGCCTTTTCAGTTTTTATTTCTCTTTGTGGGGTATCTCAAATCACTGTCTGTTATCAAAGAGAAAGTGCACCCTTGTAGTGCATTGTTTAAGGAAAACAACTCTCCCAGCTTCCAATCACCAATTCCTTGACACTGAGTGGGTTACAGGTAAAGTGCATTCTGTAGGAATAGAATTTCCCTTAAAGTGTCCGTGAAATTCTAATGCTCTGAGTTCTTTCTTTTCACTGTTACAATTTAACTAGAACTTTAATTTGAAACAGATCTGAGGAAAATAATTTTTTTCTGAAATTGTTTTGATTGTCCCATTTTAAAATTTTTACAGAAGATATCATGATGACGAAAAATATTGGGATAACTGTTTCAATCCACTTTCAGTCTTTCAGTAAACTTGCACCTAAACTTTGGATGAAATTTCTACACAATAGCCCATGGAAGGAAATCATAGCTCTTACTGCAAGCTGTGTGAAATGTAATCTTTTTTCTCTGAGTTTGTCTAGAGGCTGCAAGTTTTCTGAGACCAAACCAGTAAATTTCTATACTTCATCTGTATCACAACTCTCACACTTTCATGTGCTCAGAGACTCAATTTTTCACTCTTCATTCACAAAGAATCCCCAGGGGCCACCGGAATGAGAGTTGTGCCAGGGTTAAGGCAGCTTCGAGATCAAAGTGCAGATTTATCAAGAAAACAATGAAGAATAGGAAAACAAAACCACTTTAACTATGCAAAGTCATTGTACATTCATACCAAGAAGATTTCACTCATTACCACGTTTGTGAACAAAAGGGAAAGGCAAGCATAGAGAGGAAAGGCAGAACGACATTAATGAGGTTGCAAAAACACAGCTGAGAGATTTCTCCCTCAAGTTTCACATGTGTGTAATATAATCAGTGATGGATTAACACAGTGGAAATGAAAGGTTTGGAATCTTTTCTGAACTCAGGAGAATGCCTGCTTTAAAAGTAGTGCTGTAGCTACTTGGAACAGTCTCTCCCAAAATTTTCTGAAAGTTTCTATGGCAAAAGTATTTCAATATTAAGGTTTTCTAATAACATAATTGTTTCAGTCTTATTAGAATTTACAATGTTAAAATGCTGAAGTACCTACAGGGAGAAGTTAATGTTTTCCTGCTTGCAAGGCCAGGCCATTTGTGAACAAATTCAGGAATAGAAGGATATTATTAGTATTGCAATCTGGCAGGACATAACCTCCTCAGGTCTGGCTGCTCTCATTAATTCCAAGTAAAAATGTGTCTGCTTTCTCTGCTCTATGGTAGAACTAACACTCCTGTCCAGAGAGTGAGACTTCAAAGATCCTAGGAGAACAGTTTTAAGATTAACACATATTGCTTATTTGAGTATTCAAGTGGAGGTTTATTCTCACTCTATGACAGCATCAAGATTTCAATGATATTTCACTCAAGTGCTAATAATCTTGAAGAGGTGCACGTAAACATGCAAAGCCCTCTTTTGATTCTCTGGAAATATTTATATATGCTATGGCTGAGACCATCAAAGACCACAGCTCTTCCAAAGGCTCATCCTCCTTCATCTCTGACCACCTTTCTACTACCAGCTGCACCTTCCCATCTTTTATTGTTACCTGTCTCTGACACTTATTGGTTCCTTATGTGATTTGGTTGAAGTTACAAAGCAACAAGGACTTTTGAAATAGGAAAGTTCCTAAACAATTTATAGATGACTTTGCAGCTCAGCTTAAAGTACAGTAATCTCACCTGTTGGTCAAGGATTCATTCATAAACCACATATAACACTTACTACAAAATTACAAATTTTGCAGGCTCCTAAAAGGCAAATGTCAGGGAAGTCCTCCTTTCTGTAGACTGTTCCTGGCAAGTAATGTGACCAAATGGCCACCTACAGAATATCTGTGAGGGTAAAAGTCTTTTTAAAAGATCTCTTCTTAAATATCCAAAGCACTTGGTGCATACCTTAACATGTTATCTCAGATTGCAGAATATCTTCTGAACAAGATAAAATTCAGCTACCAAGCAGAATTTTCACAAGATCCTTCACAGTGACACCTTTTTGAAACAAATGACTTTCAATACAGTCAAAGATGCTGGCTTGCACTAATGCCAGCTAAAATCATAAGCTTTTATCTACAAGGGATCTTCACACCACAGTGTACAAAGATGTTAATTCATCTATACTACCAGAATGGACACTTTCTGCTATTTTTTATGATGATTAAAAGTTACCTCAGAGCATTCTAAATCTAAGAGTTAGTTTGGTATCTACTGGAAGTCATAAATAAATAATTAAAAATACCTGAAAGTTTATTTTGTGTTTCTAAAAATAAAAAAAAAAAAAATAAAACCACAAAAAAAACAAGGAAAACAAGGAGAGACAGGTTGTGGCAGAAATTATCTCGCTACCTGAAGATTGTTATTTATTCTCAGAGTCTTCATCTGTGATGTATATGTGTATCCTATTATATTGTACTGTGTTAAAAGTACCAGAATGAAGAGAATATTTCTGAGATGGTGAGACTGGGAGGGGGTAGTATCATGGCCTGCTGTCCTACTCCAGAAAGTAATTATGTTCCTTCTCCAGTACTCTTATCTGTATTATCATGACCTGATGCCCTGCTGCAGGAACTAAATATGTTCCTTGTCCAGGACTCTTACCTGGAGCACTCAGAAAATGAAGAGAACTGTAAATGGCTCTAACAGTGCTTGGGAATCCAGAGCTAAAACCTTCCTCTAGAAAGCAGTGTAGAAATAAAAGTTTTAAAAAAATTTCAAGAGGAATTTACAAGATCTCTTGTGCACCTAGTCAGATTAGTTTGTAAGGCCTACTTGAAGAAATTTGGCAAAACCAGTATTTGGGCTGGAAAGAAGGCCTGTGATCTTTACCTTGCATCAACCACAACAGCCAACACAAGGGTCTGGTAGGAAGCAAAAAAACCACAAACAAACAAACAAACAAACAAGCAAAACAAACAAAAAAAAAGCTCTTAAATAAAAGCCCTACAATATAAAGAATCATCAGCAGAGAGGCAGAGAGCAGCTAATAAAAAAGGATGAAGAGGTTTTGGAATATTTTATATGAATACTATGTCTAAACTGATCTTGTATAGGAATCCAAATGAAAGCAAAACTACTGGTGATGGGAATCTGGCACTTAGATGGTCTCCATACCAGATTACAGGGCAAAATACCTTTCCAGGAATATCTCGAGATTCCTATTTAATAAATTGTCCATTAATATATTCATTCAAACCACAAATTTTATTATTTATGACTGTACTATGTTGTCATTTTTGAGGCTTTCAGGGGCTTGTACTAAGTATCTACATTTTTAATGCAAATCAAGGAAAGTTCCATGGTAGGTAGAGAACTGCACTTGCTGGATCACTGCTCCCACATCTTACAGAGCAGGGAGTTAACTGCAGAAAGTGGTACTCATTGTTAGAGATGGTCCCTTGAGTTTCTGGTAATACAAATTAAATATATTAAGAGTAACACTTCACATCTATTTAAAGCATGATTCTGTAGTACATTGTTGTACAATTCATAACAGTGAAATTACTGGGAAGTGAAATTAGTACCATTTCACAATTATTTTACACTACATTATGAAAACCTTTAGGTATCAGAAAAAAAGAAGTTAAGTTTTATTTTTACATGTCACCAATAAAGTAGAGAAAATAGAAGATTAAAAATGTTAATCTGAGGCAAGAAATTTGATTTTCACAGTATTCACGTATGTCCATCAAAGTAAAATATTATTCCTACAGTTCAAACAAGATTTCAACTGTTCTATGTTTCGTCCGTAAAGAGGAGTTCTGAATCTCATTTCTTAACCATTGTAGACTTCAATAGCTTGTGATTTTACAAAAGTCACATAGCTTCTTTTAAGCTGTTTGAATACAATATGACAAAATCAACTGAATGCGATAATCTCATTTCATTCATCTCTCATTTTACTCTCTCATTTTGTTATTGAATTACTAGAATTCTCTCTTTAATAATTTATCAGACACCTGATCAAAGAATTAAAAACTTTCATATTTCTGAGCTAAGAGGAAGTCACGAATAACAAATACTTTTCAGGAAGTATTCAGATCTCAGAGAAAATGCTGGTTTAGGGATACTTTTCCCAAGACAGTACATTCTCATAGGTGATGTGTTTTTAACTTTTGGGCTAAACCTAAATCCCAGGGTGATTCCACACAGAAATTTATAATGATTTTACTGAATTAATGAATCATCAGGAAATCAATATCAAAGCACAGCTGACTGGGTTCCTATTCAGCACTTCTGAATCACTGCTCATTGAGCAAAGCAATCACTGGACAATGGGGGTTTTGCCTGAGCAAAATGTGAGTCAGGGGACCTGGACTCCCATTGTCTTCACTGGGAGTTTTGCCTGCATATGGAGTGAGCTGGGACTTCTGGTGAATGGGAGCCATTCACAGCGTGACTAAGTAAAGCACCCAATACATCACCATTCTGAAGTTAACACTAGGTGGTAGACATAACTGGAAGAAATACAGACGTTTTTGGAGCCATGTGAAAGACTTGTATAAAGCAGCACTTCAAAGGTATTGTCTCTTATTTCCCCTTATTTAGGCTTAAATGTTTTTGTTTTGAAAGGTATCTGGCTGTTCACTCCAACATTCCCTTTGGTTTAACAAATTAATTAAAATAATTTCCTTTCTGCATGCAGTCTGTGGGCGGAAGAGACATCCCTTTTTGGAGGGGAAGACTTGACATCCTTGTCGTTTAAAAGGGAAATCTGTTCCATTGTTCACACTCTCTATCATTGCTTAGTTGGAGGAGGGAGGTCTTTCTAACCAGTTTTCAGCAGAAGAACATAAGTGCACACCCACTATATATAGAGACAGCCTCAGCTACACATTTGTGATACAAACTCTCCCATGGACACATGTTGGTATGAGCAAGACCTTCAATCCCATCTTCCAAACCACTGAGAGTTGGTATAAGAACACAAGTAAAAGCTAAAGGTGAAAAAGATCGAGTGATTTAAAGCAAAAGAACAAAATAGCTGGACAATGAAAGGGAGAAGATAGCACAAGAGAACAAAGAGAAAAGGAGTATTACAGACTACACAGAGAAAGCTCATAAAATAAGGGGCGGTTTGGAATAGATGTCTAAGAATCAAATAGGGCCAAGGTCTAAAAATAATCCTCAAAACTTGCATTCACCATTTCGAATGAAAAAAAGAACCGTCCTAAATCACTTTTCTCTGACTCAAAGGAAAGCAGTGGTGAGTTCAGGAGTTAAAACAGAGATAAAGTTAATGGAAATAAAGGGATAAGGAGAGCAGTGAACCTGCAAAAACATAGGGAGTAGTTGGTGTACCTAGAAAAAGAGGACAAATGGGGACAAGGACATCAAATTAACTTTTAGAACTTTTTAGTTTAGAAGGAAGCAGAATGGATGGAAGAAGTCACTGCATGAAAAACCAACCAGGTATGTATTGTATAACGAAATTGTAAATGGGGGATAAGATATGGATGAAATATTAGATTTACAAATCTCTCTCAACAATTTTTCATCTCATTGAAAAGGCTACTGTTTGTTTTCTTCCTGTAGATGCATTTAAAATGTATGCCAGAAGAGCTTTCATTGTAGGACACAGAAATTTAAATAAAAACAATGTACAGTGCAGCAATCTTTTGTCCTGTTACAGAAAGACTGTTTTAAAATGTGGGCTCAATGTGGGTTTTTACTTGATTTTTAATAAATCTTAGTTACGATTATCTGAATTCTTTTGTATAACATTAATATTCATATCCTCTCAGAAACTGAGTGAATTGAGGCAATATATCACACCAGTGATATGTCATCTTTCCTTTGAGACATAATTGTTCACCCTATCTAATGATTATTTTTCCTATAGGTATGAAGACAGGCATTTGAACACTTTTCAAGAAGAACAATAAGTAATAAATATTAAAGGACAGTTTCTATTTTAAGTGAATTTCCAATTACCACTGAGTTCTATGAATTCTGGATCCCAACAGAGAATGGAATTTCAGAATGAAAAACACAGCAAGAAAATAAATGCTGACCACCACACAGCCTGAGTGTCTGGATGCCACAGATACTACGAAACAGATATTTTGAGATCTTCCATGGTATATTAAACATAGATTGTCCAAAAGAACCTAATTACTTTAAATCATCCTATCCTGTGTGGACTAAAGAGGTAGAAACAAAAAGACTTTCTGCCACTCTGTTTTGCAAACCTGATGCTGCTTTTTCCTTTGCTGAAAATTTGCATGTTTTCTCAGAGCCTGTTTCTTTCTCACAATAAACAATGCAAAGCTCTCCTGCCAAAAAAAGACTGAATGCTAAACAGTTGTTATTATAGTCACTATTATAGGAGCAACTTTGAGCTGCATGCTTTTAAATTATAATTATTTTTACAAAAGATTTTTGTGTGTCTTGATTGCAGTAATTATGATTCCATAGTAGTAAATGTCTATTTAAAGAGTCACGTTAGCTTGCTGCTCCAAATAAATTAGTTTCCTTAAATGAACTTGATACAAATGGGTGATTTTCTTTGCATTTATTTTACATGCTATGCTAACAACAAACTAGGTTGTATTAAACAGCCAATAAACCATTGTTTCATTATAAAAATAACTATGGACAAAGATGTCAAGTGAAAGCAAATGTTTTATGAAATGTACTTTATGCAGATAATATTCTAATTCAGAAGTGTGTATTTCTCTACAGCGATGTTTCTCACTCATCTGCCTTCGCTTTGTGTAAGGAGATTGTGTCAAGGGGACAAAAAAAAAAAGAACTGACAAAGTTAAAAATAATCTGAGACTATATCTGTATGGACCAGCACATGTGCTAGTGTTAAGCCTGCACAAACTTGTACTCTGTTTAAAGGATAGCCAGTATAAACAATAAAAGAAGATCCAAGAAATGGGCTTCTTCAACAACCAGTCTGGGAATTAAGACAGAAAACAGTTCAGCAAGTGGAACACCCACAAATGGTGCTATTATCCCAAAGCAGGACCTCTGTGGGATCATTGCTCTGTTGCCACCGTGACAGGCAGGGATTGGAGGTTACGATTTAAAGTACCCATGACAGTGTGTGCTGTCAGCCAGAGCTTCCCCGAGGCACTCTCTGCGGCTCTGTCGATTCACAGGCTACTGAAGTTTAACAGCTGATGCAAGAAAAGGGATTTTTAAAAAAAAAAAAAAAAAAAAAAAAGTAAGAAATCAGGAATAGTAAACCAAGAGGGACCTAAGCGACAGGGGGTAGCAAATTTCAGGCTCCAATGCCATGCTCTTTTGTAACTGGCCACAATGCTGTATTAACTTTTCAAATGAACCTGTCTCTCCCTCGGTGCCCATTTCAGTGGTTGCCACTGGCTGTGGGAAAGCCAGTGAAGCCATACTATACAGCCGTTTGCATCTGAAATGATATCAGCTACCCACATGATCCCATTAGATTTCTTACAATGACACAGTCCCATCCTAACCCCCATCCTTCCTAGACAACCTTGCCTATTCTTTGGTGAGAATCGCCCCATTGTACATACAGACATTCACATCCTTGATAAGACAGTTAGGGGAAAAGTTCACGAGCCACATCCTCTGCTAGTATAACTTCATTTCCCTTCCCCCTTCTCCCAAGAGTGAGTGGTGATCCGACTCCCTGTGCTGAAAGGAAACAAGGTTGTCTATTCAGCTGCAGTCAGACATACAGTGTGTGTTAAGGCCCAGACAGCCCATGATGCTGAGTGGAGATACTAGAGGTTCGTGTTTCTCTGCTGGGAATTTTCACAGAGCAGAAAAGGAATGCTGCGTTTTTGTGTGTAACTTCCGACTGCCAACTGACAGAGTTCAAAAGCATAAAATCACTTTTATTGTCACAGCTCAAGGCCTCGAAATGTAGGAATAGAAACAACCAAGAGGATTTGTTGGCTGGCTTGAGTGAGCAATATTAAGACTGTAACGGGACACTAAATAGAAACATAGATCATTGAAAATCTAAGAGCCACTGATTGGATTGGCCAGTACTACTCATGACTCAGACTAATCTTAGGCAAATCACTTTGCTTTTGAAATGTTCTTTGAATGGAATAGTAGCATTTTCTTAAAACATTTAATCTTTACTATTAACAGAACATTTTATGACTTTTTTTTTTTTTTTATAACTAAGCTTAACCAATTATTTGCAAACTATCAAAGATAAACCAAGTTCAGCATAACCAGTAGAGGAAGCTTCCTCCTAAGAGTGACCATGAGCAATGTGCTGTGATTAAATTCATGGAGTGATCCTAGAAGCTGTGAATTGGATTCCTTTAGAAGAAAAAAAACCAGTTCATACATTTTAAGCATTAAAAGGTGTTTGAGCCACAAAACAATGACAGAAGTCACCCAACATAACACTGCTGCAGTGCATATTCTGCAAATGTTGTGTGCTCAGAACCATCTACGGATCTGCAGATCTCTTCCTGCAGCCCTCCATGTTTGCTAACAGAGTACAGTCTATGTCTTTTTTGATGCTTGTAGTGCACATGCAAGTATATAAACTACAGCACACTATGTCCTCCTACTGTCTTCAATAAAGCAATATAATAACTTTCTCTACATCAAATCTCAATAAAAAATAAGGTATATTTTTCACATACAGCTGGCCAAAATGGACGTATTCATCAAATCACCTGCTTATAAACATATTTGACAAGAAACAGAAAACAAACCTCGTTTCTCATACTCATTTTAGCATGCACAATAGATCAAGAGGAAATCAAGTATCTAAGGACAAAAAACGTGCCATCGTCCTGTGGAAATATTCAGGAGCCTAAGACTGGGATCTTCACTCTGCCAAATATTTGCTAACTTCTGTAGACAAAATTTGACCTCTTAGAGACTCAGTTTCTTCACTGATACAACAGTGTATAATCCAGTCTAAGATGGATTGGATCTTGCAAGGGAATCATATATTTTCTCATTTTGTCCAACTTCATTGAAGTCTGGAGACATACTGACATGCCATTTACCATGAATAATCATATTCTTTCATAAGAATTTTGTTCCAGTTTGACCATTGTGATATCAACAATACTTCACTGAGCTACTACCTAAAACTCCAAAACTTCAAACGTTCAGCCAGTATTAATTTATAGTGCTGATTTATTAATGTGATGCCTTGGTGTTATAAATATTAAATGTTAATGTTAAAAAGCTTATTTCAGCTGGGATCCGTGCTCCAGGTATTTATTGCTATCCGGGAAATGAATTGGTTGTACAATTTGTTGCTTCATTTCCACTTCTTGCATTTACTACAACTGACTTCCCTGGGTTTTTGTTTGATAGCTCTTGTCAGCTGAAAATAACAATACTTTATGTTTGAATAGCAGCTTCCACTCTAATACCTTTACTTATTTCACAAAGGCACTCAGATGCTTTGCCAACATGCAAAGTGCATTTACTGACGGACTTTGTCAGCCACAACCAAACAGGGCTGGGGTTTGCCACAGCACATGATTTCAGCTGGCTGAACCCAAGCTGCCTGGGAGGATGAGGATCAGGTTAATGCCAGCCCTTGCCCTATACCTGTGTTTCCCTGCATTGCAAGCCACCTGGTGCATTGTCAAAGAAGGGCTGAAACTGGAACTCAAAGCATAAATTAGCATGCTGAACTAGTACGACAATATAGACAGGCTCATCCAGGCCTTAGATCAATTTTTATGAGAACAAACAGATGAAAAAACCAGCCAAACACAAAAACAAAACCCCAAACCAAACCAAATCAAAATAAAAAATGCACACCCTGAAGTATGCAGAAATTATTTTGTCTATGTAAAATTGGTGGTTGTACCCGTGAGTGCTGCTCTGTATTATGTAAAAAATTACCAACGTTTTTGGTAATTTTTATATTCTTGGCATTGGCTGATCCAATCTAAAGTCTGCAAAGTGCCTAGTAGCTTTTAGCTTGCTCTTCCTAGAAAACAATACTACTGACAATACTATAGATAGAAACACCAGTAACATTTGAAATTTGTCTTAGTCCTAGTATTAAATGCTACATACCAAATCTGTTAAATCTATTGTACATGTAAAATGAAATTCCAGTGCATTTTAATTATGTGTGTTGCAGGGTGACACTGTACTATGATCTCTTTTGACTGTTTTTTTTTTTTTTTTTGCTATCCGGGGATATCTAAAATATATGGGGGTTTACAATATAAAGGATAATAGCCTTGATATAGTATAATT
>JAWWEW010000088.1:60426721-60439229 GCA_035583185.1 Anabacerthia variegaticeps | reverse complement strand
AGTATAATTGCCCTATATCACCATCAGTTATAATCAATAAAAGAAATCAATGTCAGGAGAAGAAGGAGAGAGAAAAAAAGCAACAAATTTTGAATTTTTTGCCATGAGAGCTCTTAATATTCTGTTTTTCTGTGCACTGTGTAATAATATCTGTTGTTCACTGAGAGCTAATAAAAGTATCACTACTGAAGTTAAGATGAGCTGTACGACTGATTATTGTCTATTTTCATTTTGCCTCACTGAATAGCTAATCCTCTCACAGGATTATCCTCATTGCTCATAGATTCCATTATTAATGAGAGCATTAAATTGTGACATGCTTTTGGATCACCTCATTTGGGGCCTGACCCCTGTACCATTATGGCAAGTGGATCATTACCATTTATAGGAACAGAGGGCAGAACTTATCTGGGAGGTTTTGCAGAAAGCATGCCACACTCCAAAAAGAAAGATCAAACAAGAAGATCCCTAAAGTCCAAAGGTTAGCTGAAAGGTCAGTTCCCAACTACAGACAAAATGGTGAAAGTATTTAAAAACTGCACTTTAAAAAAAATTAATACAAATAAAAAATAAAGAGATAGGCACTTCACCTGCCAGGTGCAAGAAAATACAGCATGTGTTTCTGTGTTTGCAACACAATGTGTCAACATATTTACTTGATTTTTTTAAAAGTCAATTAGTACATTAATTTAGATGCTTACTTTTTTCCTTAAGTTAGATATCAAAGATCAAGATTCCATGATACACAGTTAAATCTCTAATCTATGTTAGTCATTAGCAAGTTTGAAATAATTGTAAGATTATTTTTCTCTATATCATTATTTGAATCACATTCAAATTAGAAAACACTTTAGCAAAACCCTTACTGTGACTGTGTCGAAGTAAATCTGCTCTTAAGTTTATTTTGCACCTAATAGTTCTTTGTGTATCTAGTGATTTTCTGTACACTTTAAATGACTTTTCAGGAAAAGAATTCAAAAGTCAACATCATCTTAAAACAAACCTTTATAGGTTAAAATAGATAGGTGAATTATGTATTTATCATAAATTCATATAAATTCCAATTTACAGTGTTTGTCTTATAAGGAAATACACTTAAAATCTCATGAAAGATCCACTGAAATATAATTATGGAATATTTTAACCTAAATTTATCAACATTTAAAAGGAAAGGGTTCCTCTAAAAAGGAAAGTTCTTTGGGAAATCCCCTGGCTTCCCCCAGCAAATATCTTTTCAACAGTACAAACTTTGAAATGCTAGAAAAGGCCATTTATTTCTCAAAAGTGGATGTTTTATGCTTTTCCCTTTGTCATTCATTATCTGATATTGAAACTGGGTGAATGGGGGCTTGCTACCTGTGAGTTTAAATACCCAGAGAAGAGGGAGGTCTTCTCGTGTGCTTTGAGTATCTACAAGAAACATACAAAGAATTATAGCAGATTATGTTTTTCACTATCCTTGATAATGCTCCATTTCCTTCTGAAAGAGGTCTGGTTCACCATCCTGGAAAGAATAGATCTTGAGTAGCTGTCCTTAAGAATTAGAAAATACATGATAGCCTCACACTGTGCCTCTCTTTAGAAAAAAGTAGCGTGCTCGTATAATTTATCATTTATTTCAAAAACCAAAGGAATAGTGTTATATAATTATGTTTAGGCTTTTCAGATATCCAGTCTGGAATGTCTAATGAAGAAGCGCTCCAGCCTCCCCTGCTCTGTGTGTGTGCGATCCTTCAATTCTTCCCGGATCCTGATTTTGCATTTCTAACGAAGCTGAACTGACAAAGCGTGAAAGTGGTCTAAAAGGGAAAAACAAAGAAAGTGACCCTGCTTTCACTGTGCCAAGACTAATCAATATTCCAGAAGTTCCGCTTTTCCCCCCTCTCTGCTGATGTGTGGTTTGGTGTGGGTTGGGTTTTTGCGGTTGGTTTGGTGTTTTTTTTTTTTTTTTTGTTTGGGTTTTTTTTTTTTTCCCCCCTAGCGCTGTGCTCACAGTCTCCTCCCCTTTCCTTAAGTTACAGTGATAGTAGGTTGGCGAGCTCCTGAGCACATGCAGATTGTCAGTGCTGCCCCGCAGCTCCGTGGTCTCCGCCGCAGCCCCCGCGCCCTCCGGCACCGCCGCGCTCGCCCGGCTCGCACCGCAGGTCCCACAAGGTGAGCCCACCCTGCCCCTCACTGCGCCTTTCCGCGGGAACCCTGGAATTTTTTCGCTCTCTGCCTTTGTATCTCACTCATTGTAATGACCCTTTTGGCTGTACTCGTATTCTTTTTTTTGATTTTGATGTAAGTTGCGCAGGACAGATTAGCTGCGTTAAACGCCCTGGAAAGAAAAGAGGCTGTGAAGAATTTTTATTATCTTCTTTTATTTATTTATTATATATATTTTTTTTTTACAAAATACTTTCACTAATTCTCATCAAAAAAAAAAAAATCCTGCTTGCACACAGTAGTTGTGCCCAAGGTAGAATACTGACTGATTTAAATATCTAGCTCAGTCTCAGAATATTTCCACTCTTTAAGGGGCAAAGCCAATAGTGTGCTGTTAAAAGTCAGGAAGGATATTGCATTAAAGTGCCAATCCTGAAACACATGGTAGCAGCACCGATCAAATCCCATCAAAATAAACTTACAACATGAATTTCGTTTAAAACATGCAGGTTGAAGCCCCTGTGTATTTATATTCTAAGTGCTTCCTTAGGAAAAAAAAATGTATTTAGGCACACTTGATTTATTAAAAGTAAAATGTTAGAGTTGAACTGCTTATAAATGGAGAGATATTTCAGCAGAAGCACCTAACTTTATCCATTTATTATTTTTTAATTTCTTCTTAAAAACATGCCAGTGTTTTAACTAAGACTTCAGAAAATGGGATTCTCAGTGTGACAAATACCTTTGAGCATGTTCCATTATTAAACAAATTCATACCCAGCAGCCACCCACAATTTAAAATAAAAAATAATGTCTTAATGAAAAACTTTCAATACTAAAACTTTTTAAGGTTGATGATCTGTGTGATTTCTTAAAATCAGACATTGTGTGATTCTTGGGTCGTCCTGCACAGGGCCAGGATTTGGGTACACTGATCCTGATGGGTCCCTTCCCACTCAGTATAATCTCTGATTCTATGGTATATATGCCTGTAATTGCTATCAGGCCAAGCTAAGCTTTACTCTGCAATGTGAGTCTGAAGCAACAAGTTAAGTGGGATATTACTTTTGATGTTTTACAGATGTGCTCATGGTAGTTTATACAGTTAAAAGATGAATGCTATTAATATAAAAATGTCAAAGTCATATCTTCTAAATAGTTGTTGAGGGATAAATAAACTATTCCTGCTGCCTTTTGCCACGTGAAAAGGAACTGAGCCAATGCAATAAACCATTTAAAAACATCTGAAATGCAGAACATTTTAAATGTAACAGTTTGAGCAAAATATTTCTCTCCAATAGTTAATGTGAAAGTGAGATAGATTTTTTTTCTGAATAGGGACCTGATAAAGAGGTTAAAAGGAAATCTGAAAGACAGTTTTAAACGTTATAACACCTTAAGTTTCTATAAGTTGTACTGATTTTGCATTAGTACATTACCAGAAAATGCTAAGCAAAAGTTACTCCTGGGGTTTACAGCATGACAGCAATTCAGGTTAATTTCTAAAGACATGAGACATGTATCTGATTGTATCAAACACTGCAATCAACAGCTTAGATATTACAAACAATACAAGTTTTACTGAAACATGAAGAATACTTGCTTCCATGTAAACATAAGGCTAATCAGTCCTCTAAAATCTTACTGCAATGCTTGATATTTCTTGTCTTGCAGGTTTCTCCAGTACCTCCCACTTCAAAGAGTCTTCCACTTTTCTGAAAGGATATTGACAGAAGTTCATTACAAAAGAAAACTTTCTGCAAGATAGATGACTAAAGGTAACGGAGAAGATCCAAAACCTGGAAGTAGGATGGAACGCATTCAACAAGGAGTCCGGAAACGTACCCTTTTGGCAAAAAAAAAAGTGCAGAGCATAACAAAGGACGATGTTAAAAGTTATTTAATGAGGAATGCCTTTGTGCTCTTCACCGTTGTTGCTGTGATTCTTGGTGAGTAACTTGTTCAATAGGAATATTCTGTTCCCCAATGCATTTGACAATGACGATGTGCCTGGGTGATTTGCATTACAAATGTGTTCCCAAATTCTTCTGCACTGATAAGAATGTTCTGTCTTGGAGAGTTTTGGCTTTGACAGCTGCATTTTGAAGTTTAAGGAAGAGCCATTTAATTATTCTTCTTATTTCTATGAAGAATTTTGATGGAAAAAAAATCCCAAACAGCTGTTTTATGGATTATTCTCTTAAAGAATCAGATACAATAGCTGATTTGAATGCTTTCAACTGTATCTTTTTCTACCAAAGTAATTTACAGCAATATGCTCAGAATGTAACTTTATTTACCTTACCTGTCAAAGAATTAACACCTTGCAATGCAAACAAAAATTCTTAATTAATTAAATGAAAAGACATTTCTAAGCAAAGGCTTATGATAGAGCCTCAGTCTTTTCAGTTTTCCCTTGGCAAATGCAAACCTAAGCACTAAATGCAAAACAATCAAACCTGAGTACAAGTTTATTCTCTCAGCCACTCACAATCTCACACATGTATCTTTCAGATCTAATTGAAGTAACAATGTCAATGCTACTCATTCAAAGGAGTGAAAGATAGCACCTGATTAAATGCCTTTTAAGAGTATATGGAGAGGAATCCAGAACATCAAACAGCATTTAGATTTGGAATGCACCAAAATGTAAATTTAAGATATTGCTACATACTTTCAAGTTAACATTAGAAAGAGGATCTTCTGAGAAAAACATGCAATTTTTAAAACTAATTTTTCTTTATATGATTACATGATGACTTTTTTTGGTAATTTTTCTCTATGGATTTTCTGAATGGCTCCATATGTTCCATGAAATAACCATTCTTTACAGGGTGAGCAAGATCTCTGTGGCTTTAATGTATTGCTTCCACTTTTATTTTCTCACTAGTTTAAAATAAAAAATTGTACATCTGTTGCCAGGGATGAAAAAGCTAAAGTTAGTACCTAAATGTAAGGGTATATATCCTATGCTTACATAGGCCCCAGTGTCCTTCATAATGCTGGTCTAAGTATATCTTCTTGCTGTGTTTCTACAAGTCTTTTAGGAGTTGAAGTTCTAGGGCTTTACCATTATTGTTGTTTGATGCCACATCTGCAATGTCATTTTAATTTCAAGTTTGATGGTCTTTTTCTGGGAGACATTTATATTAATTTGCCTGTTGGTAAAATAAAGTACTTTGTTGCTGTAACAGTAATGTCAGTCTCCCATATCAACAGTATTTGATCATAAGTGTTTTTAATTCCTAACTAAGAATTCTCTCAGTGTAAAAGCCCCATTAATATCAGCACTTAAAAAATTAGGCATTTTATCTACAGTGGTCAGGACAGTACAAAATAAGCATGTTTTGAAACACTGTCCAACCTCAAAGAACATAGTTGTCACCTTTCTATGCTGCATATGACCAACATGCTTTTGCAATTTTTTCACTGTCCTCTACCATCTGTGTGGCTCCCATGGATTTGTCAATGTGTGAAAAGAAATGTAGACTGGATAAGTGTATTTGCTGTTATTACATGTTCCAATTAGCTTTAGATGACTAAAGACAGTCTGTCCACAGCTCCACTACCACCTACAGCAATGGTAGGGCATCAATAGGGCTGGAACACAGCTGGAGAACTAATGAAAATGTGCAACCTAGGTAGAGCTTGCTGCTCCAATTCTGCTCATTAACATATAGACACATCCGGCATAACACAAGGAAAAGAAATCTTCTCATTACTATGATGGAATGCTCAAAAGTTTTCTCACATTTGTTATTTTTGGTGTAGTTTTGCAGTACCTATATATGATTAGAACAGTAAGTTCATGGTTAAGAGCTCATAAAAAGGTAAGATTTGGGGCTTTTGAGAGTTTTTTGCTGTTGTGGAAGTATTCAGATGGAGGCAATGGTTGGCTAAAGAGTTTGGAAAACACTCGGTTGAACTCCATCTGTCCAGTTTGGCAAGGACTAAGTTATTATCATCCCTCAGTTGTTTGGTGATCTGTGGAAAATCAGATGGCGGGCTTGATCCTTTCCTAGCAGACAGTAATCAACATTGCAGAATTAACCCACCAATTAGCACTACTGCCTGTCTCATTAGAGATGCTTGGTCGTGAGTCTAGATGGAAACCAAACTGTAGTCAGGCCTGGGTTGAATCATTTACAAGAAATTATGCTTAGTGCTGTGTAATCTAAATAGGCAGATGACAGTTTCTAGGGCTGTCAGTCCATCGTTCATAGAGACCAATCTGAGGGAAAGCAAAATTCTAGTTTAGAGAGAACATTTCTTCAGAGACATTTCTTTCACATCTCTTTTATCAAGGGATTGGCATGAAAAAGCCTTTTTTAATAGAGCATTTCCTATTTCTTTGCTGAACAGGATTGATTCTGGTAGAGGTTAAGTGCATAGGATCTTTGCTCAGTTTCAGGACTGTGGTTTATAATAGGCACTTGAGTTTGTGTCTGTGGAAACTTGCACTTTGTTATGAGGCGGGTAGCTGCAACATGCAATTCTTTGTGTTGCATAGAGATATTTTGCAGACAGAGTAGAATGTTTCTGGCATTCACGTAAGAAGAAGAAACACAGCCATTTACACTAATTTCTGCTGTTACTCTGATTCTAAACTGAATTCGTTGGCTGATACAGTACCAAGTCAATTAATCATTTAAAAACCTGTTGATGAAGATGTGAGAAGTTATAACTCATGTTGAGAATTACTTAGCTCTGCTCTCAATTTCCCAAAAACCTCATGGAAGGTCCTTCTGATTTCACCTTCTGTGTAGGCCAGGTCTGTGTAGCACATTGTTATAATCATTGTTACTATTTTTAGTGAAATTTCAACTTCTTTCAAGCCCTTTGAGAAACTTTGAGAAAAGCAGAGTCAATAAGTGAATTATGATGCAGGTTTTCAAAATTCTTCTGGTACACTTAAGAGATACTAAATTAGTTTTCTGCAGTCAATCTTGTCAAGACCCAGTAGATGAGAACAATTATGTGAACCTTATTTGCAAAATTGGCCACTGGTAAATTCAGAACGTCGTGATGACCAGGACCAATTTAAGGTAGGCTAGGGAACATGGTGGCTCATGGAAAATCTGCAGGAAGTCTTTGAAGTGCTAGCCAAATTACTGGCAAAATCTCAGGCAGTGCCCTCTCTCCCACGCTCCTTAGAATCATCATCCTGTCCCCAAAATGCCTTCCTTTCAGATATCCTTCCTTTATCAGACTGTCTTGATTCTCTGCTACTTACCTCCCATTTTCTGAAAAATGCCACTGGAGTCCAGACTTTACTCTGGCAGGACTCCTAAATGCCAAAGAATCTCCTATGGATTCTGAACGTGTACTGAAGGAATGACTGAGACACAGAGAGCTGCTGAGCAAAGATCCTCCGAAGCTGGTCACAAAGAAATGTTGTTTTAATTGAGAGGCTCAGTGAGGTAGAGGTAGATTGTGAAGCAAATACTATAAAAAGCAGTTTCTGCGTAGTTACTAAGGCATTATAGCTCCAATTTGTTAGCTAAAATCCTCTACACTGCCAGAGTTATATGTTGCCATTGTCCACTGGGACATTCAAGGGGGACAGAGTTGGCTCTAGTTCTGTTTTCTGGCTACCTGTCCACCGAAGAGAATACAGGACTGTCTGTGCCACTGAAATCAGGCTTCTGTAATTGCCAGCAATCTCACAATAGATGTGAAATGTGGATAGGCCCATACAACATCTGTTCTGCAACAGCACGAGCCATATGGAAGATTCCAAAGCTTTCCAATGTCTTTAAAAAAAGAAATCTAGTTGAAGCACAGGAGAGATAAAGGCATGGGCAATGCCCCTTGTCCCTGAAAGAAAGCAAAATGTTTAATAAAGCCTGCAAGTGATCCTTCATGATTCACAAAACACTTACAATATCTGAACAGGGAAAAGTTTTGCAGAGAATCAGATTATCCTCTCTGCAACACTATTGTCTGAAACAATAGTTTAAAATGAGACCTAAGATTTGCAAGTCTGTATTACACAGGTAGGAAAAATCCTGGATAATGTCCACAGAAAGGACAGCCTCTTGTGTGTTGAAGCAACATCCTTTCTGCTTTTGATAGATCCTCTGTATCCACTTAAGGCTGAAGCTGACATACACAGGGAAGGGTATTTGACCCCATTATACATTGACATTGAACACTGAGACAATGCCTAAGGCAGCCTTCGTAAAATTTGCATGAGAACAAAGCAAAAATCCATCACTAAAGGAGAAACAGCTGTGGGACTAGAGTTTTAGGTGAGAGAGTATGTTAAAACATGAAGAGAGAAATGTGTTACCTAAAAAGGAATAAGATAAATGCAAGAAAATCAAGATGGTTTGGGTACAACTACGAAGAAATTAATTCTTTCTATGCTGAACTCAGGGGCTCACTCTGTCCCAGTGCTCTCCCGAAGAACCTGACTAGCACAATTGATTTCTCACTGAGTGACAAAACCTTCCTAAGTAATATTCTGAAAAATTTGTTAACCAAAAAATTATTTATTTTTTAACTATAAAATAGTTATTATTTTGAGGGAAAAAAGCTCCATAAGCAGACACCATAAAACTCAGTCTGACACTTAAGACTTCAAAAGAGATTATTCTTTTCAGAAGGGAGAAAAAAGAATAGAAATACAAAGAATTTTAATTCAGCTATTGAGCAGCCAGTCATAAAAGACAGACTGTTCAATATGAACACTACTCCAGTTTAACAGTTACTTGCAAAGTAAAATTGTGTTCATATATTATCATAATCCACATTTCTTACCATTCACTCTGGTGTTACTGAAATGAAACAGCACTGATTATTGGACTGCCATACATGGCAGAGAGTAGCAGCAATAAACTTGGCTACTTTGTGAATCACAAGCATTTTGAACAGAGCAGCTGTCATATATGCAGTAAAAATGAAAAGTGTGCTAAATATGTGCATCTATTTGCTCTAAATTGTCAAATTGCAAAGTGATGCTTGAAAGTAGTATGTCTGAGTGGTCATATAAGGGTCCAGAGAAACATCCATTCATTGGTCTCTTCGTACAACTTGTGAAGAGGCAGTTGGAATTCTCAACATTCTCTCTAGAATTTATTTATGTAATACTGCTTCTTGCAAATCAAATTTGAAGGCTATCCTGGGTGAAATGCAGGGCACTAACTGCACAAGACACTTAGGAAGTGGTTTCTCAGAGATTTTACAAGAAAATTCTCTGGATGCCGTTGTAGTATGGCCATCGTGCTATCAGCAAATATGTTACAGCTGAAACAGTGGTCCTCTCAAAGACGCAAAGAAACTTTGGTGTTGAACACCAAAGGGGACTGAAAAAACTTTTCTTCATGAAATAAACTCTTATTAGGGCTTGCCAATCCTTTCTATATTTCAGTAGGCATGGATTGTAATTGCTGTGGTGACTGCAAAGCAGCACAAAATCATAAGCAAGGTGTCAATGTTTTGTATGCTGAGTGACTGTTTAACATTGTTAGATCCTCACCTGCACTCTAGCTGTTGTAAAGCTGGAATGAGCTGTCATTGGCACTGAAATGCTTTGGGGTTGGCCACAATGAAAGTGTGGCTGAAGATGGCATGCTCAGTTTATGAATTCCTGAAACTTTCATTCATTTGGCTTAAACTTCTCACACAGTTCCTTGAAATAACCAGGTGTCTAAAAGTTTCCAGGGATTATGATATCAAATAAAATAAATTTTTGTAGAATACTTATATTTTTAGGTGGGTCAAAATAAAATGCGTTTAAAAACTAAACAAAGAAACCTAAAACTAAAGAGAAGTAAACAAATTCTTTAGATCTTCTAGATGTTTATGAGGCTGATAAAAAAGTCAGATATAAATGCAAGGATTGTGATAATTTGTACTGCAACCCAGACTTTCAGATCAGTAGCAGAAAGATTGTGACTTTTCTCATGCCTTGTTTAAAGAAAATCAGATGGTTTGTAACTACCAAATCTATAAAATAATCCATATTGTCACATTAGTTGTTGTATATCCTCTGTCCATCCTCACAGTTCTTTTCATTTACTGTGCATTTCCTTGAGATTTTGTATTTAATTCCATTTTAGAATACAATTCAGTAATCTTACAGTAAGAAAACTTACAACAAGCCAGAAACAGGTGCTGGAGCATGTCCAGAGACAGACAATAAATCTGGGGAAGGGTCTGGAGCAAAAGTCTGCTGAGGCACAGCTGAGGGAGATAGGGGTGTTCAGCCTGGAGAAGAGGAGGCTCAGGGGGGACCTTGCCATTTTCTACAACCACCTGAAGGGAGGGTGTAGCTAGGTGGGGTCAGCCTCTTCTCCAGGTAACCAGCAGTAGAACAAGAAGAAAAGGCCTCAGGTTGCACCAGTGGAGGTTTAGATTGGATATGAGGAAAAAATCACTTCACTGAAGTAGTGTCAAGCATTGGAACAGGCTACCCAGGAGGGTGGTGGAGTCACCATCCCTGGAGGTATTTAAAAGACATGTAGATTTGGCACTTGGGGACATAGTTCAGTGGTGGAGTTGTCAGTGTCAGTTTAATGTTTGAACTTGATGATCTTAGAGGTCTTTTCAAACCTTAATGCTTTTATGATTATTTGGGATTTAGCATATTTTGTAATATATTTGTCTCACAGCGTATTACAATTCAGTTTAATCTGGAGCTTTGGAGCAATAAAGCAATGCAAGTGACGATTAAAAAAAATTAGTAACAAGCAAGGAGATTTTCTCCTTCTAAACCAATTTCTTCAATAGTGTTGTTCAAAGAATATGCTATAGTGTCTAGAAGGTGTATTAAAGAGCTACTAGACTGCTGATTTATGAGTTTTAAATTATTCATGCATACAACAAAAATATATGGAATGAAGTAGGGAAGAAACTATGAAAAATAGTTAAAGAATAAGTGGAAATTATTCCAGAGGAATTGTACTAAGAGCCTGATTGTTCCATTTATCAACCTATCAGACTTGAAGCTGTACAGATACTGTTTGTACTTTCAATGAACACAATGAAACCACAGGGTGTGTAACCTTTTAAAATCCATACAAGAGAAATTTATTTTTATAATACTTTCTAGAAGACCTTTTAAAATAAACGTAAAATACTAGGTCTGATGAACTGTTCAACAGGAAAATAATTAAAGGTCATAAAAGAGGCAAAAAAAACCAAAAGGGTAACAGGAAGATCAGGACAGTAACAAAATGTTAGTGCTACTCATATTTTGTTGTTGTTCTCCCATGTCCTTTCTTTTAGTACCAGTTATATTCACCTTTTAAATTCTTATTCAGTTCTTTACATTGAAAAAATACATTATCATGCTTGAAATTTGACATGTATATGTATTTTTTTATTGGCATGGATAGAAGATCATAAATGAAAATCAGCTTGAGAGTTACAAAGTGTGTGTTTGTCTGTCACCATTTATTGTAACTTGGCATAACTGAAAATTGATTTATTTAAAAAAGTGTCTATAAAAGGTTGGGCTCAAATTTTAAGCATTATTTACACTGAAATACAATCTGGTCCCTCAAACTCGCTCTAGTAAATGCTTTGGGTTTACTATGCACATGGGCTAAAAGTAAAAAGAAAAAAAAGAGTAGAATTGCCTTTGTGTTGCAGGGCCATTACTCAGGAATTCCTGAGAGTACTCACCAAAGGTAGACGGTAAACAAAGCCTACTGCATGTAATTTGATGTCTTTTACAATAATTTTGATTCGGGAACACATACATTAGACATGGATATGCAATCTAGTCCTTCAAAACCTAAAATGTAAGCAAAGTAAACTGCATATGGGATCCAGATCTCAGAGCTGCCTATCTTTTTAAGTGCATGATCTGGAGGTAGGAGACTTAAAGGGTAATCCCACAAGTCCACAAACTGAGCATGCAACTGCCTAAAACTTGCAGGAGAAAAGCAGACAGACAAACAAACAAGCAAAGAAACACACAGGTTTGCATTCCTACTCCCACTCCTTTCTGAGTGAGTCAGGACCACACTAGATATTTTCACCCACTGAAGATCCAGAAGCACAAGAGCCCTCACCTTGGGAATGGTGTCAGCACCACTTGAGCAGTTGGGTTACTCTTTTCCTTTCAAAAGGCAAGTAACAGGAGGATGCAATTCCACTATTTCTTTCAATGTTGTGTTACCAGGTAGGAGGAAATATAAGAAGCCTAAAGACAAGTACATATTGCAAGAGAGCAAAAGGCAGCATCATGTTTTAACCTAGTGGCTAAAACGCTCACCTATTACAGGGAGCCCCAGGCTGTGAACTGAACCTGTTAGCAAGAACAGGAACACAGGGCATTCCAAGTCCAGCTGATTCTATGCATTCTATGTGCGTCTGTTGTGTTCAGTTTCTAGTCACTCAGGATTTAGAC
>JAWWEW010000088.1:60402161-60426644 GCA_035583185.1 Anabacerthia variegaticeps | reverse complement strand
CATTCGCTTCATATAGATTTTCAGAACTAAGCTTTTTCATTTGGAGGGACTTTAAAGGTCACAGCTTGGACTCAGGTACTTACTGTGTAATTAAGTATTGTTCCAGGTGCAAGTTTCCCTTTGCTATTTTTATGACCTTTAAGATAGGGAAATTCTACCACTCTGAATAACACTTAACAGTGAGAAGAGAGGTATCATGACCTATATGGAGGCTACATTAAATTAATCATCATGAGTTAACTCACAAGAAGTTAGGCATGATACTTCTTTTTAATTGACTCAAAACACTTCTGGAAATTCATTTGTTGGAAGAGGCTGTTGGCTAATAAACTAAGTAGTTGGAAGGCTGTAGTTATGAATAGTTTCACTGTCATACTGAGGTTTTCAGGGATGAAGTAGCTCAAGTAACAAAATCAAAAAACTAGGGGCTGAAATTATCCTAGTTATCCCTCTCAGAAGATGGTAACATGATTCCAGGAATTTCAGCCTTGAAACCGATTTCCTTATGGAAAGAATTCACTGAATGAAAAATCAAATGTAAATAAAAGGTTACAGTAATGTTTTCACCTGATATGGTGAAAGTTTTGTATTCTATAACAGGAATTGCTTCTTCTCTGTGTACCCAGGGTGCTTGCATGTCTCACAAAATACTGGATAAAAAAGATTTTTTAAAATCTTTTAACAGAGTCTGCCACGTGTTATGTGTTATGTTCTGTAATCCAAACAGTTCTGGGATAGGCATATCTTGATTAAACAAAATACTCAATCCTAACTGGTAAACATGTCAGTTACAGATTTAGAATATCAGCACTATGTTAAATTAACAGGTGGTTTTGTAGGAATTAAAAGTTGGGTGAGCTGAATAGAGATAAGAATGCATAATTTGAATGTCCTGCTAATGATTGTGTGAAACTGTGTATCAAGACAGCCCAGCCTACAATGAACTGTTTGCAGTGTATGTCTAGGCTGGAATTAAAAAAGCAAAGCCAAATCGCAATGTCTACATTCATGCTCTCTGTTACTCTACAGGAGAAGTTCCTCAGAGTAGAGCTCTGTTTTCTCTGCATGCTTGCACAAAGTTCTTGGCACTGAGGGATCTCAGGCTCATTGACTGCAATTCCTTAGTGCTACTATACTGTAAAAAAAAAGACAAAATAATATGGATGGACAGCTGTAAATACAGCAGGGAGAAACAGAATTCAATGCTGTTAAAGAATATATCCGTTTCCAGTTGAGAAAAAAAAAAAAAACAGGAACAAGAGAAATGTAAAGGCAGGAAAGGAACTGTGTAAACTTTCAGAGAGCAGCTTTCTTATCTGTTGGGATCTATATTTTATGGGAGTAAATACATTAACACTAGTCAAGAATGTGAAGCAGCAAAGTAAAGCCAGGCAGGAAAGAAAGAGTTATTACAGTAACTTTGTAAAGCACCATAATTCTGAAAAATACGTCATAAAATATAATCTGACATATATTGTGAATGCGTGATCTTTTTAATATGTATAGTAAGACATATTCCTATATTTTCATTGAATTATTTTATATTTTTTGCATTAAAAGTATTTTCTTCTATAGCTCAGAGACTAACAAGAGTACATAAACTAGACATAGTTTGTCTTTCAATGAAGTCTCTTGTCTGGGGATGAAATGAGGAATAATGTCCCTCTTCCACTGAGAACAGTCTGCTTCAGTGCCAGCAGTGAAAACTCTTCTTCATTCCAAATCCTCTACAAATGCCCTGCAATTGCTCATCTTAAAAAAAAAAAAAAAAAATAAATGCGAGAGAGAGAAATCAAAGAGGAGAAATTATAAATAAATACAGAAACAGATTGAGGAAAACAAGGGAAAAAATTAGCAAAAAAATGAAGGCAAATAGAGAAGTAGAAGTGTGATAAAAAGAGAACAATCTTTTGGGCATGTTCTCAAAGGAAGAAAAGTACCTTCTAATTGGGGAAGAAGAACAACTGAGCCAAATAACTAGAGACAGAAGGGAAAAAACGTGTGAGTAACACTGGAGCAAAGAAGGAGCAAAGAACAGATTTCAGTGTTTTCTTTGCAAACTTTTTAACAGCACTGAGATGTTGTTATATCCTCAGATTTGGTGTAGAAAACTATTCCATTTAGGCAGTACCTAACAAAACAGTGATTTTCTAATTTCTTAGTTACAGCAGTTCTTCCTTGTGGCGTCAGACTCCCCATTCCAATTGTATGCCTTCTGCCCACAAAATGCAACAAGGCACTGCTGTGTCTGCAAGTCAAGGCAACATGCAAGTGACCAGTCATAGCTATGAAGGTGTTTCAGGAATTCAGGCTCCTCCAGAGTTAGGCAGAGGATTGCAGGCAGAGGGTTTGAACGTCTTAATTTTGAACTGTGAACTAAGTGCCTCTGTATCAAAGTTAATCTGACTCTAAATGCCTGTAAGGCACATTTATTACAAAACACCTGTGGATTCTTTGCAAATTGTAATGGAATAGTGATTTTAGAAGCCTGGTGTGGGGTTTTTGGTGTTTTTTTGGAAGACAATATCTCTCAAAGGAGAAAACAACTCTTCAGGGTCAGATGCTCCTGATGGACTGTGGCTCTGTATCTCCTCAGCATATGAGCACCACAGCACCTTGTGACTCTGGAGCAAGGGTGACACACTGACTTGTGATGCAGTGAACAACTCTTTTATGTCAATGTGACTCTCATTTCACTATACCTTTCCTCTGTACAAGTGATTTTTTTACAGCTCCCAGATCTTTTCTGTATCCCGGTCATGTGTAGGATATCTAGTTCTTCCATACTTCTCCCAGGACTCCCCTTACAGTATCTCTCAGGCAAAGGAGAGGTAGATGCTTATGTCCAAATTAACCCATATTCCACTTCAATACAGTCATCTAATAGAGCAACTTGAAGCACAGTTCCTTAAGCTCTCTGCTGCAGTTGCATCATGCAGTAAAAATCTGATATTTAGGTTCAACAAAATGGGTTTCAAAGGGAACATATCTCCCTACCTACATAAGGAAAACCAGAAAGCAAGGGAGGAGTGGGTGATATACCTGGGCATGAGAATTCAACATAAAATTATGGAACAAAAATTGTGCAAATCAAAATTATGTAAGTGAATTGTGTGGTTCTTGCAGCAAGCAAAGAAAAACATTAAGAAATATTGGGATTTTGTCGGCAAGTTGAAGTATTTCTTATCATTAAAGGCGTCATTTACCTTCTTGTCTCAAGTAAATATAGTTGTGGGCTTATCTGAAATTGGTTGTTAAAAGAAAAGGTGTCAGAACAAAATGGTAAATTAAGCAGAAACAAATGACCCATAGAACAAAAGCAGTCATTCCAGAGCTCTGCAGGAACGTAGGAATGAAATGTCTGTGCAGCTAACAAAAATATACAATGTCCCATTAAACTGGTAGGAGCCTGATTCTCTTGGTGGCTCTATGCCAATTTCTGTTATAGAACAAAATGTTATTTGCTTTCTGGTTACAAGGTTTTCTGGAACCAGGCTCTTAACAGCTGTTACTTTAGTGCACTGTTCCACCTAGTTTAAGGTATTCTTTTCCAGTTATTTTTGAAGTTTTGTATTTTCTGCTGGAAAACAAAAGTAGTTCTGTACCCCATCTATTAAAGGAAAAGGTAATGATATGGACCTCGTTTAACAGCGTTTTGAGATTTACAGTGTAAAGGAGAAGTGTGTATAACTATCAGGCATGTGTTCTGATTGAACTGGCAAGCACTGATAAAGCAAAAGCAGTTCTTCCACAGTCATTGATATTACATTGATATAATTTTCTCTTGAAATATGCTTGAGTGACGTTTGATCAATTAACAAGTAAAACTGCTAGATTTTTCTCCTTTCTACATGAAAATATAGCAGAGAGCATGGACATTGTAAAAAATATTAGCTCCAAATAATTGTGTGGTGTGATTCAAAATAAGATAGAAACCAAAAGTTCACAAGAATTCATTTCAATAACTTAGACTTAAAATTATGAATTACTTGATGTAATGAAGAAAGCAATTCTCTCTCTATTAAATTTTTACATCTAAATCTTCTGAGTGGGCCAGGGAGGAGGAAAGACGTAAGCTTCCCTGAAGTTCTTGAATGAACATTTAGATGTGGGTAAGGCCCCATCTCTCATCTTCTGAGAGTTCTGGTTCTTTTTTTTTTTTTTAATTGATGTGGTGTTTTAAACTCATGTGTAGGTGTGCAACTCATTTCATCTATGCAATGGAAAAAATGATGTGAAACAGGTCTCAACTATTGCGAGACCAAGGCATTTTCATAACACAATTAGGAACTTAATTTTATCCATGGAGGATTTTCAAGTTCATTTTCAAATTCAATTTAGGAAATGATGTGATTTTTTTTTAAAAATACAACCATCTCCATGACACATGTTCATAAAAAGGTAGGATTACAAAGATATTTTTGTCTTGTTACTTCAAACCCTGATTTTATTGCTCATTTCATCACACTTTGATGTTAATCCATCGAAGAAATTTTATATAGGAAGTTGTGTTTCTGAGCCATTACAGGTATATCCATACTTTTAAAGGTCTGATATGAAGATTTTATTGTTTCCTTTCTGGTACCCAGCATCTAGAACTGAAGACCCTAGGCCATTCATCAAAGTCTTTGTATTTTTGGAATAATGAATTTCAAATTATATCTATAATTTTTTGTAATTTTCATTCCTTTATCATCACTACCACAATTATTCTTTCCTACTGCTGCTTTCAAGTTTTAAATTCTCTCTTCACTGTATCCATACAGATTGGATTTAATTTTGAACATCTACATTGGTATAAAAATGCAATAAAATTATTTAGTTCAAGGATTGTTCTGATTGTCATCAGGATTATATGCAAATAAATTTTACAATAAACTTGACTATGTCACTGACAAGAGCACCTCAAAAATCTTTTTGTAACTCCAATCCTATTTCCTTTGTAACTATGAACTGTATAAATTATTTGGCAATATGATTCTGTTGTAAAACTACTCGTGTAGAATTCAGCTTGTTAACTTAAACAAGGACTACTGATTTTTGTGCAGAAAAAGCCTCACAAATTCTGTTGAGAAATCTCCTCTTTCCTGCAGTGCAGAAATGGTACACCATTTACCATTTGAGAAGTCAGGCTCTGATGGCATTGATTAGTTGTTCTTTTCTGTTACAAAGGGTAGACAGAAACCTGCACAGCAAGTTGTGGAAGGTTGTTTCACACAAGGGTTTGTTACATTACAATTTTCAGAATGAACCTGAAACTTAAAACTTTTACTGAGAAAGGTCAGTTCCAATATTTAATCATGCCGGTCTTGATCGTGGACAGTGCTAAGCACTAAAACTCTTACAGGACACAAAGTAATGGGTGGTTGTCAGAACACTGCACCTCTTCCAAGGCTCTGGTACCTCCTACTAGGTCTTGTTTCACGACTTTATTCTGATGCTTTGTCTTTGTGTCTATCTTCAAATCATCATTGTATGCTGCTATCTCACCAGTTTAAGCCTGTGACTGTTGTTTCTAAGAAGTTATTTCAAAGAAAACAAAGCTATCTTGCCAAGCTTAACTTTTCTTTTTCAAGAACACAGGTTTTGTTAGGAAAACTTTGTCAGACAGGATGTAATATCCAGTATCTAGGTATTTAAAATCAGAACAGAAAATAAAGTTTAATCTTCATTTAATATAAAATCAAGAGAGACTGGTAAAATCATGCTGTTTTTCTTTCAGTATCACACGTTACAATGAGGAAATAATTTGCTTAAATTTCTTCCTGAGCTGCTAAGATCACTGTGTGAACACAATTAATTATCAGAAATATCTGTGGAACAACTACTACCATATCTATTTTACAAGCAGGGAAACTGAGTCAGAGAAAGCTTTCCATGTCTTGGGCATGACTGCATATAAATTAATAGCAGTGCTGAGATTAAGGTTGAAGAATTAGTAACTGTTGGGTGTTGATCCATTTCAACAGAATACACTACCAGGGCACATTTTTTTCACATTGCAGGAATTCCTTCTGTAAACTGCAGTGCTGGGCAACCCTGTAATTATGCACAGAGCACATGAGGACAAAAAAAAGGAATAATTTTTGGCTCAACAGGTTTACGTAGAAAGTTCAGAAACTCACTCTACCAATAATATTCATTCAAACAGCCATCTGGTTCTCTCTTAGGTCATTTTGTACTGCTTGGACAGTAGTGGAACAGATAATTGAGCCCTTATAGCATAGCATAAGGACTAGTTCTTATAGCAGCCTCAGAAACCCTTACCAACCTCAGCGAGGCTTTGTAGTAGTGCAGAGATTAATTCATGTGGAACTAATTGCAGAACTGTGGCCTAAGTAAGAAACTGGTCTAGCTCTATTTGCTTGTTATCCAGTTGTCAAAATGTAGTGCTCATTAAGCACAGAAACAAAAGGTCCAGATGGATTCTTTATATCTGAGAAATGCGTTTCCCATACAAAAAGAAAATAATGAGTAACACTGCAGTGGAATTTAAAACCTTATTGAAAAGAAGGGAAACTTTTAGGCAGGTCTTTTAAACAAGAATAATTCAGAGGCCTTTTCTCTGTGCATTTTGTGATGTAATTTTACCCAAAAAAAGAACCATTTATGCAAAATGCACATTGGCTACCTGAGCCTATAGAACATGAATGAGACTAAACCAAATGCCTTCTAGTCCTGCTGCTCTCTTCCATAGCATGAACTCCATGCTTGGTGCCAACAGCACTAATCACTTTTCTCCCATGCTGTAACTCTGTGGTTTTCTGTTTTACACAAGACATTTCTGGATTCCTCTACCTTAACTAACCTGCTGAAGTCCCTAAACTGTGATCAGACAAAAGGCACTAAATTGAGAGTTACAACAGTTTCCTTATATCAGCAGATGTAAATAAGCTAGCATAGGAAGAGGAAAAGCATATTTTAACAAGCAAAAATTGGCACGAAGAAATTATCTGCTCTATGCATGTATCAATCAAAAATCTGACTTTAAAAAAAAGCAAAACCACAAAGTGATTAAGAATCGGAACTAGCAGTTTCCAGAAGTGTAAAATGGTACAGCATTTTCAGGACAAGCTCAAGTTCTGGCAGGATCTAGAAGGCAGCTTGAATGCTCTGCTGCCTAACATCACTCAGGAGGCACTGTCATGGAACACTTTAGGAAACCCAAGTATGCCTGTCTGCCAAAAAGGGCATTCCCACTCTTCTACAAAGAACATTTGTATCTGTAGAGGTACGAGATTGTGTAGCCATACAAAAAAAGGTGCCTCAGGGAATCTACCTGGCTAAAAATTAACTCAGTAGAATAAATTCTTTTTGCAGCAGGATCAATCCTCTGATCCAGCTTTCTATACAGTCACAGTTAACCCAAACACAGTCCTAGACAGTGGGGAAGAGCACAGGGTCATGATGGGATGGATAGTTGAGTTTCACCACCTGTATAGTTAGGTTTCAGATAAAACCATGTGTTGTTTGGCTGGATACAGAAGACTTACATCAGATAGGCACCAAACAATTTAACAATTGCAAATTGCAATTGGTTATGTCAATCAGCCAATAGCTAACTAAATACTCAAATAATTCACATGGTGCCAAGTATAGGACAAAATCTACAAAGTTGTAGGTGAGAAGTTTACATTGCCACACATCAGCCAATCTTTGGCTTCCATTGGGAAATGTATCTCAAGCATCATTTATCTGTTCCCAGCAAGATGAATGGATTCAGGCATTCCCTTACTCCTATCCCTTGGGCATTGAGGCCCACCTAGTAAGACCCTCCAACCCGGATTAGCTGCTTCTTTGCAAGTGTCAATGTTTCTGAAGGCAGGTGTGTAAAACTACTTACCTCCCGCTGCTGTTTGACTGTGAAAAGACCAAACCACAAGGGGATTCTCAAATACGTCTTTCGTGGTTATCTTCTCCAATCTGGAGTACATCTGTAGGATCAGGCCCCACAGGGTAAACAGGCATGGACAAGACTTCTGAGAACTGGTAGCTAGTATGTATATGCATTGCACATGTGATGACGCTCGAAATCCCAGAGTTCAAAACACTTGGCTGCAGCAGCAGGGATGGTTTCCTTTTTGTTAATGCTCATTACCTTGGACAGTAAACTAGATTTTAAAAAATAGCAGCAAAAGTAACCTTCTGAATAACTTCTGCAATCTGGCGAGGACTGGGTCCATGTTTGCAGTACCCAGGAGAGGGCATGGCCAGCACTGGGAGGTTGTTCTGTACCACCTCACCTCATCTTCTGGGGACAGGGGAAGGGGTCCCTGCCAGGGCATAGCATGGGGGGTGGGTTATCAGAGGTTTCCAGGTGGTGAGCGATCATGTGTGAATTGTTCACCTCTTGTACACTTTTTTATTAAAATTGTTGCTGTTACTGTTCGTTTTCTTATTTTGTTGCTGTCTCCAGTAAATTGTTCTTATCCCAACCAATGATCTTTGCATTTTGTGCCTCTAATTCTCCTCTGCATCCTGACATGGAGGAAGGGGAGGGAGTTGACAGTGGAGTGAGTGTGTAGCATGTGGTTTGAGTGTTTTGCTGGAACACTAAATAAACCACAATGACTTCACGGCTTCAGTAGGACTACTCATAGCTGTAGTTGGTATCAGAGAAAGTAAATCAGGACTGCAATATGGGGCAAAATAAAAATAAAAATGGTGAATTATAATCAGATATGTTGAGTAAGTACTTTATAGATATTCATGTTTAGATGTTACTACTGCTTTGAAAGAGTAAATAGTCATATCTTTTCCCTCTCTTCAGGTGTAATCCTTGGATTTTCTCTCCGGTCATATAAGATGAGCTATCGGGAAGTGAAGTACTTTTCGTTTCCAGGAGAGCTACTCATGAGAATGCTGCAAATGCTGGTCCTGCCACTAATTGTTTCCAGTTTAGTCACAGGTAAACAAAAACAACAACAAAAAAGGACCCTACTCTTTTTCTGTCCTTTTAAATAATTTGATAAAGATGCATACACTGAAACACATAAAAAATGAACAATCCATGTGCTAGAAGTGTTATAGCGCACAAATAGAGATATCATTGCTATTGCTGCTTTAGAAACAATGTAATGAGAGGTTTGAATTGATATAGGAGAAACCAAAAGACCCTTTTCCCAATTCCAAGACAGTCTAGCTGTACAAAGTACTCTGTGTAACTGCTATGAAGTTGACTGTGCTCTACTCTTCTCGCTTTCTGAACAGGTATTTCCTCCTCAATGTCCTATTGTTATTTAAGATAATATATCTCAAAAAAGTAGTTCCAAAAGCCAAGAAAATTGAAGCTATTGATCATAGGCAATAACACATGCTTATAACCCCCAATATGTAAAACATCTGTCTAACTCCTAATCTTTTGGCAACAGATTGGAAAAAATAGAATCATATCATAGAATGGTTGGAGTTGGAAGGGACCTTAAAGGGCATCTCATTCCAATCCTGCTGCCATGGGCAGGGACACTTTCCACTGGAAGTTGCTCAGGTTGCTCACAGCCCAATCCAGTCCAGCCTTGCACACTTCCATGGTTGAGGCATCCACAATTTCTTTGGCAACATGTTCCAGAGCCTCACCACCCTCACAGTTAAGAATTTCTTCCTAATATCTAATCTAAACCTGCCTTGTTTCAGTTTAAGCCATTCTCCCTTGTCCTATCTCTATAAGCCCTTGTATAAAGTCACTCTACAGTTTTCTTGTAGGCTCTTTAGGTACTAGTAGGTTTTCTAAGGTCTCCCTTCTCTTCTCCAGCCTGAACAATCCCAATGCTCTCTGCCTATCCTCATAGGAGAGGTCCTCCTGCCCTCTGATCATTTTCATGGCCTTCTCTGGACTTGTTCCAATAGATCTGTGACCATAGGTGATAGATGGAATAGGTTTGATAGTTTGGAAGAAACCTAATTCCGTCAGTTCTGTTTTCTTGTCTTCTAGTTAACAACTCTATTAAGCTTCTAACACTCCTTTCCATGTTGTTCCTTTACCTAGTGATAAAATATTTAATTTCTTATGATGATGTGAGCCTTGGTGTTCCTCCTAAGCTCCATGAAAGACCTCTCAAATTTTTCAGTAATGTTCAGGATGTACCTGTGATGTATTTATTCTATCAATTATCTGAATAAAAGAAAGCATGGACTTCAGTCTGTCAAGGAATAGTGGTGCAGCTTGGAGAATTTAAAATCACCCACCATGCAGTCCCAGGCCCTAAAATGCCTAATACCCTACCTTGGTGTTAGAGGATCCAGAGACTGTAAGTTGTTCTCTATTTCACTGATTTCCAGTTTATTAATATTAAGATCCCCTCTTACAAACACAAATGGCCAAAGACTCACATCTTCACAGAAACCAAAGATAGTATGCATTCACAGTTACAAAATCATTTGCCTTCTCACATTTCAAGGAGAAAGTGAAGCTTGTCTCTATACACACATATTGTATGGAAACTGAGAGTTAAATGAACACTGAAACTAGGGAGCAATTCATAAATTTTGTAGAGGAAATGATGGTAGGGTTTAGTCCCAATCAGTATATTACTATTATTATTATTATTATTATTGTTATTATTATTATTATGCCATATCTTCTTTTCTCTTTGCCTTCTTCCTGTCTTATTGTCCCTTTCACATGCAGAACTCCACAGTTTGGCTGGACCCTGATAGAAGAACCATTAAAAGCATAGAAGGATTTACCTTTTAGCCTTTTTCAGTGTCAACTGAGACTGTCACTGCTGCTCCATTTTGCAGGATGAGTTATTGCAGGACAATTTATCTGATCAATTCTCAATTCCTCCTAACTCTACATTCATATTGGTCCTCTGAGAGAGCTCAAGGTAAAACAGTAGATTAGGTAGGTCATCCTATACAAGGATTAGAATCAATTATCAATACTCTAAGTAGAAACACTTTGTTTAGGTAAAGATTAGCAAACCCACCTTAGAGAGTCACATGCATTACAGGGAGCTGGCATTTTAGTAAAACAAATTCATTTCCTGCATCACCAGGTCTCAGTGGAGATTCTGTGAAATATCAGAACAATGAGTTTCCAACTAACCCTACTCTGAAAAGAATTTAATTCTCTGGATTCAAGCAATACCCTCTTTTTGATTATTCTTTTCACTTTAGAGTCTCTGGAGGCCTTTATCCTTTTTATGCCCTTTTTTCATAACAATCATTTCTTTTATTAAGGAAAGGCATTTGGCAAAGAGAAATCTTGTCCATCAGTAAGGTTTGTCCTATTATCATATAAGTGCCTTGCAATATTAAATGGGTTATTCTTAGAGCTTCCCTTTGAACTAGAGACAGCAATTTTCAAGGTGAATAAAAACATTTTAAACTTTTTTGGTTGACCAGGGAGCAATCAGAGAAAATTCAATGCAACTCACAAATGACAGATTTAATTACTTTTAAAAATCATTCAATCACAAATGACAGATTTAATTACTTTTAAAAATCATTCAATATGCAGGACTATGTCATTTTTTTTATGGAAATAGAAGATATTTCCCAGCTTATATCCAAATAAACTGTGGGGAAAAAACCCCTGTTTTCTGCACTGAACAATATGTCCTTTAGCATACAAATTGGTTTTTTGTTCTAAAAGATGCTTTTACATATTTATTGCAGAACACTCATACACAAGTAAATACACAGGTATTAGTGGATATCTAAACAATAATGAACTATAACCTTTACAGTACTTCCAGTTGTCAATTATTTGAATAAATATTTGGCTGTTTGCAGGTATGACAGTGCCTCCTAGATATGATGTTCTGGGTTTCTATTTGTAATTATTCAAAGAGTGCTGAATATAACTGTATGGCAATATCAGAATATGTGGTCTCTGAGACATTAGAAATAGTCTGGGTAGGGTTACATTCCTTTGCAAATTCTGTGAATGTCAAAGACAACAGAATAATAAAATCAAAATAATAGTTATAGAAGCCATGGGCTGTTATATAAATAAAAGATACCCTGAGAACCTGAAGGCTTTTGCTGTACAGGTAAACACTTCTGGTGAAGTCAATCCAGTCACATTTCTCTATTCCTTGTTTTGGTACTACCATGAAAGAAACAATGCAGAATCACATTCAGAGATTTTTAGTCACATTTGCCTTACGACTTGCTATTATTGCATGTGATCCAAGCAGGTATGCAACTTTCTCCATGAGATTCTATCTTTTGACGTGTATGTTACCAGGCATGTACTAACATCTGCTTTGGAGAAAATAGAGGTTATTTGCATACCATTCACCACCTTTTCATGTTTATAGGAAAAATATGATTATGTGCATATCTACATTATTTATCTTTTGTGGTCTAGACATAAATTCAACTGCATAATCTGTGTTGGTCTTTATTGTCTACAGTCTTTAAAATGAGAGAACTCCTAAGTCAACATTCCCAATAGTGTCTCTTATAAAGGCAAGGGCAAAATTAAAACATGGTATATAAGAAGCAGCAGAAATAACGTAAGAAATAGATTAAATTCCCATATGGATTTTATTATGGTCAAATCTGACCTGAATTCTTATACAAACACAGGGCTGACAATTTTGCTCCATTTCTGTTTTGATTTTGTTGCAGTTATAGGAGTTCAAAATATTCTATGCTTTCTAATTTCATTACAACTTAAAGCATTTGACATGAAAATTGCTGAAAACAATTATTTTAAAATATACATTGTCCATAAGATGTATGTAAAACAAATATATATGTACATATGATAATAATTCAATTCATCATGAAATAGGCAAAAGCTGAAAAAATTGCACCAGCATTAAGGGCATTATGCCTTAACATTTTTTGAGCTGATACAGCAAGATCATAATGAAATTGAAATTCTAGTCCTTAAAACTGGCCCACAAATTTTATCTGTATGTTTCAGGTATTCAGTAAATACAAAGGTGTCAGAATGAGGTACCTTTGCTTAACAAAAGTATCTATTTACTGAAATCTCATTCACAAAAAATTATTCATAATCATTCTTTATAAAGAGCACAGTCTGAGCATAACAGTTGTGCCAAATATAAAAGCTAGAGGAATTCTGAATTTATTTTTTTTTCACAAATATATTTTGTGCAATTATAGTTCAGTTTAATAGACAGGTTGCTTCTTCTTTCCCAAAATTTTGAAAGTTTGAAATTTAGTGTTACAGGAACCACTGCTTTTAAATGCAAGTGAACTGGGATTAAATTCTGTGCAATTCTTTCAAATATCTTTGTCTGGCAAAACATAGCAAAGGATAAAATGCCCATTCAAGGCCTGAGACCAATTTTTGCTGCACACTGGAAAAACAGTAAAAGAACAGTTTATTTACTAACTTAAGTCAAGGAGAAAGAGAAGGTAGAAACAGTGAAACTGAGGTCCACTGGCTCCTCCAAGGTGGTGCAGCAGGTCAGCAATTACAGAACGATGCAAAGATCCCAGTGGTGAATACGAGCACTATGCATTAGACAATAATCTGGTCCAAACTGCTAATGTAAATAACACTAATATGGTGCAAATTACTCTTAATCACATACCAGGATTTTGTGTGCAAGATCCTGCAAAAACACAAAGACCGTGTTCCTTCCACAAAGGAAGGCTGTATGGAAAAACAGTTCAAAAGAACAAGTACAGAAGGTTTACATCAAAGAAGAAAAACACCTTAGTATGTACTTTGTATAGATATTTGTTTATATTCCCTCCCCATTCTAATTTAAATGATGATATAACTGTTTCTAATGAATTCTGGAAGATACAGGAACTTCCCTGCCTCTGATAGAGCATTTCAGTCACAGACTACAACACCAGATACTGCTGGAGACACAGGTGACTTTCTTTTGGGTAGACTCGGAGACACAAGGTGTTCCCCCACATTTTTTCAAAATGTTCATTGTATTTATCATTGCAAAAAACTATAGAAAATGTTGACAGAGACCAGAAGGCTGGAATTTCCATATGTGGGTTCTTCTTAACTAACTTCAGATGTGCATACAATGCTTGTGATTTCAGCTATCAAAGAAATGCAATGAATGGTGACTGTCAGAAACAAGTAGCAAGGAGTATATTCTATCCCCTCACTGAGATTAAAAAGAGGCACATGAAGTGACTCAAGTAATGAAGTAAAGCACACACAGAGTTGATAATTAACAGCCAAGTTGTGGGTGCAGTTGCTTGAAATTACCTACAATGAAACAAGGGTAATATTCAAAGAAACAGATGAATTTGACATAGTCTCCAAGCCACTCCCTTACTTAAGTCAAGAAAAATGCAGCATCTGGATATGAACAGATTTGACAACACAAAAGCCAAATTTTGCCCAAAGCAACTTGTGGATGTAAAATGTGGAAAATCAATGCTGTGACATACTGTATAACCTTAGGCAAATTGTGTTTTCTTTTTTGTATCTCTACTTTTTTTCTCTTCATAGATGTATTACTGGTGAAGTTTTTTAATAGCCACTAGACAGAAAAGGAGATGGAAATATGTAGATTAAGTTGTCATAGCTCTGTAGATGTAAAGTATATAGCTACTTTAGTTATAATGCTGCAGAGATTGAAATGAACTTCAAATAACTGCAGCAGGAATGGTATATAGGGCCATCCCTGAGACAGCTGCTGTAGAAACACCCCAGCTTACCTGGTGACTGCTTGCAGCTGTGATAATATCACCAATAATCAAATATGCATAAGCAGACCATGTTTTTTCACTGCTATACAACTGGTTAATTGCAATGTGTTAGCCCTGGAGCTAAAAAAAGTTCTCCTGAAGTTAGCACATGATACGATGGACCTAAATTAGGTTTTATGACAGGGGACTGTGATACAATGGCACAGCCTTCCACATCCAGATGGCAGCTGTACACAGCCTTCTGTAAAGACATCATCCTAGAAAACAGTATAATGTTACTAAATTGTAGGAACTAGGTTTTATGTTTTCCCTTTCCAGCACTGGCATGAGGCAGTAAAAGACCCATTAAGTGTAATTGGATGCAAATGTTATTAAATCACATCAAAATACCTATCCTCTAGTAAATTATTATTATTTTTCATTTTGACAGTCGTAACATCCTTTCTTAACGTATTAAATTAATAGCAGTAAACATAGAGGGACAGAATTTTGAATTTGCTCATCCTGACCCCTCGCATCAGAGCACACAATACGAAGGCCTCATAAAGAGACCCATGCATCAGCTCTTCAAGAAAGAGGCTGTGAAACCATCATGTGTCTAGGTTTGTTGAAGCAGGAGCAATACTTCCTTGAGTAGTTCCAGTGTTCTCTGGTTTACTTGCCAATAAGGTATTGTGGAAAAAAGTCTGTCACCTACTACAAGGTCCCAGGTTCTGTCTCATATCAACCACAGTGTTTATGGTAATTTCAACAGATGGAAAGTCTCTCATTCAGGCTGAACAGGCATGTGGAGCCAGAATTATTGTTCTCCCAAAAAAAAATTTTAAAAAAAAAAAAAAAAAAAATAAAAAAAAAAGGATCCAGCAGTAATTCCCCTTAATTCATTGTGGCAGAACAGACCTATGCCTGTGAAACATCTTGGGTACTCAGAGTTAAGCTAGAAGGTGAAAGCATTAACAAAACTCAATCTTAGGCTTCTCTGTTTCAGTTTAAAAGAATACATCATTGCTGAGTCAGTTCCTATAGTTCATACATGAAAACTGAGAAGCAGCTAGGCAGTGTCTCATCATTTCAGCTGGCCACCAGGACAATGAATCCATTATCCAAATTTTAAAAATTGGGAGATTTTCTAATTTTCCCAAAATTCTCTGATTTTTGCAAGTCTCCTAAAGAAACTATTTTAGAAGTCAGAATAATCACTGCCCCCCAAATAAATGAAAAGTTTTACACTGGTGTCAGTTGACTCCAGTAACAGGGAAAGAAGAGAATTGACAGATTCTCTGTGAGTGGAGCACTTTTCAGATTGTCAGTGCATTTGAGCTGCCTGTATATTGCATTGGAATTGTTCTACAGAGGATCCTGTAGACATCTCCTATAGTAGTAAGCCTGCTACAAGTAACCAGTCCATGGACATCCTAGGAGCGTGGTATCTTTTCAATCATGCCTTTCTTCTAATGCATAAAATGTTATTTAAAAAGTAACTAACCTTCTTTTTTAGGCAACTCTTTTCTCTTTCTCCCCCACCCAATGCTTTATTAGGATGCCAGCATCATAAAAGCTGAATTGCATGGCAGCTTTAATTTTATACACTTGTCCATTTCATGCACACATCAGTTCATGCATTCATATAGATATTTACACATGTGACTTACATAACTGGAAGACAGCACTACTTAATTTGAACATCCATGAAAACTCATCCTCTGATTTGTGTGTCTGAAGCAAAGACTGGATTGAAGTGTGGGCATGCAAGTTTGTAAAGGTCCAGTTCACCTTGCCAACCAAATATCCTGTAGGGTTAGGGAAACAATTGAAGAAACATTACAAATGTTGGTCCATGTTCAGAAATAATTTCATCTTGAATTAGCATCCTTATGGAAGATTCAGACTAACAGCAGCTAAAAATACACAAGCATGAAACTACACACATAAGTATTTTAAAGGTGTGGTTTTCAGTATCTGTATTTCTACATAAAACAAATGTCTAGCAAGCCTGGCACAAAGCCTTTATTAATAATAATTTAGATGGGCACTCACAGATTAAAAAAATTGGAACCTTCTTACACTGTTCCCTTCCACAGTCTTTAAGTAAATGTGGTCAAAATAACTTTCATAATGATGTCATTCTGAAATATTTTGGACAAAGATTTTAGAAGTTAAAAAACTGAGTTTAAATGCAGGCAGCTGCATTTTTTTAAAAAAAATCAGTAAAGAAAGAAAGTTAGCTCAGAAAATATTCAGCACCTAGAAACATCAACTTTCATGTCATAACACAAAAAGAACTATATGCATATTCACAGTGTCTTGGGCACCATGCTATGATGTCCTGAACAAGTTTTTGCACAGAAATCGATCCAGTAGGATATAAACCATAGCCAGCTAGGAGCCAGAAAGCATTGTGCAAGGCATGGATATTAGAAAGTCATACCTATTTATACAATAAATACACCTTTAGGTGGAACCTATTCCTCAAAAGTTCTATACATCTTAATCTATGCAGTTACTAAAAGCAAGAAGCTGTGGAAAGGTTCATAAAAATTAAATTGTAACTCAATTCTGAGACAATTTTGCAATAGGCAATAGTCAGAAATCTATCTTCAAAAGAGCCTGAGAGAATATGTGAACACAGATCTGACTAAAAATTAAAATGCAATAACAGCACAGATTAAATTCCTGCATAAAATTACAGTCTGTACAAAATAAAATTTGATTATACCATAAAGAAAGAAAACCTAAGTGGGATATAGAGCATCCAAAAGCAGAAAATACACAGAACTGTGGTTTTTGAAGACCTAGTCTCTGCAAGCAACAATACACAAACAGCAAGAGTGTGCAAGAGCAAAGTCTGGAGTAATTGAAGACAGCAAAATGAAATAACTCCTCTAAACTCAGTTTTGCTAGTAGCCCTTAATTAAAGGCTGAATTAAATTTCATTGGAAAATACAGCATTTGTTAGTGGACCATTACTTTTTAGTTGTTTCACAAAGTATTGAATACCAGGTTGTTATATTTTTATTCAGTTTGCATTCTGCATGGGATTCCATCTGAATTAATAATAGGGAGCAATCTCCCTCCACAAAGACTTGGTTTTCATTTTATATCTTAGTTCAAATGCATAACATCAAGACTCTGCTTGCTGACAGGCAAGTCACTGGCAAAACAAAAAGCAAAAATTATTTGGACGGGCACATAGGAGTTAAAGCATCTTGCGTGAGCACTGATGGACCACTGTAAAACCACATTGCCTCTTTCTTAACATTTCTATTTTAATCCAGGGCAGAAGGACTAAAAATATCCTAGGGAAAACTCAAAACACTTTTTTGAATTTAATACAAGCAAGTATGAGTTGCTTACAGAAAAATAGCAAACCTGAAAATTAAAATAAAAATACTACAAAGTGTAAAATCAGCTACATTAGATTGTAAATAGAAAATTCTTACGTTTGTATTTGTACAGTAAAATGTCCTAAAAGCAAAACCAAGCCTCCACATTTTGGGAATCAGGACACTGAGAGCAAGCATTTTGTTCAGGATATTGGAGACTGAAACTGTAAAGACTGATGTTTTCAATGATGAATGAGTCTGTGGTAACATGACGGGTGAACTAGAATGGTGCCAAGTGCAAAGTAATACACCTGGGAAAGGGGAACACAGCTACACCTAATAACAAGTTCTCAAGTGGGCAGTAGCACACACAGGCAAGGTTTGTCAGACTCACTGTGAACAGTTCAGAGAGGATGACAGGGCTTAAGAGTGGAACAGAGTTCTAGTGAAATGCAGTGAGGGATTAAACAGACAACACCTTCTTGGCTTGAAAAAGATGCAACCATGGAAGTTTTTCATAAAAGAACATAGAAATCATTATGCATTTGTAGAGGCTTAGGTGGAGTAACTATTTATTTTTGTATCTCCTATATATTTTTCATAATAAAGGAAATATGAGGAGTCCAATGAAATAGCTTGGAAGTGCATTTATAATAAAGGAAAGGAAGCACATTTTCACACAGCACACAATTAAATTGTGTTGTGCAGCACCACAAGCTAGAAGTTACTATTTTCAGAATGAAACTAGGGAGTCCACAGATACAGTCATTACTGACTATTAAATTTGGGGAACTTGCAGTTTAGGAAGACCCTGGTCACCAGTGCTCCCAAGATAGAAGAAGGCCAAGCCAAGGAAATTATGAGTTCCTTGGAGTGTTTCAGTAAGAACTGGCTGTCAGGTAAAGGTGAAGACAAAAAAATGGGTTGGCTGACCATCGGAGTAACTGATTTCCCACAGGCTTATATTGTTTTTGCACTCCATGGAATTTTGTATCGGATTGAAATAGCCTCTGTATTCACTTGTTAAGATTTCACCTACCAATTTCTCTGAGGCAATGACTACTGTCTTGCAGTTTCAGCTTTCCGACACACACAGGTCTTCAAGAACAAATTCAAAACCAAGGGAAAACTATCCCAGGATCTAAAAATAATCTCATCTTCAACGGACATAAACTCTTACAAATTGGCATGAAGTTAGACTTAAAAATAAAAGAGCTAAGGCCAGACATATGTCAAGAAAGAGAGAAAGAAGTAAGCAGAGCTATATTAGCAGGTCTTAATTATCCCACTTTTGGGAAGTTGACAAATAACAACAGTGCAAGGGCCATTATCAAAATATGACAAAAAGCAGCCTCAAAACTTGTGAAGAGTTGCACACAGCATAGTTAGGCACACAAAGGCTTCATTCAGGCTTTGTGGGCTTTCACTTTCCTACTCCTTTCACCCCTTTGGCTGTAGCCTGAACACCACGATCCACATCCTCATTTCATACATGAGAATATAGCACAACTCCCTTGTGGTTTCTTCCCTGTCAGTTTGTCTTTGCTGTAACTGAGAGAATCTAATGAAGAAAATTCCCAAGGCTGGATTTTGGCAACACCGGGAACATTACTGGGAGTACTTGCACACCAGCAGAACTAACATATGTCATGGTTTCATCAATGCTGTAAAATGTGACAAGATCCAAAGTATTTTTTGAATAACTGAATCAGCTGCTCAGATCATTGTAGGACTGACTGCAGATCAAACCATATGCAGAAACAGAAGACTTTAATGCTATCATTGGGTCCTCTACCCTTGTTTTCACTCTGATTTTTTCCATTTTTTTATATTGGACAGTTGTTGATGTATAACATACTATTTCTAGTTAATTCTCAAAGCTAATTACTGGATCTCCTACATAGTGCCCTTCAGACATGTTACTGGGATTATAAACTTCTATATAAACTTCAGATCCATCATTATCATCATTACTGGAGGGAGAGGTACTGAAAACCAGTAAAACCAGTAAAAAATATAACATTACTGGAGGTTCCACTTGATTTCTGAGCAGTGGAGAATGAGGGGAGCCGCTGTGCACCACCACAAGACCCACAAGACTCAAGCCTCAGGACTGGATTCCAGTAAGATGTTGGATCATCTGGAAAAGGAGGAAAGCTGATCAGCTAATTGTTCGTCCTGATATCCAGCCACATGTCACAACTCTCACTGGTGATGGAAGATAAGAAGGAGAAAACACGGACGTTCAGGACAAAAATCTAATTTATTGAGGCTACAGATCTAATTAAGGACCAGCCATATCTGGGATTTGAGGTGAATGTTAGAGAGGCACAAAGCAGTTCCTGCATCTGCTACAACTCTTTCATCCAGACACTCCTGTTGGTGCAAATTTTTTCTTTACTTACAGTTTGTTTCTGAATATATTCTATATCATCCAGTTCAGACCTTGAGAAATTATTTTAACAAAACGTAAACAATGTTGTTATTTATGGCATGGAGAATTTATCACAATATAATAATGGTAGATATACAAGAGCTGGCACAGGGTAAAATAGCTTTTCCTTATCCCTTAATGGCAATGTTGTCTCCAGATAAGTACCTGTGAGAGCCCTGAGCACAGCAAAATGTTTGCTGAACCCCAGAATCTCCTTACAGAATTGCCAGTCTTTCTTAACTGAGTGGAAAGTCTCCTGTGAACTTTTTCAGAATCACACAGTCAGATCTGCTTTTCTTCACCCAGGTGAGTCTGGGGTGCTGTTACACCCCTGAAGTTTGAAGCAAAGCTCTTATGACATACCACCAGTCCCAGAAACTCCTGGGGTTTTGTGGTGATGGTTTATCTCAAAAGCATCAGCCTGGCTAAGTCTAGGCATGCTCTGCCACTTCTATGCACTGCATCAGGTATTTTACTTGGGCCTCCCTGATGGCACATTTTTCCATTTCACAAGGCATTTTTTCTTTGATCTTCTCAAGCATTTGATCTCTCAAGGTTTGACTGAATGGTTCCACTGACAGACACTACAACAAAGCTAATTCTGTTTACCTAAAGGCCCATCTCTGTGTCTCTGCAAGGCACCAAGTGGCATCTGAATTCCAGGAATGGGGAAAAAGAAGTTCTACAGGCCCTTCTCAAGGGCCTTCTCAAGGTAGTCCTTTCTTGAGTTGTCTGTCTCACTGTTTGTCAGGTCAACAAGAGTTTGTGTATTTAGCATTTTTGACTTTGGACAAGTGTAAAGCATGGCACTGCTGTATGAAGGAAGGATATGTCCAATCAGTACAAACACAGATTCCTCAGAGGTCTGTGCACTTAGCAAATAAAACAGCAGTTTATTACACCCCAAGCTTTCAGTTGCTGCTACTGTGAGCACAGGTATGCCTAGAAAACTAGCAAGAAAAGCAACTGGGATGGAAAGCTCTTAAATTTTTGTTCTTTGGCTCACCAGATGCGGAAGTTCTGTGTATTCCTTCTATCAAGAGTACCTTGAAAGGACTTTTTCATTTGCAGGAGTCTATCAAAAACAGAAATAGTAATGATGATCTACAAAGACAAGCAAAAACTATTTGGATACAGAGAGATTTGTGGGGGAAAAAAAAAAGAAAAAGAAGTGTCATGTAGGAAGGAAAAGATAAAATTTTTCAGTTTCACACAACTGAATCACAATTCAGTTCTAGTACTGAAGAAGAAACACACGAACAGAGAAAACTCAACTTTTGTGCTGGCAGGAGCTTTCAGATCTTGTTGTTATTCTCAAAGACCCACCATCTCTGGAAGTCAAGTATCAAAGCAAACTAGATTTCTGGCCACCTGGTTGTGAAAAAAAGCTCACAAATAGATCCTGACTGTATTCAGAAAACTCAAGAGTCACTCAACAAAGAGCACTTGTTTGAAAAAATGTTGGGCTTTATGGTATTCCAGTATTTGGAGAGCACGAATTGCAGTTCCCAATGTATCAGATCTAATATTAGTCTTTCAGCAATATTCATCTTCTCTAGTTCCCTGAGGAGCTTGAAGGGCATGAAGCATATAACCAGTTTCAAAGAGTTCTTTGGGCAAAGTACATTAACACAAACATTTTTTTTAGATGCCTCTGTTCATCACATTTTCAGCATCAGGCTTTGGTTTGTTATAATTATATGCTTAAGCAAGATTAGTATTTTTTCAGAAAATTGCATCTCTTCATCCACAGGCAACAGTACCATTAGCTCCTCCCTGGTGGTAGATAAGAAAAAGAAAATACAGCATAGTTCTAGAAGTACACTATTTGCAGCACAATTAACATAATGATGCTGATTCTGTCCTCCACAAACAGCTCTCTTATTTTCTCTTTACTCACATGCAAAGCTAAATACTTACTTTATTCTGATATTTCACCACCCACTTCTAGCTTATTTCTGAATACTTAGATAATATCAGAGCTTCTCCAGTGAATATAGTTTCTTTTCAGAGCTACAGAGAAAGTAGGTTTTGGTCAAGAGTTCACCTAATGAATGGCCATTTCAGTAATGAATAGACTCTTGCACTGAAAATCAGCTTTGTCCAGTATTTACAATTTCAGTACATCTTAGCTCCCCAAACTCTGAAAACAAAGTTAGAGAACATGTGCTTACTAAGCCTGGCTAACATCTGTCTCCTGGGTAATGAACCTGTGCAAAGGACCCACATCCATTATGAAAATAAATCTTTCAAATTCAAGATAGGATGATTGATAGTTTGTTAAAAACTAAACAGGCTATTTTTCTGTTCTGCAGAACATCACAGTCCAATAATAACAGTGACCTAAAAATCCCCTTGTCTTTCACCCATTTAGTTTGAAATCAACTTTCTTTGGTACCCCAGACCTCTCATAGAAATTCATATTCTGAATCCTGCAAGCAGATGAAGCCCAGATGCCAACTGTATAGCACTTGAGACAGACAAAACCTCTTTTTCAATTGCACTTAGCACTGTAACACCCTGGAAAGGAGCATAATAATATTATTAAAGAGCACTGATTGCTACTGTCAAGCATTCCAAAGTCTTAACTTCTTTCCATCGCCTCCTACAAGTTTGTAAGGTGAAGAAATACAAAGACAAAAATGTGCGGCTTTGATGTTGCAAGGCTGTAACTGAATCAGTGACCCAAAGTTCAAGAGGTCATTGAAACAAAAGAGAGAAAAGAAGGAAAACAAAGGCCTGTTCACATGAAACTCCAATTCCACGCTTTCTTAATGAGTTCTCAGAACAGCCTTAACATCATTACTGAATTGTGAAGAAAACCCACCAAATTATTACGACAATTTAAAACATAATAGACTAATTGCAACTAAAGTAATGACTCCTTAGCATTCATATGGCATATTACCAGAGGACCTTAAATTCACAAATAGAAAATATTTTTTTACTAATCTTGATTTGATTATTATCCCTTAAATTCTTGGGGGAATTTAGGCTGCAATTAAATTCCAATTTCCTACTATGAAAAAATGGAGAAGGATTATCATGTTATTCACTAGGATATTCTCAGTTATTATCAATATGTTAACTTATGGATTGTAAGTGGTGTTTTAAAATGCAACAGGTTCATAAATTTAAAAATAGCTATAAAATTTTTTTCAAATTATGTCTGCATCAGATCCCATACTCTTTAAATGATCTTGACCACATATGATAAAGGAAGTCTCAGATTGTTTCCAGATTCTTTATCGATACAAAATTTATTTTTTGGTGCCACATAAAACTTTATGTGCAGAATTTCTCATATCAAATCCAAGTTCATGTAGTTCTTTAAAAATGAGAACACAGAAGTATTCTGTATTGCCAAATTAGTTCTGCAATTTTTAGTACAAATAATGACTCGGAGACATGAAAGAGCTCAATGCATTTCCTTTTGACATGGGTAGATTTTATGTAGTGATGCATCTTACTCGTGCCCCAACTATCAGAGGGATTGAGGCCCCACTACAGTGGGTCCTGTACAGAAGCCAATATAGTGTTGGGCGCAGTGTCTTTTAGGACAAATATCTCCTGACTGAAAAGATGTTACCTCAACATTGCTGACTTCACTGTCATAGGTAAATAACCGAGCTAATTTTGCATCCCTGTGGGAAGCAGGACAGCAACAGCACTGTGGAGCTCCATTCAAGGTGAATTATATCATTTCATGTGAATGCAGATAGCACCTCAACTTGGTGGAAGTTAAAATTATAGTTTAAGTGTGAGACAAGAAAAATAGCAAACAATGCATGAATCCATAAAGAACAGCCCATGGAAGCACACATAGTGTGGCAAAACAGTACAAACTGAAAAAAATGGGAAAGAATGTACATGGGAAGGAATGTAATAAACTAAAAGGATTACAAGAACATGTAAACACCAGCAGGGTGTGTATGCAATGCAGATAAAAAGGAAAGCACTAGTTACATGAGCAACTGAGATAAATTTTCTTGAAGATCAATGGATAAAACAGCAGCAGATGAACTAACTGCTAGCTTGAAAGCAAAATGAACACTGAGCCCTTCTAAGCTGGACACAGATGCACAAACCAGTCTTGTTTCACTGACAAGGTTTTTGAAA
>JAWWEW010000088.1:60378030-60396086 GCA_035583185.1 Anabacerthia variegaticeps | reverse complement strand
AAACACCCTCTCTGGCACACACTTCCTCGGGAGGTGACTGATGACCCCAGTCTGTCAGTGTTTAAAAGGCCAACACCCTTAATAACTTTAATTTTTGGTCATTGCTGAATTAATCAGGCAGTTGGACTAGATGGTCTTTGTAGGCACTTTCCAACTGAACTATTCTGCATTTAAAATTTTCTTTGTTATTGCATCAAAAGAAATTTAAAGAAACCAAAATTTAAAATCAGTGTGGGTAAAATGTTGGATTCTGTTACAGACACAAGAATTTTAGTGCAGGAAAGCAAACACATATTTTTCCAAAGGTTTTTAATGGGCAGCAAAAATATTTCAGAAACAGGGACTTTCAATACAAAAAGCAGTGGCTGAGCATTTTAACTGTTTTCAAAGTGAAATTGTACACATGCACGTATGTGACAGATCCACAACCCTCCTCCAGTGACAGTCTTGCTTGCTCTGAGAAATAAAGTCTTGGAAAGTACTAGGATCAATTCTAAGTAGTGACTGTTTTCCTAGGATAAGCAAAAGAAAATGCATCTTGCTACATTCCCAGTTCTTCGTTGATATAATATTTACTTCAGAGTGTAAAAAAAAGATCCTATTTAAAAACTGCTAGTTAAGGGCTCTCATTTTCCAAACCATGTTAGTTAATGATTGATGCGGTGGCCAAACATAAGCCCAAGAGTGCTTTGCTGAGTAGGATTTTACACACAGAAATAGAGTGTCAGTCATACCAGCTGCTGACCAGTTACTCTTGCGGCAAATATGTATATTCCACCTAATTGCATAATCTTTTTTTTTTTTTTTTAAACACATGTAAACTCAAATCTCAGACTGAAATAGCTCTTGACTGGAGGACATCAAACTGTTCTGCAAAATATCAGTTGATGCAGCTGTGCTAGTTAAAGTGAGAAAGTATTCTGAACTTGTAAGACTTTTAGCATGAGCTCTACAGTTCAGCTTTTAAAACAATTCCTTTGAATTCATTCTTGGACAAGCTGATTCAAAGCTATTATTGACTTTAGTGTTATCTAAAGAAAACATGCTCAATATATTTTACCTTTGATCTTTCTGAGGAGTACAGTACCATCCCTCTCTGTTAGTGCGGCCTAGTACAATCCAAAATCACACATAGATTATGTGCAGTGTGCATCCAATGTCAGCCAAGTTAAAAACAAAAGCAGCAATTTTGGATTGGTAAATTCTGTATTTTAAGAATGACGTACAATATAGAATTATAAGTACAATGTGCACAAACATAATTGACACAAAACTAGTTATAGTATAGTAGATATTCATGAAGGTTCATGGAATCATTGATTCATGCCAAGTTGCAGAAGCATGATCAAGTCAGGTGAGCAATCAGAACAACCAGATTAAAAATTCAGAATTTTTAACATTCCCCAACAAGATTTTTTTTTCTCCTTTTCCCTGTATCCATTCTCTTTTTCCTTCTCTTATAACTATCTACTTATTTTCTCCTTGCCTTTCCTACAGCCTACAATATTTTCTTTTCTTCTCTAATATCTTTGTTAGGAGAACAAGGTAGTGCTTTGTGCCATGACACCTTGGAGAACTCCCTGTCGTGTCTTTATTTCATCCACAGTGTTATGTCTCAAGAGAGGGAAAGAGGACGTAAAGGGAGAGGAGAGGGGTAAGGGCTTTCATTTGTTTGCAGTTTTGCAGACTTATTCCTGCCCCCTTCTTTTTTCCCTTCCCTTCCTTCCCCCCTGCCTCCCTCCCTCCCCATCGACACTTAAAAAAATCATTCCCATTCATGTTGTGTGAGCACACACGCTGGGAGAAATTACAGGGGCTCTGCTCCAGATCGCCTTGACAACTTCAAGGCATCCCTGTTGGTGGGGACCGGTGGCACAGCAAAGTTTCCCAGGCCCCCTGGGGAAGGGGAGGGGAGAGGAAGAGAGGAGGCAGAGGTGCTGGAGCCAGCAGCGTGGGGAGGAGAAAGCAGCGAGCGGGATGAAAGGGCCACATACATCTCCCGTGGGACAATGGGGGTTTTGCTGGCTGACTGTGAAAAGGCACACTGAGGATACAATGCTCTGTGACACATGAAAGCTTTGGGGACCCTTCCAGAGTCCTATTCAGTTCTAAGAAATCTAGTCAACATCTTAAAATGCAAAGAAAACAACCCACTTCATTTTCACACTTTTTAAAAAGAGATTTAAAAATATTTTTTAGAGATACTTCTTTCTTGTGTGTGTATTTTGTTTTTTGGTTGGTTGGGTGTTTTTTTTGTATGCTGTGAGCTTTTGCAGTCCCCTCAGTTCCCATTAACTGCAGTGGGAGTGAAGGCTGCCCAGCAGCCCCCCAGTAAGGGCTCTCAGAAGTGAGCACTCGCTTCCTCCTCATGCAGCTTTTGTTCATGCTTAAGCCTGTCATCCCTCTGCTTTGAATACTTTCTGCTATACATGCCATGAGCAGTTATAGCCCAAGAAGAGAGGAATTGCTGTTCCCTGTGTTCAAGCTGAGAAATAATTTATATATGATAGCAAGAGCAGGAATGACACTAAGTGAGGCAGAGTAAGGAGCCATGTAGTCACAGCCGGAGTGCACAACAGGAAACCAGGCTGGAAAGCAGCTTACAAAGACAAGAACATGACTCTTGCTCCCTGACACACCACTTGCACAGTCCCAGAATCAGTCCAAGAAAGAAACAGGATCACAAGCTCTAATCCTCCAACATAGCAATCTTTATTGGCAAGATATTCCCTACACTGACTCCCAATGATTTTTGGAGCATAGGAGACTCAACTTAGTATCAGATGTGGAGTATGTAGAAAAAAGATCAGACTTGGTTAAAGCACAGGTACGTAAGTCTGTGAATCCTCTAAGACTCACAGTGCTCAGCCTCTGCTTCTGAATCTACTCTGTGTCAAGGGAACTGACTGATTCAACATCTGTGCATTTCCAAACATTCCTACCAAACCGTATATGTCAACCTTCCATGGTCAGGATGTGAACTGAGTTTAATATTGGTCTTAGCGAAAGTGAAAAAATACATAGACCAGTGTAACTACTTTAGAAAGAGCAAGTAAGAACACACACAAAAAAAAGACAATTAAACATATAAAGGTGAAACTGACTGGACTAGTATGCAAGCATTCTTTTTTCATTTTGTAAATTATATTTCATCATCATTTTCACAGTAGTACTTTAAAAATAAAATTTGTAACAAATGCTATCTGAGATAAACATGGTGCAATTCAATAGCAGATCTTTATCGTTGTAAAAAACTATTTATTTTTTACATTGTTTAATAATATTTGCATTTTGTGTTTACATTATTTTGGGGATTCTAAAAAACACCCTGATCTTCCGTCCACCAACAAGAGGGCTACAGAACTTGTTTGTAAAGATAAGAGAACTAGTTATTAGTTACTAGTATTTACTATTTTCCTCACAGAATTTCAAAACATGAATGTAAACTTACCGTGAACGTTACCATCCAGTTTTACAGATGGAAAAACTGAGCAGAGAAATGAAGGATCAAGTACTTCAAACACTGGGTTTCCATTTTCAGTTTCTTACTGTACCTGTAACACTTTGTTCTACAACAATGGCACACAAAACCAAACAATTTGGGGTGTGAGCCTAGTGATCTCCCTTTGCAATTCCGTTTGTGGGTACAAATCTTACTGACTCTCATGTTTTCTGCCAAAAGGACAGACAAATACTAGCTGAAATGAAAGGGTAAGTATGAAGCACCTGATGGTTTTATACTTTGAAGATTCTATCAGACCCTAGAACACAGTCTTGATCTAAGTTACATCAGTGACTAGAGTACTCTTACTGTAACTCCAGTAGCATGTATTTCTTCCCTTAGAAGACAGACAGACAGCTGATTTATCTATAATGATTTGAGAAAACATGTAGTTTTGCCAGGCCATGATTCTAGTTTTATATTTCCATATTATTTACATTCCTTATGCTTTATTTTAAATTCTTTATCCTCTGAGACAGACAGCCAGTGCAGAAGGTGGACAAAATCTTTATTTTGTATGTTCAGCGATGGCATCTACATGTATGTGTGGGCTGTCCATAGAAACTTGGATTAGGCTGTTCCATATAGGAGTAGATAGTAAAGCAAAGAAACCCTTTTCTGACCTCTTTTTTCATTCTGCATTTTGAAAGCTTAATTCCAACAAGAAGCATCAGAAGTGCTTTAAGACAAATGGCACATCCCCCCAAACAAATTAAGGGGAAGTAATTGACTTATTGAAATTTTAAGGAGAAGGAACAATGGGGCATTTTAAGTAGAAGGAACACTACCTGCACCTGCTGGAAAGAGAAAGAGCACAGAAAGCTGTAACTCTTAAAATAGAAATTTATGTCACAACAAGCAATAGGGGTGGGATGGGAAGAGAGTATCTGTATGAACTGCAGCAGAGACAGCTTGCCTTGGGTAGCCCTCAATACACTGGTCACCGAAACTCTTCCCACAAAGTGATTTTCACCATGCTTAGTTTATACTCTTTACTCACAACTGTATCAGGTGAATGTCATTGTGCTTAAATTTACTAGGAATTGCTGCCCTGGATAGTAAAGCATCAGGGAAGATGGGAGTCCGAGCAGTAGTCTACTACATGAGCACTACGATCATTGCTGTACTGATTGGTATAATCATTGTGGTCATCATCCACCCTGGGAAAGGTACTAAAGAAAACATGCACAGAGAAGGCAAAATTGTGCAAGTGACAGCAGCAGATGCCTTTCTTGATTTAATCAGGTATGACTATGATATTGCACATTTTCTGTACCAGTAGCAATGACAGTAATATTTAGATTCACAGAGAACAAAAGTAGAAAATTTTAGACAGTTTACTGCGTGAAGTTGCCAAATTTCTTTCAACTGTGTGATACCAATATCTCTAACCCCTACAACACTACAAAATGGATTTATTTTCAAAACAAGCTGTTGCAGGGGAAGAAACTGCTTTTAATATACAAAGAGAGATTTTTTGCTTTCGCGCACAAAAGAAAGACTTCTGTTCTGCTATCTGCATGGGTCTTTTTCCTCCTTCCATAGCACAATCCTTATTACCAAATTGCTTTGCTTTTCTTTACTTCCAACTTTCAACAGTTTTCTCACTTCACTTGAATCCCTAATTTAGTCATTCATTTGAATTTTGAATTGTAGCCACCAGTCTGGGTGCATCTACTCAACTTGCTAAATTGTATGAATGGGAAATAAATTCCAGGAACAGGCAAGTAAGATGCTTGAAGTAGAGGGACACAGACATAAAATCTTGTTTTCTCCTTGCTCAGAGACTCTTTTATAGAGCTAATATGTCACAGATGTATTTCAGGGAGTAGGAAAGCTGAGGTTTTGAACTCAGGAGCTTTTCCACAGGTAAAGCCACCAAAATTTTGTGTTCCACTAACCCATTTGGAGAAGCCAGAGACATGGAGACAGGCCTCCAAGAGTCATGCTGCCAGGAAGGGGGACTTCAGAAAGACCCATGAAGAGGTTTGCACTCAGATTCCTCAAGATTTATTCAGTTAGGCTGCTTCTAATTCCCTCAGAAATGCACCATTCTGGAAAGAAAATAAACAAATGCCCATCTGTAACAAATGTACACACACATATATAATTATATGTGTATGTGTTATCATTGTAGAATACTCAAACTTAAGAAAGATTCATTTTTTAATCAAAAGACTAAATAGAGTGATGAATGTCATGAAGTACTAGGCTACGTTACTGCAAAAATTGTTTGAGAACTAGAAATGCATTACATATTATTAAATTATTCATTGACCTAGATTCATAAATCATTAATAAATATGAAATTAAAAGTCAGCACCATCCCACAGAGCTTTGTACATTTGATAATTTAGCTAATATACTCCTCCATAATCAGACCTGCTGTACAATACTGGATACAGAGATTCCAATTGCCAGGATCTATCCAAACCTAATACATTTTGTCTTGATAAGGATAACCAGGCCAATGTTCTATGCAAAGCTCTATTCAGTGACCACACTATTACATGTTTGTCTTAGGATTCCTTTAAAAATTAGCTGGTCAATTCTTTTATTAGCTGTGCCCTTACTTAAGGTATTACTAGAGTATTATCACTTATCATGTTATTTTGTTTCTTTTTCACAGAAATATGTTCCCTCCAAATCTGGTGGAAGCTTGCTTTAAACAGGTAAAATGTTTCATTATTTCCAAATAAAACATAACAAAGTAAGAAATTGAAATATAGTAGCATTTGTATTAGGATTATCACTTACTTGTGCTTGTAGCAGAAAGACAATTTATGTATGCTGTCAGCAGTCAAAAAAACCCCAAAGTAAACCAAACAAATATGTGCTTTATTTTCAATCATATAGAGACAATAGCACTTGCTATGTGAAGTGAAGAAAACACACCTGGCTTGACAAATCAAAAACCAAGTTTTTTTCAAAATGTCAAATCCTTAGCAGGGTTCACTGAAGTCAATAGAGAATTTGCTTTTCAAAAACAGTGTTATGTTAAACTGGGAGATACTGAGGTGTACACCATCTGCACAAAGACTGGAAGACATTCAAGAATGCCATGTGGGAAACATGCGTAGGTTCGAAACAGAAGGGAAAATTTTGTGGACATTAATAACAAAAGCAAACGAGGGGACTTCCTGTTGTCTATGGTATGAGTGCATAGGAGTGCTTTTTCTATGTTGCTTCCCAAATTCTTCTGTCATTATCCTGGTCTTAATATTAGCTCTTCTACAGTAATAGTAGCTAGTTACATTCTTTCTTTAAAAAGGATATTGTAGATTCAGTGAAACATGTAACATGTGTTTCCACAATCTAATTTCTTCATATTGTCCTCCCTGATATTATTCACCAGATACTGCTGTAGTAATAAAAAAAAAAAAAAAAAAAAAAAAAAAAAAAAAAAAGCTGAAATGTGGAGGTCAAGAAGAAAGAGGATAAAATAGACACTTTACAAAGTCCAGCTGAGTTACATCTTGCAGAAGAATTGAAAAGAAATCGTAACATTATCTTTAGTTATATAAACAGAAATGAACAAAAAGCAGTGACTTCCTGCATTAAAGATTTCTAGATTAAAGATTAAAGAGAAACCAGACCCAGGTCCAAAATTAATAAATGCTATTCGTCTGTCTTCAGCCAGGATGTTGATGGCCTCAGTACAGTGATGCAGAAGAGCAATATGGAAATACAAAAGTTTATATCTAAAATAAAATTCAAAGAATTTAATGTAATAAGCTACAGGAATGATACGATCTTTATCTCAAAATAACAAAATAATTAGGGCATAAAGTTACAGATCTAGTGGCAAGTATTTTACATAAATCTCTGAAGCTGGGAAGCTTTTATCTAGGGCTCCTGAAAGCAATTAAAGTGTCTTTCAGATTGCAGTTTCAAAAAGATTTGGGATTTGATTTAAGCAGATAACAAACCATTAGTTTGATCTTGGTTATACTAAAGGATACTTTTTAAAAAACAACAAACAAAATAAAAAAAACAACAACAAAAATAAAACCAACCCCTCCCCCCAAAAAAACAACAAACAAAAAAACCCCTCAGGTTTCTGAAACATAGATTCTACCATCCTTCTTCCCCAATATTCCCAATTGCCTCTTATTTTTCTTTGTTTTGGTTTGGGTTTGGTTTTCATTTGGGTTTGGTTTTGTTTTTGTTTTTGGTTGGTTGGTTGTTGGGTTAGCTGACCTTTTTGGGGTTTTTGGTTGTTGTTGGTTTCTTGTTTCATCCTTTTTGCTTTGGTTTGATTTTTTTGTGCCAAAGAAGGGCAATGTCTTTGGACATCTGACTTTAAGGAGAAGTTTTTAACATGAGGAAAGTGAAATAGTTGAGCGGGTCATAAAGAGTATTGTAAGAATTTTAAAATGTATGGAGACAGCAATGGGAGTTGCTGGAAGACTGGGCATACTTCAATTGATATTGGTATGAGTGACATTGTCATAAGATGCACACAATGAAATTAAGAGATGACAAGAAAGTCCAAGCACTTTGTATTGAGATCTGAAAAATGCCACAGAAGGTGGTGTGTCCCTGGCACACTGTAAGAACATAAAGTCACAGCAACAAAGTGAATCAGCTCTTACAGACTCTGGCATGTTTGGTTATCTCTTTGTAGCTCTTCATCACATGTGAAACAAACATTTAGAATTTAACAGTAATTTCTGCTTTGACATGGCGAGTTATTAACAAAAAGATGAAAAAAAACCCACCTTCCTCTAATTCAGTTCTTGGATATATTAGGTGACAGAACACCAAGACAGGAACTAAAGCTGGAGGAATAAGCCCATCTAGAATACTCAGTATATTCAGGTTTTTTGTTCATAGAGTCATACAAAATTAACACAATGAAGAGAGGAGTTGTTTGAGTTATCAAAAGAACACAACATATAAAGCAAAAAGAATACTGATCTAGAAACTATACAGATACAAAACCGAAGTGGCAACAGAGCTGAATAAGATAAAGAAAAATGTTTATACAAAAGGAAATAGAAGTCAGTATTACTGAGTTTAAAATGGGAATTAGTAAGGTTTTTAACCTTCCATTACTTCAGGCTGAGGTCCTGGAAAAATCTTTAATTAAAAGTCATAGGAGCACCTCAACAGTTTTATCATACAGCTTAAAAAATCCTTTTGATAAAGTATCCTACAGCAATAGGAAACTTGATTTGGTGACTAGCAGTTCTAAAGTAATGCTTTTAATTAAAGATGTCATGCAGATTCTGTTTACATTAAGTATGTTGTATTTCTCATGTGTTTTACAGCTTAAAGGAAATTCTATAAAGTAGTTCAAAAACAGGAAATGTTTAATGAAAGTTTCTTGTGACATTCAGCAGCAGCTATACTTACCTAAGTACCAGGATTTAAATCTGTCATAGTGATACTATTAGTTTTTCAACTCGGTACCCAAGAGTTTTAGGTAAAAATTATTTTGTTACAGTGGATTTGTTGAACTAAAAACTTAGTTTACAAGTATGTGTGATATTGGTGGGTATCCAGGTGACTTTGTACATTGACTCCATTACTTTTTATTCCAAAAATTTCCATCCATTTTTTCATATGTGTCTCGGAAGTCTTCTGAAGAGGGATGATCCATCTGGCACTAATCTGGTTCTGTAACAGGATGTTTGCTGGGCCAAACACAAAACGCACCATATGTATACTCATAGTTGTCCACACTCAAAGATGTAACACTGATCTACAGCTTTACCCACCTGGAAACCACCTCCTGAATATACATTCAAAATTCGCTTCACATGTTTTGGTAGATTAGATGTGCACGTTTTGTCTTACACCATCCTTAGGCAGGTTCTTTCCTGATGGAGACTTGTATTGGAACCCACTGGAAGGTGCAAAATGAAATGGAATTGTGTGGAGTAACTAAGGTGGGAAGGTCTTCTATATGGAGCTGGGAAAGCTTTTATAGGAATGTTGCTGAGAGAAGAAGAGTCATGAAGGAAGACTGGGACCTTAGGACATATCATAGATCTTCCTAAATTTTCTACTGTTCCTCATTCAGTTGTTTCGTCCTTTGGATACCCTTTCCTGGTTTTACTTTCCTAACAAGTCTGTGAGGTAAAGCTGCCTCCCCTTGCTATTTCTTCTCCTTCTTCACACATTTTCTTTCCCAGAAGATGTTTCCCTTTTTCTGGTCACTGGGGGCTTCACCTGACTGCCATGGCTTTTCAAAGACGGTGGAGAGTGGTTTGGCAACACCAGCCAGTTCCCTGCGGGCCCTGGGGTGCATGTTGTCAGGTCCCACAGATTTCCATTCAGTTTCATTAGGTCATTTCAAACCTTGTCTTTGCTTACTGTAGGAGGGACTTTGCTCCTCCAAATTCCACCTGAAGATTCAGGGACCTGAGAGATGTGGGAAACCTGACTTCCAGACAGTGAAGGCTGAGGCGAAGAACTCATTGAGTACCTCAGCTTTCTCAGACTGATTGTTAAACAGCAGATTATTAATCCAAACAACACACTTCCTGATGCTGGTTATTTCCATATGCCATGTGTTGCTACCTTCACTATGCACTGATCATATGAGGCTTTTGTGATTGTTATCAGTAACAGGAGAATCTGAATCGACTGACTGCAGATAAATATTCCACATTTACCTAAAACTACATTACCTTGTTCAAAATTTCCTCTATGCCCCTACATTCACTTCCAGTTTAGGGATGTCTGAAGAAATCTTAGATAAATAATTTTCAGCTCTGGCCATTATTTCCCCGTTTATCTTTCTCTGCTAAATTCAAACATGCTGTCTAGCCTGGGGCAGAGCAGTATTAAGCACTCTACTTCTTAAGCAGATAATGCTTTTTAACTGTTTGTTCTTCTTTCTGTGCTCTGGGGTGTCTATTAAAAGACAAAAGAAACATGAGTGAACTTGGGAAATAAAGAGAAACAGAATCAGTAATAATTTGGGGAGGGTCATTCTGCTGTAAATAGGTGAAATTTGATGCTATCTGATGCTTTAAAAATTTCTTCTGAGCTATTTTTAATTACATATTCTTTCCTAAACTAGTCTTTATCAAGGGGATTGGAAGTGTTAATCATGCATTCAGAAATTCACACTTACTGATATATGCTGCCTATTCCTCATGATAATTTTGGCTAGTTGAGATATATTGTGACTTGTGTCATCAGCTCCTCTGCAGAAAATTTAGAATGCTTTCAACACATGTCCATAAAGAAAGCAAAGAAAAAAATAATTAGGAGGATGGAACATTACTGCCATCTTTTCATTTCTTTTAATATTTTAGGGTTGAATTTAAGCAAACTTATTGCTTTTAGGATCATAATTCACTAAATGTAGCATCATCATACAGATTTAGCACAGACAGTGGTAATGTTGGAGTAAATTATGACAGTCAATTATGAGTTTTCAGAACAGTTACCTGTGCAATCACCTTCTCTGAAAATTATCCACCAGAATGTGCTACTGTCATGTTAGTGTTGATCCTTCAAAAGTCCTCATATATATCCAAATTAGATGGCTGTGGGTATCTTTTATCACCAATGAAAACAAAATAATAATCAAAGTGTAAACAACTGATGCATTATATTATGCAATTAAAAATATATTATTTCATAATGAGCAAATTTAATTAAAATTAATTTTAAAGTTGTTCATTACTGCCAAGTGTTGTAAGAAAAAAATCCAAAAACGCATTATTTTTATATTTTACTTGCAGATAAGATTGTTCATAGAAAGGAAAAATTTTAAATATTTTGCAGCTAAAATTTCACTGGGCAAAAATTTCTCTGTCTGGAGATACAATGTCCCAAATACTCTCAGAAGGGACAGGACTTCAGTGATGTTGTCCTGCCCATCACATATTATGAGTGTGTGGACCTCTAGTCTCTCTTCTGAAGCCATTAATGAACAGTTTTATTTTGTCTAATTTCTTCCATTTCTGAATATTGAGAAGGAGCAAGGATCAGCAGAATCACAATGTGATATTAAGCTGTCAGTCTGAGCTGCATGAACAGCTGATAACTACAATCCTCACTGAGAGAAAGATCTGCTGGAAGCAGGAACATCATTAAAGCTCACAAAATCATCTCTTGCCACCCGTTTTTCTGCAGAGCAGTAATAGTCAACTCTGCTATTCCCTGCTCTATTTCAAAACATTTTCTAACATCTTGGAGATGGTTTTTCATATCCAGTCAATTCCTATAAGCAGTTGGCCTTTTCAGCATTTCAGATGAAAATACATTCTGTGATGATCAACTGATCTTGTGTGTTCCTTTATTGTAATTTGAAAAAACAGTAGTAAGATTAAAGCTCAGCTTACTCTTTTTCCCTTAGTAGGTATTTCCTTTGCATTTTCAGTATTTGGTTTTCCTTCACTTCTTTTGCTTCACCAGGAAACTTCTTATGACTTTTGATAGACAGCTTTGGGCACAAGAAGACAGATACAGCCACAAAGTTCTCCTTGAGCTCATTCAGTATAATGAAAGAAAGATCAGCTGAAGTAAATATTCTAGACCAAATAAAGTTGCTCTTGTTCCTGTTGCTTAGATTACCATTTTGAATCTCACTCTAAATTGATCAATTCTCCACTGTTCTGGAAGGGGTTTCAGAAAGACTATTTTACCTAATAATATTTCTGCATACTTAAGTCTGACAAATAAGGTGAGCCAATAGATAAGATCGACATGTCTGTGTACCAGTCTAGTAGCTGAAATGGAAAAGGACTTTTCTATGTGAGGTCCTAAAATACATATTTTACACCTAAAGAGACTAATAAGGAATTAAAAGAATGTTCCTGCTGTGACACAATTTGAGAATCAGCACAAAATGAAGGAGTGTGCTTATTGCAACCTAAAATTATTCTTAGTGCATGTTTTGAAGGCACAAAACTTCACATGATTGTGCTCTCCCCCCTGTAGAGCCCAAAATTTTCTCAGTCCCCCGTCATGATTGTTGAGCAACATGGCCAACTCCAACCTGATGTGGCAGGAGGGCCACAATCCTCAGGCAAATCAAGACTTCCACCAAAGTAGGAGTGGTTTATGACTTAGTTTGTACAATGCTCCAACAGGCAGCAGCCAAACAGGGAGGCAGTAACATCCAGCACTGCCCAACAGCTGCACCACATGTGCTTTTGACCCAGTCTCATTCCGACAGGTGAGAATGAGATCTGGAATGAGGGTAACAGAGAAGAGTCAGGACCAAGGTGGTTGTGACATGTTAGGGAAAGTGGGAAATGAGTAGGAAATTTCACAGGAAATTAGGTTGTAATTCCAGCCTATATTGAACTCATTAACAGCTTGTTTTTCTACGTTTGTCTATTTTGTATGCTTGCAAATCCAGCATAGTTACACCCTTCAGACATTTGTATTAATGAATTTGCACGTAAGTTTTTTCCTACTAAAAACACTAATAAAAATATACATGTAACATAATTACCGTACCTGTAGATGAAAAAAACAATTAAAAATAAAAAGAAAATAATAAAGGAGTGTGCTAGGCAGTATTCTAACATTCCTGACAAGATTGAATAAAAATGCTCTAGTGAGCACTTATATTACATTTCCATTTACACTCCTAATCCGTTTCTGTCACTTAGAGAGTCAGTCCCATCCCTCCTTCTCTGGCTGTGTAGTTCTAGTCTCAGTGCTTTTTCCCTCTCTAACATTTATCAGTCAGTGAGAGCTGATTCACCTACATAGCCTTCACCCAAAAAATAGCCACGTTTTTTGCTTAGTAACATTTCTGCCAATTCAAGATGTAGGACTGGCTCACTAAGAGGTCAATCGAATTATCACAGGTTGGGTGTGAGTGGGTGAGGCAGTGGAACTGGGCTTTTCTGTGTCAGCCAGCTGTTCAAACAGCTCCATTGATTTCTCTAACTGCAACCCAAATCTTAAAAGATTTTAAGTAAATTTCATTCAAAACTCAAGATTATCTGGCCTTCATGAAAATCTGTTCTGCTACATATTATTTGAAAATTTTTCATAAATGTTTTGTAAGCAAGTTATATTTGATATTCTGAAATACTTGGAGCCTTCAGGGGGATACATCAAATATGTGGAAGCAGTGCATAAAATTATTCCTGTGTGGAAAAAAACCATTAAATCTGATCAGTGTTGAAAAATCATGATCCAGGTTTCCCATCTCTGTCCTAAGTACTTCATTTCACTCAAACACTTTTGGAGTGTGCAGCAGTCTTCAGATATCACTAATGTTGCTACAGCTTTTAATATTTGTCTTTTTTGGGTAGTTGCAAAGGAATAAAAATCCAAAGTTGCTGAATAACCTTGACACCAGCATTCTGCTGTTTTAATGGGATAATTAGCATCCTGAGACATATGAGAAATATTTTACTAGTGATATTTAACGTTCTTTGTGTTGGACAGAATTTAATCAGGACAGAAATATTCAGGATTTATGTTTCTCTTTGGAAAAATATTAGGGGCTGAATGACTGGTTTTCAAAGCAGATATTTAGGACTGTATTGAGATTTTTAAATTGATTTGTCTGTTTCATAGTGGAATCATTTAAAGCAAAATACTTTCCTTAATTAAGAAAAGTGGTGACTTGTACTGCAAAGTAAACTAATGGTTTTACCATAGTAAAGGAAAAAAGAGTTATGTGATACTTAAGTTAGCTTCAGTCTAGATTATTATAATTTGAATAGATGAACAAATAAAAAAGCTCCAGAGCACATGAAAGTACTGTAATTATCAAAAAAAAGACCTATTTACTTAACAGTTGGATTTTTATTTGGGGGCAGGGGGGGTAAAGTAGCAATTTTTGAAAATGCAAGCTTAGAATCAAGAACTTTGTCACAAAACTCAGTAGCAGGACAAATCTGCATCTTTGACTTTGACATATTTGTGAGAAAATGAGTTCTGGAAGTTAAAGGTGAAGATTTGGCTCTTGAAGTTAACATTAATTTTTGTTGCTTTAGGGAAAAACAGGTTTTCATCACAGTACATTTTACCTAGAAATAGTATGCAAAGAATTAAAATGTCCTACAATAGCAACTGTTTATTTAATATGTGATTTTGAACTTTGTCTGCTATGATTCACAGATTTCCTATCTTTCTTTAATTTTTATTTTATCAGTTCAAAACTAACTACGAAAAGAGAAAGTTTAAAGTAGCTATTCCATCCAATGACACATCCACAGTGACTTCCATAGTAAGCAATGTGTCTGAAGCAATGGAAGCCCTCACACGAATGAGAGAAGAAATAGTTCCTGTTCCAGGTTCTGTAAACGGAGTGAATGCCCTTGGCTTGGTGGTTTTCTCAATAAGCTTTGGCCTGGTGATTGGAAGCATGAGGGAGCAAGGTCAGGCACTGAAAGACTTCTTTGACAGCCTTAATGAGGCTATCATGAGATTGGTAGCTCTAATCATGTGGTAAGTGCCTCTTTGATAAATTCCTTTTTAAGTTAGTAACAATATTTTTCATCACAATCAGGCACTGGGTGGCAAGAGTCTGTCTGGCAGAAAGTCAGACAGGCAGATTGTATGTACCTTGTAGCTTTTTTCACAAGTCGGCTCAAGAACTGTGATGCTCTGTGTCAATAATTTGCTCAAACATGCCAACTCTTTCAGTGGATTTTGCTTTCAAAACCAGAAAAATCAGGGTCTATGGCAGAAGTTGCTACACTTACATCTTACATCTTCATAAAGATGACAGTATTATGCTATTTGAGTTTCCTTATATCCTAATCTGACTTCACTAAAGAAAACCAACAAATCTCTCCAATAATCTCATCTCTACTCAGCAAGACCTTGTTACCATCAGTTTCCAACGCAGCTGGCTCCTGTGGCTGTGCTGTGTACATGTATGTCCTTGCGTCACAGCTGTACTGAACACGTACACGTATGTTTCCTCCTTTCTCTACTGGGTTCATTAAGTAAATAAAACAAATACCTTTTCCCTCAAGGTATGAAATCTTCTCAACAATGAAGATTCATTATTTGCCAGGTAGGAAGTTATGAAAAGAAATTATATCTTACTGCCTGCTTTACTACAGAAAGAAACAAAACCCAAATCATCTCCAAAAGCCTATTCAGGAGCACATATTGCAGTACTAGATACAAAGCTAAAAACAAGTGTATTTGCTCCGGTAACTAAAATTCTGTTCTGCTAGATCATATTTATACAAAGCAAAAATCTCATCTTCTTTACAAGCATGCTTAAAATTATAAAGCAGAGGGTGAGAACTGGTAATTCAGATAAATTTCTACATGGATGTGGTGGCTTAAAGGGCACCTCTGATACGGTAGATAGATTTTACTCTGTGATATCTTAGTGTGAGAAGACAAGTGGATGTTTATAGAAATAAGGCAGTACCAAAAGTACCACTGCAGCAGAATTATGTTAGAGTTTTATGCTCAGCACCAGCTTTCTTCACCTCTAGCTATGCTTCCTAATATGGAAAAGCAGTTCATGCCACCTTTGTTGCTATCCCATAAAGCAGCCAGCCTTTGTCATACGGATTTCTTTGTGATAAAGAATGTATTTATGCAGTGCCCCACTGGATAAAATGTAGCATGGCCAGAGGCACCTTGAAATCTCCAGTGGTTATCAGACTTCTGTGTGGGTTCTTTCGCCAACAACATGGGAAACAGCACTGGAGTAGAACTAGGCACTTGGCATAGTCTACAACTACATGGGTTGAGCCGTTGTTCATGCAGAGTTATAACAGAATGGGCTAAAATAACTTTTAAATTGCTCTTGAATTCTGAAGAGCATTCATCTCCCTATGTGTCTGAGAGGCATGTCATACATCTTGAAACCCTTACCAGATCTTGAATCCACTGAAGCCCTTCAGAAACCTTCACTGCTGTGGTTTAATCCAGGTTGAACTGCTAAGAGGGGAAGAGTTAAACTCTTGAGCTGCTCCTGCACAGGAGCATCCTAACAGTGAAATTCTCCATTCATGCACACCTATAAACACAAACAGTATGGGTGAGGGAGGGAGTCTCTACTTTGGTCAGTAATACTGCTTTGATTTCTTATTTGCAGGTATGCTCCACTTGGAATTCTCTTCTTGATTGCTGGGAAGATAGTTGAGATGGAAGATATGGGTGTGATTGGTGGCCAGCTTGCCATGTATACTGTCACAGTTATCATCGGTCTCCTGATTCACGCTGTCATTGTCCTACCTCTTCTATACTTTGTGATCACTCGCAAGAACCCATGGGTATTTATTGGAGGCTTAATCCAGGCATTAGTCACAGCTTTGGGAACATCTTCCAGGTAAAGACAGTATTTTAAAGCCATAGTTGTTTTTTTTTCTTGTATTACTGGTTTGAGAAAAAATTTTGCCTAATGTTTGGTGATCTCTGTATTCAAGTATTCATGTGGGCACTGTATTTCAGTTTCACTGCTATCCAATACTGACTCAAACTCGGCTTTCTATAAGAAACCCTCAACAGAGATTAAATCTGTTTGGTGATGAAAACTATATGGCCAGAACCCTTGTGGCTCTGATTAGTCTTGGTGTTTGATATTTTTAAGTAGCCTGTTATGGCTTGCTCATAAAGGATACAGCTGGTAAAGGATATGCATGGCAAAATGGAGCAGCAAACACGGAAGTTCAGAGGGGATTCTTATTGGCAGCTGGTGCAGTGTGCTCAAAATCCTGATAGCCAGTGATGGATATAGAACCTGCAATAGAAGCACTTTTGCTCTTTGCTGGTGAAGTCGTAGGTAAACCATAAGAACTAAAAATGTTTGCATGTGTGATGAAAGGAAACATTACCATAATTAAATGTACATTTCTATACCACATGGGCTTTCATAAAACACCTTCCATTTTAATAGATTTTAAAAGTGTCTCCTAAAGACAAGTGTTTTAAGTTAGATATTCTGTAATACTAAATTCAAGTCCTTGGTGTTTGGGATTAATTTGAAGGTCTGGGGGAGAAGCAATGGTGACCATTAATATAGAATCTGATTTAGTTTTGTACCACTGAAAAAGCTTTTGAGGATTAAAAATTTCCAACCATATGTTAATGGGAGAGAGGGACAATTACTAACTTCACATTTGACATTTTGATGTCAGTCCTTGCAGATCTGTGGAATGCCTAAAAGAGAAGTTGATTAGAAGTTATTTTTAAAATAGAATAAAACATATTTCAGTCACCATAGTGAAAAGAAAATGAAACTACAGCTTTCGTGGGTAAGAACTACAGTGTTAAGAGGGTATGTTCCAGTTTTTGTATGACATTCCTCCTGGAGTTGATCAAGATTCTCAGCAAGAACCTTGGCTGATGCAAGACAGCATACTGTACTGTGAGTGGATTTTAAAACTATTCAAAATTCAGCTGTAAGAGGACTGTCATCAAAGATATTTTTCTAGCACCATCTTTCACAGCCCTTCTTTATTTTAGTTTTTGTCAGTATTTTATCAATGTTGATAGAGTTTTCAAAGACTTGAGAATCTGGTAAGTAGTTAGCAATGAAGATTTCATTGAGGCAAAGTAATCTGAATTGCTATGTCTTGAAAAACCTCTATACTCTGCTGTGATCAGATGTAGAAATACACAGTCCGGTTTGGTCAGAGTTAACCTTCAT
>JAWWEW010000088.1:60342802-60354270 GCA_035583185.1 Anabacerthia variegaticeps | reverse complement strand
CTTCACTCAGGCAAAAAGAAAAGCCAACAGAAAACCCAAGTGCCTAAATTCCCATAGTTTACCCATAGTTCCTCTTTGCAGCTGACATTTTATTTACTGATATGTTTTAATTCAAGCATGAAAAATTAGTCAGATACCAATAACTTTGTTATCCAGTGACTGACAAAGGCAACAATGGAGCAATTAAATGACACATTGGAACAGGCTCATTAAACAAATATTGCTACCATTTTATTGGCAGCAGTAACTTCATTAAAACTGGTTTTATTATCAGTCAGAGTGAGAGGAAGAAAAGGGAGAGGAGCTGGGAAAGTGAGGTAGAGAATGCAGCACTTCACAGGACATTTTCCAGTATAGGAAAGAATGTAATACAAAATTATATTTATTTTCTGTCAGAGAGTCAGTGCCAAAAATGGACTATGTTGAAATCCACTCAAATGATCAAGAACCTTCTCAGTTCACATCTGAGTAACTTTATAAGGGAAATAAATCATCTTGATTCATCAACAGAGTAACTCCTGCAAAGTGTTGAGGGGACAATAAGATATTGTGCTCTGACCTACACAGGATTACAGGTGTTCCTGCAGGACCTACCTCTAAGTCTCCAAAGGCCACAGGAACTAGTCAACTGCTCACCATAAGGCATTTACCTGAACACATCAGCAAACTAGGAAGGGTTGTGGCCAGATACTGCTGCTGTGCCAGATGCTCCAGCATCCTTTCTTAAGCATAATGAGCTCAGTGTTTTGCATAGGCCCCAGGATTTTCCATGAAACTTTGATTGTCCTCGTGAGCAGTAAATAACCAGCTATTTGAAGACGTTTTTTGCTCATTTCACAGCTCTTCTTTTTTTCTTATTGAGGTAAGTGGCATTTCTAACAGAAGAGATCAGGTGGGGACGATTTCTCTAGGCTAAGGATATGCCCTATCTGAATCTGCAATCAGATGTCTTGAAATTACTAGATTCTCCTGGGGAATATATTTCAGCCAGAAACAGCAAATCTGCCTCAGTCTGAGCCTTTCATGCTCACTCAAGGAAATACCTCGGTCTCTCCCTAGGTTGTTGTTTCCAAGTCATGTTTTCAACCAGAGTTCCCCCACAGAGAAGTTCTTCCACTGCTCATCTGGATGGTCTGTGAAAATCCAGCTTCTGGCACCTACAGCTTTATCAGTTTTATATCATCTGATATGAGAACCGGATGCCACAAAGCAACCCCACCCATCCCTTTCCAGTCTATACATGATTCATGCACGCAGCATTTCATGTTATTTGGAGTGAGAAATCTCTGCCAAGCACAGGTTGGGATCATTTTAATTTCAGAGCGTAATAATTCAGCCAGCATAAAAACACATGAGTCATATATAAAAGGCATGGCTCAGTGAGCAGACCCAGCAGAGCAGGAGCTCTCTGCAGCTCCTATCTATGTGGCTTAGTGGAAGGTTAAATAGCAGTGAGGTGCTAATGTTAATGGCTGGAAATGTGTAGCAATGTCTTGAGAACAAAGATAAAAAGGTTTGTGTGAGAGTGTGTGTTCAATTCATTTCATAAGAGAGCAAGGAGAGAGATGAATGAATGAAAGAAGGGTAGATCAGAAGGACTCAGGTTGATTTGTGTTCTATTGATATAAAGATAGAATCTGAAGGCATACACATCACCAAAAAATGAAGTGATGGAGCTAAGAAGATCTTGTTAATTAAGAGATTAGAATGGTCCAAACATAAAACACCAAGGTCATCTAGAGCCTCACTCGCTTTCAACCTCTATTGATTTTCTTGGGATTACAGTATATATTGTGCTCTCAGAGATGTTTAATCAGCTGTTCTGTTCAAATAATGATTTAAGCATTATTCTGTCCCTACTCATCCACCTCTATACAGGATTGATCCTGTAGGCTGCTTCATATCAGAGAGAATTGTGAGATTGCAAACTAGACAGATAATCATCTTGGGGATCTGGTTTTCTTATTAGAAAACACAAAAAAGAAAACTAAAATCCATGCTGGACTCCATACATATCTGTAGTTACTGCATTTCAGCTCTATGCCTGGCTTTTCAGTTCCATGTCTGACCTCCCTGAAAGATCCTTTGCCAAGACTTTGTGCAGGAAAACATAATTCATACTTTGCATCTAGATCAAGATTATAGTAATATCATTCCTGTGGGCAATGGCAAGCAGAGTTTTGTTCACTGGGTGAACTACAGGCAAATACTCCCTGGGTCCATAACACCTGTAAAGCAAAGTGACTGAGCCTGCCCTACTTTCACCACAGACTGATCTTGTTCAGGTGTTAGAAAGTTCATATGTTGGAAAAGCAAGGTTTATGAGGCTCACAAATAACACAACCTGAATTAGCATAAAAGAGGACTGACAAACCCCTGCTACCACAAAGACATTCATAGAGCCAGGGAGCAGTTTTGGAAAACCAGTCTCATCACTTTACAGCAGAGTGGTAGCTCCTTGAAGAGACCGAGAGAAGATGCTGCCTCTTGCAAATCTGGTTCAACACATCAGAGAATAAGATCTTAGGAAGCAGCTAGAAGGAGCAAGTTTAATTTTACACAAAATGGCAAACCAGAACTCCAGCTTCTCTATATGGGTCACTGTAAAGTGTTTCTTCCAAATCAGGCTTTTTAAGGCATCAAGGATTACTCTAATAATGGTTCAAAGCTGCACCTGGGGGTTTCAGACTGGATGTTAGGAAGCATTTCTTTACTAAAGTGTGGTCAAACAGTGGAACAGGCTTCCTAGAGAGATGATCAGTGCCCCAAGTCCGTCTGTTCCAGAGGCATTTGGGCAATGGCCTTAATAACAGACTTTAACTTTTGATAAACCCTGAAAGTGATCAGGCAGTTAGACTAGATGATCATTGTGGGTGACTTCTAACTGAGCAATTCTAGTCTGGTCTGGTCTAGTCTAGTGTAAAAAAAAAGAGTAGGGAATCCCTTTGATGTACACTTTCTCCAGATTTCTTTCCAGCTCTTCATATGCTTCCAAGGAAAAATATGTCAAAGACAAGTCCAAGGAAGTACCAGGAATGCTACAGAGAGGCTGGTTTTCAATGAGTAGGGACAGATATTTTTGAACTGTTTGAGCACAGTGTAGTCCAACACAATGTATTTCAGATTTCAAACTCTAAGTTTCAGCTTCTCTACTAGGAATTAATAACAGCCAGGCAACATATTTAGAGAAAAGAAGTATGCATATGTCACAGAACAATAAAAATTCCCAGTACTTGCCTATAACTTTCTGTATTACCCAGTCAAATCAAGCCTACATGTGTGCTTCAGATGAAAGGATTCATGTGTCATGTTTCATTCCTTCTTGCTGTTGTCATTCTTTTCTAGCTCAACTCTGGGAATTTTAATGCAACAGAGTAAAGTCTGCTTGCATGGTATAGGGGATCATCCGTTGTGGTTGGGTCCTCTTTATTTCCAGGGAGAATCTCAGGGCACTGGACATGCATGGGTCATGCAATATAAGGGGGAGAAATGGGCAAGCATTGCTCCCAGTGTGTGCAACTCAGTCCATCAAGTGTGTCTTTTGTGGGAAAGCCCATATGGTTCTTTCCTTGTGCATCTGCTGAAGAAAATAAAAGTACTTCCTAGCATACCAGGAAGGATACTTCCTCACAAACCAGGCCACAGGATGTCATGTGGTGGATGCAGAATTCCCTGATCTGAATCAAGCTGCAGAGGTGTGGTGGAAAAGGTGGAGTCAAGTGTACTACCTACCTGCTGCCTGTACCCTGTGAAGGACCTCGGTGTTAAGCACAGCAGGGCCACAGCTCACAGCCCTGCCAGCCACAGGAGGGCAGGGGAGAGCAGGGCTTCGCTTTGAGGGCGCAGGAGGCACAGAACACAGCAGGAGGAGAAGAGCTGCGAGCCACTGAATTGCATCTCTACATCTGAAACAGAAGCTTGACAAGCTCATTTGCCTCTCCTGGTAGGATCTCTACAGCGGGCAATGATGACTCTCTCATAGCATAAATAAGAAAGAAACACTGTGTGTCAAAATATGGCTCTACTGCTCAGAATCTGTGCCTAATAAAACCCAAGATTACCACAGTCTCACATAATCATGGTCTGCATACGGGATCTCTTAATTACCCTAATACATGATGGGAAAGCATGGCCTATGCTGGTCCCTACACACCAAAATCTTTTTCTAGGTGGGGGAGAAGAGAGAAAGAAGATGTTCTTATTCCTGCTACACATTGTGGGCGTGGTATGTCAAAGAAGAAAGCAGCACTAATTATTCTTTTGGTTTTTTCCATAAAAGAGAAGGCCAACTATATTGCAACATACTGAAAACAGTATATTGACGCAGGTACGGAACCGGTAACACTGAGGATTAACTCATACCAACTAATTTGATAAATGCCAACTCATGCCAACTACAAGATAAAATTTTGCTAATTGAAAAATTGGCAGAAAATTCCACTTTGTTTTCCTACAGAAAGGAACGTAGCTAATCTGCTTAAGGCTGGGCTGCATTCTCCTAGACATTGTGCAGAACCTGATGTACATGGGGAGTTTCATAGCACAATAAAAAAGTGCAATTTTGTGAGAAATGCAGCACACTATAGTCAGTTTTTCATTATTTATTTCTGTTTATGCATTCTAAGAAGGTACCTGTGGGCTCACTTAAAATACTGAGCTTGTAGTTATAATATACAGTGAATTCTGCAGGAAAACTATCTGCAACAGAGAGATTACCACAGCCTTTTATACAAACAGCACAAAACTCTTTGCTTCGTATTTATTCATGTTTTTTTGAAAGCATCTTGTTTGTGCTTAAGAGAAAGGATGCCTATATTTGATATATCCTGTCTTCAAAATCAAATTCCTTCTTGTAAAGCATCATATTGAAAGACTTTAAGGACAAATGTTCATATTGAAAGTTATTAGGACAGTGAAATTACAGCAGTTTATTTCAAAATTATTTTTACAATTCTTCCAACCAAATTAATTTCTGTTAGTTGAATGATGGTGTATTCAATAGGAGCATAGAATGCTGTTTAATATTGAACAGAAATATCATTGCTGCCCTAAATGTATTTTCCCTATTAAATTCCTCATCCTATAAAAGATATTTTAAATTACCAATTCTTACCACCAGAGGGCAATATCGTAGGGTCGCGTTCACAAGGTGTATTAGGAAGAAACGGTGAGCTCTAAAATCCTTCTTGTGTATTAAAAACCTTCTAAAAAAAAACCTCAAAACGCATTATTCTTTTTACTCAACTTTTTCACCACTTCAATTTTCATAGAAAACAAGCAAAAGTATTGCATATCAATATACTAAAAGAAAAATATCAAGAGGAGACCAGGATACGTAAAAAAAAGGCATTCTGGAGGAAATTACATAAGAAAAAAGCATCGGTAAGAATTGCTGTTGTTCCAACTCACTGAATTTGTACTACAAGGTAGTGTGGGATTCTGGGGGTCTAGAAGGAGAAAGAACTATGATCATTCAGTAGCTTTTCAGGCAGAGAATGATGGTTAACTAACTGTAACTAAGGGCAAACTTCAGATAATTTCAAACAATTATTTATAAGCAGCGATCAGGTATAACAGCACATGATGCCTTTACTACTCCTGTCAAGAAATTTTTGTACAGAGTCTCTTCAAATCATGTGTATAAGTACTGCCTTAGAGAAGAAACCTGAAACCGTGTTTATTGTAGAGCTGACAATACAGTTAAAGCTAAGGAAGGTGATATATAACTGATTGAGTTACTGATCAAAATCGGGGTGGGGAGGGGAGAACTACAGGGAAATCGATAGTCAAAAAATATTAGAAAATGTATCAGAGATTATGTTTATTCTTAGAAAATTGAGACTGCATTCTTCTTTTCATGTCATTTGCCTGCAGAGTAATTTGCTTTCCACTTTAGGTTTTAAATAAAACTCAGACATGAGTTACAAAGAAATGCCATTCAGAGACATACCTATAAGAAAATGTTTTAAAAAAAGACAGAATTTTCAAAATCCAGAATAAAAGGGGTTTATGCAAAGCCAATATCTAGACAGTCCTGATGTCCATTTAAGGTCATACACCTCAAATGAGGTAAGGAAGAGATTTAACTTCATACCCATGACAGCAGCATTTTCTCAGCTCTTACATTGAGACCACAGGGGTATCAGCTTATGAGCAAAAGCCCTAGTTAGGAGTTCTTTAAAGTTTAAGACAGTTTAGTTCCAAAAGGAACCGACTACTTTCCCACATACGAGAACTATTACAGAAATTGCACTCTCCCTGGCTTCAGTAGGGTAACATTTTTACCAATGCAATTAAAAAGGCCCAAAGACCTGTCTGGGATCCCTCACAGAAACTTATGAAATGATAACTTGTGGGTATGCAGTATAAAATGGACAACTTCAGATACAGGAAAAATATGTTACCAGTGAGGATGGAAGGTGCATTCTATCCACAGGTTTGCAGAGTTCCCAAAGCCTGGTAAAAGCAGCTACATTTTATAAACATAATTTAGGGTAAGTGCTTATTTTGTACAGACAGAAAGACAGACAGGACTTTCTAGAAAATGGCTTATCAATACAAAAAAAAATAAAATAGACATAATTAAAATGGTTGCAAGCTTTGTACAGTGGAAATACGCTCATTGGAGAGACTTATAAGAAAAATACCTCAGAAGACATCAGAATTGAAGCAATGGTGATGCTTTGCTTTTAGATACTATCTTCCATCTAAGAAAAGATTCCAAAAATGTGGGAAAACATATGAGAAAATTAAGGGATAGGTTGTATTTAGCCAAGGCCACACCATGAATCAAAGACTTGGGAACAAAAATCCACATCTTCTGTCACCTGATCTGCTCCCCAAAGAGTATTTGCTACTCATGTTGCTAAAAGCACTTTCTCCTTCACTGAGAGTGATCTGAAGCTTCCTTTTGTGCAAGCTGAGTTCACATCCCTCAGGGGGTTCTGCTTCATCATTACTGGTAAGGTGAGCTCGTCATGCATCATAATACACACAGTGTGTATATTCCAGTCATTCGTGGGGGCAGCACAGGCCCATTCAGATTCTAGAGGAGTCACTGCCTAAGCTCCAGCCAATTTGACAGAGCTTGCACACACTACCATGTTTGAGCAAGGCATGCCAACCATGCCTGGAGAACACACCTGCCTCTGAGTGGCTACGTCCAGCACCACAAAGAACAGAAACACCATGAACCTGCTGAAACTTCAGAGGCAACTCTGACCTACATTCCAGTCCTCAGGCTTCTTTTGGATTTCAGATTCAGCATAATTCAGTGGCCATGAAAGAGCATATGATGAGGAGGGGAAAAAAGAGGAAAGCAATTTAGAAACATGATTTAGCTGGAATTCCATCACCATTGAGGACTAAGGCCAGTGTCAAAATAGACCTGAGATGCATCTTCAGAGCATACTGCAATGAGAAACTACTGACACATCCAAGTACATTTTCAGTTTTAATCACTGGACACCAGTCAATTAATGTCTTACTAGCAATGCTGTGGTATTTGTAGTAACTAATTACTTTGTCATGGACAAAGCACACTGCTTAGCATAATTCTCAAATGCAAACCAGGACATTCAATGGCAATACACAGAGCGGTCTTGAACAGTCAGAATTGTCCTGGATGGTCCTTAAAATGAGCAGTGAAGGCTGTAAGTGCATTGAAACATTATGCTTTGGTTTCTTTCAAGCTAGAAAGCTGGCAATACTTTTCCCTCTGGGGTGCAGTATTGTACAGTTAAATGAAATTGGAATCTTTACAACACAACAGAGAAGAACTGAAGCCTCCTCCAAGCCTTGTTGGTATTGTAACACTCAGTTTGACAGAACTGCTTTTTATTATTTTTCAACTCTGTTTGGAATTAAAAACTGTAATACTATTTACAGTTTCTTTACATGAAATGCACAGTTTTCATGCAGTGTGTGTTAGGTGTCCTATTACCTGGTCACCTAGAGCTAGGTAAAGATGCACATGGTGGATCATTTAATGGAAAACAGAGTCTGAACCTTACACCATTGTCTGTTTTTCCCACATAAACAGTCCCTCAATTGAATAGAAAACTTAATCAGAAAGGTTTGGGATTTACTAGCTATAAATACAGACATGATCCTGTCACATGTCAGAACAGTTCTTCCCAGAAGTCAGCCTTGCATTAGTTAGAGTTCGAGTCACATCACCTGTGTTAATAGAGGAGGGTGCCAGCAGGATGGATTATATGTTAGTTAACAGAAAGATTGTGGGCATAGCAGGAAAGGAAAATTATACCACACTTACAGCCACATACAAACATTGTATATTTATAGCTCCAAGTTCAGCAATGTCCTAGGCAGTGAATCAAACGTCATCTAAACTGTGCTGATCTGAGATGAGTTATGCATGCCCCACAACAGCTCGTACAACTGCTCAGGTAGCTGAAGCTTGAGTTTTCGTAATTCTCTGGACTACACTTCAGAGGAAGTATAGCAGGAAAAGGAATAAAGATCTAAACTTCTTTTTCACTGAGGAACCTAGTTCTTAAAAATATTTATGTCCACTTCTGAAATCTTGTTTTTATAATAAATAAATGAATCAGTCCTAAACTAGGAGCCCTTATCAGCTCCTTCTGTTCGAAACTAGTATTTTAAATCTGCAAAAATGTTTTATCTTAAACCCTAATGATAAGCTGTCTCAGATTTAAACTCCTTTGCTTGAAGTACCATTTGGTGTTTAAGTCCCTTAATGTTGTTTACACTTCCCAGTATCTTCTTGGTCTTGTTAGAATAACCACATGCCTCAAGGGACTGACCCTGAAGGCAATTTGCATAAGAGGTTAAGAACTGCACTTCTAAGACTCTCCCATGGTGTCAGTTTAGCTTAATTAAACTTGGACAACATGACTGTACCTATTCCTTCTTCTCAAATCACTCTCCCAGTCCCAGCCTTAGAACTTCATGATGCAGAGTTGTATTGTGGTATTTGTGAGCAATTTGACTGAAAAGGGAACATTAAAGCAATGATACTCAGTGACCTCTAAGCAAAGACATCTTCCTGTGGAATCTGTCACATAGGACTGCTCTACAGATGCCTCTGTTCAGAACTTCACATAAAAGAAAGAGTCAAGGAATGGGGAAAGTGATCCAGGTCATTCTTCTCTCTCACATTTTCTATCTTGATCCATCTGACAAAATTGCTTTGAGCTCTGCATAGTAATAGCATATCTGTTTGTTACTTTTCATTAGTATACAGCAGCAGCAAGCCTTGGCAGTTATTATTTCAGGTTGTATTGCTCTCTAAATTCCTGGAAGCCTAGAAGCTCTTCTCATAAAAGTTTTCAGCACACTTACATTTAGTTTTGCAAATGTTTTGTTGTTTAATATTTTTAATGAAAAATTGTTGAGCTAAATGGAGCCATGGATTAAGGTTTTTATAAAAATTAAAATCACAAAATCTACCAGAGCATTTAAGAAATGGGGTTTTTTGAATGGAGTAACAATGTGCTAAAGAAAAACAATCCCTGCAGGGTTTCCAACCCATGTACTGGATACTTTTTAAGTACAGTTTCAGAGAAGTTAAACTATATCCAAAAGAAAAGAAGCAAGACATAAACCCTTCCTTCAGTTAAGTAATATAAAGGAACTTCTAGTTTTAAAATTTCATCTGTGCCTAAAATAACTCTAAAGAATCAGCCAGTGGCAATAAAGCTGAAAGCTAGGAGAGCAGTTGTGATCAATATGACAGATCTGTATGTTGATCTGAAATAAGGTGGGCAAGAAATGTGGGGCTCCTGTTTAGAATACCTGCTTCATTCTCCTTCTGTTATCGTAGTGTTTTCTCAGGTTAGCTCTTAATTAGTCCTCAGACAAACTCATCTTGAATATGGGCCTCAGGCCATAACACAGATGTAAACACAGTAATGAGTATTTTGGGTAAACTCTCTACAGGGGGAACCAGGCTTTCCAGCTTCCTCTCATGGACAGGTAACAGAAAATCTTTGGTGCCGCAGCAAAGATTGGTCATTTGACAACTGAATTCTAGATGTCTGAATTCTGTCCATGAGCTATATGAGCTTAAAGGCTCGCTGAGCAGAAATCTGGATCACCACCTTGAAGAACTGCTTGGGTCTTGCTACAAAACTGCTTTTGCTGCTGAACTTTATGAAACAATCCACTAGTTTCAAAGAAATATTTAATTTCTTTTACTTACCATCAAAAATTCACGTTCTAGCAGTCCCTTTAAGGTTTAAATACTCAGGTCATCATCCTAAGAAACACTGGAAAAACTTACTAGCAACATCTCCTGTCCCTAAGGTAATGTGTTGCAGAAACACTGAATGAAGACCTGTCACTGTATAACAGGATAGCAATTCTTTCCTAGTTGCAAGATATTTACTTTTTGTAACACAAAGGAAATAATGTAGCTCTAACTAGAAAAAAAAAAAGACCTCTGTAAAATGTAATGGAACAGAGTGTATATACTATATGAAAGTGAGAGACAAAGTAACTTCTAAGTCCAATGCTGCTTGTAGAATTCTGTGATGTGTGGCAGCCCAGGGCCATTTTTTTGACAGACTGGATTTAGAGCCCACAAGAAGGAGATGTTGAGCTTTAAAAGGTTCAGCCACCTGGCTAAGACTACTTGCAGCATATGCTGATTTAAATGCTTGGACTTCATACAGATAGCTTCTCATTGAGAGTAATGAGATTTGTCGGCTATTACAAAGATGTTGCAAATGCTCCAGCTGCCCAACCAGCATATATTTTTCCAATTTTTCTATTGTGCACTCAGGAACATTTTAATGGTTATTTTTCTATAGTGCCAACCAGAGCCATATGCCTTTTTTTAGTTGTAAATTACAGCCTTAATTTTCACCTGTGCTTGCTTAAATTTCACAGCAGAGAAGAAAGAATGAACAGGGAATGGAAATACTTCTTCTAGAGATGCAAAGTAAAAAAAGAATTAAAGAAATTGACAATTAGCTGCAGATTACAGTTAGCACTCAAATATCTTTGACAACATTCACTGCACAAACAAAAGTATGTGCTGGATTCCACACGTTAACAATGCTGAGAAGCAGCCTAAATACCAAATAACATTGAACTGCATTTAAAGTTCAAAGTGTAGCATGCTGTGAATGTGTAGTAGGGAAAGACTCTTACTAGGCAAAGAAAGGCAGATACATTACACTAATTTTACCTTCTTCTTTCCAGCAGGTAAGTCTGAGAGATGCTGTGCAGGAGATGGCTGTCTTTCCTTGTTGGAAATGCACAGAACACCCCACATAACAGACATATCTACTACTCTAAGTAACAATATTGTATTAAAATTCTAAAATGTTAAACACACCTAGTAGAGGTATATTTCTATTATCCCGTCCTGTCAATGCCATCCTGGGATGTCATGTCTTACCACTATTTGTTTGTGCCATTGCTCAACCATTATTAATGGAAATAATTCTATAATCCTGATTTTCTAGTACACTGGAAAGAGC
>JAWWEW010000088.1:60322267-60338569 GCA_035583185.1 Anabacerthia variegaticeps | reverse complement strand
TACTGCTGGGTTTTGGTGAGTTTAGAGCAGTTTCTCTTTGTGTCAGGATATTTATTGTAACATCTTTCATTAAACTGCAATTCTGACTTACAATATCTCTCGTGGTAGGTCCATTTCTCCTGCCAGTTTGCTTTTAAACCAGCACACTTGGTCAGATTCTGACTCCCATCCCTGATCTCTCACTGTCTCTGCCTTCAGGGGCCAGGTGGGATGTGTAGGTTTACTGTTGACCACCTTGGGGCTGAGGGAAGAGAGTGAATGTTGTGTGTCAGTCATCAAAAGCAAACAACACCAAACAACTAAACAATACTGCAGACTTCGGCATTATCTATAGACAGGAGCCAAGGGTTTTGTATAATTCATGGATTTCAGTGGAACTAAGCCAGTTTTGACTTACTGAGGATTTGGTCTGATACAGCTTTTATAAAATGAGGAAAGAAAAAATAATTATAAAGTTTGCACTGGCCAGCCCTAGATTATCTTCCCTGATCACTCTGAAGTAAGGAATATACAATTCCATGCTGTCTCTGCAACTGCATTGTCAAACAGTCTGTAGAAGATTATAACAGTGCCATAATCCTTGCATTTTTGAAAAATAAATTCACTCTATCTACAATGAAAGACAAGCAAATTATGAGATTATTGTTGGGAAAATCTAACAATAAGATGCCTCCAGTCAAGCTTGAGAGTGTTTAGTTTGCACTGCGGTGTGCCAAGGGTGTGTGTTGTTAGAAATTGCTTACATAGTCTGTGTTCCCACCTGTGAATGCTTCGTTGGCATTATAGAATGAGATCTTTGGCACCAACAATTCCGAGTGTTGCTTTCAGTAAATAATTGTCAAGACCTGAGCTGACTCCTTCTCTTCGCATCTGGGTCCATTTTCCCTGAGGGTGTCAGACCCCTTACTCAGACAACATATCCACTCTTAGCAATGAAACAAGCTTGTGAAGCTAGCAGGTGTGGCAGTTTCTGCAATCATCACTGAGGAGGTTGTTATCCTAAGTCAAGTGTTGGGAATGAGTTATTTGATGACAAAATCAAACATTTAACCATAAGCTTTTCACTGACATTGCACATGCTGCTTTGTTTTGATCCTTGTATGTCATATAAGTAAAAATCATCAAAAAGAGACTCTCTTCAACTCAGAAATTAAAAATACATTGTAGAAGAGGCTGAATCACTTTGTACTACAGGTCAATGTAGCATATTTGCATTCATTTTTCAATATTATTGAAGCTTTTTCCCCTCCTATTTTCAGTGCCATCTTTGTCTTCTTTGAAATTCTATGATTGCTCTCATACTGCCTCAAGTGCTTGGAAAAATCTTGCTTTCCATGGAGAAGGCAGAGTGGTAGGAAAAGAGCCATTTCTACTTCGGCTTGCAAAAGGCAACTGGCTTTTAGGAGAGAAAAGACTGCAGTTTCCGTGCAAACTTCGATGTGAAAGTGCACAGTAACTGCAATCACAGAAAAACACACACTGTGTTCCCTCTTTGAAGCTCTGCAATTTTTGTCACTGTTCTCTTCATCCAGGTATACTTCTCTATTTCAAGTCTGCAGGAAACATAACACTTAACCTCCTAAAAGCATTCTATATGTTCTCTCCTGTTTTGAAGTGGAAGGCTATAGTACCTCTCCAGTTTCAGGAGCCACAGCTATTTTACCTCTGGATACCAGGTCTCTACCAGCAGGCTGACAGCTTTCTTTCCATCTAGTGTCTTCAGATTTTAATAATTTCTGAATGTCACATTAACTTCCAATGTACCTATCCATCCCTCAATACACAATTTTTACTCCTTCTGTTTGCAATAAAAATGCACATAAAACTTCAGTATATAAATATTTTTTTTTAATATATTAGTAGGGCAGTATGTGGAGCACATTATTCCGCAGTAATCACATATTAGAAAATAATTTTTGCATTTAACAGGAAGAAAAAAAAAGAAGCAAAGCAGGAAGGAGCATAAGAGTAGAAGAAAATAAGAGGAAGAGGAGAAAATTCTTCTGCTATGAATGCAAGACAAAAGCAGTAACATCTACACTTAAATCGTTTTTTCATTAACTTGTCATCTATGCAGTGTTTTCCCTTATAAAGTAGGTTACCTTAATGTTGTGATCTTCTGTTCCAGAATTTTTTCTGATTTCTAGTATCTTAGTATTTTCCACTGCTGATGTTTATACATGTCTATGCTGGATATTGACATGACATCAGTTACACCTGCTGTAAACTCAAAACAACCTCCCTCTTTTTTTCCACAGCTCTCACTTTATTCTTCACATTCTTCCTGGAGGAAACTCTTACGTTCCAAAGAACCTGAATCTGCAAATACTCTCTTGACTGCTTTGTTTGTAGCACAGGCTTTAATTCAACAAAGTAAAATAACTACAGACCGTCATAGATAAGTGAAAGTACTTGGACTCAAATACGTACATCAGTTTCCACTGAATCAGATCTTGCAGTATTGTGTTAATACTCAAGACATTATTTTATAGATATTTTTATTCTTCTCCAAAATTCAAATGGCAAATTGCATGACTGCTCTGAAAATCTGACCATAATCTCAAGTGTATATTTCAAAGTTCTGTTTATCAGATTCCCATAACAGGATGTGATATTTATTACTGCTAGTGTCATTCTTGCAATATATTTGTTCTCATGAATCTCTAGTTCTCAATCTCACACTAAGCTATTTAAAAGAGTCACTTTAAGTGTGAAAATTACTTTCTTTATTGGGGCTCACAAAAACTAGCAGACTGAAAAAACTAGCAGATTTTTTCTGTTGCTCCTAAAGTAATTTATTTTTAACTATATCTTTAATTACACATCCAACAGCTGTATCAAGTATATAAAGTCCATAATCTCCTCTTCAGACTTAAGTGAATCATGAAATCTTTATTATCCTAGAAAGGAATGAAGAATTGTACTGAAAAAGAATAGTTTCTACATAATTACTAATCTGTCATTAGCATAGATCAACTACTGAAAGTTAATCTGTTTAAACCTAGTTTCTGTATGATTCCACTGAAAAGAGCAGGAATACAAAGCAACCCTTTCCAGTCCCATCCACAAAAAGGCTGCATTTCTGCTTGCTATTTTCATGAGCTGCCTGAGGCACGCAGAACTCCTGAGCCATTCTTTCCTCTGCTCACCCGTAAAAAAGAATCTACCTTCAAGCAAGCACCTGAGGATTTGGTTACCCAAGAAATGCCCTTTGTCTTCATCATAGCTGGTAGAAAGAAACAACTCCCAATCATTTTTTGACTCTCAAGAAAATAATTTAATTAGGTCAACTTTTAAAAGAAACTCAAATATGTATCTGAAAAAAAAATAGTAAATAGAATAAAATGGTTTTAAACATTCTTTTTAAAAATCCTATTTTTTTCCCCTATAAGCATACATGATTTTGCTCTGATAATTAGAGATAGAAAAATATATATATATACAATCTACAAAAAATACTCCGAGAGGCTTGTAAATGTACAGAGGAAACTTTGCTTCCAAAATCTGAGTACTAATCTATATAATCCTGTAGAAAACCTATTAGTATCAAGCAGGATGTTTAAATGCCTTTCAATTTCCCTCTTAACAGGATTATCTATCAAGATTACATTCTATATCTTCCATTATTCACTCTGAGGATAAAACTGCCTTCCTCTCCTATCACAAATGACTTGCAGATATCCGGGCTGGTCAGTGGTGATCATTAGCATGGCATTCCATTGTCTGGAGATGGCAGCAGCGTCTGAAAGCAGAAATTTCACTGCAATCTCTCCTGAGTACAGCATATTAAGATGTTGTCTTTGTGGATGGCCAATGGGTGTGGTAGGCTGCTTACTATATAAATAAATGCCTACATACTTAAATGCTTTAAATTTATAAATATTTAATTTACAAAATCACAGAGGAGTGTGTGATATATATACACACACTAGTACTATAATACACTATGGCTGTGAAAAATAAAAAGCAGCAGTTGATGGCCCATCTGTAGAAACAATATGTTATTTCTGTAACTGCTCCCTGTGTATTGTGCTATTTTTCTAAACACTTTAACCATGAAAATCTGCAGGATGCACATAATGTATTCAAAAACCAGAAATGCTTCCCCACCCAGCTGTCATAGTGTCATGGCGTCCAGAGGGAAGGCATCAGGCAAAGAACAACCTTCCTCAAAACAGTTGCATTTTCAAATAAACAGTTAAAAAGTAAGGGGAAACATGAAGTCAACATTTCTGAAATGCAAAATTGAAGAAAGGGAGAGACCACACATTCAAACACTGCTGCTGAAAGAAAAAGTGGGTGAAGTATTTGCAGTGAGTATTTTATAGCTCAGAATAAAGTCTCTAAGTTCTTCCACTGAATTTTCTTCACCACAGTGTAGGTTCCATTTAAACAACCAAAAAATGGTATTTTCATCTTAAAACCCCCCCACAAATCAAAACAAAAAAAACCAAACAAACAAAACCAAAAACAAACAAAATAACCAACCAAACAAAAAACAGCCCAAAAAACCCCCACAGAGACAGAGTGAAAAACAAGAGGCAATAGATCTTGCTGGCTACCATATATCTCACTATAACATCAGATATATCTGTAGATGTATCCATGAATACTGTAATATATACATATATACAGATACACTATGAGGTACAGTAGATAGTGTAGGTACTGTAAACAAAGGCAAAATTGGGTGCTAAAACAACTACTTTGATGTTCAGAAAATCCTCTGAACAAGACCCTGATGATGAAATTGACCTTCCCATTTGTGAGGAATGAACGGGTCATCCTGTTCAGAAGAGTGCAAACAGAGACTATAACAAATTATTTGCAGCACACCTTGAGAAATCTTTATTCCAGTGATATGGCAGTTTTCCCAGTTTTGTTGTCAGAAGGGATAAGAATGTGTTAGAGAGATCTGAACAAAAAATCCTAATTGTTCATTATTAAAGAAAATTTCTGACTTCTCTATCTAAATCTGATGGAATTGACGTAGTTAGTGAGCGTACCATAGATTTAACAATTTCCAGGGAATTGTGAAAATGAATGCTACTTCGTACAGAATGACATTGTAGCGAGTAATTTAATCTCATTAAACTCAATACATTTCTCTACTGCCACCTGCTTGGAAAATTTTCTATTGAGCAACTATCTACAATTTCAGTCTAAAGATCTTCAGCTTGGATTTTTACATAGCTTTTATTTAAGATTTTCAGTTTTTTCTCTAAAAACATGAAGGTCTTGAGCTATATTACCTTCAGGATTCTGTTCAAGCAGTCCCATGCATCCACCATTTGTTGTTTATCAAAAACATGCCTCATAAATTCCTGTCTGTGTTTGCTTTTCAGATTTAAAAATCAATCGTATAATTGTGTTATCATTTTCTGAAATGTAGAGTGCATCTTACACTAATACAATGGGACTCCAATGACTTCAGATCCAAAAAGCCACTTGAAAACCAAACAACGTGTTTCCCTATTTCAGTCTTTTTAAAATATTTATTCAGTGCCCTGCAAACACAAAGAGTTAGATGATGTTAAAAGAAGAAGTTCCATGTAGCATATGCTCACACTGCTCAAGAATACAGAATTCATTTAGAAACAGATTCAGAATACACTGGTGTTGTTCATTTTAAAACCAGTGGTTCTTCCAGTGTTTCGCTTCCTCACCTGTTTCACTCTGGTCTGAGGAACTTTGAGGAAAACACCTGGGTTTAGCAGATTTTGAGGGAAACCTTTAGTTTTAGCAAATAAAGGATGAATTAACTTAAGTAAGTTGATAGATATGATGAAGCTTTTACAACCTCTCATTTTTCATGTGTGCAATACACTTCATCTTTCTACTGTGCCTTTGTTACTGAGTCCCAAAGTGATCTCATTCAGCCCAGTTTGGCATTTGCTTCTCTTCACTGACAAGATCTTTTCTTTCATACTTATCAGAGCATTACACAGCCCACCCTTGTCACCAAGTTCATCACAAGTCAGGAACACACTGACACTTTCTCTCTGAAAGACACAGATCAGTGTGTCTTACTACTCCTGTTGTACTGAAGGAAAGTCACTAAAACAGACACATAGTAAAAAGAAGTGTCATCTTTTTGTGGGTTTTATTTTTAATACATGATTGATGTAAAACATTTTTACTGGCATACACAGTTTAAAATCTCTCCCTGAGAAATTTTCAACATGTAATGTTCAAAACTAAGGGTCTTACTCTGGTCTATAATAATTCTTAGCTTATCTGCTTTCATTACAATGATTGTCCAGTAATCTAGCAGCATATTTGTTTAATAACAATCTTACTGTCTTGGTAAGCAAAAATATATTTTCATTTCATCCTGCATCATGAAAATAATGTAATTAGAAGTCCAATAATTCATAATTTTTTTTTTATTCTATGGGAATCTGTGTTGATAGGAGATACTATCTGTAATGCATGCTGATTTATAAAAGTCATCCTGTCCTTATTTTTATTATTTATTTTTTTTTACCTAATTGCAGGGCAATTAGGCAGGTTCTAGGTCGATTGGCTAATACTTGGATAATACTGTGTGCTTCTACTTACTGCTCCAGCCTTTCCACTCAAAAGTGAAGGATCTCTTCACTGAAGTCAAGTAAAATCCCTTTGAGACACAGGTGTCTTTTTGTCACTGTATGAAACAAGCTTTTACTTCAGGACAACTATAAACTTCTTGTTTCTGCTTGTTTTTGTCTTTTCTTCTGTCTGAAAATGTGGGCTATAACTTTCTATTTCTCTTGAGACAAGTAAGTCAACAATGCTGCTGAACAGGCGGTCTGACCTTCTCATTGTTCCCATCTCTGAAACATTTTCCCTGTCCTGGATCAAGTGCTTTCCCAGCCATGGAGCAAGCACCTGGCAAAATTGGCACAGGAAAAAAGCAGTGTTGGGTCACTGGCTGAGAGGGTTCACTTGACTGCATGAACAGTGAATTAAGAAAGCAGAACAATTTCGTTTTGGTAACATTGGCTTGTGCCAGCTTAAACCATCTACTCCAGTCTCAGTTTATTTCTGGAGTCACAAACCACTCTTCAGTCAAACCTCTTACATCTGTCAAGAAATCCAACCATGACTTCATTGCTGCAGGCTTGTTGGAACTTTGTCCCATTGCTTAGTAACAATGATTCTGCAGTTCTCAGAGAACTCGAGAAAAGCTGGTGGTTTTATGCATTTGTCCCTTTTTTTAAAAGAATGACAGAACAACGGTCTTCCCTGACACCTCTGATTTGTGTTATTATCTTTTAATGAAAGAAGTTTATCTGTGTATTCAGTCACCTTTATTTCATGTTCTATTTTAAATAACTCCTTTTTTATAGCTCTCAGAATTTTATTTGTGAAACAGAATTTTTATTATCCTTGCAAGTACTTGTTATTTCCAATTTTGTCCAGCTTTTCTACATATTATATTTTTATATTAATACCTAAGTCTCACAGATTTAAGCATTTCCTAAAAGCAGTTTTCAATTCATTCTGTCAGTACACATTTCCCTTTATAGAAACAATTTTCTTCCAAAAATCTTAAAGGTTTTTAAATATCAAGTTATTTTTTTATTTATTGAGTGTAAGAGATAATGGCAAAAGAGGCCAACAGCTACCTTCCTTCGGAGGCTACAGCTACTCACGTTTGCTGATACCATTTGGCTGGGAATCTTGAGCATCCCTAAGTACACAGAATCTTGACCCACTGTAGCACGTCATATATCAGGGTACCTGTGACATGCCCAGGTCTGACAATCCATATTGTTGATTCCAACAAGCATCATGATCTTCTCCACGCTGGTACCTCAGCTACAGGCACTCAGCCATTAGATCCAAAAACAAATGTAAGGCTCTCTGTGCTTCACCAGGCAGAGCTCAAAATAGCATTGGAAAACTTGTTCATCTTCTTGTATCTTTTAGTAGAAGAGATTTCATCTCATCTGTATATTTATCTGAAAACAAATAGCTTCTACTTCCCATGTGGGATGTTGTCTGTGAGATTCTGTGCTGACTGGTCCTTCCAGCACCTTTATGGCTTAAGTATGAATGTTGGACAGCTTGAGAACTTTCTGCTGCTTCAGATGCTTTCTGGAGAATAGATTCAATATTTGAGGCGAGTGGATTGTGACAGGTGATCTAACATAAATTCCCTAGTTCTGTTGGACTTGGAGTAGTGTTCTCTAATTTTCTTGGACCAGTATCAGGTCCTTCCTTAGGTGTCCACTCATCTTTTCTCTGGGATCTACTTACTTGTCCAAATGCCTTCCAGTCAGTAGTGTAGTATCTTGTCTGAAATTAAGCACAGTACCTTACTGTAAAAGTGGGAGGCAGACATTAAGTATCTTGTATATGGTACATGCAGAATGTTTAAAAGTGTATAAATGTAACGATAAATGACAATGAGTAAGCTTACCTAACAGATACCTTCATTCATCCCTAATATTAAACTAGTTCCAAATACAAAAAAAACTAGTAATTCATGGGAACACACCATTAGTAAGCTATGTTTTCTAAGAGAATGATAATAAAGTCTGTATCTTATATACATTTTATAAGCTCTCAACTCACACTATACAATTTAAATGTGGATTGCCTTTTTACAGCGTGACTTTTGAAAAAAAAATTAGTGGCCTTTTGATAACATAGGAATTGACTTAAGGGATGACACTATCACAGCAGGTTGTCATTAATTTATGAGATCCTCTACCCCTAACGTAAATGCCACTCTCTAAAAGTGACATAAGATAAAGTGTATTTTAATCATGCCATCTAATTACAAGGAAGAGTAAATCACTAAAAAAACACATGTAAAGTGTCTTTGCTACCAAGTAACAAAGAAGAGTAATTAGCAATAAAATAGGATATTCCCATTTTGACAGACTAATGGAGTACCTGGGACTCATAGAATGCTTCTCCCACTGGGATGTATGACAAAGGCAGAATCTTTCAAAATTGTTACAGGGAAATTCAAAGATAATTTGGTTAATTATTAAATTCATCATATAACAACTTTGAAACTGCCTTTGTCTTGTTCAGATGTATTCTTTGAAAGGAATTTCTTTTATACTTGTACAAGTCTCAGAAACAAGTGCACAGATTTCTGTTCAGTTCTACAAATTTACATCAATAGCTGCTTAAGAAGAATAAAGCTTCAGCACTGAAAATGGCTGGGTACATCTCAGGGACAAATACAGAAAAATGACTGCCTTACAGAGAACACAATACACTCCAAGCATTATAAAAATGATGATGCCCTTTTAAAAGTATGATTTTAAATTCAATATTAATGTATATTGCACCTTCAGTTTAGATCCTCTGCTCAGAGGCTCCCACAGATTTTATTGCAGAGGCTCTCTGCTTTTCATATGGGTAGTCCAGGATGTCTCACATTATCCCAAATAAGTGTGTTAAGGGCATTTGAATGCAATTTCTTTTGGTCTTTGGAATTGAGCATATCCTATGAATATCGTTAAACATTTTTTCCCAAGGTTAACGTTTGGAGGTTCAGATTAGAAATTAGATTTTTTTTTTTTTCCTCTGAAATAGCTGTTAGGCATTGAAATAAGTTGCCCAGGGAGGTGGTGGTGGAATCATCATTTCTGGAAGTGTTCAAGATACGTCTGGATGTGCCACCTCAGGACATGGTTTAGGGGTGATTATGGTGGTTCTGAGTCAACAGTTGCACTCAGTGGTCTCTTCCAACCTGGATGATTTTGTGATTCTGTGATACCTTGACAATGTTAATAAAGAGATTTTTTTCCCTCTTAGAACAAGTGAAATATTTATTTTTTTATCTCAACAGAACAGACTGAAGAGGTTCATGCAAAGGATTCATTCATCCTTGTGTAAATCAGTAATTTTCTTACAAACTGACTTAAAGATACCATCCAAGACATTTTCCAGACGTAAAGAGATCTGGCAAAACTGCAACATTAATTCTCAGAAGACTGAATGCATGTGTACATGCATGTTGGATGCTGCATATATGTATGCATTTGTAGACTGAATAGCACTGAATAACAATTTATGAGCTAAATTTATCTTGATTCTTCAAAGTAAACAGTGAAGGTCCAGGCTCTAGAAAGCTTGACAGGCACTGTCCTCATACGTAACCTGATTTCATCATACCAGAACACATCTATCACATTTCCAGTGCAAACCACAAGCTCTGATTAATCACTCTGAAAAGCAAGTTACGCACACTGGCTTTACAAAGCCACATCCTGATTCCTGACTGGGACAAACATGTAACAATTCTCAACCCTGCTCAGTTGGGACATAATAACAAATCACACACCAATGTGCAAACAGTGCAGCAGGAGCTGCAGGAGAGGAGAAAAACACAGCAGAGAAAAGGAAAAGGTAAAACCATGTAAGTCCTGGGGATAAGAAGAGTTATGAACAGAAAACCAATACAACAGTTTCAAAATACTCCACATGATGAGAAGGTTCTTCAGCAGCACTTTGTGGTCCACTCACACATTCTTCTTAGTTGTTTTGAAGGAAACAAATTAGCTTGGAACATCTCAGTAGCTCTGAAATAAAAGACCTGTATTGATTTCTTTGCGATGACTGCAGCTCCTAAGGGCTGTATTTGACAAACAGCAAATACAAATGGTAAATATTTTAAAAACAAGAGGTGACTGTTACTTGCATATTTTCAATCTTCATTTTCATTCTGCCACATGACAGGGTGATTCATTATGATAGCTATAAACCACCTCAATATGTGCAATAATCAGATATTTCATAATAATCAAATGGACAAAGGCAAAAAGCAAGCCATTTTATTATCACAGTTTATTGCCATAATCCTAGTAAATAACAATCTTCCAAAGAACACTATATTCCCTCCAGAAGATTGCAATACTGCATAATCTCAGGTATTTTCCAGAAGAATAACTGACACTGAGAAGTTGTAGTATTCTTTTCACAGATAAGACTGACACCAGGTTACTCTTCTGCTGCTTTGGTTTAGTTCTGCTGTAACATGCACTGGTATTCTTCTACTGCCTAAAAATTACAAGATACACATGGCATGTAAAGTAGGCTCTTCCTTTGAACTTGTAAAGGAATTCTCATGCTTTTTTAAGGCAGAACACCAGAAAATTATTTTCTCTTTGTTCTGCTTGTCTTTGGCCCTAGAACGAAGATAACTTTTTACTGGCCCATCATACTTCTTACAAATTTTGTTCCTCTGTAATCACATGTGCCAGCCACATATAAAAAAATTTCTCTGATTAAATTTTGCTGTTCACTAAATATTGACCAATTTCTGCTTCTATTGGTATCAGCAATTACTTTGCCATTTATTTAAAAATATGAAGAATTATTTTCTGTGTAATTACTTAATTATGGCACCTTCTCTTAGATCTCTAAGGCAGATTCTAAGACTCTAAGGCAGATTTCAGACTTCTGCAGCCATAATGAGGAGCTTCAACATTGAACTCAATCTAATCTTGACTGATTAGAAAGCCAATGCTCTTATTTAGGTGATGGGATTATTGTATTCAAGATTTCAGTATGCAAGTGTCTCATGACAATTTCTCCTTTCAGTTCTCAAGGTGAAGATATTTTGCTGCCCGCATCTTTAAATACAGTAGAAATATTTAAGTGCCTTCTAAACTTTCATGCAGCTGACAAATAGAATGATTTTATTCTTGATAAGGATTTCCTTCACTGAATTACAGGTTTACATACAGAATCTTCAAAAAATTTATTATTTGCTAATTTTTGCAGGATATTTTGATATATGTAAATATAAACAGAATGGTAACCCATTTCTCAACACTATTTCACAGAATCACAGAGTTATAGAAAGTTCTGAGTTGGAAGGCACCAGTCAGAATCATTGAGTCCAGCTCCTGGCCCTGTGTAGAACAACCTGGAGAGTCACATCACGAGCCTGAGAGCATGGGCCAAACACTTCTTGAGCTCTGTCAGGCTTGGTGCTGTGACCACTGCCCTGGGGACCCCCTTCAGTGCCCAACCACCCTCTGGGGGAAGAATTATTTTCTAATGTCTAACCTAAACCATTCCTGACACATCTGCAGGCCATTCCCTCAGGTACTGTCACTGGTCACCAGAGAGCAGAGGTCAGTGCCTACCTCTCCTCTTCTCCTCATGAGGATGTTGAAGACTGCAATGATGCCTCATCTCAGCCTCCTGCAGGCTGAACAGATCAGGTAACCTCAGCTACTCCCATAAGTCTTCCCTTCCAGACCCTTCATCATCTTCGTTGCCCTTCTTTGGACACTCTCTAGTAGCTTTTTTATTTAAAAAATCCTGCACTCAAGACTTGAGGTGAGGCCGCCCCAGTGCAGAGCAGAGTGGGACAATCCCCTCCCTCGCCCAGCTGGCGATGCTTTGCCTGATGCCCCCCAGGACAGGGCTGGCCCTCCTGGCTGCCAGGGCACTGCTGACTCATGTTCAGATTGGCATTGACAAGGACCACCAGGTCCCTTTCTGTGGCCCTGCTTTCCAGCATCTCATTCCCCAGTCTGCACACACATCCAGGATTGCCCCATCCCAGGTGCAGAATCTAGCACTTGTCCTTGTTACACTTCATATGGTTGGTGATTGCCCATCTCTCTGATCTCTCGAGGTGTCTCTGCAGGGCTGCTCTGCCTTTTGGGGAATCAACAGCTCCTCCCAGTTGTCCCCAAACTTGCTTAGTGTCCCTTCCAGTCCTGCATCCAAGTTATTTATGAAGATATTGAAGAGAACTGGGCCAAGGGTGGAGCCCCACTAGTGACAGGTCACCAGTCTGATGTTACTCCATTCACTGTAACTCTTTGCACCTGACCCATGAGCCAGTTGCTCACCCATCACATGATGTGTTTATCCATCTGTGATGGACATTTGGTCCAGAAGGATCCTGTGGGTGACAGTATCAAAAGCTTTGCTAAAATGCAAAAATTTACATCAACTGATTTCACTTGATCAACTAGGTGGGTTGCCTTGTCATGAGAGGAAATTAGGTTTGACAAGCAGGACTTTCCCCTCACAAAGCTTTGCTGGCTGTGAACAATGACTCTGTTGTCCTCCAGGTGTTTTTCAATACCTCCCAGAATAATCTTCTCCATAACTTTAGCAGGCACTGAAGAGAGACTGAGGAGCCTGTAGTTTCAGGGTCATCCTTCTTGTCCTTCTTGAAAATTGAGGCAGTGTTAGCCAGCTTTCAGTCAACTGGAACCTGTCCAGATTGTCATGACCATTCAAAAATCATCGAGAGAGGTTTTGTGATGACAGCAGCAGCTCTTTGAGGATTCTCAGATGAATCCCATCAGGCCCCATAAACTTACAGGAATCCAGCTGGAGTAGCAGATCCCACACAAGTTCAGGGTCAGCTGAGAGTTTGTCATTCTCACAGATGCAGTCCTCCAACTCAAGCCACTGTGACTCCCTTAGCCTGTTGTCAGTGTTGAAGGCAGGCAAAGAAAGCATTGAACATCTGCCTTGTCCACATCCCTGTTTGTGAGGTGACCATCCTCATCCTGTAATGAACTGCTGACTTTTGCCATAAATGTATTTAAAAACTCCTTCTATTGTCAACCCCAGTTCTGGGCAGTTTCAACTCCTACTGAGCTTTGTCACATGAATTTTCTCCCTATAGTGGTGAGCAGCATCTCTGTATTGCTCCCATGCCACCTGACCTTACTTCCACTGGGTATACACCTTCCTTTCTTGCCTTAGCTTCAAAAGAAAAATCTCTGCTCAGTCAAGCTGGCCTTCTGCCTCATTTCTTTGACTTCCAGCATCTTGGAATTGCGTGCTCCTTCTCCTTAGGAGGTGGTGCTTAAAAAGTGTCCAGCACTGTTGAACTGCAGCACTTTCAAAAGCATTTTCCTGGGGGACTTTATTCACTTTTCTCCTCATGTCCAGGGTTGAAGTTTTGCTGGCACTTTTCCTCCTGACAACAGAGATTTTAAACTCAGTTGCCTCATGGTTGCTGGCCACCAATTACCCCTTAACTTGGGAGATGCTCTTTATTAACAAGTAACAAATCACCCTTTAATAGTCCTACATGGCTAGTAAAGTCCAATGGAGAGTGGAGACTGACGGTAGAGTATGGTGACATAATTAGAGTCACAGCATGACCACCGAGTGCTGCTGTGCTGGACATTCTGAAACTTCCAAAAGGACTGGAGTCCAAGGCAGCAAAGCTGTGCCCCCATCAGCATTGCAAAGTGTTTTTCTCTGTTCCTTTAGCAGCTGAGTGCAGGTAAGAGTTTGCTTTCACATGGAGGGGTGTCCAGTTAGGGGGCTTCTGTTTAACACCATGCTCAAGCTTTTTTTTTTTTTTGTACAGACTCTCTATCACCCCTTAAAAGTGTTTAAACACTTCAGTAGGAAAGCATGTTAACATACTGTCTTTTGAAAATTTTTCCAGGGTAGGAACTGCAAGAAAGGTCTGCTGCCTAAGTATTGCCTGAGGATTGTCACCTCTCCAGGAATTAAGTTCATTGGTGTTCCAGTTTATCTCTGAGAAAAAGTATTTTTTTAATATACTTTTATTGCAGTGTTTAATTTATGATGGTCGAGGTAGTCACAGTAATGTCTGGGTTTCAGAACATGGACAAAGTAAGGAAGACCACAGATATCTCAACCTGTGTTTTATCTCTAGCCAACAGATGGCTGAAGTCTGGTTCTTATTCCAGAATTTCTTGTAAAGTTTATTTTCAGGGGGGATCTGTGTGTAAAAGGATTGTCTCTCCAAATCTTTCCTGAAGTTCTTGTCAGGTTCAAATCACAATTGTTCTTTTTTGGTCCCCCCGTGCCCTGCAGCATTGTTATGAATATAATTAAGATGTTGATATTAAGTTTCCTGAAAAATTGCTTTCCACTTTAGACAAACACTTAGAAATTCTAATGGCACCGTAGGCCATGGCTGGACAAAGCTGTCTGCTGCCTGGATACTAAATTGGGCTAATTAACTTTCTATTACATTCAGTATGAGCTAATTGTTAATGTATGAGAGGAAGTGGTCTTATCTCCGTAGCAGTGAAGCAATACTTAACTTTGATATTATGATTTGGCAATACATGAAAAAATCCACATTGCATACAAGCAGGATGGTATTGACAGTCCTGCAGCCTTTTAAATGAGATCTGTAGAGTGGAATTCATGACAGTGGCTTGTTCCTGGCCCTTGACTGAGACTGTGTAGGCTATTTCTGATGGTTTTGGGCACATGACCCCTCACTTAGACTTGGAGACTTTATGATTCAGTTTTTACTTCTTACATACACTTTTGATAGGACTTGAAATCAACATAATTCATGTTCTATAATACACATTTTTGAAGCAACTTCTTTAAGAAATTTTAGCAGTTTTATACCTTCATATTACTAAAAAGGAAAAATAGAAGAGGCCATCTTCTGAAGAGACAGGAATTAATGGTGCTTAGTTGGATTTCCTCTTCTGAAGGGCCTTTGGGTTTGGATAGCCTGTGAGCCTCCTGCCCAGGTAGGATCAGCCAAACCTGTAATGCAGCATCAGGCAGCCACTGGAATTCCCTGTAAAGCAGCTCACTTTGCAGGGTTGCCAAGTACCCAGATTTTACCAGACCTGGCCAGCTTTCAACAACTTTGTCTGTTGCTTGGATCAGAGCATAGCCTGGATGGCTGGAAGTTTTTGTGTGCCTGGGTCAAAACAGCTGCAGTTTGGCTCATGTGAAGGCAGAAGCCAGCGCCCCACCTCACCTTGCACTCATCTTGTCAGAGCTGGCAGGGGACCCACGAGGGAAGCATGCTTCTCATGAGTCGGGCCACAGTCAGGCTCTTTAGGGCTGGAGGGGGCAGAGTTAAGGCTGCAGTTGTTTTTCAGATTTATATCTTCATGATGGGCTGCAGTTGTCTTACTTGTTTTTCAAAGACTTGTGCAACCAGCTGTATGTGTGAATTTTCATTATACCCACTGGCTGCTAGTGGCTTAAAAATGTAGTCTAATGTAGGAAGGGAAAGTGAACAGGCAGCTGTAACAGAGCAATGTGCGAATGCTGAGTGTATTTAATTTTTTTTTTTTAACATCAAACTGAGGACTCAGGCAATAGACTATGCTGGTGGCTGCTTATTTATTGGGCCTATCTGTCACTTCGTGTTTTCTGCTACCTGCTTTACAGGTGTGTTCTGTTTAGGAAAGTACTAAATGAAAAATTCAAGAAAGCTCTGAAGTTGCCTTTTTCTGCACACACCTGGGTTCCAGTCCCTACAGCTCTTCAGAAATGTGAAAAGCAGCTGTGGTCAAGCAGGGGCAGATCAGGAGGGACAGATCTCCCACAGCTTTCCCCTGCCCACCAGATGTGTGA
>JAWWEW010000088.1:60274499-60287755 GCA_035583185.1 Anabacerthia variegaticeps | reverse complement strand
GTCTGTTTTTGCTTTTGTAGTTTTTCTGTGAAATTAAGTTTGGGGAGGTTTTCTGTTTGTTTTGGTTTTTTGTTTTTTTTTTTTTTTTTTTTTTTAAGATGTGTTGATTTTTATAAATGTGAGTTTTCAGTGAAAGATCTTTTGAATATGAAACCTTTTAATCAATTGTATTTATTAGCTATGTTTTATCCAAATTCCTTAGTAGAAAAGTGATCTGTCCCACAGAAGACACCTCTTTAACTCTGCTTTGTTTCATCACATATATGTCGTGTGCCATATATGGGGGAGTGTTCCTATGAATAACAAGAAATGGTATATGGTCATTTAATGAATGACTATCAGAGTGCATAAGGGACTAAATTGCAGGTATAAGCAATTGTAACTCTGACATTCCTTAATACTTTAATGCTTGTTTTTGTAGTATGAACCTTTTTTTTCTTTTTATTTTTTTTTTTTGTTAATACAATGTAATTTTTCATTTTCCTTGAATACAAACATAGTGAAATCCCTGTCTCTTTTGTTTGAGCTAAGTCTTTCCTCTGTGTTGACCAGGTACTCAGAAAGGATGAGCTGCAAATATTTTGTGCCTGACATTTTGTTTTCAAGTCTTAGTTCTTAATAGAGACAGCCCTTGTTTCTTGCACATTATTTTCTGTTGAGATGGGTTGCTTTCTCTTTTTCTTCAGATATGCTTGCTGAATATTAAGTATGGGAGGGAAAATTTAGAGGGCTTTCCTCAGGTTTTATGTACAGCAGCCATCTTAACAACTTAGAAATAGTAACCTGGAACATGTGTTTTGTAGTCTAAAAACTTGGAAACCTTTGATACGACTCTTAACGAGGCTGTGCTGAGAACTTGTGAGGAGTGCTAGCATACTTGGTAATGGTTCTTCATGGCAGCTGCCTTTGAAAACTTATGTTGAGACATAACCTGTAACATAGCAAAACTTCAGTGTATCCTGTTAAAATTTGGCAGTTGCAGGGAACTGAAGCATTGCTTAACAGAGTTACTAGCTGGCTTTAAGAATGCATGTTTCTCCCTGCACGTTGGTAGAACCAGTATGTTCTCCTCTCAGTTTGCTGACACTTAATGTTTAAAGGCAATGGTTTTACTTCTGACTTTGCTAAACTTCAGTCATTTGGGCCAAAATCTTCCATGTTGGTTGAATGCCCTTTATGCGTTATTCTCTTAGTAACATTTAAAGTAAACATAGTTCTCTGGCTCCTTAGGGTCATGACAAATAAAAAAATGTTTAAAAATTATTCTTGACCTTTTCTTCAAGCAGTTGTAGCACCATCATTTTTTGGGAAAAGGAATATAAGATTTGAGTGTGAGGTGATTCTTTTGTGTTAAGGATATGCATTTTGTTGCCATTTGAAAAGCAGTCCAAAAATAGGGCATGCTATTAGTGTCTGAAAAATTAGCTGACTTCTCTGATGGTAGGTGTTATTGTTGAAAAATTTTGCATGCACAACAGAGCTTTCTAGTAAGCTCCAAGCAGTGAGATACTACCATGGTACAGACTGTTGGTTTTCTGGTGTCCCTTCCCTGCTTATCCACCATACTGATTAATTTAAGTGTATGAAAGACAAGAACTGAAGTTGCAGGTGCCTGGAAAGGTGGACTCATCCAGAAGGATAGTGGTATACTGGAACCAGACTTAGAGAGATGGGAAGGAAATAGGAGTTTGAAGGATAGGAATAGGAAGGAGGTAGGAGCTTGAAGCTCCTAAGAAGTAGGGCCACAGAGATGAGCAGAGGGCTGGACCACATCTCCTGTGAGCACTAGCTGAATGGTTGGGATTGTTCAGCCTGGAGAGGAGAAAGCTCTGGGAAGACTTTATAGCACCTTCCAAGTACCTAAGGGGAGCATTTCAGGAAAGCTGGAGAGGGACCTTTACAACGGCATGTAGCATTAGGACGGAGGGAATGGCTTTAAACTGACAGAGGGCAGGTTTAGATTATATCTTAGGAAGAAATTTTTTACTGTCAGTGTGGTGAGACTGAACGGGTTGCCCAGAGACGCTGTAGCTGCCACATTCATAGAAGTGTTTAAGGCCAGGTTGAATGGGGCTAGTGAAAGCTTTCCCTGCCCATGGCAGGGAGAATGATCTTTAAAGTTCCTTCCAACCCAAATGCTGTGAGGACTGGATAAAGGAGCTGGTGGGGCAGATACAAATATCCTTAAGGAAGACAAAGGAAGAGCTGTGAAACAGCCTTATCAAGAAGCCAAGGCAGAACGGTACTCTGGATTTGTGTGTACAGTCAAGGAAAGTAGTTCAGGGATGAGAATGGGTGGGAAGTATGCTCTGATAGAGGCCAGAGAGGGGAAAGAGAAGAAATGGCCTGCGAAGCCAGAAGTACAAAACAAGGATTGGCTGGGCAAAGAAGCATTATTTCACACAGAGGAATTCATTGTTTGAATTATCCTTTTTTTTCCCTTAACTGAGGAAATTACAAATTAAAAAAAAAAAAAAAAACCAAAAAAAAAAAAAAAAAAAAAACAAAAAAAAACCACCACAAAACAAAACAAAACAAAAACACCAACTCAGAAATATGGAATTCTTCTTGTAAGAGCAGATGATAGGAGATTCTGTAGTTCAGATTACCTGTGTAGTCTGCATTTGCTATCTTTGTAGTGCATTGTGGTACTCTTAAGTCTGTCATCACTTTTATTTTCTGACAACAGGATGTCTGTTTCACTGACTTTGTAGAATGAATTGTATTTTTTTACTTTTTTTTCATACAACAGGTTATATAAATATCTCCTAGGATTTGCCTTAAATATTGTGTATTCTGACTTGGAGAAAGGGATAAATTCTTGAGATTGCTTTCAGTCCTGTCTTCTGTGATTAAACATTTTGATTTCTCTTTTGTGTTCAAGGTGTAAGGCTTTTTGCCTTAATTGTTTCACATCATTAAGCCCTGCTCCAGAGATAGAAGTCTTAATTTCTTCGCAGACTTTTCTGTGGTCTGCATTCTGTGGAATATTGTAATACTCCACAAATACTTATCTTTTAAGTGTTTTTGAGGGTGGTATGTAATCATGCAAGTTCAGAACTGAAATGCAGAAGTTGGTCTTTATTAACTTTGGAAGTCTAACTGGAACAATTGCAGGACTTCCCCTTTAAATTAATTTGATTTCTTTTTTTTTTTTTTGCATCATAATGTGTATGGTAATATTAGAACAGATTCTGTTAATTTTGGTTACAAATTTGGCTAATCAGCACTCCTTTAGGCTTTAGAGCTTGCAGGAAGAAAAGAACACAGAAATATTTACCAATGGTAATAAAGATAGAATGAGATTCCCAAGAGTGGCATTTTTCTGTTTCCTGTGATCTGATCTAAAACCTCTTTCCCTTCATACTCTCTTTGTTTTTACTTGTCGTTGAAGTGTCATATATACAACAGACCTTACAGCCTTATGAATAGCCTTTGATTCATTTCCAGAGCAGATCCCTCCTGTAAACTGGAGGAAGATTAGGCCTGGGGGTGGCAGGGGAATGTTATGCAATTATGTGATCCAAGGACTGTCAGAATTCTTGAAGGCAAGGGGCATTTATTAACTTTTGATTGACTTTGCAAAAACTTTCAGCCTGGGGGTGTGAGATTTCCTCATAGAAGTCTAGAAAACTTTGAGTTAATGCTCAGAGAAAGTAGTATTTTCATATTTGTTGATATCAGCGTTTTGGTGCTGAGTGTTCTGTTTTAGAGGGTTATTTAAGGTCAGATCTCTAATATTTTTTATTAAAAGAATTTTAACATACAGATATACATATGATATGTGATACATTTTTAAGCGTTGCCTTGTAAAATATCTGCTACAATGCAATAAATAAAATTTTCAATCCTAATTTTTACATCATAGAAGGGAATTGGAGGGAGATCGAAAAGGGACTGTGTTGTGTTACTGCTGTTGAAAAGGTCAGCCCTTGAATGTCACTCAAAATTTTGAGATGTGTGAGTGTGCTAAATGGAACTCACAACTCCTGTGATGCTGAGTAAGGAATCCACATTGGTTAGTCAGTAGGAAACATTGGCAAGATTTATACATCCTGGAAGGCAGTTTAAATCACTTTATTTGATAATAATTTTCTTTCAGGCTTTTTCCTTGTTCTAATTAATTTTCTTTGCACTGTGGTGTAGTAGTACTTCAGCAAGAGGGTAAGGGAATAAAATCTTTGCACCAGTCAAAGACTCTAGTGGATAGTGACATATGCATCTTTGAATGTCCTGTTACTGAGAAGCATTTCAAAATCTGTTTTTGATACCCTGAGCAAGTGTTCCTTCCCTGTCCTGCTGAGCTTTTGAGTGAAGTGTTGGAGGCAGTGGCCAGTACGCAATGCAAAGTAGTCAGTTTTGTATGGCAGGTGTGTTCAAAGCGCTTGTATGACTGGACTTTCCTACTCTGAAGATCTTGCCCAGGCTTACATGTAAAACAGGTGTTGAGCTGCTTAGTTCTGTATAAATAGTGGCAGTTCTGACATACGCCGAAGCAAACTTGTAGTTGAACTTTCCTGGTGATAATTCAGGTGAGTAATGACTTAGAGAGTGGTAGGAACACGCTGTGTACTCTAAGGTTCCTATTATAAAAGATTATTTAGAGTTGTGACTCTACATATTTACTCACTAGAGTAATTCCCTCTGGCATTCTATCTAGCATGATGTAAAATTTAGTCACATTATTTCCAAAAATAGATAATTTATTTTTACCATGGAAAATGTAACTAAAATACTTGAGGAATTGCAATAAAAATGGTATGGTTTAAAGACTGTTTTGTTTTCACTGAATATCATTACATAAACAAGCCATGGTATTACTGGAAAGTAAACACTCAGTTTTCACATCACACTATAACCTTACCCTACAACCTGGAGAAAGAGTAGTGGAAGGTACTTATTTCATTTAGTGGCGTGTTGAATTATTGCATTGAAATGGTAGACTTTGGAATAAGAATTTCTTTTCTTCTTTAAATGTTTGTGTTTATTCCTGGCAAATCTTTTTTTCTAGGCTCAAAGTAGATATATGATGTCATGGAATAAAGTAAATTCTTAATCACATCTTGATAAACAATTAGTCAGTGAAGTCTTATAAAAAGCTCTGTATATGGATTTCTAAGAATTCAACGTAAATTAAGTCCTGACAATTGGAAGTTACTGCATGCTCAATTACAGTGGATTTTCTATTGTGTATATGTAGCCTATGGCAATTGCCCATAACTTGGGTTAATTTAACTCTGTTTCATTGCTGGCCAAGGATGGTTAGATTAATTTGCATTTTCCATGGACCTTATGTACACTTGTTGAAAGTCAGCTGATGCACAGTTAACTGGAGACTCTAATCAACTTGCCCAAGAGTAGCTGACACTCCGTGTAACCCTATGTAAATTTTGGAAGAGAACAGTATTTGTCTGAAACAAAACCATTTAAGGTCTCCTATCTGTATCTAATTATTGATAGAGGTATAAGCTTGAGCAATTGTTTTGGGAAGGAGAGTAGAAATGGGTGAAATCTTCATTATAAAATACAGTAATTTTGAAATCCTGATAGAAGGCATCATAAAGCTTATTATAGATATAGTAGATAACTATTTTAAACAAGAACAGAAAAATCTCATCAGTTTTATGATGATGCTTACGTACTTAGTGTATTTTTTAATGAAAAACAAATACAAATTAGAAAATAGGTGTACTTTAGTTTTAAAGGTGATAGTATATAAATAGAATCAAATAGTTACCACAAACATTAAACTTGCTGTACAGAACTCAGAGGTTTTATTAGCAAAATTACATTCAACTTGATAGAAAGAATTCTGTCTGGTTTCATGTACATGATTACAATGAATAAATATTCTGTAAATCAAGGTGCATGCTGATTCATTAATGGGGTTTTGTGTCAAATAATACTTTAAAGTTACATTTCTGCAAGTAGATTACTTTTAGGGGGGTTACACATATATGAAATTGATCAATATCGACATATTTGCTTCCTGAAATAAGAAATAATAAGGGATTTAATAGCCTAGTTCTGTAGTCTTAGGGTATTCAAATACAGTAAAATATTTATTTAATGAACTCAGTGATTATAGTCGTAAATAGTCTTAGAGCACACAAGATGAAAAAGCTGGGTTCTTTTTCTTTAAATAATATATTATCATTTTTTTGTTAGATCTACCCCAATAAGACCAACAATAGCTTTGTAATTGTGTCATAGTTACTTAGGTTTGTTCTGTAGTTACTTTGGGTTTTGTCATTATCATTGTAAAGCATTTAATGAATCTTTGTAAGTTAAAGGTGTTTGTATTTTTGAGGAATGGGGTGGGGTGGATTATGGTCTGGAATACTAATTGTTAAGATCTAGTGATTTCTTTGCAATAACTTTCTGGACTCTGAACATAGTTTAATAAATTCAGCACTCATTTAGCTTGCCAACACACTCATCAGTGGTGTGTTAATTAGCTTCAGATAACTGAAAAGGTGTTTTGTTTTTTTTTATAAACACCTGTGTAAAGTGCATATATATTTGGTTGGGTAATAACTCAGATACTTGTCCACTTAAAAGCATAGAGTTATGTATGAGAATTTGCCTTAACATCTTTTAGAAATAAGAAATACTTGACAGTCAGCATCTTAGAAGAGGATATTTGTTGTGAGTAAATAGTAGGCATAAGTAGCAGTGGGGGGAGCTCAAGTTCCTTGTAATATGAACTTGGAAAATACAAATGTAAGTCAATATTAGATTATGTGAGATAGCAGTTTCGTACTATATAGAATACCACTGTCAGTATAGATTTGCATCTCAGACACAAACATGATCATGTGTGCCAAAGCATGCAGACAATAATACCAAACGTGTGGCCTGGGAAGGCCAGTTGCGGTTCTGCAGGCTCTAATTTATGGTCTCTGATGGCAACTGTTAAAGTGAAAAAAGTATATGAATTGAGATGTGTCCCAGAATGATGTCCTTTGAGTTTTAGTGTGAAAAGTTTAATTTTTTTTTGTGGAGGTAAACAAGCTGTTGGCACAGGAACAGATCTTTTCCTTGCTACTAAGCTACCCTCCTCTCACTTCCATGTTTTGTCACAGAGATTGGAGAGTTAGCAATTTCACTACTGGAAAACAGGACAGAAATTCAGTAGTTGGATGGCCTGGACAAGAGCTACCAAAGGATAGTGTGCCTGCCTGTGTAGGTGCCTCAGCAGCCAAAATAAAAAGGAAAGACTGAGTATTAGCTATTCCTTATTCCTATTTTAGTGTGTGAGTCTTTTATGTCAGTTTTGGTGCAAGTCTAAGGTAGCTGAGGCCTGATCCAGTGCAGCTGCTTCTGGTTTCTATTCAAATGACATGTAAGTGAAACTAGAATGATATCCTGCTTCATTTTTGATGCTTCTGTATTGTCAGAATACTTCCAGAAAGATGTGCAGCTTCTGTTATTCTTTTGTGCTAAAGTAACTTTCAGTTTGGAAGAAAAGTAAATGGATTCTATTCCTTCTACACCAGCAAAAATGCAAGGAACTGAAAATAGTCTCCAAAATGGGTTGGGACCTGTGAAACAATGTTAATGTTTCACAGTAAAAAGATTGAGCTACCGCTCCAAAAGGCGAGTATTGACATCTGCATCTCAGGCAAGACTTGCAAAGATCAGCTTTAGTTTTCCATGAAAGGTACTCCCCTACAAGTATATAGTTATAGCAGTGTTGTGGCTTACATCTTACTTTGTACATACTTACTTTCATTCATCAGTGATTTATGAGGGGCAAACAGCTATAACTGTATTTTTCTTATAACAGTGGCCTGAAATACGGAGCACACTTATTTTAGGCTATTTTAAAATGCTACATTTTAAAATAACTAAAAGATACAATGATGATGATTCGATTTCATGGGATTTTTCAACATAGGTGAGACACTTTGTGACACTTCAAGTGTAACTTAGCTGTATTTTAGAATTCATACCCTTCCTAGAAAAAGGGAATACTTAATTGCAAATTGTTGCAGTTCAACAGGTTATGGAAATAAAGTGCTAAGCATGTAGTTGTCTAAATTCTACTAAAAAATTAAGCATGACTCACTAATCTAGTCTTTGGTTTATTCATTAATTTGATTATCTGCATGGTCAGTTGTCATTATCCCTGTATCTGTAGCATATGGGCTGCAGTTCACCTTTACCTTAGCAACAGCTGGGACAGTAGTGCTGTGTAAATTCCATTTGAAAGCTTTGTATTAAAGCCTTGGAGAATTTGAGAGCTATAATTAGCCCTCTCTTCCACAGCAGTGAGATTTAGACTTTTAAAAAGAGATGGCCGTCATTTAGAGTGAAGTGTCTGGCCAATAAAGTATATAGCTGATAAGCAGAACATCTGTGGGTCTGCAGGGATGGAAGGATTCAGTGTGGATTGCCTTGGTGTGATCCTGTGAAGACTAATTTGACCTTTGTGAAGCAGTTCTTGGGCCTTGTCCATATGCCTATAATATAGTCAGCTTGACAATTCAGCCAGTAACTTGGAACTGTGTCCCTGGCCTGAGACATCTCTTTTACTTTAGCCCATCAGCTTAGAATTTAGAGATTTATTTTTAGGATGCACATGAATTTTTATTTAATCAATTAGTTGATATCTACAACTCACAGAAATAAAGTTCACGAATGGGGCAATACAGATTTTGCAGTTTCAGTCACTAATTGACGACCAACTTTCTTGTATTGGAAGTTGTGACTTATTTAAATAAATAATGAAGTAATATTTACATATATTAATGAATAGAGAAGCAGTGGCAGTGCATTTATCCCCTCTGAAATTTTACCAGTGACTTCTTTGGACAAGTATTTCTAAGAGTGCATTTTTCTTTTTCTGTGTAGGGTTTTTTCTTTTTGGTATTATTTTTATTTGTCAACTTCATTATCTCCTTGCTTTTGAAAGTGAGAGCTTGTACATGTGACATAGTTAGAATATGCTTTCTGGAAAGGCCATGTGAATACTTCAGTAAGTGAAGTGAGAAACAGGCTTTACTAAACAAAAGCAAGCTGCTCTTACACTGAGACTTAGATTTCTGCTTTTTTTTTATGTCAGTTTAAATATCCTGCTTTTTTAAAAAGTGTAATCCTACTTTTCATTAGCAAAAGCCTGCTCACCTCTCCCTTTCCTCCCCCACAATTTTGAAATTGGCTAATACTATCTCTCATGAGCCAGTGAAGAATCCATATCATGAAAGACTGTTCTGAGGGTACAGGGAAATAAAAGCATTTCTTGTCCCATTTTACTTTGAAGCATTAACAGTAGATATCAGTTGTGTGGAGTATGAATGAGGCTGTAGCTTTGCAGATGTGCGATGTGAACTAGGTGGAAAGGCTTTAGGCCCTTTCTCTTGGGAAATATAAAGAGACATTTTGACTTGGGTGAGTTGGGTAAGTTTGTGGGAAAAAACTTGATTTCTAAGGATTTTCTGAGGGGCATGCTTGTTAATTTGCAATCAATTTCATTGTTTGTTTTACAGTATTGCAGTGCTTGATTAAAAGTCTTTATAAATGATTTGGGAATACTGACTTTCAAAGTATGTTGCTAAAATAGATCCCAAGAAATGTTTTGGCTGATTGAAGATGTTAACAGTTTGCAGATTTCAGTGTAATAGAACAGGTACTTCTGCCCAGATCTTTTGTTTTCCCGGTTTTTGGTGAAACATGGATTGGCATATATGAAGATGTTGCCTTATTTTCCTACTTATATTTAGTTTTAGCAATTAGAAGAACTAATGAATACTTTCTGGTATGTTGTACAGGTTTTGGTGACATTCTGCTCCAAAGCAAATTAAAAACAGTGTATGGCATCTCTGATCTTTTGAAATCTTTTGTCAGTAAAAATCCTTAGTCTGACATTTGAAAACAATCTAATGATATTTGTGGGAAAAATTCTAATCAAAGTGTACTGTGTCTCAAGTTAAGAGTATAACTGAAGTGTTTTATTTTAGAAATACTGTACTGTTATAATGCTAAAACAACTTAGTTCTGTTATTTTAAAATCAAGTCTATTTAAATGGAAACACTTTCTAAGCAATGTCCACTTTGACAAATGACAGTGTTCAGTGGTGTCTGGGAGAGGCCATAAATGTTTTCTGTTTAGCTACTTAAGGTGAGGGAAGTGGGATTTTCCTCTGTTCTTTATTTATAGGAATCTTATATGCTATAATGTAATCTGAATAACATCCTAAAACTTCTGGCCATTAAATTATTTGTCTTTCTGTACTTAGATAAGTTAGTAGCTGTAAGATGTCGACCAGATCTTGCATACTTCTTGCTTTTCCTGTTATTTTCTAGATCCTATCACAGTCCACTTCAGAGATCCTTAGCCAACTTTGATCTCATGGATTATTTCAAATTTTTGCTAAATAACCAGGTTTACTAAGGGATTACAGGAGATGGCTGGGACTTCTGAAGGAGGTAGTCTTGGCGCTAATGTGAAATCTTTTTTTAAATTTGTTGTTATTGTTGTTGTTTAGCAGATGACAATTTCCTGTTTACCAGATGTGTATTTGGAAAAAACAGGACACAGAGTTAAGGTGTTAGTGGTTCATTTTTGTCATCTCTCATCCATAACCCTATCTACTATGCTTCTTGGTGGGGTTTTTTTGTCAGGTTCATATGACAGGACAATGGTCATATGAACAACTGTGGTTTTTCAGCTTCCCATCGTCAAGAATACAACCTCTAAATTTCCTTAAGCTGAAAAAAAGACTCTGTGCTTATACTAAGTGATTATATTAAGACCAGCTAGGGAAATTATGGTAGTCAATGAAGTATAGCTTTATGGCTGAATTTTCGAATTTCTCATACTTTAGAACTGATAGTTGAGTTATATGAGCCTGACAGTATAGTACTTGGGGAGCATAAAGACCGGTAATCCAAGCATTTGGGGGTCATGGGAAATGAAGTTAAGTATCTCATTTTAGACTCAGGGAGTTGGAGTGACCAGGCTTAGTCAGTACACACATTATCCAAAATTATTAAACAAGTTCATACTTGTTTATATGAACAGTGATACTTTTTCCACAATAGGTAGCACAATAGTTCTGCAATTAATAACATTAATGAGTCTATTAAACTAGTTTATTCAGAATTGTTGAGTTGTAGTGAGAAATACTTGATGTACAAGGTCATCTTCTTTTAATGCTCTGGAACCAGAATAGTTGGGGAAAATGGTGTTATTCAAAATTGGTGAATGAAACCTGTCTATCAAGTTTTAGTTATTTTCTGTGGTATGAACCTCCTTAACTTTGCAATTAGTTTGTGTCTGTGAAAAGGACAGTCTTTTAAAAAGTTGATTAAAACTCTGTGGTAGTACTGTTGTGTGTGGTCATTATATGTTAATTGAAGAGTCTTTTCTGGGTTGTATATTTCTTCCTTTCCTTGTTTGGTATTTGAGGTTTAAAATGTAGAGTTTTGCGTTTGTTTGTTTTACATCATGTTACCAAACAGATTGTCATATGCAGGAGTTCAATTGTGAAAAACACTAATAGAATCTGAAATCCGCTAAAAGTTTTCTAGTTTTACAGTGTTTCTTCTCTTAAACCTTATTTTGATATTGCTCTTCTAGCCACGGTGTAACTGCAGCATTAATTTACCTAAACTACAATAGTTGTTAATTTAGTTACTCTTACTGGGGAAATGTTACTGGCCAGAAATTTTTATGATTGGCTTAATATCATTAATGCTGTTTGTGTTATCTGTCTGAGTGTGTATCTATATATAATACAATGAGAACTGACATATGTATGATTTGAAAACCAGTTTGAGTACCAGCCGGAAAAAAGCATGGACAAACTGTGTCTCTTAACAAAAAAAAAAATGCATTGATTCCTAAAAAGTAGCCTTTCAGAATATTTGGTTATTTCACTATGATGATGTCAGTTCCCTTTCAGCTTGTTTTCTGAAGGAAAGATATGCCTTAATGTGTTGGAAATTACCTTATTATTTCTCATAGGGATTTGTCTGTCCAACTGTATGTTTTAAGCCACTGAGGTAGTATGAGACCAGACATTAGTATTATTGGTAATTGCATTTCTCTGTACTTGAAGTTACCTGTGTAGTATAATTTCTTAGCTTTTCAGGTTCTTAGTTTGGAGAGTGAGTAAAACATGGTAAGATGATGTAAATGGTATTATTATAAAAGGAAAAAACTGTGAGAATGATTAATTGTTATTTAAATGGATAAGAAACACGTTTTCTACCTACTGCTTGAGAGATCTTGGTCACATTGCAGAAGAAATTTTGACAATTGGTTAGAAATTTTTTTTAAATTAACCATTAGAATGACAATACACTGTTTTGGGGAAATTACATGGAAACTGATATTTTTAAAAAATGTGTTCTTACAGTCTGTTGGTTACGCTTTTCCTCAACCATGTGTTATATACCATATATACCAGAGTTTTGCTGAAGCTTTACCCAGAAGATGTTATGCTTTAAAAGACACGTATGTCTAATTTGGAGTTGGAGATCGGGCTGTCCATTGAATAGAATTCAAATTAGGGAAGACCTTGCCCTTAATCCCTGAATCACAGAATCAGCTAGTTTGGAAAAGACCTCTGAGATCATCGAGTCCAACCTATGTTGGTGGTCCAAAACCACCATGTCAACTAGACCATGGCACTCAGGGCCATGTCCAGTCTTTCCTTAAATACTTCCAGGGATGGTGACTCCACCACCTCCCTGGACAGCCTGTTCCAATGCCCAATCACTCTTTCTGTGAACAACTTCTTCCTCATGGCCAACCTAAACCTAAACCTCCTCTGGCACAGCTTAAGACTCTTGTCCTGTCTCTGGTTGCCTGGGAGAAGAAACTACCACGGGACTAAAACCTCCTTTCAGGGAGTTGTAGAGAGTGATAAGTCTCCCATGAGCCTCCTCTTCTCCAGATTGAACAGCTCCAGCTTTCTCAGCCTCTCCTCATAGGGACTGTCCTTCAGACCCTCCATCGGCCTCATTGTCCTTCTCTGGACCCGCTCCATCACCTCAATATACTTCCTGAACTGAGGGGCCCAGAACTGGACACAGAACTCCAGGTGCGGCCTCACCAGTGCCAAGCACAGGGGAAGAATCACTTCCCTGGTCCTGCTGGCCACACTGTTCCTGACACAGGCCAGGATGCCATTGCCCTTGCTGCCCACCTGGCCACACTGCTGCTCCTGTTCAGTTCCCTGTCAATCCAGACCCCCGGGTCCCTTTCTGCCTGGCTGCTCTCCAGCCACTCTGTCCAGCCTGTGGTG
>JAWWEW010000088.1:60244094-60255070 GCA_035583185.1 Anabacerthia variegaticeps | reverse complement strand
TTTAACAAATTCGGCTGAATTGGTGTGCCCCCTCTGGCCTAGGAGACAGACCCAGACCAGTAAGAACCAGAGGTGTTTATCCCCTATCCCGGCCGGGGTGTCCCTGCTGCCGTTCCCATTGGCCAGTACTAGGGAGCTCACAGCCTGGCCCGATCCGCCTACCTGCCCAAGACCCCCACCCCCCAAAAAAGGCAGGGAAAACAGGTTTGAACTACCCCAAGTCCCAGCTGCCAGAAACTCAACTGTCCCCTCCTCCCCCCCTCTCCTCTTTACCCATGCAACTGGCTTCAGCAAAACCCCAACTCTATTTCTAGCACTGGTAGTTTTGAAAACACTGAAAGTTGCTAATTTTATTCTTGACTGAAGCTGTGAGCTCCACTAAGCCTGTGTGCAGCTTTGCAAAGTACTTGCTGCAATTCCTGGATAGCTTTGGTTTAGATTTGTAAGATCTGCAGGGTATCAAGGGTGAGATGCGGAGGAAGTAAGGTGAAAGAGACACTGTTTTAGGGGAGTATTTTTTTTGGAACTCATCTCTCCTTTCAGCTCAGTTTGTGGGCTTAAGTAACTTACGTTGTGTTTGTGCTGCAGCCGTAGGAGAACCAGCAACAGAAATTCAGAGTGACGTCAGGCACTCACCTGGATAATACTGTGAATCCATCCCAGAACTACAAGGGCCAAACCCCAATATAGTATTTTTTCCAGGTTGATACTGTCTAGCCACAATTGCTTATGGTGTACTGGTCATCATTTGAGCTTAGTTCATTAACAGTTACTCCAGTGTAATACCTCTAGATGTTGCATGCTCTGTGCTTCAGGATTTATTAATTACTTTGAAAGTGTGTGATTTTTTTTCCCCAGCTGTAGTCTCTGTTTGTTTCCTATGCTATGTCTTTGATCTCACCGTGCTCCAGAAATATAGTTGACTATAATGTTCATATAAAGAAAAACATTTGGTAACCAGTGTGTGTGTGAAATTGGGAAAAACTAGTATCTTTGCTAACTAGTGATATTTTTTACAGGCGTATTGATACTCTCTTTGTTTATAATGTTAATAGGAATGGTAATTAAGGTAAGAGTCAGGGACTCCTGACACTAAGGATACTTTTGCAGTCACAAAGTCATGGAGTTCAACATTTTTACTATTGCTAAGGTGCATGGCATCTGTCAAAAAGTTTGTGTAATTCTCAATTTTAGACCCCAAACATTAACTAAAATCAGTTATTAAACATAAAAATTTTAATCCCTTGAAGTCTCTTATATAATTATTGGATTTATTAGACACTAACACTACATTTGGGCTCTTTGAGTTACCTTTGCTCTGCTGTTCAAACTTTCCAAACAGTATGTTTTTGCAAGATGTTAGTAGTCTTAATTAAAGCATTAAATTACATTGATTATTTTGGCATTTTTTTCTCTTCAATGTTAGCATACTTTCCTTTAGAGAGTATCTCTTATCTGCATGTTGTGTAAACTATGTAAGATAACCCTTGCAAAACAAACTAAATGGAGTACATTTTCAGTAGTGAATGCTATAAGTTTGCAAAAATAATTACATTAGCAGTAATTGTGCAGTAGGAGAGTACGACCACAGCTCTTTGTGTTTCTTCACAGAGTCACTAAAAACACTGATTTATTTAATCAATTTCTGCCAATTGGTCATTAGGCACCTCTTAAACTGCAAGTCCCTCAGTCTAGTATTTTTGGAAAGCACAAGCTTTCCAAAAATTTTCAATTTGAATTTACAAGGGCTGGAAGTCTCAAGGCAGTTTAGTTTGTAAAAATCGGTTGTTGAGTAGAGATTCTTGTGTTCTCATTGAAGAAGAGGCTGCAGAATGTGCTGTCTCTCTACCACCTAGCAGCTGTGTGGGAGTGGATTTGAGACAAGATGGGGGAACTGGATGTGTTACAGAGGGCTGGCTTGTAGTCTTTGGGTGGTGGAATTGCATCATTGTGGTGGGGGAATGAGGGGAAGTAATATACCAGTCCAGAAGAAAAGCATCCTAACTACCTGCAGTGCTATACAGTGTCTCTTATATGTGCAAGAAGCTTTAGTTGAAAAACAGTCAAGAAGATGAGTATTAGGACAAAGGGAATAACATATCAAATGTTAATATTAATTTCAGTAATAAAAAGGCAGTGATGTGCTTTTGAAATGCAACACACTAGACCTGTTTATATAGAATTTTACATTGCCTTTTATTGTGGATCTTGAAAGAAATGTTTTACTTGTGCATCTCTTTTCTTAGTGTGTATTGAAGAAGTTTGGAGGGATTTTAATTAATTTTCAAAGTCAAAAAAGAGGCAAAAATTATGTATCGGGAAGATGTGCAAAATCAGCTGCTGCCTCAACAGGATTATTTCTTCCCCGTTTTGTGTTATAAGGGTCATGAATCATCTGAGAGAGTTCAAGGGCAGAAATGCAAAGTTAAAAATTGGAAGAGACTACTTTATTAAGGTTGGTTTTGGTTCAATGTTTAGTCACTAGACTTTTAGTCTGATAAAGTTCCAACCTAATTAAAGAACAAAAAGTCTTTAAAATACAAGTAAATGTTGGTACACAACTGATTTTAGAAAATAACAGCACTACTAACAGCTGACATGAGACATTCAAGAAACTTGAAAAAGACAACCTGCTACTTCCCCTTTAACACCTGTCGCAACAGTTTTGTTAACAAAAATGGTATTGCAACCTAAAGTGTTCTCTGTTTGACAGAGCTGATTTAATGAACTCTCTTATTTGCTTTTGCTCTTTTATGCACCCATTAGCTATTTTATTTCTGTAAAATGAACTGTATCTAATATCAGCCTCTGCATGTGTGTGTGAGCAAGCAAAAGGGTTCTGCTCAATATAAAGAGCTGTACTGTCTTCGTTGGCATAAAAGTCGCATGTAGTGCAGGTGGGAAATACATGTATGAACTACTGAAGTAGATCAGTGTTTTCCCTTTCTGTTTGAGTTTCTCAGAGTAGTTTTCATGGAAGTATGATAGCTGGTGTCATGGCTGCTGCACTTGGCTTCATGAGGTTTGTACAGACCCACCTATCAAGCCTGTCCTGCCATCGCTTCCCTCTAGTGTGGCGACTGCACCACGCGGTAGGGTGTTGTTGGCAAATTTGCTATGGGTGCACTCAATCCCACTGTCCCACAGATTAACTGCATGTAACCCATAGGTATCTGCTCTCTGCACGTGACTTAGTCTGAATTTGGAGGTGGTCCGATTGTGTCAATTCCCCTCTTCTCTTCCCCCAGGAATGGTTATTACAGGTGCAGATCACAATTGATTCTTACCTTGGTAGAAATGCATGTGCTCCTGCATTAGAGGGCATCTTTCCTTGAATTCATACACCTCTCATTCTTTCTGTGCTTCTACCACTTGTACTGGGATTTCTCTTGCCATTTACTGTGGTGTCACTGCCACTGCCATCACTTGGGCAGCAAAGATGTGTGTCATTGTTAGCAAGTCAGAGCAGCAGAGACCAAAGGAGTCTGTGACAGTAATCACAGATTAAGAAGCTGGTTGCTCTAACCATATTTTCCTAAAGATTACTTTGTTTTCAGAAGCAACTTAACATTGTACAGTACAGTACTTTTCAGTAAGATTTCTTTTTTTGCAGTGGTTTTAGTTTGTAGTGATTTGAGCGCCTACTATTGGAATAGCTGTTGGAAAACATGTTATACTAATACTGGTTTAGAAGTTATACTAGGCAAATCTTATCTCCAACTTTTTAATTTTTCACTTGCTTTGTCAGCATCAGTGATTCTGCTGCCTGATCAATTTATGAACCAAACATACAGCTTTCCCTGGTACACACATCCCCCAGCCCACATCTCCCCCAATATGTTGCGACCACCCCCTTTGTCTGTTCAACTCAGATAAATACCAGGTAGCTTCATATCTTCTTGAGTTACCTTTTTAACTGTTGGGAGCTGCATCAGGCAGCTGATTAATTACTGTTCATTCCAATACTGACTTTTTCTGAGATTGAATTAGTTTTAAATGCTTTATATTGTGAATGTGTATTCTTGCCCTCCAGATACTGAAGTATTAGACTATGTTTTGGCAGCTGTATCTGCTTTTTTTAGTATGATTTTTGGAAGTATTTAGTTCTGGAAACTTAATGTCATGGTATAAAACTGTAGCTCTGGAATAAAACCCAGAAATCTGCCCTCTTGTGGGTAAATCTGTATGAAGTACCTCAGTCACAATATCTTATTTGAGAACTAGAGGATATTAATTCATTCTCTTTGTGATTCTCTCTCATTCTTTAAGCAATTTTTAAGGATAGTTTATAGACTAATAGCTAGCAGAGATTCATGTAGTAACTAACAAGAACAGTAGTTTATTGCAAAATGTGGATGTTTAAAATTGACTATGACATGGATTCTGAAAGTTTTAATTGCACATTTGCTGATTTAAAAGAAAACATCCATTGCTCATCTAAATTATAAATTAGCTAATATATGGTTGTCTTGGTTTACTTTGAGTGTGCAGGTGAAGAAATCAACTTTGATCATGGTACTGTGGTTACATCTATATGATGTTATTCAACATACAGGAAACTGAAACCACTTTTTGAAGTATTTTCACACTAAATAAAGATTTAATAATCTAAACTAAATACATAACTGTATTCAAATTATTCTGTTTAATAGAATGCATTTAAAAAAGGAAAACATAGATATCTGATATCACAGCCTTTCGCTAAAATTTAATTTTAATCCACCTAATTTTGTCTGTAATTTACTTCTTGGAGAATATCAGGTCAGTCATATATAAGTTATTCTTTTAAGTCAAAAAATATATTAAGTTAAGGAATACCCTGGAGTATGAGGAATGAAACATTTAAATGTACATAGGAAACTTCTGAATCCTGAGATTGGTTATTTATCATTGCATTACTACTGAACCTTTGTATTAATGAGCATAAACAGATTATTCCCTTTATCTTGTTTTTTCCTGTTCTCATGCATGCACATAAGTAAGCTGGTGAAGAAATGTTATTTCTGTTAAGAAGACAAGACGGTTTTTCAACCAAGAGGAATGTTTCATAAATGCAGAGCTTGTACACTGATATGATAACCAAAGTCCTTCATCATTTTGTTAATAGTCAGATGCTGCAATATCTGAAAAAATACAATTGCAGTTTGTTTCTTTTATTATTTTACTTTTATAGAGTAATATGGTTTGTTTGTTTGTTCGGTTGAGTTGGTTTTTTTTTCTCTCCTTTCTCTACTTGTGGTGTCTCTTCTCTGGACTTAAATTGTTCATGACTTTCATCCTCTCTTCCTCCCTTAATTTTACCTATGCCTGTCCATTCTTTCTGCAGAGATTTTTTTTAATTTTGTTTTGTTAGTTTTCTACTCTGCCATTAATCCAGTACTGTGGTAAAAAATGCAGAATATGCATAGAGATGAGTTGTAGAGACAATCCATATGACAGAGCCCTAACCTTCTACCTCTGAAGGCAGTCAGTGTTTTCCATACTGTGGATTGTTTTACCAACCACATAGTTAATTTCTACTTAAAAAAAAACCCCAAGCCCCCCCAGAACACACTTCCAAAACTGAACAACCTGCAATATTTCAGGTTAAACATTTTGATAGGAGTTTTCTTTGGAATGTTAATTTACAGCAAAAAAGAATATAGATAATTGGAAAAAAAAAAAATGGAAGAAGATAATGTACAGAAGTAACACTTATTATGCATAGCCTAAACATTTTTTATTATTACTTTCTTTGATATCTTGGCTTGGTTTTGCTTTATTATTGTGTATTATGATGTTAACTTTTTAACGTATTCTTCCCAAGATGTGCTGCCCTTTAACTGTTTTCCTTTCACTGGGGGGTTCTTTGTATCACTTAGTCTGTACAGTGTAGTTCCTTCCTCCCTGAAATGTCTATTATGGTGTCCGTTCTTTCTTATAAAGAAACAAGAGCACAGATGTGTATCTATGGAATATACAAGACCTCATATGTATTTCTCCTGCTTGCTTTGAACTGCTACACTACAGTCCGATGCATTGTTTGAAAGCTTTCCAGTGCAGTTCGTCGATTTCCTTAGTTCAGCTAATAGAACTAAGTTTCATTTTTTCAGTTAGGAGCAAAAATGTTACACAACTAGTAACATTTACTGAACAAAGCTAGTAATAGGATGTTTTAAATGCTGATGGCATTGATTCTTCTCCACTAATTGTGAGCTGCTACACTGTAGTACTTTTAACTCTTCTACCTTTTGGGGAATGGAGTTGTGGGGGGAACCCAGCAAAACTTGTCTGTGAAGCTGCCAAGTGTTGCATGCTGTTTTGATGTTTTATATGATGCAGCTTATATCATCTTGACCTGTCAGTTTTTTATGTTCCTAATGCTTGAGATTTTAAAATCATTTAATGAGTGAGTTTATTGAAGCTCTTAGTGGCATCAAGTTTGAGTTCTAGTTTCACTGAATCTCAGTCTCTAATTCTGGAATTGAATCCCACCTTGTCTGCCACTTTATAACAGATGCAGTTTTGCCCTCAGCACAACAGATGTAGTACTTGGACCCAGATATTACTATGTGGTTTCTTTGTATTTTGTTTATTTTATAAACTAATCCCATCACTTAATCCCATCAGTCTCTCCTTTTCTCTTCTCTTTACTCACTTCATCGTGCTTAAAAAAACTTTATAATGTAAAAGGTACACTTCTTGAATTGCCATGCTTAGTTCTCAGCTGGTGCAGGCAACCATATTCTGTCCCTTCTGTTACATCTCTATGATCCATCTTTCAAGTAATGGTGTTGCTTATCTCTACTGCTCCTAATGGAAGGCTGTTCCAGAAGGTGCCAGCTCTGATGGTGCGAAACTCAGTTCTGATTTTCTTCTTGCTGGTATTCACATGTCCATTTATTGTTGTGTTAGCTTTGCTCTCTTGCACTTTTCCTTTGTAACCTTCTTTGACCTCCTTGGAGAGACCAACCACATTCCTTCTTGACCTTTGTTTTGTTAACTAAACAAACCAACCCCTTTTACTCTCCTCTTACAAAGAAAGTTTACTTTTCCCCTCACCATCAGAGTCACTGCACTTGCTCCACTCTCAGGTCTGGATCTTGCCAGTTCACAGTTCTTATCATGTGTCTGTGGAGAAGGCTTCTGATTTAAGCATCTGGTTTTGGAGTAATTTTTCCCATTAAATATCTGTATAACTCATTTATTGTGGCAGTAATACTGGGAAAGAGTGACAGCTTCTGTGTTAACAGCTTTTCCAGATGATGAGGAAGTGAAAGTGAACTGAGTTTTTTTTCATGTTTTTCATTGTTTCTGTGCTAAATATAAATTTCTGATAGCACTAGCTAGTGATGTGGCCTTAGCTTTGATGCAGTTTCAGTCAAGAGAGATCATCAGACATGGTATTTTTATGATAAATATAAGTCATGTGTGAAAGGTGTTCCTTTAGTTTCTGGCATTTCAATGAAAACTCAGATTCTAAGAGTGTTAGCTCCCATGGGTCTGCTGTTGCAGAGTCATTGTGGGACTCTTCTGCAGTATTTTTTTTCCTAAAGAACTGTTTATTTTTGAAACTAGGAAACCACTGAAATTCTATGTGTATTTCTGTTCATTCTGGATAAAAACCCCCTGAGTATCGAGTAGTACTTGAAACTCCTCTAAGTTTTTGAGGGATGTTTTCTTTTGGATTAAAAAACTCCTAATACAGCAACCCACACAGAATATCTATCTGTAGCAGTTTCCTTATTTACTGTGTCTGTAATGTACTGTATTTTTAACTTTAAAATATGTAATGTAGTTGAGAATGAGACTGTGGCAGGTGCAGTAAAAGAAGTCAACTCATTGTCAGTTATGTTTAACTCAGAGTTGGTATTTTTTTCAAAGAAATAAGTTCTGTGCCAATGGAGACACTTTGAAAAGTTAATTTCAGTGGTTTGTGACAACTTTGAGCAGGTAAAAGACTTAAAACATTTTGTTTCCTTGTCATGGAATCTACATGTGTTTGTAAGCAGTGGTGTCCTATATATATTGCCATTGGCGTGGAATAAGAAAGAATGAGCTAAAGTTACTAAGAAAATTACAGGGATCTCTTGGTTTCTATGTATTTTATAGGTAATTCCCAGAAATGTAGTCTTGTAATGTAAGCATAGGTAAATCATGATTTCAGCATCTTCAGGAGATAAGAGAAATGCTTACATAAAAAGTCCTTTTACTGTTTCCAGAACTGTTAACACAAGTGCCTGTCTACATTAAGTAACCACATATGTATCAAATTCCTTTAGTGTCTTCAAAAAATTGTGTTCATTTCATTACATAATAGGGGATTGTAATTTGTGATGTTTTTAAGTTTTGGATGTTTTGGACCTGCAATTATGTTTTTAGCACTGTGGACTTCCTTACAGCTGGAATCTTTATAGTTAGTGAAAACTACAGTGACTGAACAAATTGCTTTTTCTGTAGTTGAATATGTAATGTGCTGTTTAATAGAAAATAAATGAGCTAGTTCAGTGGTGGCTAAGCTTTTTTTTTTTTTTTCTTTCCTGAGGGACTAATAGAATTTCTGGTAATAGTTTGACCAGACATAGTTATATATGAAAAAGATATTTTCAGATCAATTTTTAAGTAGCTACTATTTCTATAATGTACTAAGATTTTGTATTTGCCAGTTTGTTTGCACCTTGATTTTTGCATTTGTAAATTACTCCATTTTTCTTGGTAATCCCTGTATGAAAATACCTCCTTCTGCAAATATATGAAGTGAATGTAACAGCTAATTACTTAAAGTGGTTATGCATTAAGTGCTATCCACTGAAGTATGAACTAACAGAAGATTTGAGTTTGTATTGTATAACCTGACCAAACTTTTTTTTTAGTTGCTTTATCTTGCATCTTTTTTGGGTGAAGGGCTCTGCTTTTGAGACCAGAAGGAAACTTGCCTTTTGGTTGCTAAATGCCACTTATTATTTAAAATCTACACTGTTATACCCACTCTGGAAGTAATTTATGTAGTATGCATGTGAGGGTAGTATTGTGTGTTTCATTTATGTTAATGAACGTAAAACTCTAAAAAAGTAAACTGAGAAACTTAATTTTGTTTTGTTCTTTTTGTTTGTTTGGTTTTTAGTGCTTGGGAGATGGGAAGTAATGATAGCTGGCACCTGAACTAAAATATCTGTGTAGGCACTTCTGTCCCAGAACTTCAGGATGAATGGGGATATGCCTCATGTTCCCATTACTACTCTTGCAGGGATTGCTAGTCTTACAGACCGTAAGTACTCTTTTTTTTTTCTTGTCTTGTCTGTGCTGTCTTCTGCCTCCTCAGTAAATATCTGCATTTTCAAAATACAAGAAAGATTTTAATTTTAAAAATTCTTAGAGTTAAATCTGTTTAAATCAGGCTTGGCATTAAAAATGTTAATTTTGTTATTGCTTGAATTTTAAAAATCCATCCAAATAAAACATGTTAATTTAAACCTGAAATGAAATGTAGGGTAAAAAAGCCCTTAAGGAAGGCTGACAAAAACAAGAATTCATTGTGTCTTTGGAATATCACTCAGTAACATATTTGGGTACCAGACAAATGAAGTAGATATAAATAAAGAACAAAAAAGGAATAATAAAGTTCTTCTCTAAAACATATATCACATCATCTTCAGTGGAAAGAGTTAGACACAGGATTGGACTGGTGTGCAAGTAACCAAAGAGAGTTGTGGAATATGCTGAATATACTTGAAATGTAGTTCCTTAGTTTTGAACAAGGTACAAAAAAAGTTGCTTTGGTTAGTAGGTGCAAAGAATGGCTGCTAGAGTAGAACTAAGCAGCTGTGTGTATGAGTCTTCTTTCTTAGCTGTTCAGCCTACCAAAGGGGCATGTGAAGTGTGTGTGCTGATTTCAAATACATCAGGAAGATGAAATGCAAGGAAAGGAAAAGAACTATTTAATTAAAAGCTGATACTGACATAAGCCCAAATGGTTATAATGTGACCAAAAATAAATTTCTGGTGAAAAAGAAGATGAGATTTACTACTTACTGTAGTGAGGTCCTTTAACAACCATTACAATAAGAGCAGCTGGGACAAAAATGCGTCTTGTTTATATCAAGTATATAAAGCATAAGAAAGAATTTAAATCTCAGTTGTCTGTCTGAGGATAATTGGACTCAGTGACCCAGGTGCTTCTCCTGAGTTGTTATTTTTATTGTTATACTGTTGAAAATTGGGGACTTTTCAAGGTGCACTGAAACTATATACCCAGCAATTGATTTTAATTGCCTATGGTAAAAAAGACAGATGTGTTGGAGGAAAAATCCCACTCCATTTCCTTTGGGTATTCTGAAGTAAAGTGTAAGATGCTGCTTATGTATTTAGATGTTTATCTGTGTGTTGTATTATATATAATAATGGACCATCAGGATGCAAATAGTAAGTTCCTGGCTATGGGCAGTTTTCTGGCATTAAGCATTTGCGGGTAATGCTACTTAACTGGCAGAAGTCTCTGGCCAGACTCTGGTGCAAGAGTTTCTTTAAATACTGAACTGCAATGGACAAGACCAGTTGCCCTAAAAACATGGAGGACATGATGCTTATAGACAGTAGAATAGGCTAGCTAGATAGCTAGCTAAATTTACTCTGTTTTGATCAGTGTATTTTGCTGATTTTCATAATTTTTCCAAGTTCCAGGCATGTTTAAGGTAATCTGATGCAAGTGATGAAAGCTAGCTATTTCAATATATTATACACTTGTATTTTTTTTCTGAAGTTATTTCTAGTGGTTCAGTTAGAACCTTGATCTCAGAGATGCGATCAGCCTGGGAAGTTAGAGTCAGCTTGTTTTCCTGGACCCATGGAAGTGACTTTTCTGTATAGTTAGGTTTTTGGTGTCTTCTGGCTTACCCTCCTCTGGTCTGTGTAGCTCCACTAATCATCTAGTCAAGGCTTTTTATATGGTACACTTCCTTGTTATATACGAAGATTTAAGAATGCCCTATTAAAGTATA
>JAWWEW010000088.1:60233559-60244057 GCA_035583185.1 Anabacerthia variegaticeps | reverse complement strand
GCTTACAATCTCATTGAAATAGTGTTTTCACTGAATCTTTTTACTGAGATTTGTGAATAAGTTTACTGACTGAATAGACACGTCAGTGAACATACCAACCACCAGTACTAGCCCTTTCTTGAGAAGGTAAGTAACACAGGAATAAATACTACAAGGGAAGAATAAACTGAGAATTTAGTTAGTGATTTTAATTGGTTGTTGGGTTGTGCGATTTTTTTCATGGGTTGTTTTGTTGGGTTTTTCTTTATTTTGCCTGACCTTATAAAGTGGGAACACTAATTAAATACTAAGATCAGAGCAGAAAACTGAAAGTATATGCTTAATGCACTTAAAGTACTACATATAGCTACAAGAATTTTACATTTCCTTTCTTTACTAATGCTTTTGGCTCCAGGAGAAAGCTGCTATAAAGTATTAAATAGCTTAATACTCTGAAATTTTTGGAGAATCAAGTATGACTGTGTGAGTGGGGATGTGAGTGTGGGGGGATAGAGTAGATGTTTTTTGTGAGGGGGACGTGAGTGTGTGTGTTCATGATTTAAAAAAAAAAATCCAGAAATCTTCCCTGTGTTTTAAATCTAGTTGTCAGGTTTTCTTTCTTAATCATGAGAGAGTAAGAAGGTGTCTATATTTGTATGTTCGTGTTTCATTAAATGATTCTGAAGTTGTTCCTATGTTCTCATAACAGTTTTGAACCAGCTGCCTCTTCCATCACCTTTACCTGCTACAACAACAAAAAGTCTGCTTTTCAATGGACGGATAGCTGAAGAGGTTAACTGCCTTCTGGCTTGCAGGGATGAAAATCTGGTTTCACAGCTCGTCCACAGTCTCAATCAGGTGTCAACAGATCACATGTATGTATTTTGAACTTCTACATCAGACCACAATCCTTATTCCTTGAAATCAAAATTACCTGGATTGAGAAGCATGTTTGTGACAATCTGAAAATTAGAACATGCAGGCTTGCAATGCAAGAGCCAAATGTTTCAGTCAGACATTAATAACTGTCCGACAGCCCTTAGTGTAACTGTGGGGGTTATTTTATGGATTTGATGCTTATTCCCTTCTTGATAGTTAGGAGTGCAGACTTCATGGTGTTGATTGTGCAATACAAATTTGTGTTCAACATCAGTTAATAATGCACATAGACAAATTACATACCCAAAAGAAAATTTTCTGACACCTGTGTCAGTTACGATCAGATATTGAACCTGATCAGGTATTTGAAGAATTGAGCTGTCAATATGCTAATGTATTCCCTTTTTGTTATTTTTTTTATTTTTATTTTTCTCTGATGTCCTTTGAATTGTTTTGTGTTGACAACCCTGTCTTTTTTCTACATGTCCTATTCAACTGTTTTGATCAAATGAAAGTACCTTTTAAAAGTCCTCAAAGCAAACAAAGTGAAGGCACAGATGCACTTATGGAAAATCCATTACATATTTTTTTATGGTTCAGAGGGAATCCTGTGATCTGAAAGATAGGCCAATTTCCCCTTTTCAAAATAAAGGATTTTCAAAGCATTGGGTTGAAACCTGAATGTTACACATTCGTGCATATGTTTATTTTCATTCCTAAAGCAATACATTTTCACTTTTGTGCCAAAGTGTTCTTTTATGAAGAAGATCAGGATATAAAAGTGGGTATAAGAAATTTCTCATAATAGTCTGAAACTGACAGCCACATATATGCAAGTGCTTATTAGTATCAGAAATTAACCGTGAGGACTCTGAGGAATATTTCTTCTGCCATTCCTTAAAGAAGAGAGCAAGAAAAAATAGAGGCAGGAAGCAGTGCTTTGCAGACTTGATTTTTCCTATATTTAACAGTAAATTGTCTTCTTTCATTTTGGTTTTGGTTTTGTTTTTTTGGTTTTTTTGGTTTTGTTTTTTTTTTACTTGACTCATAGTTTCTTATAATTTGAAAATGCATTTGCCTCTTTATTTGCTTACTTCCACAATTCCAGAGAGTTGAAAGATAACCTTGGCAGTGATGATCCAGAGGGAGATATACCAGTCTTGCTGCAGGCTATCCTGGCAAGGAATCCTAATGTTTTCAGGGAGAAAAGCATGCAAAACAGATACGGGGTACAAAGCGGTAAGGATTTTTGATTATATATTGATTGCATTTTATGTTGTTCTGTAAGTTTAGGGGACTTATACAAACCACAAATATATATGGGGCACAGCTGTTGCATATAATGCCTTGCTTTATATTTGATAGTGATATAAAGCTATGTACCTTAACATTGTCTAAGAGCAATTGTATTAGAATAAGAATGGAAATAAAACCTACCAAGCATTTTCCTAAAAAACGTTTCATTTCATCTCAAAGTTTAATCTCTAGGATAAGTGATTGGATTTAATTCTAAAGCAATTTTGTTTGATTTCTTTATTAATAGGTTCACATATTTGTCGTAGTAAGTAATGGAAGTTGAAAAAATATGCCTTGATCTTACTGGACATCTGTATGATTTTAGTGTATCACTGCAATGATAGTTCTTAATAGTTCTGTAGTAAGAAATAAGATTGAATGAGCCATACTCAACAGCTCCTCCCTGCCATTCCTCATCTTAGCAGTTTGTGATGTCCTACAGATTTTATTGTTTTGGCAGCTAATTCTCCTCTGAGGTGCGGTGAGTTACACTGCTGGGTAGCAAAAATGAAGGAGAGAGCAGGTTTAGAACAAGAATTGTGTTTTAGTTATGATCAAATAGTGTTAAAAGAAGTGTCCTAAGCAGGCACCCTTTGCCTCCCCTTCCTCCCCGTTGTGGGCATATTTAGCAGTATTCAACTCTTATTCCCTGTCTTCTGATAACAGACCCATTGTCAAAACGGTCTTCATACAGCTTAGATTTTTGAGACCGTATTTTATTACCAGGTTGTCTGAACATACTGATTCACATGACCATTTGGTGTCAGGCCTAACTTTGTAGGAGGAGGAAATCTTAATTTTATTGTAACCCTTTTTCATCAGACGACGTAGTAGCTTCTGCCATCTTGCACCTACTTCTGTCTTGAATCTTATAGTGTATAAGGGAAGTTGATGTATTTATAATTACCAATTTAAAATTGGGATACTATTTAATTTCAGTTTTCATATTACTTTTTGTCTTTTTTGCTTTTCAGCACTTTGGCTTTATCTTTCAGCAAATGTGTGTTGGAAGATCAGCTACAATAGTTTGTTGCAGTAACAGTATTGATAGCAGCATGTAGGGTTCAGAAAGAACTTCATATTCACTTTAATCTCTTTATCAGAACTTGTGAGTTTGGGGAGATTAAAATCTTATGCATCTTTCCATAAACATCAGTGACCTCAGTAATTTTTTTGCATTTAAAAAAGAATTCAAGTGCACTTGTCCTGGAAAAGAAAAAAACTTTGCACACGTACACTTGTAGTAAGAGTGTGTATTTGACTGAAAAATCACTTGTTGGTGAGCCATCCTAGCTTAAGCATGCATGCTGTAATACATGTATTAGTTTAGTTGTACAAGAATTTTTATGTGACCTTGAGCTGTATTTTATGAAGTGCTTTCTATGTCATTTCGTAAGAATGCTAAAATGGTTTATACATATCACTTTTTTCCAAGAAAAAAAATTGTAGTAAGACTGGGAGTAAATGTAAGGAATCTCATTCTAGTGTGTTACTATTAGAATGATGTTTTCTCAAACCTGAACATTAACAACAGTCAGAATTAACGTTGTATTTAAGGAAGTTCTTAAATATTTAAAGTACAGAAATGCACAGTGGAGCCATAAAACTGCTGCTTAGTGATATAACAATGTGAAAAATGTACAAGAAGATATTGTAGTGCTAGTGATTAATTTCAGACTAATTTCAAGGTGTCTTAAATTTAGGGAGGGGAACATAAATAGATATATTTTTAAAGCATTTAAAAAGAGGACTCTGTAGCTGAAGCACAAAATTGGAACTTTATCTGTATAGTTCCTCCTCATATGGGTACATTCTGTCACCTTTCTGTTTAGGAATGTTAAGGGTTAGTCATTTGACCAAAATATTGTACCCAGCTGCTGGCATAAGAAAACCCTTGGAGTTTCATGCTCACTTGCCTCTGCAAGGCAACCAGTATCCATTTAGGCAAATTCTGTAGGACTCAAGAAGTCCTCCTCTGTTACTCAGGACAGTGAAATGTACTCTGTATTGAAGTATGGAAGTATCCAACTTTTTTAAGCACAACATGCTTTACTCCTGTTGAGAGCTAGTTTTATTGTGATCAAGTACTTAGTGTGCAGCACTTCGGCTTCATTCCTGCGAGATTATCACATCTCTTCTCTGCTAGGGAAAGTGGAGGATAAAAGAGGGAGTCAGGGAAGGTGTCCGAAACTAGTTTTGCTTGTGTGAATATTGCAGTCATTGAAATCAGTGATACCAGCTGTAGGATTGACAAAAATCTTCCAAAAACTCTGGATTGGGGCCTTTTTTTTTCAGTCTTCTGTCTAACCTTTGGTTTAAAATACCTTTACTGCTGATGAGCTTTTACCTATGGCTGTGGATCAGTTGTGGCTTCCCAAACTGCTGTGTGCTTGTGAATTCTGACACTTTTTTAGCTGCAAGACAGTAAATTCTGTCACAAAAAATAATTTAAAATTAATTTAGTTTTTGTGTTTCTGTATCACTTTAAGCATTATGTATTTGTTAGGGTATTCTTTATACCTGTATCAAAGAGAGGGGGGAAAAAAAAGGATTCCTTTAAATTCTCCTAAATAATGATGTGAGTCAGCACTGAATGGAATAGAATAGAATATTGAAGTTGAAAGGGACCTGCCATGTTCATCTAATCCACCTGCCTGACCACTTCAGGGCTGACTAAAATTCAAACAAATTAAGAGCATTGTCCAAATGCCTCTTAAATTAGTTTCAAGAACCCTGATACATGTGGCTTGCCAGCTGGTTCAACACCTGAACTTCCAAAGCATGATTCTGGATATTTACAGGCTGTTGGAGCCTACAGCTGGGATGTTGGCTCTGCTTTGCAATTGAAACATTTTAGCACCTTCTTTGGTAATACTTCTTACAAAGGTAGTGGAAGTGGAATAGAAAGCTTTTGTCTCTATAGAAAGAGACCCCTAGACGTTATGGGTGCAGTGAGAATATCTGGCAGCACTCAGCACAGAATGATTGACTGCTGTGCTTGCTCCAACAATTGAAGATAAGGTGTTCTTCTGACTTGTGAAACTTCCACATCTTTTACTTATTGGCACAAGAAGTATCATACACACCAGCCCGGGTTGCAGAATATGTGTCCTGTTTTAAAATGTTTCTATTTACTAGTAGGTTTTGGCTTGGAATGCTCTAAGGAATAGAAGGAGCTACTGTTAGTATTTGTAACTGAATTAATACAGCTTTAGAGAACACTTTTTTATGTAATGATGTAAAAGACACATATGATTCAGTAATTTCTAGTGTTTTCTAACAGTTGTGGGTAGATGATTGTAATGTCTGAAGAGTTTATAATCTTATTAAAGTTTGTAATCTTATTGTTATTATAATTATTATAATAATTTCTGAGATGAGAGGCATCATTGATTGAAAAGTATGTAAAGTAATGCTGCTATCTTCTCTTTCATAGGGATGATGATGTCACAGTTTAATATTTCTCAGAATTCCATGCGTGGTAGTCCTGCATCTTCCAATTATCAGCAAACCACTATCTCACATAGTCCTTCCAGGTAATCCTTTCTTTTTAGTGGGGTGGGAGGCGCAGTGACCTTCAAATTTGTCCTATGCGGACAGTCAATTCTTGTTGCAAATATGTGAGTGGAAGTTGATCAGTATCAAAACAAATTTTGCATTTCTCTGACAGCGGGGTAAGTTCTGTCAGTGAATTAATGCTTGTGTTCTAAGGATTCACCATGGTTCTTCTCTTTCTCTCTCTATCCCGTACTTTTGACAAACTTCTTTCCTGCCTAAGAAGTCCCTCTGCCTTCTGCCACCCTCTGGTTTTTTTCTGCCTGTGTCAGAGGCTGAGGCTGGCGGCAGGAGGATAGGAGAGAATAGGCTAATGTGTTCCAGCATGTTCCAGTACCAGTTTAGCAGGATGATGGGAAAGAAGACTTGTAGAAGTGCGGAGTAATGTTGTAACAGTTACACAAAAGGCCTCTCAGAGAAAGATGGACTTGGTAGTTTGGCCAGTCTTGCAGCCACATCTGTGTCAAATTTCTCGTTCTATTTTAGCTTTTTGAGTGTTTGCAAGTAGCATGTACCTATAATCTAGGCCTTTATTAATATGATGAAGTACTCTGGACTAGACTGTGTGTAGTTTCAGCTCAGGTACTGAGCTTTAATGGGTTTCAACTTCAGCTATTAGATATCATTATTAAAATAAACTGATTATAGATTTCACTTCAAGTTTGGCAAACGAAATGTTTTGTATCTTCTCAGCAACCAGTACACTTTTTAACTTTTCCGTCTAAAAGGGCCATCAAAGAAGTTTTTTTGAACTGGGAATTTTACAGTGAATAGTACAAAGTCTTCTTGAAATCCTTTCAAAATCCTTGTGTTAAGTAATTTGCTGTTTCTTTCTATGGAAGCTTGTCTATAGACTTGTCTATAGACTTGTCTAGAGTTGCTGTCTAGAACTGAGGGTTGTGAAAATATGTAATGTAGTCTCTGGTGTATTTATTTGGTTATTTTTATTTTGAAAAGATTATACAAGAATGTAAGTAATAATGTGCATGTATTATTGTCACAAATCAATGTTATTTTTGTCCCTTCCTATGGGTAGAATGAGTGTAAGATAAAAAGTCAGTGAAAGAGAAAGCTGTATTCAGTGGACTTTGGTTCATGTCCTACCGAATTGCCTGTCACATTCCTGTGTCTTGGCAGTGTAGTTCTGTTAGATTTTGAAATCTTACTGGAAAGTGGTAGAGTAGATGGCTCCTTGTTAATCATAGTGATCTAGTTGTTGATTAAAACTTTTGCATTCACTTTCATGCAAACTTCTAAGACTAATTTTTGGAAATTGCAGATCCAATTTTAGTATGTAGTTGTTCATTTAGGTGGAGATCTTGTGAATGCTTTCTGTTCTATTCTGACTTATTAAGTAATAATTGTAGTTGGAAAGGTATCAATAGCTTGAAACACTGCTTTGGAAGGAAGTTCTCCATTGTGTTAAGTTTTTTGTCATAAAGAAATTTTATGAAAAATTCTGAATGTATAATATTCCAAAAGAAATAATTAATTTGTCTAAATTTGCTTTTCCAACTTTTAAAAACTTTTTTTTTTTTTAATTTTCTTTTATTTTAGTCGGTTTGTGCCACCACAGACAAGCTCTGGTAACAGGTTTTTGGCACAACAGAACAGTCCAGTGCCTAGTCCATATGCTCCTCAAAGCCCTGCAGGATACATGCCGTATTCACACCCTCCAAGTTACACACCACATCCTCAGATGCAGCAAGGTAAGTCTGTGATGTTAGGTTTATTCTCCTATCTCATGTCAGCTTTCATGTGTACCTTTTATGGCTTTCTAATTCCTTTGATGGAGTCACATGCTTAATGGAGATCTTTGAGGCAGGTATATTTAAGCTTTGCTTTCCTAGCTGTAAAGAGTGGTAGTATATACTTTTTTTAAAAAGCAAATAAATAAAAGGGAAGAAGAAAAGGAAAAAACACATATTCATGTTTAATGCTCCTTTATTTACACTCATTTTGCATAGTTGTCATGTAAATTAATCCTAAATTGGCTGGAATTATGCTCAAGGTGTGCATTAAGGGACACAGATGGCCTTCAGAATGAATAGATTTCTTTGTTTTTTGCTTTTCTAAATACAATCTTGAACACATGAACAGAGCTAAAGTATCTAGGGCAATATTTTTTGGTAAGTAGAATTCTCATTGGATTATTTTTTTAATATTTTTAAGGTTTAGCATGGTGCTTAGAATATTTATATAGCTCTTTTCTAGGTAATGTTATATGTCTCATGAATATCTTGAAAGTCGCGACGTAGTGAATTCAAATTATATAGAAGTAAAGAAGGTTTTCTGTAATCAGTAAGGAAGATACTGACTGTAATTAGAATATATGTGGAGAGAAACTTGGCTACAGGGAATTTAGATTTTGAATCCTTTTGAAAAATCTTGAATATCTATTTTTAATCAAGGTATTTTTGACAAAAGGATTCAATTAAAAAGTTGGATTCTTGTTCAGATTCCAGAACCTCTGACATCCAGCTTATTAAGATCCATTGCTAGGGTAGACTTTTAAAGAATTAACAGGTAGATGAATGTGTCAGTATAATTATTTATATTTTTTTGTGTTTCAGCTTCCGTATCCAGTCCCATTGTCACAGCTGGGATGAGGAGTCTCCATGAAAATAAAGTTTCGAGCCAGTTGTCTGGAAATTCAGCTAATCATCATGCTGATAATTCTAGACATGGCTCAAATGAAGACTACCTACAGATGGTGCACAGACTAAGTAGTGATGTATGTTACCTAAATCAATTTATTATGATAAAGCAAACATTTACTTTGATAAACAAGTATGTGTGTAGCTGCCCTACAAGGAGTTAGTAAGCTTATTTTTCAGTATTTTGGGGGAGGGGAGGTTGGTGTGTGAAATTTCTTACAAGTCAAAGGAAAGTCAGTTTGAAAAAATAAGTTCCATAATTTCAGTGTGGGAGAAAAATTAGTAACTCAATAGGATATTAATTCAGTTTGACTTTAAAAAAAAAAATCATATAAATTTAATATACCAGTCATTTTATTGAGCAGGATCTGAGTATTAGATTTCTTTGTCCATGAGAATTTCTTTACATGAGGCAACAACTCTTCTTGCAAGCACTGTTGCAAAAATAAGTGTAATTAATACCCCAGTGTAAGTTTCAGGTTTATTGTGCTGTGATAGGAAAGAAAAAAAAAAAAAAAGATACAACTGTAACTGCCCATGAATGGTGAAATTGATGAAATCTGATTTTTCATGGATTTATGTTCTTTGATGTGTAATCACCTTTAGTCCAAAAATTTCAAACTCTTTCCTTTTCCATGAGCAGTGTCAGCTGCACCTTCACATGGCTGCTCGGCTGTCATCAAAGGGAGTGCATAGTTGCCCACCTCTGCAGGCTTCTGTCTCCTTGAAATACCAATTTAGCTTTCTAATTTACTACTGGCTGCTGATTCTTTTCATTCAGACATGTAAAAACGTAATTACAGTTGAACCTTCTAATGTTCCGTGAATTGGGTCACAAAGATAAAAAGTATCAGACAGACAGTTCAGATCTGGGGGAAAAAAGAAATTAAAAAAAAAGAGTGAGAAAAGGTTATGTGAAATAACTGTTGCTTGTATCCAGATACCTCAACAGGGGCCACATTAGAATGTTAGCTACTGAAATAACCAATTTAATTAGGAAACATTAAATAACCTTAGAACTTCATTGAAAACTTCCTTTGTATGACTATACCCTTGGAAAGAATGGACTTCTGGCAATTTGCTTATAATTATAGAAATTGTCTCTTCACAGATACAGGAGTTGTTAGTTTGTTCTTTCCTGAAACATTCCTGTGGAAGCTGTATAAAACCCAGTGCTTAGAATGGGAAAAAGTGTTCTATAGTTAAATTTAGGGCACTGAGAATGAGTGTACTCGTAACCACCAGAGGGCTCTGTGAAAGCACATAAAACCACATAAAACTCTGAATGAGAAATAGAATAGTGAGTTCCATATTTGATTTTAGAATGGCATGAAAGTAAAAAAGTAATGTTTACATTGAAAAAAAGTAGAGCATGGACATCATTACATTGCAATTAATATTATATTATGAACAAGTTTTTCAGAAGTTATTAATTGCATTGGAACAGGTTGGGAAAGTGTTTCATACTGCCATTGAGTTGTTTCCTGTTTAGCTCTTATGACAGGAAATAACAAGCTAAAGTAATTCAAGTTGCGTTTTACACAAGACTGTCTTTGCTGTAGTGGGAATGCTGGAGATTTTGTTCAGTCCTGAGGTGTGTATGCTGGAGGACATAGATTAATTTGTGTAGCATTTGTATAGTAGTAATACTCTGTATGACTTTCTATAGTATTAATTTGTTGAACAGTAAAAGATGGCATTCTAGATGAGCTTTTAAGGGTAGGTTAAATGAAAAAGTGATGAGTTTGTTTCAAAAATCTGCATTTTATACTCAGTATCTTTCAAGTGGTATTGGCTAGAAGTCATGTATCTGCTCCTCAGCTCTTTACTATGAGTGCTTACAGCAAAAAGTTCTGAATGGAATCTTAGTGTAAACCAAAAGTGCTTATGGAGTTAGAAGACATGTACAAAGATTTATTTGTGTGTGCATATTCTGATTACAGATTCATTTTAAGGCTGATTGTGCTATGGAGTGTTGCTTATATAGTAGTCTAATAGCAGTCTAAATTACAAAGATTCTAATGTAAATAAATATTTTTTTTATATTTCTTGTATGCTTTTTTGTCCAATCCATTTTATCAGTATATGCACTAACTTTTTAACAGATGTTCTTGCTCATAATGTTAATTTTT
>JAWWEW010000088.1:60208221-60223218 GCA_035583185.1 Anabacerthia variegaticeps | reverse complement strand
TGAATCAGCTATTGAAAGGGAGCGATTTTCAAAAGAAGTGCAAGATAAAGGTAAAAGGATTGTGTGTGTGTATACACTATATATGATATAAATATATATATATGCATATAAACCCCATATATATATATATATAAAAAGCTTCCTGTCATTGTCACATAGTTCAGTTCTGTTTACTCAGTGTAGGTTCTTCTGCGACATTCATCTCCATTCCCTTCCAACAATGAACTGTAATCTTTCATATATGCGTATTTTGAATATCTGGTATTCTTTATTTGGGGTCTTAATGGATGGAAAGAGAAATTCTTGTGTTTCAAAATTCTTTTAAGATACTCTCACTTTGAACTGGGAGACTGAATGCAGTCCAATTGATGTTGTTTATAAAAATATAAATCCCAGCATTACCCTAAATCAAATATGTAGTAAGTATTGATAGTTGAATCATTAACTGCCCATGTTGCCTAATTTAAGAAAATGCAGGAAAACTGTTTTATCCCATTGCTATTCATATCTCCATTTAAATTTAATGTGAAGGAGATGTCAGATTAAAATCACATCTGTTCTTTTAAAGGTAGTATAATAACTGGGTAATATATATTACTATATTGTCTCTAATGTTTGTCAACTGGATATTAATTATTATGTAGGCATTAGAAGCTTTTGAAAACTACAATATATCTGTTCAGTTTCTAGCAGAAAACCAAATGGGCCTCTAAACCATTTTATCTTCACTTCAGTAGCTGTACTGGTTGTCTTAACTGATTTAATTGAATCTATTTTTTTGTTTTGTTTTGGTTTGTTTGTTTTGTTTTTATTTCTTTTTCTGTTGTTAACTGATTTGAAGGTCTTCAGTTTCTGAAATCTGAAAAGCAGATGCAAAGTCCACATGTAGATCTTGAAGACAGGATGTATTTTACAAATTAGACAGCAGTAGGTTACCATAAGTATTTTTCAGAAGCTTCCTCTGCACTGTGTTTAACGCCTGAGGAAAAAGTCTTTTGTAGCATAATTTAATTTATTAGATACAAAAAAAATCTTGCAGATTTTTGGAAAATGGGGAAAATTCTGATCTTGGATGTTCATAGGGGAAAATAGTCCATTTTGGATATACTTGCATATATGCAACTGAATTTTCACACAATGTGTCTTTAACCAGCAGTGAGAGCGCAATTTTTCTCATTGTTCAAAGTGGTTTTTCACTGTTTTTAAAGATGCCAGAGTGGCGAGGGGAGGAGAGAGTTTGTGTGTGTGTGTGTTTGTAAATGTGGTTGTTGCAGTAGTGAAAGGTTTAACTTCTGAGATGTTTCTTATTTGGTAACTAAATCAAGTCTTTTTAGGAAACATTTGTGAATATATGGAGAAAATGTGTGCTCACCTCAAAAGAGATCTCTACTGTCTTTAATCTTTATTTAATGAAATGGGGAATTTGTTAATTTGCTTAAATATCTTCTACTAATTTTAAATTTGTAGTTGGAGACTTTGTGGTTTGTGACCTAATGCTTCAAAAGCTACATTTCTGTCCTAACTCTTCAAGTCGAATCATCATCATATTTTATCTAATAAGCATCTTGAAAAATGCACAGCAGCCTTCAAACGCTAAAACACACTTCCTCTTTTGTTATGGCTTTCTGAAAATGTTAAGCATTAGTTGTAAAGTTTGTTTATCATGACATAGCCATGGGCAGACTCTTCATTTGTTTCTTTTGGGGAAAGGAGTTTTGTAGAATGTGATCTCTCCCCTTCATCGCTGATCAATAATCATCTTCCCAAATGCAGATTCCAATCTTATGTTTGCCTCCTCTGGCAGGTCTCCATTCTTCCTGAGTTCCTACAATTGCTATAAATCAGGTGCAACAGTTACTGCCTTATATTGGGACAAATGATCACTATTTATTCACTTGTGCTAAGTTGTCCCTGTGATAGAGCAGCTCATTTCACTTTGGCTGCTGAGGTTTCAGCCAGGAGTGCATAGTGTTTAGTAGAAAGATTTTTAGCAGTGGTGGGACAGATTTCCTGAAAAACTTGGAGAAATACAGTTCATACTTTCTGGTAATGCTTTTGCCATTGCTTCTAAGTTTGTGCTGTGTCTAGAAGTTGATATGCTCAAGGATTGTTCTAGTTAGAGCTGCAGGAGGTGTGGCTGTAGGAGGAAGCTTTCTCTATTGTTCCTTTGGGAATATATCTGTTAGAAACATATTCAATAACTTCTAAATATGTCATTCATTTCTGCAAAGCTGCCTAGTGTATTTAGACAAAAGCCTGGCATTTTTGTGTTTCAGTATGTGTACTGCAACTCCAGATAACTTTATGTAAAGAAAATAGTGTTCTGTCTAATTAGAATGTGAATGCATAGTGTCAGCTGATGAGCAAGCATCACTCTAGAAACCTTTTCAAGATGCTAGTACATGCAAAAATGTCCATGAAAGCATCTTTCCTGCTTTTGTAATCAAGGTATGGTAATGCATATTACAGACACACTACATTTTCTGTGTATACTCACATTGTTTTCCATAAATTACTTTCAGTGGGGTTGTACTCACAAGTTTTGGTAGAAAATTAGTAGTCTCTTTTGTCCTTATTTTTTAGACATGAAATTTCTATAGTAGTATGCTTCATCAAAGGTTTTCCAATGCTTTCTTTTTAACAATAAGGCTAATAACCAGTGTCATGGTCGATCTGTTTATTTCAGAGGAGAGGCAGAGATTTTTGGGGTGGAGAGTGGGATTCTTCCTTAGAATTATGCAACTGCTAGACTTGCCTAAGGCAATGCTAAGGCCTTTTTTTTTTTTTTTTTTTTTTAAATACGGAGGTCCTCTTATATTTGGTGGGAAATGGGATTAGAGCCTATGGTAATTATAGTGCTTTCTGTAGTTGGTCATTATTTCTAACAAAGCTGTTAAAATATTTAGCTTCCACTGAACAAAGCCTCTCAAAGTGCGAGGCAGTCTGTTTCACAAGACAAACTAACACAGGGTTTTGCAGAAGTGTCTTCTTCCTTGAAAAGCAGCTTATCTTTCTGGAATCTGATTCTCATGCTTTTTGTTTCTGGAAAAGGTGTCTTTAGGTCAAAAATGACTAATTCAAAATCTGACAGTTTTGATGAAGTGTATGTCAGATATGCATAAAGAGTGATTTTATAATATAGACCTTCTGCCTCATATCCAGGTGCTTTTTGGAGCTATGTTTTTAAAATTCAATCCTTTTGCTCTATTTGGTTCTTGGATTAAGTGGATTGTATGGTCTCTTCATCATGATAAAGAGATGCAAAGCTTTAAAAAGTTGGTTTCATGCTTGTCCTCCTATATAGAAGGGCAGGAGTTCGTCTCTTCTTCCTACTTTCTTCATCAAGAAAGTCTCTTTGTATTGGTTAATTTTGCAAGTAATTTATCTCTACCTGTTAATGAAAGGAGTAGTTGGAGATCTTGGAGATCTAGGCGCTTGGCACTGAAAGTTATATTTAATGCAACTAATATATTTAATATTCTCAGTGCTATTAAGTAAGTCCATGGAACATGACATACCTCAGGTCTTCCGTTCCCCTTGCCCCCCACCCCGTGCCTCACAATGGCCTCTATACCCCCATGGGATACAAGATGTTAATCATGTACTAGATCGTATCTTCTCTTTTGAAAGAATGTATAGTATTACACACAGGTCTAGCTATTATTTATCAAGACTCAGATTATCTGAGTTGGAAAAAAAGTGATTCAAAAGGGCTAATACAGAAATAGATTATCTTTTTTCACAGCAATCAACAGGTGAACTGTCCTCTGCTCTAGGTACATTGTGGTATTTTGATGATTTAATTTCTTCAGAAAGGTAATGAAATTTCACATACATTTTATTCTCTTGTAACCACTGCCAGTAGTCACATTTCCTGTACTACTTGATGCTGTTGAAAGCTTTTGAAACAAGTATAGGTCTGTATTCTGAACCAATTTTGTTGGTTGTTCACTTAATTGAACTTGTGCTTTTTTTACACTCTGAAATTGACTACTCCAAGAAAGTGCAGGAAATCAGAAAATTTATCCTGGGAATTTCTATTCTTCTCAAGCATCTTTTTTTCCTTTTGGAATACGAGGATGTTGAGGAAATTTCATTTTGATACCCTCAGTTCTTTGCATTAACTTGTGCTTTGCCGCTGTTCAGGTACCAGTGAGTTGTTTTTGTGTATAGTTATGTAGTTCAAAGTTAGTCACTTTCAGACCAAATCTTTCCTAGAACATTACATTAAGTTCTTGTTTTTCAAGATTTAGACCTGCTACAGAATTAATTTTCAAAGTTTATGCCTCAAGATCTTTCATGCTTTTCTAAAAACTGCAAACACTGTGAATCAAACTGTGTGAGATATTAAAGCAAAAAGGAGCTCTGAGTCTTCTAGCAAGGGGAAGAGGGAAGGTAACCTTGAAAATTACATAAAACCCCAGAAAGTAACCCATCCTTTTTCAGAGACTATTCTTCAAATTGATTTAGTTTTTTTTATTTTATTCAGGTTTGCTACATTTTAATTTGAGCTCTTCCAAACATAGAATTGTGTGGTCACAGTTAGATTTTAGGCTGTTTCAAAGACACTTTTGTATAATACTGCTGTCTTAACAGATTAAGAAGTTCTGCTTTTACTTGTAAAAGGCAATGTTCTTTGGGATTTGTGAGAAGAGTAATGAAATCATTAATCACTAACCATTTCATTAGGAGGCTAATATTTTTTTAAACTTAAAAGCATTAGAAGAATTTTTTTAATGAGACAAACCGGCCTGTATTTGTGTATTTTTCCCTATATATTTTATCCCCAAGGATCCATTTTACCCACTTCTTTGGAATCTTACTGTGGATTCTTTGAATTAGGAAGAAGTGAAGCTGTAATAACTTTATTTCCAATAATGGGATCAGTTAGGGGGCATTTGGATGCCTGCTGTGGGCCCTTCTTTTTTTGGTTCGTTCCAAGCCCATAGCAGCAGAGACACACATCCCAAGAGTGTGAATCTGCCGGAGCAAAACTCTCAAAACTACAGTTATAGGTAAGTAACCTTTTTCTCTTACCTTTTAAGTTCTTATCCAGCTCCTCTCCCTTTCTCCCATTACCCATCCCCCTCATAAAGTTCCCCAAAGAGGAAACTAATAGAAGAACACTATTAAGAATGGTTTGTTTACATCTAATTTTTTTTTGTAGCAAATTAATGAAATGCACCGTGTGTAATTACAACCAGTATATTAGCATTCATTTCCAGAAATATGTTACAGGGGGTTTATTTCCGTAAGAGTGGAGCTACAAGTCTAGTAGTTTGTATGGTAATCTTGCAGATTGCAGTCGCTAATACCAGAAGATGAAATGAGAGAGTTTGAAAGACTGTGCGTCTGTGTAGCAGGACAATATGAGAATTAGGTATCGTGTTTTGTGTCTAAAAGCTTTCATTAGGTCTGCATTTCATAACATGACATAATGGATGAAACTGGTTACCTCACGTAACTCTTCCAAGAAAAGCAGCCTTACAGCCTCCAGTTCCTCTAGATGAGGGATTTTGTGTTTGTGTGTGTGTTCAGACATGTTTTAAGAAAAGGGGAAGAAATTCCTCTTCTCTTCAGAGGAATTTCAATCATATGTTTTCCATCTGTCTAGGAAAAGTTACTTCCTTTTATAGTTTTTATGAAGAATTAAATACTGATTGAATGAAAAATACATTGTTTTTTTTTAAAAAAGTAGAGGCATATATTGGCTCATTTGGTTGGAACATGGTGCTAATAATGCCAAGGTTGTAGTTTTGATCCTCATATGGACCATTCTCTTAAGATGATCCTCGGACTTGATGATCCTGTGAGTCTCTTGCAACTCAGAATATTCAGCATTTCTGTGCTTTTAATAAGTGCACATTTTTTTTTTGTGCTCATGTGTAACATGAAATCAAAATTCCCTCATTTATTCCAAGCTGTGCTTTAAACAGGGTAATGCAGAAAGCTGTTCTTATAAGAAGGTGTAGAAAATAACAAAAATGTAGCAGGGTAGCAAGAATTCATCTTTCCTTTTTTTCCTATCTGTAGTGTAAACTAAGACTAGACAATTCAGTATAACCTGCATGTAGTATATACACTTGATTGTACCTGTTAGTTGGATGAGAGGAGTTATGTATGATATTACTTACCCAGTAATTACTTATATTCTGGGGCAATCATTTCTCTAGAATGGATTTAAATCTTGATAAAGAAATGGCATGAGTAATGAAGGAAATTATTAAGAGGTTAATTCTGGCATTTCTGTAGTTCATAGACACTAAGTTCACTCTGACATCACCCCGAGAAAACACAGACTTTTCTCCATTGTCATGCAATATAAATGCTACTATATCTAGTTAATTTAAGATATTTTTGATTCCTGATTTTGTGCAAGGTATGATGTCAGAACAAAATCAATGTCTAGAATGGAGATTTCAAACTCATTGCTTATTTCTAAAGTTTTCTATTTATACAAATTAATTGCAAACTAATTGGATGTTTTAATATAAGTGATATTTAAAATAAGTAGTTTTCATTAAGTCTGATATTAGTGCATTGCATTTTTCTTGTGTAATTAGGTCCTGTGCTCCGTAAGTGCATTATAGTAAGTACACTTTAGATTTTTCTCAGATATTTTGAGTTTATAAAACTATAATTCTGCACAAAGAAATCACATGGATAAAACCCAGCATTTATGTCAGAAAAATCTCTCATAAGTATTTAAAATCATATTGTTTGTAATATTAATTCAGGGAGGTTAAGTTACATCTTCTAATCTCTAAAGAAGTATAGATATTCATTATAGTTTTCTGCAGTTCCATTCTTATTATTTCCTAATGTAATATTTCCTTTGTGTTACTATAGCTGATGGAGAATAATGAGTTACCAGATATCCTTAAGTAGAAAAATTCATAAAGTCATATTTCATTCTGATACAATAATTGTGTTATTGCTATATTTAAGAAAACAAGCAAAATTTCAGAATCTTCATTTTGATAAAATCTGCTATACCCTAAGGCATCTTAGAGACCCCTCTAGCCTTTTTGTGTTTTGTCCTGAATGAGTTTAGACATCCCTCCTGATGAGCTTTCCTTTTTGCACAGTGACCAGACGTTTGATAGTCTATTAACAGATTGCTAAAAATTAGCAGCTGTCGCTTTTCAGATTCTCACAAATCCTTTCCTTTGAACAGCAGCAGCTGGAAGCCCTCTGGACTCTTCAGAGATATTTGGAATTAGGTTCAGTTCTATAAAGCTTCCTATAACATGTTCATGGCTGTACTTTCTCGGTTTCTTCTGTAAGGGAGGAAGCAGAAAAGTGTTGACCTGTGCTTGCTGAGCCTCTCCTTCAAGGGGAGGAACTGGTACTGTGGAAATCTCTTCTACTGATGGGAAGAGTTCTCTTTGGTTGTTCAATTCCTTTTTCATTGGAACAGAACTTTGGGGGGCAGTCAGATGAGAGCAAACTCTCATGATTGTTAATGGTGTGTGTTGATGGAGTAGAAGAGAACAGATATTTGCTCTCACTACATTGGAAGTTCATCCATCAGTACTACTGAAGTAATTTCTAACCTTCCTCATAAGAGGTTAGATTCTTATGATCTACAGAGCACTGACGGTTGCGGGGACAGGGCAGTTAGAAAATTTTGAAGAGATCTATGAAGAATAACTAAGAAAACACTTGACAGTAAACAGAAGGTTGTTATTTGGACATATAGCTAAGTGTTACCTGTTGAGAATTTCTAATCTTTTTTGTTATCTTAAATAAGATAAGCTTTTAATTGGCCTCTCTCTGACTTGTCTCTGAGGTTGTTAAAAAAACAAGATTTGACAACGTCATAACCTCTTAGAACTGATATATTTGGGTTAAATGTATTAATTACTGATTTAAAATAAATGGTATTTCAAATGAATGAGGGCATAGTTCAGTAAGCTCTGAAGAGACTTTAAGGTGGGAAACTCTTAATTGTTATGCTTTATAAAAATGAAGTTTGTATTTTCAATTACCATCAAAATGATACATACAGAGCTCAGCATTAGAGGATCAGTCTTATTTCTGGCTCTGAAGAGGAATACATTCATATTTAGCCATCTTGGATATGAAGTCTTCAGCTGAATCCCTTGGAAGGTGTAAAGGGGGAAGTGATAATTTTTCTATTATGTCTATTTTAAAATCTATCAAACAATATAGTGAAGAGTTACCATTCTACTAAAATAAAGCTTAGCAGGCACATTTATTATTTAGACATGTTACCTTTTCACAAAAGGTACTTACAAAAGCCCATTTCAATTTGCTAGGCCAAGCAGTTCTAGAAGTTTTTAGGCTATTATCCAATTATACTCAGTTGTTGAAAGAGTTTAATCTGGGATTTAAGGCCATCATTAGGTTTGCAGGAAAGCAGTAACACAGGAGACTTCCTCACTAATGTTATTGTGGGTGCTGCTTTGGAGTATAAGAATGGCGATACTTCTTTAATACAGCTCACCTCATCCAGCTGGTGCTTCTAACACTTCTCAGCTTCCAAGCACACCTGTGTTCAGGATGGATGTTCTTATTGACTTTGAGCAGAAATGCAGCTCAGGGTATCTGTGGTTATTCCAGTGCAATGTTTTTTTGCACAAAGGTTCCACAGAGATTAAGTAATTTCTAAATCTGAAAGCACTCATAATTTTGATATGCAGATATTTCCAGAGATGAAGGCCACAACCTGTCTCCAGGAACGCTGTTTGTGAGAGGACAGATGAGAGACAACCACTTGAAAATCCAGCTCATTTTTTTTACCCTGTCAACCTTGTGATTCCTGTAATGTTTTAGGGTTTGTACCACAGTGAATCATTTCATTTAAAATAAGATCTCTACTATTTTTTAGTATAACATAGCTTATCATCTTGCTTTGAGTTGCAAAGTACTGCCCTTTGGTGAGCCTGTTGCAATGTAAAGAGAGCGTCCTTTTGAATTTATGAAGTCAAAAGGATGTATTCACAGAATAATTGGGATCAGACTGTGGTCTACACTGTCATAGATTTGTTAATGTACAAAATGTAGATATATGTTAATTGGCAAAATGTAGCTCTATTTTGCATGTATCTACATCCTCAGAGAGTGGTAGAGAATAATGGTTTTGAAAAGAATCTGAAAACAGAAAATTGTATACCTGATCTCTGTTAGAGTCACAAAGCTCTTCTGTGGCTTGCTACATATTATTAGTATACATTCTTTTTATTATGAAAACTATTACAAAGACTGAAGCACAAAGATCCTGATCACACTTTATTGGTCTCAAGAGTTTGTGAACCTATGTGTTTGAACTTCAGCAAGCTTTGAGTTTAGGTCTCAGATCTGAAAGAAAGATGTTAGCCTAATATTTTGGCAAGGTCCTAGATCCCCATAATAAAAAGAAATTCTACAAGTTATGGAATGAAGTGGATGAAGCTTGGACACTGATGCCCTGAAGGATATGAAGTATATTTCAATGAATATTGTAGAAGTTCCTAAATTCATCTGTTCATCTCTTGACTTAACAAGGTAGATGTGTGCAAATTTGCATATATTTGACTGTAGAAGAGAAGATATGAAGACATCTGTTTCCAGAGTTTACTCTGTCCTCGCCTCTCTGATTCTTACTCTCACATTGAAAATCTCACGGTGAAAGTGAGTTCAAGATTTTATAAAACCCTCGAAGCCCAGTGGTATATTTCAGTTTTCAGATTTCTGCAGCTATCATGGCAACTTAAAAAGTTTTTGTGCTCATTCAATGGAGTTTTTTCAATATATTTGATGAAGGTAGTGTTACTATGTACTCATCCTACCTTTTATGCCCTAGTTCAACCTAATATTTTTGTATACTTGAGACAGATTTTTGTCCTAGATCCATAATTCTCATAGAGGCAAAACAGTAATGATCAAGTCTAGTTTTGAGGCTCACCTTCAAGATGCACTGGGAATAAGAAGAAATCTGAATGATCTGTAACTCTGTCTGCAACCACCTTGCCATCTAGAAAAATAAAGTTTTGAAATTGTCTCTTTCTTCTCAAATAAGATGTCAAGTTACTAAAACATCAGTATTCTGTTATCAAGAGAAATGAAGAAGGTGCATCAGAAGAGCTATGTATTTAGAAGGGAATATGTATGCCAAGTTGTGGTGTGATCATCTACTTGTGTGTTCTTACAATTTGACATTTTGGATGATGAAGAACAGCAGCATGTTGAACCTGGTCACTTACAGAAGTCCAAGCAAGAAAATTGATCCTACTTGAATTGTTCTAATTTTTTAATCTTGGAGCCTTCAGCATGAGGGCTCTGAAAGGTGAGTTTTGGTTGATCCAGTCACAGCTGTTTAAGGCATCACAGCTCGTGGCCATCTGCTTCTATAATAGCTGTAAGAGAGGGAAACATTTTCTTGCTTGTTTCTGGCTCCTTCAGCCTTGTAGTTTAATGCAAACCACCTCCACTAGTGCCTCAAGGTGATGCATTGGACACTGACATGCACTTTTAGAAATATGAATGTGTGTTCCCTTGTGCTACAGGGGTCAACCTCAGCTAAAGGCAGTAGTGTCTTAAAGACTTCTGTTAGATCCACTATCAGAGCTTTACAGGACTTTTTCAGTGCAGTTGAAATTTCTGGACTAACATGACAAAGCTGAGCAACTGTCTCCTAAGAATACACGTTTATTAATTTATGTTTCAAAATTTTAAAAAGTTTCAGTTGAGAAATACAGTAATGGTGTGTGTGTATGTATGCATATTTGTTTTAATCAGTAGTGTAGGGAAATTAATTCACAGAAGTCCTCATATGAATCCAAGAGTTGCTCTAGTAGAGAAGAAGCAAGAATCTCCATGCTAAAAAGCTGATTTGGCAAATTTATTTTGCTTCACATGTCTATCATAAAGTTTGCAGTCATTCCCACAGGTTTTGATTGAACTTTGCAAAGTTCTTTTATTTTCACTTGACCAGTTTCTGCATGGAGTTTATTATATCTGTCTTCACTGTCTTCCAGCCATTAAATCTTGTTCAAAATTTTGAAATTCTGGGAAGTTAGAAATATCAAAATAGATTTGAGGATGCAAATGATGGGGGAAAAAAAGCCTATTCACATCACTGGAGTTGACTATGTTAGTACTTGTTATTGTGTCCTATTTTAATTTTGGAGATGATCCTTCAAAGTTTCAATTATTCTAAGTGAGAATCTTCTAAAAATTTAGAAGAAATTAGAAGTCATATGTTATAACTCTGGTTTACAATTTCAGAGGAGTGTGTGGTTTTTTTAATTGGCTTTTTCTCCCCTATTTCTTGATTGCATCCTCCTTGCCATTCATTCTCCTGCCCTGGAAAACAGGACTGGCTCATTGCATCTGGTGATAAGGCACTGCAAATTTAGGCACAAAATATGGTATTTTTCTTAAGATGCATTTGTGATCTAGGCATTTTGACAATACAGCAACGTTTAATCATTCCTTAGCCTTAAAATCTTACTCCCTGATTACAGAGAATTTTTTTGGACAAATTGCAAAATGATGGTTGAGAAATGAGAATGTAAGCCTTAGTGCAGGTAGGGCTTTTAGCTTTTATGGCAGAAATTAATTTTAGAGTTCCTTATTGGTAATAAAAACAGGTTATAGTTTGAATGAGTATAATATACCCTTTTGGATACTTCCATGTCCTTCTCATTTCTTTGAATTATATCAAATTATGTGTGGTTGGCTCACTTTATTTTTCTGTATTCTGCTCCTAGTGATTTTTTAGTGTAAACTGAAAGGCTTATTGCGGAGTCGGGCTCTTGACAGAAAGTTATCACTGAACTTTTAATTTCCTCTATGAAAACCAATATAATTGTAAAGAGAAAATACTCAACGTTTTAAGTGTGTAGTGCCCCCCCTAGCTAATAGGTATGTATTCAGATATAGATTCCAGCCCTCGGTATACTGCTTTGCTTCAAAGAAGTGTGAACTGGTGGAGTTACTCTGTCAGTTTTGTTCATTGTTTGTGTGTTCCCTGTCTAAAATATGTGTGAAGTCCATCTGATGCACTGAACCAAGTAGGGATAGCCTCTGTCTTAATCACTGCAGATCCTTGCATTGTATTATATGTAATGAAGCAGGTTGAATCTGCAGAAGATAATATTTTATATCAGTGTTCTTCAAAAAGTAGTTGTGGAGGTGCATGTTAACTTTGTCTTTATCAACTTTTGCTTCAAGTGTAATTTAGTGGCTTGGGGTTTTTTAAGTGGATTTTTTTTGTCCTTTTTGTATTGCAGTTGCATTATTAGGTGGTTGTCTTGGGAGTTACACAGGGCTTTTGATTTCATATGGTATGAGGATGGAGGTTTTAATGAATAATTGGCATCTCTGGTAGACTGACAATGAATGATAGTCTGAATATATTAAAAAATATTAGCTAGAGAAGTCCTATTCTTGCTTTTAAATTCGGTGGGTTTTGGTGTGTGTGCTTATACATACTGAGGAGGGTTCATTGGTGGCAGTGGAGGGAAATGGACATTCTTGTTTGGACATTTATCAGCCTTTACATGTAATTTGTGATTTTTTCTCTTTTAACTTGCAGATAAGCCTCTGAAGAAGCGAAAACAAGAAAACAAACCACCAGAGGCTGGAGGTGCTACTGGAGGAAATAGAGCAGCTTCTCAGGAGACAGGTTCTGCAGGAAATGGGGCAAGGCCTGCATTGATGGTTAGTATTGATCTACAACAAGCAGGAAGAGCAGACTCTCAGGCAACAGTAACTCAGGATTTGGACACCATCAAAAAACCTGAAGAAATTAAGCAGTATAATGACGGGTTTGTGTCAGTTCCCCAAGAAGATCCTGTTGGAGTTCTTAAATTTAAATCTGAAAACCATCCAGAAGTTTTTAGGAAAAAGTCAGACTTTGAAGGTCAAAAGACAGATATCCAGCAAAATGAAAACAGACAAATGGAATTTCAGCAAAATGAGAGCAGACGGTTGGAAAGTAAACACAACGAGAGCAAACAGTTAGAAGTGAAACATGAAAGCAAGCTTGAAAGCAGACAAATGGAAGTGAAACAAAATGAGAACAGACAGACAGAATCAAAACAAAATGAGAGCAGGCAAATGGAGATGAAACAAAATGAGGGAAAACAGAATAATGGCAAACAGGAAATACGGCAGAGACCAGAAACACCAAAACAGAAGAGTGAAGGAAGACCTGAAACACCAAAACAAAAGTGTGAAGGGAGGCCCGAAACACCAAAACATAGACATGATAATAGGAGGGACTCTGGTAAACCATTGTCAGACAAGAAAATTGAAATATCTAGGCACAAACTAGATATGAAGTCTGATCCTTCAAGGGTAAAGCCTGAAAGTAGATCTGATCCAACAAAACAAAGGCCTGATGGGCGTTCAGTTTCTGATACACCAAGGCGTGACCATGATAGCCTTAAACAAAGATCTGAGGACAGGGGGGACTCAGAGAGATACAGAGGAGATCCATCCAAGATTAGAAGGCCTGAATATTTGAGATCCTCAAACAAAAATGAACATGATTCTAAGCATGGTATTAAATCTGATGGTTCAAAACCTGAGAAATTTGAAAGGAAATATAGGCATGAGTCTGGTGAATCAAGGGAAAGGTTTTCTTCTGGGGATCAGAAATCAAGGCCTGACAGCCCTCGTATTAAACAGGAAGGTAAAGGAGATTCTAGTAAATCAAGGCCTGATAAACTTGGTTTTAAGTCACCCAACAGCAAGGACGAACGAAGGACAGATGGTAATAAGAGTAAAGTAGATAGTAATAAAGCACATGGTGACAATAAAACAGAGTTTCCCAGTTATTTGTTGGGGGGAAGATCTGGCGCATTGAAACATTTTGTCATTCCAAAAATCAAGCGTGACAAAGATGGCAATGTTACTCAGGAGTCAAGGAAATCTGAATTTAGAGGTGAACAGAAGGACAAAGTAGAGAAGATTGGGCTAGTTGAAGATCTAAATAAAGGAGCTAAACCTGTAGTTGTCCTTCAAAAGCTTTCTTTGGATGATGTGCAGAAATTTATTAAGGACAGAGAAGATAAATCAAGGGGCTCTTGTTTTAAACCTAACAAGAACAAGTCATCCAAATCCAATAAAGGTAAGATTTTTTAAATATTAATTGCATTGTATCTTTTACACTCATGTTCCTGTAGATGTTCTACTTCTGCTGTCAGAAATTAAAAAAAAAAATTCATAGTTAGATTATATGCTTGCTTATACAGGGATTTTGGGGAATAAAGTAAAACTAATATAAGGACTTATTATTGGAAATCTTGCTACACACGTACCTGAAATGATTAATTTACTTCAATGCAAGTACCTAATGTGGGATCGTTAAATGGTCTTAAACTGTGCTTCAGCTGCATTGGTTTAACCTGGTAATTTATCTGGTGAAATATAACTGCTCTATATACAATTTTAAGTGGTTTAAGTGTGTCTGTATAAGGGACTGGCACCGCTCTAACTAAACAGTGTAGCTGCAGTGGCAGGAAATACCATGTATGCAAGCTCTAAGATTATTTCGTATTTTGATTTGAAGTGAAATGGGCTTTTCTGACGCATGTTTTGACATGATACAATAAGAGCATAATTGCAAAGTCCCATCTGCCTCTTTTACACTATAAATATAAGTCCAGTGAGGAGTTTCTATACTTGAGACTGTGTGACAATAAGCTTACAAAAACATTTTGTCTGTAAGAGAATTCAGGCATCATTTTCTCTAGTGCCCACTATATGTGGAAAGAAGAAAGCCAAACAATTGGCTGGCATTTTCCAATTATTCATATGGACAGGACATAATTCAGAGTAGTTTGTAGGTTTGATATTTTCTCTAATTGTCTCTTCTGCACACCTAGCACTTTTTAAAATAAGATTGCTTTTCTTCATGGTGCTTTAATTTTGGCGATTTTGGTTTCAGACTGAAGTAGGTCATTTCACATTGTGAAAACAATGTTGCTAACTGGTCAGGTTTCCTTTTCTTAATGTTTAACATTTACAGAATTTATTTCTTAT
>JAWWEW010000088.1:60149953-60161998 GCA_035583185.1 Anabacerthia variegaticeps | reverse complement strand
TTTTTTCTATTATGATGTTAAATACTTGTGATATTTATCAATTTTCACACATTTTCTCTGCCTCCATATGAGTTACACTCTACAGTTTCAGCAGAATGTTTGTGTCCAAATGTATTAGAAAAATAACGGGTAATTTTTGGTAATGTTTCTGTCTTGTTTTTGTGAGAGCTCCTGATCACTGAGATGTAGTCACTGCACTGGACTAGTTCCAGACCCATATAACTTCTTAGTGCAGCTGCTCTGGGTCAGCATCCCCTTTTATCCATCAAACCAAATCATGGTTAATGGAACTATCATCGCTGTCAGAACTCCTTATAAGCTATGGATGATGTCCATAAGGAAATGCAATCCTCTATGGATTAGAAAAAGCTATGCTGTTGAAAGGAGATAAATTTCATACCTCTCTTTTGAAGGACTTAAAAAGCAGAAATACAATTTCTAGATTATAATAATGAGAACTGTTTCCTCTTTTTTGCACCCTTAGGATTTGCATTTATACAGCACCCAAGTTTAATGTTCGAACAGGAAGTGAAGACTCTGTATAACAGCATTCTTTCAGATAAGAACTGCTCAGTAAACTTAAAAATCCAGGTGTTAAAAAACCTCCAGACCTACTTGCAGGAGGAGGATACACGTATGCAGCAGGCAGACAGAGATTGTAAGTGCTGAGTTCTTCTGTGCTAATGAGGCTTGCAAAACTTGACTTTGTTGAATCCAGTTACTGTATATCTGCTTTGTGTCAATTAAAATTGTGATCAGATCAGTATCTTAGAATAATTTGAAAAGAAGTATATGCGTAATAGGTGTGCATATTATTTACTTTCAAGATGTGTAAGTACTGGAAGCCATCTAAAATGCTTAATTGCTGTAATGATGGTAGTAATAATTTTTATCAAAAAAACCTCTAAGTTTAATTTGCAGATAAAAAATAATAAATGCAACTTTTTAAAAAAAATTAAAGACCTTTTTTAAAGAATTAAAATAATTTCTCTCCAGTTTTTTGATACCTATTTAGACATTAAACTGTTCTGTGTTTCATGGGACTATACTCATTTTAAGACAGCTCAAATGTGTGAAACTGAAAGATCAACATACATCAAGTAATGGCAAAATAAGTGCTTATACTGTGGTGAGTGTGCTGTTGCATTTGTCTTTTTTAACAGGGAAAAAAGTAGCAAAACAGGAAGACCTGAAAGAAATGGGTGATATTTCCTCAGGGATGAGTAGTTCCATCATGCAGCTGTATCTCAAACAGGTCCTTGAGGCTTTCTTTCATAACCAATCCAGTGTACGCCACTTTGCTCTAAATGTCATTGCACTGACGTTAAACCAGGGTCTCATCCATCCTGTGCAGGTAGGATAAGATTTTGTGGTGAGACTTTTTGCTATTCATGTTTTATGGGACTTTTACACTTGCTGCATAAATTTCCACTTTTTCTCTTCCACTTAAGTTATGGTAATTTCTTATTGTAGCAAGAGGCCTTTACAGAAAGTGTGTTTTGGAATTTTCTTTGTGTTGTTTAGACAGTGAGGTTCCAAATGCTGTATTATCTGCTTTTGTATTAAGATGTAAAAGCCCAGCCAGTGCCTAAAGAGCATGCAGAAAGGTATATTGGAGCATATTTTTGTTATGAATGTGAGGTGTATGCCAAGGTGTTTTCTTAACTCTATAACCTGTGTCATCTTGCTTCCACTTAAGTCCCTATATCCTCCAAATGCCATGAAACTCCACAGTCAGTTTCAGTCATCATCTCCATTATTCTTTGCTTACCTAATGTTTTTTTAATTAATTTTTGGTACTGCAACCACTGCACATGTTCAGTCATAAGTGGTAGCTTGTTGGGTTTTTTTAATGGAATTTTCTGCATTCTGAATTACTTTAGAGTTTCAGGAAAAGGGAAATGCTGCCTGAAACGTCACATAACTTCTTTAGAATGCTGGTGTCTCATAGTATTATGTACTACTAACTTGTGAAAAATTGGTAATAAAGTGCATAGAAGTTTCTATTCTAGTTTCTGCAGTAGAAACAAAGAACAAAGACTAAGAAAGAGAAGGTACAATGCCTCTGAATAACCATTTCATTTGTTTTTCAAGTGTGTGCCATACTTAATTGCTATGGGCACAGATCCAGAGCCCTCTATGCGAAATAAAGCTGACCAGCAGTTGGTGGAAATAGACAAAAAATACGCTGGGTTCATTCACGTAAGTAATTCTAATTTAATGTTTTACAAAGTGCCGTTATATTCTTCAGTGTTTTAACACCTGAATATGCCTCAGCTGCTGAAAGAGAACATAAAGTCACAAATAAACAATAACTGTAAGCGGCTGCAAAAATTATCTTGTTTGGATATTTCTGTTTTGAGAAACAGGATAATGTAATTAGAAGCATCTCTTCTAGTCCAAAATTTCCTTTATTATAATTCACAGTACTATTTTCCACACTGAATAGTACTTAAGAGTATTTATTTGGTAAGAGGTAAGGACAAGTGTTTCATAATGTTTATCAGTGATTTTGCTGTATCAGTGGAGTAGGAAGAGAACACCATGTAGCAGTCAATGAAGTCCTTAGTGAACAAGTTCAGGGCACCAAGGCTTTATAAATTGTAATCTAAGCAGGAGGAGCATAGGAAGCTGCTTAGATCTGATGAATTTTGCTGAAAGAAAACCCACAGGCTGTGGGAGGATATATGGAGTTGCAGCATAGCACCAACTGTTCTGCCTAAGGTCTGGAGTTAAACTGTGGCATTCTCTTTATTTTGGAAGTCCCAGTCTAGGTTCTGTGTGTGTACTGCATTGTAGAACTTCTCATGAGTGCTTGTGTTCCACTGCAAGTGGAGCATTGCATTGTTGATGGCATCCAAACAGATACCTAATCCATTAGGTGAAAGGTAGCAGATGGAATTTGCTGCTATTAGGCAGCTGGAATTTAAGGCAGTGCAGAGACAACTTTGCTTAACAGTAGCAGAGGTAGTATGAGGAGAGTTGGATGTGCTGCCTAACTTTAGATACAGTTTGTTCTGAAAATCAAGCAGGACCGTCGAAGTAGGTAAAATCAACTGGAAATTGTAGGATATATGAAAAAAAAAAAACCACCTCATTTTCTGTTTGTTAGTCCTGTTGCACTCATATGGATTCAGTTGTTGGGTTCACTGCAAGTGATATCAAGCATATACATTTGGTAAAATGTCCTGTTCATGTATGAAAATGTTTCAGTGTTCTTGAAAATTGTTTAAACTGTAATACCGAGCTATAGTGATTAAACAGATTAGCTGTATGTTTTCTAGCAGAATTTACCATCAGAGCAGTTCACAAAATGTTCTGATCTCTGTCACAAGTTCTGTTTGCCAACACAAATCTGTTTGCCAATTCAAAAGGTAGTATTGCCTCAGTACATGTTTTCAATTTAAACTTCAGATGACCATCCCTTTGAAAGGAGTAACTTGTAACGCTTTGAAAGCAGTGGTTTGAATAAAAACAAATACTTTCCATTTCAGATGAAAGCAGTGGCTGGTATGAAGATGTCTTACCAGGTACAACAGGCAATTAATACCTGCCCGAAAGATCCTGTAAGAGGTTTTAGACACGATGAATCATCCAGTGCATTGTGCTCACACCTATACTCCATGATCCGAGGGAACCGTCAACACAGACGAGCCTTTTTAATTTCTTTACTCAACCTCTTTGATGATACTGCAGTAAGCACCACGTTTTACTCACTTAAAAAGAATGCAAAATGCAACATTACAAGCTTATATTCTCTTTTTACAATGTCTTTGTGACATAATTATTGATAACTATTTCCATAATGTAATTTTTTATTTAGTAATATAAGATATTTATCATATAATAGAATGCATTTTTATTTTTGCATCACTCTGTACCTTTTTATACTCAGTTTGGATTCATCAGAAATAGTGTATCTTCAGGTGTGACTAAATTTTGCAGGTATAAATGTTGTTTAGATTGGGTTTGGGGGATGTATAGAGTAAAAATTATGATCATGTTTTTGCTCCAGACTGTTAGGAACCCAGGACAAGTGTATGAATCCAAAATATTTGTATGTGTATTTACATGTTATTTTTCCTTTAACTTACAGAAGACAGAGGTGAATATGCTTTTGTACATAGCAGACAATCTAGCCTGTTTTCCTTACCAAACACAGGAAGAGCCACTGTTTATAATGCACCACATAGACATTACACTATCAGTTTCTGGTAGCAACTTACTACAGTCATTTAAAGAGGTATGTGCATTTATGCTTTAAATATGTATTATGTGGCAACATAAGCTTCTCTATAACATGCTCAGTTTTTCAGTGAATGCAATACCATTATTATGGTGTAGACCAGTAGCATTACTTTGTACGTAACCACTAATAAAAAATCAAGCAACCTTGTCTGTTCTGACGTGCATCTGGTAGACACTAGTTAAAAACTTGTATTGCTGCTTGTTTTATTAAAAAGAATGATGAATTTTGACATTAACTCTGTATCATTTCCCAATATGGCTGAATAATAATTTATTGCATGCATCTGGAAGTGCATGAACCCAGAATCACCATGGAGTACCAGTTTTTTGTGGTTGTTTGTATAATTTTAATAAAAAAATCCAATTGACAGTTTGTTATCAAGTAGCTGATGGCAGTTACATTTGTGTTGCCTGAGACAGTTGAAATACAAGAATGCAAGAGAGGTGTGGCAATATTTCCTAAGGCAGCACATAAGAACCTGAACCATGATAAGTATCTGTTGTTACAGTAATACACAAGCCTGTATGTAAAAAGCCTCTGCTTATTAAAGACTTCAGTGTCTTCCTTTCCTGAAAAACTTTTAACAGTAGAAGGTGCAAACCTGTTTCTAGAATGTCCAGTCTGACTAATAAGTACAAGTCAGAGCTGATGCTTGAAAATACAGTGCCTGGAAAGTACAGTGCTTTGAAATCTCACTCTACCAAAGTTGATGTTTACCCTGCTAGAAAAAGACAGTATAGTCTTCAGATTGAGGACCAGTGGGTGGCACCCAGCACAGAAAGGATGAGATCCTGCTTAAGACATGTTATGGTCTGTGTGGTGAAAAGTCATATATGTGCAGTAATAATGCATTTGTGAAATTCTGTAGCTCTACAAGTAGTAGAACTAATAATAGAATCATGGAATGGTTTGAGTTGGAAGGGACCTTAAAGATCATCTTGTTCCCACCCCCTGCCATGGACAGGGGTGCCTTGCTCAGAGCCCCATCCAGCCTGGCCTTGAACACTTCCAGGGATGGCATAAACACATCCATGGGTGGAGCAACTGATTATTATTATTATGATGTCTGTGATCATTTTGATCAGCGTGTAGTTAGTGTAATAGAATTTTAAGAGACAAGGATTTAAACCAGCTTGGACTAGTCTGTGCCAAAGTACGTGTGGAAATCTCCATGACACACAGAAATGATATCCAAGTGAAAGAAAAACAGAATTTTCTTCCTCATTTATTGTATTTGACCTTCTACCATATTTTACTGTAACTGCTAATGAACTTGATAATCTTTTATTGATAGCATGCCAGGGGAGTGTGTGTTGTATTAGTTTCTTCTCTACGTACCTTGCAAAAAAATCTGAGCTTTGGATAAATTTTTCAGTACCTCTTTGCCATGAAGAATTTTTAAATTATCAAGTTGTAAATGAATAAACTTGTTCAGGGAATTCTTGCTAATGTAAGCCAGCAATTATTTTGGAAAGATTTTTTTTAGAAACATACATGATGCTTCTTACTCTAATTTTGGAATGTGTGTTCACTTCTCTGCCTTGCAGTCTATGGTGAAAGACAAAAAAAAGGAAAGAAAGCCTTCATCAGATGAGGAGACTGAGAGTGACAGTAACAGTGGCAGTGGGAGTGAAAGTGAGGAGGAAGCTTCCAAGCCTCGGAGGTTACGGAAACGAGTGGACTCTGATTCTGATTCTGATGAAGAAAATGATATAAATGCTGTGATGAAATGTTTACCTGAAAATTCAGCTCCTTTAATTGAATTTGCTAATGTCTCCCAAGGCATATTATTACTTTTGATGCTGAAACAGCATTTAAAGAACCTCTGTGGATTCTCTGATAGGTAAGGCTATTTAGATAATAGTCCCCTTGTTATCCAGTGAGTTATTTGTAGGAATTAAGTTTGGGAGGGTTTTTTTCATTTTTTCAAGTTGTTCATAACTACTTGTTTAAGCAATAGGTTTTTGTAAGAGACAAAGCAAATGTTAAGTTTAAGGTGATGAAACTTTAGCTTAGAAAAAGCAATTATTTCGTTTCTTACCAGGTTGTCTAGTGGATATGAAATTCTTAAAACACAACTACTTGACGATTTTAAAAGTTTTTCATTCAAATGACTCTGGACTTTGCTTAAAAGCTCTTCTGTGTTGTTTTCTTTAAACAGTAAAATTCAAAAATATTCTCCATCTGAATCTGCAAAAGTTTATGATAAAGCTATAAACAGGAAGACAGGAGTGCATTTCCATCCAAAACAAACTTTGGATTTTCTGCGGAGTGATATGGCTAATTCCAAGATCACTGAAGAAGTGAAGAGGAGTATAGTAAAACAATACTTAGATGTAAGTAAAGTTGCTTTGCAGAACACCTGAAATCCTTTCAAACTAGGTAAAACAGTATAAATTTGAAAGTACCTACTGATGTATTGGATGAACAGTTCCAAATTTTAAGTTCCTTATCCTGATATGCTGATCTTCCTTTCAGGATGTTTAGCAGGACCATATTTCAAACACTTCTAATAAGTTTAAACACAATGAAATTAATTTCAGCTAAAGGGTATTCACCTTTAATAGAGTATTTTCTAATGCCTGGTATCCGTCTTGTATACCTCTGCCATATAACGTGTTCACTTTATCCCTAACTGTTTCCATCATGGGAACAGAGACTGCGTGTAGTTTATTAGCTGCTCCTCCTCCCAGAAATAATTAGAGAAAACACAGGAAAGAAAGCATTTCTGTATTTACTAAAAAGAGACAGGGAAGTCAAGTTTGTGGAACAAAACTTAAGTTGTTCAAGTTTGAAGTTGCCTTCTGTTTGTTTTACCCTGCTTCTTTATGTTGCTATTTGTTTCACACATCATGTAGTGTGATATAAATGTCTACTTTTAAAGTTACAATGTGCACTAATCTTTTATTAATAGTTCAAGCTCCTTATGGAACATTTGGATCCCGATGAAGAGGAAGAAGATGGAGAGGTGTCAGCTAGCACAAATGCTCGGAACAAAGCAATTACCTCGCTGCTTGGAGGAGGCAGCCCTAAAAACAATGCAGCTGAGACAGAGGACGATGAAAGTGATGGGGAGGATAGAGGAGGAGGCACTTCAGGGGTGAGGCGGAGGAGGAGTCAACGTATTTCGCAGCGTATTACGTAAAATTATTTTTATGTGCTTATAAATGTCAGTCTATTATATTAAATGTACACCAAGTAATGTAATCCACATGAAAGAAAGCATTTTGTAGATAGAGATTCTCTACTTAACCATTTATACAACTTTTGTAGAAAGTTTAACAGAAAAGGCAATAAAAAAAAGCAAACTAGAAAATGAGATTTATCCCATATAAAAATTTATTAATTTTCCTTTGGAATGTACTGTGTGTTATCCTTTTTATTGTTGCCAAGTTTTTATGTAGCTTTATGATTCGTGTGTATATATAATTTTATATATCAATAAGAGATAAAGACACGGGTACAAATTAAGAGTATGTGGTTTTACAAGGATATGTTAACCCCTTGGCGCTGGCGGTCGCGGTGCGTCTCATTGCCGGCAATGGAATGTGTGCCGGGAAATCCCAACTCCCGGCGTCAAGGGATTAAAAGCAATAAAAGCAATAATTTCACTAAAGTTCTTTTGTGTAACACTTGGTCTTTTTTCCCCCCCAATGTTTTAGTCATTGAGAAGGTCAAAACGAAATTCAGACTCTACAGAGTTGGCAGCACAGATGAATGAAAGTGTTGATGTCATGGATGTCATCGCTATTTGCTGTCCAAAGTACAAAGACCGACCACAAATTGCAAGAGTAGTACAGAAAACCAGCAATGGCTTCAGTGTTCAGTGGATGGCAGGCTCCTACAGTGGCTCCTGGACTGAGGCTAAGCGCCGTGATGGCCGCAAACTGGTGCCTTGGGTAGACACTATTAAAGAGTCAGACATTATTTACAAAAAAATTGCTCTAACGAGTGCTAATAAGCTGACTAATAAAGTTGTTCAGCATTTACGATTGCTGTATGCTGCCAAGGATGGAACTTCCAGCTAATGAATTTGCACATGCAGCCAAATTTACAGGAATTGAAATAACAGAAAAACTTGAAATATCAACAACAAAAAAAATCAGTTGAAGAGTAAGAATGGAACCTGGGACACAGGAATAAAGAAGGAAATGTTTGGTAAACATTTATGTGGGAGCTTCCTTCGCTGTTGTGCAGCAGAAACTTCTCAGTTCATTTTTACTCCCACTGTATTATAGTTTAAAAATTTGTTTATATCTTGGAAAAACTTTCTGTTAAAAAAAATAAACAAGTGAATGTTGGAAATTAGTCTGTTAATGTTCTTAATAAAGTGTTCTTGGAGTTTAACCTAGCAGCGGATGACTTTCTTTAGTGTAGCCAGTTTCCAGGGAAGCATTGTTTTTACAGGCTGTAAAATGGCAGAATCTCACGGATATATAATTTTTTTCTGTTGAAGAAAAAAAAAGGAAAAAACCACATGCAGTATCTATGACCTATCTGCAGGAGGAGTTTTTGTAAATGTAGATTTTGATGTAGTAGGTCACCCTGAAATAATACAAGAAAAGGGATCCCCAGCAAATCTGGTGGAATGAATACTGCAATAAATTTTTTTACTTCTCTTTGTTACTTGTCTGTTTCCATTTGAATTTCTTATTGTAAAGATCTGTTTAAATCCATTTATATTATTTTGCAGTCTTTTATGTAAAATTTACTATATCAGTGGTTTTCAAAACAAGACATAAAATATTGTTTATACAGTTTGTATAGGCTGACTTCTGAATAATTGGTATCTTTTTGTTTTTATCCCTAAAAGGGTGTAAAACACAAGTTAACTCCAGGGTTTTATTGTATCCTGCAATATTTAGTATTAACTATATGATTTAGCACTGTGCCAAACACATTTTCAAGAGTACATTTTGATATAAAAAGAAACTATAGTTTATTCCTTGTATGCTTCAATTTCTTTCTAATGCTGTCCAAATGGTAATTTATGATAGTTCAGATTTGGGGAAAGCTGAATGACTATTCTGCTTGGGCAAACTGGCCATGTGTGCATTTCTCTGGGTTAATATAGAGAGGTTTGTGTCAAGAGGAGATCCCTACCAGTATCTGAGGAGTGAATGGGTATGAGTCTGGGTAATTACACTACATTCCTTCCCAAATGATTTTTTTTTTTTTTTAAAAAAGTGTTTGTATATTAGACTATTTTTTTTTACTAATTGCAATATGTTTTCACATTTTGTAAATTGAAAAAAAATGCTATTGAAATCTTCCCAGAAGCATTTGCTTCAACTGCCTTGCCACAACCTTTTGTAAGCAGTTGGTCTTCCTAGAGAGTGAGAAAAGCAGCATATTTGCCACGAGGAAAAAAATCTAAAACAGCCAAGCTTTTTAGGGGACTGTTAAACCCTGCTGTCTTTTCAAGTGTATTTATCAAAAACATATGTTCCTCAACACATAATTCTTTTTCAATCATGTTTTGTTTCTTTTATTAATTTAATATATGGTAGGAGGCTGTTTTTGTGAAACTAACTTGCAGAATTCTAATATTTTAGTCAATTTGTGAGGAATAGTAACAGTATTCCAGAATATTCTTATGTACGAAAAACCCCACATTAGCAAATCATTAACTCCTCAGAATCCAGTTGGTAAGTTGTTACTCTAGGAAATGCCTTTTTGCTCTCTCACCACTGGAATTTTTCTGAACAGAAATGTTTTAGCACCTCTTTGTTTTCACAGCTGATAGTGTTTTCTTCACTGTATGAAAAGCCACCACTTGGGCTAAGATAGATATTGTTAGAGTAGGGAGAAATAGCAGCAGAATTCACTCCTCTGCAGCTCTGGAAATAGGACATCTTTGTATCAAACAATGAAAGACTATTTCCCAGGAGCAGGTGCAGCTTTTATAGTGGGAAACTCAGAGTAGAGGAGTTGTATAACATGTCATGTGTTACTGCTAAAAAGAGGTGAAAATACTTCACAAGGAAACTCTCAAGTGATAAAAACAAGGATTTCATACAGTTGCAGTATAAATTGAAGCTACCTGTTGGTCATTTCTGATGCAATTTATATTAAAGCATCATATTTTTAATATGTAATGCAAGTATTTCCTTGTTCATAAATACTTTTCTGGCTTTTCCAATAGCAAGTATGGGATTTTATTTCAATTTGTGTGGTATTTATTGGAATAAAATTAGCAGAAAGAAATTACAGTTCAACAATGGAAACCTGAAGGCTGAAGTTGTCTTAGTTGAGAGGATTTAGACCATTGCTCTATTGTGTGATATGCCAAGTGGCATACACGCTCCTTGATGGGATCTGATGGCTGTTATATAATTTATGGTTAAAAACTGATTATAGATTATTAAATAAATTAAGATTCTTACTAGTTAAGAGTTGAATTTTACCCTCCTGAACTACCCAGAGTAATATCCAGTTTTGTTTTGCCAATGACAAATATTCCAATTACCTGCTGTGAAAGGAAGAGGTAGCAGTGCTTGGTTTTGGGAAACAAAGTCCTGCCTGCTGTGTGTGACATGGGTGGTGATTTTCAGGAGTGGGAGGCCGAGTGCCCGAGGCTGCCGGGGCATCAGTGCCCTGCTCATCCTGAGTGGCAGCTGCAGTTTTGCCAGCATGAACCACATTAGCAGCAGCAGCAGCACATGGCAGGATCACAATTTTTCTATATTGAAAAAAGAAAAAAAAAAAAAGTGTGTTTGGTTTTGTTTTGCTTTTTGTTTGAGTGCTGCAGTGCAGTAATTGATGCAGTGACACAATTTTACTCCTTTGTATTGACAAAGCTTTGTAGTATTTTTTCACTGTATGGCTACCAATTTTTACATACATAACTATAAGATTATTGAATTTTTTATTCTTCCTGCTTTCTTGCTTTCAGTACAGGACTGTACGTGGAGTTTGCTGCAGTACCTTACCTAAAAAGGGGATATTGTCAAGCTTTTAGCATTAGCACTAGCCATATTGTACTTTTTAAGAAAACACAGACACTTCCACAATCTAAATAAGAATGAAATTATTATTTTTAATCTTCCACTTCAGTACTGTAAAATTGCAGAATAATTCTTGAATATTTTCATTGTCTCTGCAGCTGTACAAGATCACAATAGTTTTTGACAAAACTGTAATTATAAATAAGTATTTTTTTAAATGATTCAGTAACGCCCTTTTGTATTTTTGAGGTTCTTTATTGCTTATATTAACAGCTCTAACATGTATAAAGTCGGCTTGGGAAACATTCAGCATAAATATTTTAGTGAGGTGTGGCCATTAAAAAAAGCTATTTAAATTTTTAAAATTTGAGTCAAACTTTAGCCTTTGTTTTGCTGTTGTGGTGTCACTAGTGAGAACATTTTTACTGTGGAACAGTTGGGTTGTGCTAAACATTAGCTCGAACATGAAATACCTTGTAGCACTAAAATAGTTCTTAAATGTGTTTGTGTTTGTGGCTCATGACAAAAAAAACCCAAGTTTTTAGTGGAGTCTGACTCGTCTGGTGCTGGTTAGCAGCAGGACATTCTGCGGGCCGGAGGTGTCAGTGGTGCTCCAGGGAAAGGAATGGATCAGCTCAGCCGACCCCGACTGAACCGCTGGGACTCCGGGCCCGGGCAGGGACAAGTGATGCGGAATTGGAACAAACTCCTGCTGCTTTCCCACGTGCCTAACACTCCTCGAGTCTCATGCCCTGCCAATAGCACGACTCCTTTATCCCAGTTTTCTTCCACTCACCAAAGAGCCACACCGTGATCGTTTTAGCATTTCCATATCCCTGAGAGAATTGT
>JAWWEW010000088.1:60111252-60148037 GCA_035583185.1 Anabacerthia variegaticeps | reverse complement strand
TGAGAGAATTGTCATCTTATCATTGAAGTACTGAGTTGTAATGGGTGAGTTCTTAATGTAAGTAGTGAGTTTTCAGATTTCATGGTTCCTTGACTAAATATTAAAGTGTTATTGTTATATACAAATAAGTTCATAGTATTTTCATATTTCATTTATTTAAAATAAATGCTTTAAGAGTTCAGTTTGGACCCTTCCAAAATGTAACTTGCAAGTTTTTATCCTAGAGTACACATACACTTTGTTGATCCCTTTTTCACTGTGTTCACACTGCTCAAATTTTGCCTGGGGCATCTCTAAGTCACCCAAGGAATACATTTTTGGGTTACTCTGGGAGAATCCGTGTTGGTCTATGTTCATCCCATTAGACATGACTGCATCATTCTAATTTCTATCTATTCAGGTAGTTTCCCTCCAAATTTTGGAGTTCCCTGGAAGGAATAGCTTTTCTTGGCAGGTGTGCAGCTGCATACACTGCTCACAGCTACCCAAGTTCTTGGGTCGAACACCCTCCTCAAAATACCCTTAGACTGTGGGTTGGTTTGGAGGCACCGATGGGGTGGGAGCAGAGGGTTTGTCCCGCATGGAACAGCTCGAGCTCAGGCCACCAGTGCCGGCACTTGCCAATTGTCCATCCAGGCAGTGGAGTTTGCAGGAGGTCACCAAGTCACCCACTGTCCCAGTTACACCTCCTGACACAGAGTGGCAAATATTGCTCATTATTCCAAGTGACTATCTGGTTTGACCTCGAAAGAGCTTCTCTCCATCCCTGCTCTCCGGGCAGCTGTGTTGAAAAGCTCCTACTTCTGTTTTGAAGCAAGATCCTGCTTCCTAAAACCTGGAATGGTGATTCAGCTGATTCCCGCCCCTGCCTCGCCAGGGGACTGGTTATTCCAAGGATCCTGCTGCTGTGCCTGTCACACAGCCTGTCTCACACAGAACGCTGTAGTTAGGAGCACTGAAACTGTTTGGGTGGGTGCCACTCGGACTGCCAGGGTGTGCTGTAAACCTCCCCCAGCACCGATGGTTATCTAATCGGCCCACTTTCAATGTGCTTCCTCCTTTCCCTTCCCCCAAAATAGAGTCTCAATTTTTATACCTATCCCTTTCTTGTAATTCTGTTCCCAGTTATAGAAGGCTAGAAAATTTGATGGAAACAGCCTGATTTTGGCATTAAATGTAATTTATTTTTGAGAAATTTTTGATCATCTACTTCTCCTTTTGACTTCACAAGCACAGACTGAAGACAGCTTTTCTTTGGGCAAGTCTTTTTTCAGTCTCTTATTTTGGGTGTTTTGTTCTCGTTAGGATTTATGCTTCTACAGAAATATTCCTTACTGCACTGAAATGCCTGTAACCCAGAAATACACGTGTGGAGGGAGACATTCAATGGGTTTGTACTCTGTGAGCACAGGCAAAGTGTAATGATTTCTTGAGAAAATCCATTCATTTCATATTTATGTGTGCTTTTTTTATTTTGGACAGTCCCACATGGAGAGGGATTTTCAGATTTAAGGTCAGCCTCAAAGACTTCCCTTCAGTTCTGAGTGGCACCGTTTCACCTCCACGTACAAATCTGCAGGCCAGATTCAAGTTCTGTGTGACTTGGATCACTCCTCACCAACCCATTTGCTGTCCAAAAGTGCAGGTGTTGCCCCATTCTAGGGAGGGAATTCCTTTCCTCACCTTCATCTTGACATCCCCTTGAAATAATTGCTGCAGAGGTTGACACTCAGTCTGTGTTCAGCCTTCAAGTCACCTGGACCAAACCTTCCCGACCAACCACGTACAGGGTTCCACACACTTTTTCTCCTTGGGAAACTGGTAAATACAGCACCCCCCATGGTTAGTAGTTTTTAACCAGATTTTTAAGTGTTGGCTGAGAAACTTGCTTAGGCCACTTCCCTAAATGTCATACTAAGTATTTTTAGGAGGGTGCACACAGTTGGGCATTACAAGGCATGTATTTCTCAGCAGGCCCTTTTCAAGTATTTTCTGAACTTTCCTTCCATCTATTTGTTCTGTCCCTCTACATCAGAAAAAGCAAAAAACCGTCCCGTATTTTAGTGTATTTAAAAAAAATTTCCAGTTGCAGATCAGGGCAGACTTTTGGTGCCTTACCTCTTCTCTTACCTGAATAGGGCAAAGATGGTTTCAAAATCATGTTTTAGGGTTGTATTTATTGTTTGTGTATTAGGTATTGGTGAAGTTTTGTTTCTTTTTCTTACAGAATCTTACAAATCATAGTGCAGATTTAGCCACATGTTCCAATGCCACACACAATTTCTTGTTCCACCTTCCGAAGGTGTGAGCTGAGACTGAGGAGCGAAGGAGCCTGAAAGGCACCCACCTTCCCTTGCAGGTTCCCCTTGAAACACAGATTTCTCTTTCTTTACTGGCCCCTGCTTTTGAAAATAATAAAAAAATGCCAGCCCTGTATATCTTCAGCTGTCTTTTCACAGATTTTGACATCTTTTTAATAGTCTCTTGGCTTAAACACCTCAGCCAGAGCTCTGGCCTAGAGTTCTGCTGAAGGTGCCTATCTCATGTCAGCCAATGGGAAGTACCATTTTTACCATTTTCTTTATTACTTTATCATTGGGTCCCTCAATCATCACGATTCATACTAAAGAACAGAAACTGTTGAAGTGGTGTGTTCTTACTTTTGCAGCTGTGTCTTTGTCATCTTCGTATTTCAATTCTTGTATTTCCTTGGGTTTTTAGGCTGGTGGTGGGTATTGTCATGAATATCTCTTTTTAGGGTTTGGTTCATGGGTTGGGGCTTTTTTTGTTTCACTTTTGCTTTGGGTTTGTTGTGAGGTTTGGGGGTTTTTTTGTTTCTCTTTTTTGTTGTTTTTTCTTTTTTTTGATTTGGGGGTTTTTTAAAACTTTCTGCAAGAAAGTTTTCCCCAAAATAAGTTGCTTGCTTTTTAAAGCTTTCTGGTTGAAAACACCATAGAAGTCAAAGATCAAAACATATGACTGTAAAATTCATGACATATGAAGCACAGTCTCTATATATGAATTAAGCCAATAATCATTTATTTAATGTGTGAAACTTCAGTCTCTTTCAGTCATGCTACTAGACTGCTAGAAGAAGTTGATGATTTTTGGGGTAAGACTCCAGAAAAGCATAACTGTGCTTTATGAAGGTTGCTATAGGTTGTCCTTCTCGAGTAATTCTAAAATGTAGCCCTTCTTTCTAAAACACTTTTCCTCTATTTCTCATTTTTTATTAGGTTACTCCAAGTATGCATGAGATTATATATATGCTGGTTTCTGCATTTCCCTACTCTATGTCTTTTCTTAACTCATTGATACATTCATCTTTCTGCAGCTGATGTTTCATAACATACCCAATTTGGCTGCCCCCGTGAGCACCAGGGACAGGCTGGGGACAGCAATGCCACCCGCCTTGTTGGTCATGCTGAGACTTCCTCTTCAGTCTGCCTGCCTTTACCTCTTTGATGGCACAGTAATTAGATTTACGGGGCTGGGCCCCCCCAGGGACCTCCCTGAGCCCCAGCTGCCTGAGCAGAGGCTCCGGCACAGCCTCCTCTGGGTCCTGCTGTGGCTCTTCTCTCTCCCTGCGGGTGCACCTCGGGAACTGGACCTTAGGATGGTTGCCACGACAACTGACCTTAGCAACGAAGCCTCTTGCTGATCGTTGCCACGGGACTCCATCCTTGCAACAGGTGTTAGGGATGGTTGCCACAGCACCGGGGCCTCAGAGGAAGCTGCTCTGCAGCTCAACCCTAACAGCAGGCTGACATGATGGTTGTCATGGCACCAACCTGGCACTGGGTATCAGTGTCTGGTTGCCATGGCACCCTACCCTTGCCAAATGTTGTAAGGATGGTGGCCATGGCACCCAAACTCAGCACAGGGTGCCAGCATGGGCGGCCACAGCACCCAGTCCCTGTGCTGTGGCTGTGGGAGACAATCCCAGCAACAGCACCTTCTGACGGCTCCCACGGCTCCTCATCCAAGCAACGTGTCCTGGAGCAGTTCCCAGCAGCCTCAGCCTTTGTCTGGTTTCCACGGCACCCAGCCCTGGCAATGGGTTTCACTGCATCTGCTGCCCTCACGCCTCAGGCAAAGCGCGAGCTTAGCGCTGACATCCTGACAGGGAAGGCTTTGAGCCGCCTCTCTGCCCTTGTTTAGGTGATCTGTGATGCTATGGATCAGGAGGCACTTAAGAGTGTTTCCTTCACCACTGTTAAAATGAAATTAAATGCCTTTTCCTTCTCACAGCTGGCTGTGGACATAAGGAGACTCTCACACTTAGTTAAAACAGTACTTTTCACAGGTACTTCTTGATGATTTCTTTGCTGCCTGGAGAAAGACACTGTGATACTTTGAGTAACGTCACAGTTTCATGCTTTGGACTGACTCTTCGAAGGTACTGGCCCTTTCCATTTGGAGAAGATCACACCCATGACTGATATTTGCACTCTGGTCACTCCTCTGAGAGAAGCTGATACAAGTTCTGAGGACTGCTAATAAAGCATGACCAGTTTTGACCTCTGAGCCTACAGGAACTGCCAATTCTATCCTGACATGTGTGCAATACTGTAACAGCCTTTCTCTGAACCTTGTATTTTGAGTTTGCCAAGATGCAGCCTCACTTACAAACATGCAGGGTTTTTTAGGTTTCTTTAACTATTACTGTTTTGGGTGACAGTAATTGGAAGTTAACACACTTTTGACTTCCATGAAAAATTCAGGTTCCTTCACTACAAAAATAAAAACTACTGCTGTTTGAGGTCACCACAGCTGCATCTGTTCAGACTATCACAACTCCTTGATGGTCACTGAACATATGGGAAATTTTTCCACAAGCCTCTGGGGGCTGCCAGAGGAGCTCTAAACAGCAGCATCATAGAGATGGATGGACAGTCCTTTGTGTCTTACACTGCTGTCTGATTTTCCTAATAAAAGTCTGTATTTCACTTACTGCTGCCTGACTATTTTACATCTTTCATTCATTCATTCAGACTCTTCTATGATTTCTCTGAACAACTGCACAAGTAAGCTGGGCATAAAATACAAGGGTAGTGCACGTGCACACGTACAGTCCCAGTGGGACACAGCACTGGAAGTGCTCCATGTGGAAATCATTTACAGCAGAAACTAATAAATTCGCCTTTACTGAATCAGTTTATCACAACCATCACGTTACAAAAATAACTTCAGAGTGACGTCAAATATTAAATACAAAGGCAAAACAGTTGTGCAGTGCTCTTAAAATAGAAAAAACCATTGTATTGTATGTTTCTGTGTAAAGTAGCTGACCCAGATCTGTTTAAGACCGTTGGTCTGCCTTTACCAACTATATTTAGCTCTTCCTGACCTGAAGACATATGGAAAACAAACTACACATTAAGGAATTCAATTTCATCTAGGCAAGACTGAAAGCAAGCAGTGAGAGTTTCCACGGTGCTTAAGAAGGAAGCCAATGCAAGCCTCAATCCATTTTAAGTAGAACAATTATTGTCTTTAAAAGTGAAACCAAACACCGACAACTGTTTGGAAATGCACACCGGCTGAAGAAATTTTCACTCATCTTCCACATCTGCTATCATAGCCTCAACTGCATTCCAGTCCAGCTTGCTGAGGATACTTCCTGTGCTCTCAGAAACACTGTCACTGTTGACACTGCCAAGAGGAGAGAAACTCGCACGATGCCGTGCAGAGGCCTGTTGGAGGGACAGAACATGAGCTGGGAAGTGCATCATTAGTAGAAACAATCACAGTATAAACAATCCCACTCTTTTCAAGCATGTCCTAACCAAGTTATGTGATTATTCTGTGACAAATGCAACGTATTTTCCTGTTCATGTGCTCCCACCACTGTCTTGCCTGGACAGACAATGTGCCTACGCAGCTGTTAAAAAGAACATCCAAGGTCAAGGCTCACAAGAATGACTTTGCTTGTAAAGACAAAATGTAGTTCAGCTGAAGCACCATCATTTACACCTAATGCATCTATCCCACCCACACATTTTGAACACAGAACCACATTTTGAATAAAGCAGAAGTAAACAAAGTGTTAAGTGGCAAGTATCAAATAGTTCCTTGTATAAATAGTTACACCACCTGAAGCAAGGAGTCGTGACTATCTCCAAGTATTCTCTGGATATCATCAGGCACCGTCCAAGGACTTCCTATGTCTCGATCAGACTCTTCATCAACACCTTCAGTCTGAACTGCAGTGGCAACTTGTGGGGGCTGTTGTTTTGAGGTTCTGGTGACTCTGCACTCAGCAGCTGAGGAGAAAACAAGCCAACCAGAGCATTGTAACACTTCTTGCTGTTTTCTATTGAATCTCTTTAAACTTATCCAAGAACAGAAGCTGCATGTTCTAAGAACTGACGCTGTGTGTAAATCCATGTGAAAGGAGCATGTCCTGCTATCCTGAACTGATGTGGGGTGATGGTGGGAAAAGGCTGCTGGTCCTTTTCAGCCTCATGCTCTGAACTGCCTTCCCAGGGCAGAACAAAGAGGACCATGCTCAGTGCCCGGAGCAACCAGGTTCTGTAGTGCAGCCCCCCAGAAGAGGAACATTGCTTCATTATTTGAGGACTAAACTAAACAAATCCTGGATTTGTGCCTCTTAGAAGAGATGAAACTTTAATGAAATTCTTAGCAGTGATGGGATATACTGGAGAAACAGATATGAGGATGCGCCAAGAAATCAGAGAAAGATCAACCTGTATATACAGTTTAAAAAGAGAATGTGTGGAAAGAAGGAGGAAAATTACTTTCCATGTGTGTAGAGAAGAGTGATTTAGGACAAGTGCCTTTCTGCTTAATACTGTGTCTCTCGACTTCCCGCATTGCCAACTCAAATAGACTGACATTTGACTGACCAAATTATGCCACTAGTATAACTCTGGGGTAAGGCAGAATGGAATCAACTCACAGTAGTTCTTAAGTTTCAGACTGATTCTCTCCTCATTCTTTTCTGCCTGATCAGAAATTCTGCTGCTGTTAACAAGTACTATATCAGTTAAAGAATTTGATTAGAAAAAACATTTATGAGAGGAAACTTTTGTGGATCCAGATCTACACAGAGAGGCATGGGAAAAACTACCAATAAAATCCAAAGTTGTTTTTTTTTTCCAGTCATAAATTTTTCTATGCTATCATTATGACAAAATCATATCTTATATAGATACTATATATAGGGCTAATAAAGACAATTCTGAAGTGTGTTCTCTGTGTCTCATTTTTCCCCTGCAGGGTAGGTGAACAGCATTATGTCACTGCTCTATGTAACTTACAGAGTCTAGAACTAACAGGACAGTTTGTAGCATTTCTCAGTCTTCCTCTGGAAGTACTTTTCTGTAGGACCATAAAGGCATTTCCTGGAAAGAAAAAGAAACACTTCTTCTTTTAAATGCAGATCAAATCTACTCCAAGATGCTTAAAATTTTTCATCTACAAGTTTGCTTCCTGGATTACACAGCACTCTTGCTATGGCAATTTAAGCTACTTTGGATTTAAAGAGTGCTGATAAGGAAAGGTAGCTCTCATCATGTCACAGGTCAATGACAACAGAGTTGCAAAAGCCTCAGGACAGGAAACGTCCAGGATTCTAAGACTAATTTTCTACACAGCTATTAAAGCTCCTCCCTCCCAAAAATCCAGAAGTAACCTGAAGATCACCTTCAATATGGGCCTTCATCAACAAAGTTCTTTCTTACCCCTGTACTGTGTTAAACCAGGAGCTGGGGTGGAATGGTGTAGTCTTTGACCAAAGCTGGGTTTGGCAGCAGTTCTGCTCCTTTCTGACAGAATAGGACTGTTCAGATGCCCTCTGCAACAGGAAAGAAACACAAACACAGCAACAAAGCTTAAATACTTAATACTCTCCACCACATATCGTTCCTCCACATAACTTAGATCTAACAGGGCTGATTCAGATGAGGCATAAAAGCCAGAGAAGGAGGATCAGCACCACACGCTGCTTCTGGGGCCAGTTAAGTCTCGCCAGAATCAGAACTGCTGGGAATTACAGTGAAGACATATCAAGTTGGCCTTTCAAAGAGCCAGTTTAGGTCCAACAAAACTCAGAAGTTACTGCCACCCTCCAGGTTGCTTCCTGCCTGGTATTCCTTAGCATGTCTGACTCTGACACTGACACTTAAGTTTCCCTTGGACACCACTAGCAGGGTCTGTACAGCACTGTCTACATTTAGTTCAATGCTCTATCCTGGAATTGTACCTAAAAAAGGTACTGTACATAAAAAGAGAAGCAGAAATATTTAAGACTGGAAATAACAGGAATACCTGAGATACAGTTTCTCCTATTATTCTGAAAAGCATAAAACTGTATATAGAAGAAAAAACATAATGCAATATACACCTGGAGTCCAACCTTTGGCTGACCCCCACCTAACGAAGTGGCATGTCCAGTCCTTTTCTGAACACCTCCAGGGATGGTGACTCCACCACCTCCCTGGGCAGCCTGTTCCAATGTTTAACAACCATTCTGTGAAGGAATTGATGTTGAGTGGAATGGGTTAGGACATTGATTACAGCTCTGACTCCAGAGTTGGCTTATTCTGTGCTCCAAAAGGCATTTTTAGTGGTCCTTCCAAGCTTTGCAGTACTGGTTGTAACAAGACTGATACAGGAACTTGAGATTCCTGTGATCCAAACAAATGGCATCTTTGATTCTGCCAGCATAAGAAGTTTCTGTCAAGCTAATCCCGCAGCAAACTGCAGACAAATCTGAAGCATGGTAAAGACAGCAATACACTAGAGCAGGTTTAATGCTTAAGAGTTGTTACCCTGTACTAGATGCCACATGCCTTCTGTACTCCAGAGGTGACCTTGTGCTGGACAATGTTTTACGACCACTTGCTGGTGACACCACTGTTTCAGACAACATTTCATTCATCAGAGAAAGTGCCTGTGATATTCTCATTCTGTGATGCTCAGATAGCAGGGCTCTGTGGAGAAAGAAATAACACTGCACATTACCTCAGGCTATCACTCCTCTCATTGCAGCTGGCTGATCAGTCTTTTAAGGCTACATGAAAAATATTTTTTTTGCAATTTCACAGAATATATACTAAGCCTTTTAAGATCATTACAAAAAAGTTAAAACATTTCTTACCAATAGGTTTGACAGAATGAATGAGTCAGTGTCAGGGGAAAAAAAAAAGAAACAATGGTATTTGGGAAGTGAAAAATACAGTCAAAGCATGAAACATATTCAGGGTTTTCCTAAATGGTAAAGCAAACATCAATTCTTTATGCTTTTGGTTGAAATATCATTCATATCTGAGATTTCAGAGACAAGATAATTAAAACTACCACTTTCTTAACACTGGAAGATTAACATATAAATACGGATATCACAAGTTATATTTATAGCAACTTACTTGTCTTTTTCTTCTTTCCTCTTCTGGAACATTCTAATATCTTTTGAAGTAGGACTATAATGCTGTGTAGAAAAAGTATAAAAATCATTAACTTATTATATACTGTGGTCTCATTCCAATCTCTCATTCTCAAAATTTACTTATTTGACTTCAAAGTTACTGCTTAAGACACTTTTCTAAATGAAAAGTAAGATGAAAACATATGGCCCACCAGAAAATTCAGGTAAGACTGTCTCTATAACTTTCCAGGCTCTAAAAATATACTGGAAGCTTGCAGTCATATCTTCCATAAGGTCATATGCGCTAAAATATTAACATTCCTAGGGAGATGTCTTCACTATCAAGCTCAAAGTTTCAAATGGCCTCATCTTTAAGTTTGCTAGAAATCAATGATGTTCCAAATAATAACTAATTTAAAAACAGGTCAAGGTTGCACTTAGAACTGTGTTTGCTAGAGTAAAATTTGAATATTTTAATACTTTCTTAAAAAAAAAATGATCAAAACCCATAACATACCACCCACAGAAATCTGGGAATCCCTCCACTAATGACTTCAGGAGAAAAGCCTATGACAAAAGCATCAAGTATATATTTCTGGGCTGGCAACACAGGAAAGGGAGAGAAGGAGGACCTATTCTTCTTGAATCGTTTCTCTCTACAGGTGGACAAAAAAGCAGCCCAGTTCCGTTCTGAAAGGCTGTTTGAAATCTGGGGAAATAATATATTTCACATAGATGAGATCTGTTACTCTTTCTAGAAGTGAACACAATAGAATTATTTGCTAACAGGAAACTTGTGTGTGTTACATGTTTGCTACTTGAGAGTTAAAACAAGCAGAGCTTCTGCCTCCCAGAATTCAACTAACAAGTACAGGGATGTATTTGCTGTTACTGGGTCTCATCTCCTGCAAGCCCAGAGCTTCCCCTGACTCTGCAGGTCCTTTTCAGGTCCTGAAGGTATCAAGATGACAAGTGCATATTTCAATATTTACATATTGGAAAATTACTTCTGAACAGCTTTTGTACCTTTTTTTTCACCCCCAGTTATTTGCAGCACAGTGCAGATCAGAAAATATTTAAGAGGCCATAAACTTGTATTTACTAATTAAACTTTAAAGTCAAAAAAAAATTCTGGGAGAGGACTGTTTGCTGATTGAAACCCACCAGTTCCAATAAAATAAAATTATACACATAAAACCCCAGTATTAAAAGTGGGGAAAAAAGAAAAAAATCCCTGCCAGCCTTTATAATATCTAGCCTAAATAATTAAAACTTGCACAATATGTGACATCTACTCTTTAAGTTTCCTTTATTCTTACCACATTCTTTCTTAGACTGAATGGATTACGTTCTTTTTGTCTTTGTTCTTCCAGTTTCTTCATGTATTCTCTCATTCTTTCCTTCTGCTTTCTTTTCATCCATGTTTGTATCTCTTTCCTCTCCTTTTCTGTTTTTTGAGAATGTCCAGTAGCAAAACCACGAACCCTGAGAGCAAATGCAAGGCACAATCTAGTATATCCTGTAATAAGGGCAACTACACATGACAGAATAAAAATACTGCAAACCCTTTAAAATTCTGATTCAGCTGGAAGTAATGAACAAACGGGGAACATTTCTTCTGCAAAATTTTACTTTATAAACTCCTGGCACAGAAGTCATTTCCAAGATGTTTCCTAAATTGTTTTTTCTAGTTGTCAACTACATTCAGGCAATAGGACAAGAGCTTAAAGTGGTGTGATCTGTGGCACCAATGCAAGAGACTGGCATCCTGAACAGCTGTATTTCTGTGCCTTGTCAGCAGGTGACATCACAAACAAGAGTAGGAAACAGCTGTTGCTCTGACCTCCCTCAGGAGAGAACACAGCTGATTTTATAACTAAGAGTCAGGAGGTGTAGAAACCTCCAGCAGGAAGGGAAGCATAACAAGCTGGAGTCTGGGGCTGGAAGCTTCTGAAGCTGCTGTGCCACTAATAGGAAGTTTCTATTTTGTCTTTCAGAACTGACTTAGAAAGCCCCAGACTGCTGGCAGAACTGAATCTCCTCTATGTAGAGATTTCTGCTCCAGCCTATACCTGGTAGAAGAAAGACCAAAAAAGAAAGAATTTCGAAACCAAAATAACAAAAATAGAGTAGAATAGAAAACAATCATCACATTTCACAAGCCAGTAAATTTGTGGCTATTAAACAGTTCTAATACTAGTCCCATTAACATAACCCACATACTTGCTTCCACTGTTTACAGGGTGTGAGCCATGAGAAGAATAACTAGGGTTAAAACAATTTAACAAACATGTAACAAAAACCAGCCACGATATTACCTAGAGATTTTCTTGGCTTGTATTTTTGTAAAGTCCAGCTCTGACAGAGAGACATCACTTTCTACAGGATCATTACTGATGTCAGTAACACCACTTGGACCAGTAACTTGAAGGGGATCTTCTAAAGAGCTTGAAGTTAGGTAGGGGAAAAAAGATGTTACCAATATAATGTAGAACAGGCCTGTACGAACAACAAGCTAAAATCCTTTCTTTTACACTTAAAATGAGAATAATCAGGTTATTTTACATAAAGCCTGTGGACTGGATTTTCTTTCCCCACATCTCTACTGTGTTAGTGCACACAAGCAATATCTGGACAATGTGTGTAGGTCCACCATCTTAAAAAGGCACCAGCCATCACCTTGGCTTTGCTGTCACCACGCACACTGGAGCCAGCTTTGAACAGGACAGGAGGAGCAAGACCTGACCAACATCCAAGGGGGCCTTGAATAAACCATCCCCAAGTATGGCCCCATCCAGAGCTGAAACACCTGAGCTCCACTGGGGTGTGTGAATATGCCTGGCCTAGCAGGGCTGAGCCTGGCAGTAAGGAGCACCCACTGCTGCCCATCCTGAGATAAGGTTATGGCATGCTACTAGTTTCAGGAACCCCAAACCTCAATGACCTTCTGAGAAAGAATCAGTGTGAGTGAGAGGATAGTTTTACCTAAATTCTGCTCATTTCTTTCCTCTTTTATTGCTCACAGTAAAAAACAAATTTCAGAGTTTGCAACTACATGCTAGAGTTGCTTCAAGTTACTCCTTTGGGTAAAACTCATTGCCTGCTTAAGTTTATTGCCTCACACCTGTCCTCCAGCTTATGTAATCACTCCCTAATTACTTCTGTCACAACAAGGAGTTCCACTTAAATTACTTGAACAATAAGATAAAACATCCAGTTTACTGCTATGCTTCAAGCAAAACAATAAAGGTGTGTAATGCAGCAGAATGATCAGGAAGAAAGAAAAGCCAGCTACTGTTTTCTACTGCATGATTGGATCCAGAAGAGTAACAGCAGCAAACAGTAAAAGAAGATGTACGTCAGACCACTTTAATTAATGCATAGACTCATTCCAGTTTTAAAATCTTCAGTCCATTGCTTGACAGTTTTCATATAATAACATTTTAAAAACTTCCTGGTGATAGTTGGCCTTGGTAGACAACTACTAGCATCAGCTGCACGTACTTTGTTGAAAAAGGAATTTGCAAATAGGAGAAATAAACACACACAGACAATAGCACCATGTACATTAACAGCTCTGTTACTTGTAACTTGAACTTTGAATGCTTCTGCAGCTCTTGCATAAAGTAAATCTAACAGGCACTACCAAAGTCAGAAAAATTGTCTGAAATTAATTCACAGAAAGGCTTTCATTCAGTTTGAAAATGAATGCCTCGATTTTTATGAAGTGATGATTTCACCCTGACAATCCCCTATTTAGTAAAAAGATTTTCAACAAAACCAATCTCAAAATACATACCTATCACGTAAATCTCTCATGTGAGAGCCTGAAATAGAAACAGTCCTTTTTAATAAAATTCTTCCAATTCTAGACAAACTAATCATATATATGTTAAACAGCCTGTGAGAAACAAAAACATATCATCCTGAATATGTTGACGTTAAAAATAAATTCATATTGTACATAGGCTTGTATGGCCTGCGAGAGAACATGTGATTGACTGCCAGGTTAGGACAGTCTCCAGAGAACATTAATTAACAACTCTCTGCTTGATGTGGGTAGTTTTGCTAGGATGATGATATCACTGTTGTCAGTTTTCTGCCATGACCAACTAACTGGAAATTTTGTGTTCCAATTAATTATATTAATTTAATGGAAAAATAATAACTGACACTTACTTGAAGAAGGCAGGAACTCAGAAAGAGCTTGGAATTCAGGAGATGCAACTGAAGAGCAGTATGGATGTCTTGGAAGGAAAAGCACTGCTTCCTCTCCTAAACTAAACTCTACATCTCAAAAAATTACAGTTGTAACTTAATGTCATCTATAGTTTTCTAAGCTTGCAAGTAACAAGTTCATACTTAGCAAACTGCATTATTATTTTCAAAAGTTATCTGGGTGTGTATACCACTTGGGATTCACTCGTGCTGTATGCAGACACAGGAACCATGTTTTGACACCTTTTAAGACAGATTTCTGCAAATGCAGCTATCAAATGCATGTTCACATTTATGAAGGATGTATCATTTTAGGGTTAGGGTTAGGGTTAGGGTCGACTGCAAACAATGCAGGCAATATGCAGACAAAATAAGACGCTCCACATTTTTAAATTCCAACAACAGATTAATTTGTCCTCCCTCTTTCAATGCTATCAGAGTCTTCACAATTGCAAAAATCAATTTGCTCTCAGTTTGCAAAATGAAATGAGACCTCATAAAGTAACATTCTAGGACACAAACAGTAATTACTTTACAGTGAAATAAACCAATTGATTTTGCTGATGTGTCTGGATTTAACTGAGATTCCACCTCTCCAGACACAGAAAAATGACAGATGATAAAGACAGCTTCTGGAGGAAGCTTTGAGTGTTCTGTGACACTGTCCCCATTCACTCAACTAAGGAAGTACAAATCAGCATAGTGAGGGGTTTGATAAACAGACCCAAAGTTATTTTCTTTTCGTAACAGTGAATTTAAGTTGCAAGTATGATTCACTGCTAAACTGTTTTCAAAGCTCAGTGATACTCTTCTGTCACGTAACATAAACTTATCAGTGCACATCAATGAAGCCGTTCTAAATAATGCAATTCAGAAAGACTGATGACTGACTTTAATGAGCTCATTGGCATTATGTAACATTCTGTACAAGAGCAATGAAAAAGTATTACACCAGGAAGAAAAGGTTTCCTCATTTTTAAAGGGTGCAAAAGGGAAAAATATACAATAAAAATTATACCAGAAGATGACTTTATGCCACTGGGAAGGTTAGAAGCTGGGGGTTCAGAGGTGGGGGTGTGTCCTTCCACAGCAGTGTAATTCGGTATGGGATATTCCAAGTTCAAGCCCTCCTTTTGGTTGTCTATAACATCTTCAAGAATCATGCTGGTCAAATAACGTTCTGATCCTGTGAAAAAAATAATAATCAGTCTAGACCAATGGAAAATCCTCACAATGCAAAAGCTATCACTCGTGTATTTGTTACTGGCATCTTTAATTCATCTGTCAAACCTACAACAACCTGAATTTGGGTCAGCTGTGCCTCCCCAGGAAAGGGCAATTCAGGGCAGTGGTGTGTGCACCAGCCCTGCACACACGAACAGGGTGACTGAACTAGGAGCTGCTCTGTGTGAGGCCAAGGAACATCTTAGGTATTGTTTTACGTGTGAATACAGATATAGCCACGATTTGGTCCTACCACTTGGCTTTGTGTTAACTCCATAAGTAGATTAGCCTATGTTCTTGGCACAGTACAGTAGCTAAATTAAGTAGGTACTATACAGTCATTTGTTATATAAGCAATAAATCATTCAGTATGTCTGCTCTAGTAGACAGATAAGCTGTTAACTAAACACATACCATCGTCAGTGACTTCAGCAGCATCAGAGAATGAAGGACGAGCACCAAGGTCTGACTCAGCGGCCATTTCAAAATCTTCTATTAGTTTCACTAACTGTAAATGAAACCCAAAAACTAAGTAATGATACTTTCTTCAAGGTATTTTTGAGACTTTCAGCACAGATATTCATGCAAAACCTACTTTAAATAAACTTTTTTTTCCTCAGAAACTTATGAACATTTTAATGAAGTTTTCCGATTCAAAACAAACAAACAAAATAGTTCAGGAATCAAAGTAGCTCAAACATGCTGATTTTATCTAAGTTCCGCCTTCTGGACCCTTACTTTGAGATAAAAACATATAATCTCTATTATTTGTGTGAAAAGTTTTACTGATCACATTTTTATTTTTAAAGTAGATGAAGTTTTCCAATATATCTTATCTAAAAACCAGAGAAACTAAAATATTTCAGTAGTCTTCATAAGTCAGAAGTGTTGTGATCCTTAAAACTGGCCAGTCTGGCCAGCATTTGGTCCACTGTAAGTAATCATGTCGGCCAACAGATTCAGCACTAAATGTGAAAAACTGTATATTATTCTCAGTCTTTCTTAACAAATACTAAGCAGATTTGAGAACACAGTGTTCCGAAACGTAAGGTTTGTCTTGAGCTGAAAAAATGCACAAAATAATCTGCTTTAAAAATGACAATTAGCAGCCAGAACTCACCACTTTAGTATTTCTGAAATCCTGCTCCATATTTTCCATTATGTTCTGTAGTGTCTGTAACTGCATATCCATTTCCTGCTGCTTTGTGGAAAAGTATTCTCTGCTGATTACTTCGGATGGAAGTCTTGAAGAACGAAGAGTTCTGTCACCTTCATGTACTATGTTCCAAGTTACACTATCTGTAGCAGAATCTGACTTCTTATCTTCCTTTTGGACTTGGCTTGATACATTTTTCTGATGATTGTCTTGAAATAAAAAAGAGGGCACCAGTATCAGTGAATAAACTGCAACCATCTAAATACTGCAAGTAATTAGGCACAGCTGTGCTGTACCTAATAGTAGGCTTTAGGGGGCAGAATCATCACAAAGGAAGTCAAATGTATAAATCTTGATGTTTAAGACTAAAAAAGCAGACGTTAATCAGGGAAAGGCTGCAGATTTTCTATGGGAGTATTATAACAAAAGCACATTGCTTTTTTTGGATTTTAAACCAAAATGGTGTACCTTGTTTCTGAAGCACCTCGGGTGGAATTGCATTAGTAACAGAAGCTGCTGTGTGATGAAGTTTTGCAGTAGATGGAATTTCAAACTTCTCATTTTGCTGTGCAGCATCTATCTCTTCTGCAGACTCAGGTATCATGGGCAAATTGTTAAGGATGTCACTGTCTTCAATGTCAACCACACTGATATATTCATGCTCATGCTAAACAACAACAAGATTATAAAGAATTATACAGAATGTGTTTTGAACAAATTGCTAATTGCTAACCATTTCCTGTGTTCACCTCTTATGACTTTAAGCTGAAAGGAATTTTGTTTTGGAGACAAAGAATCCAAATTAATTAAGACAATCAGTGTATTTAAAATGCATTTTAACCATATGTACATTAGATCACTAACCAAATCAGGTGCATCTGACAGAAAGGATGGTAAAGGTTTCTCATTCACTTCAGTGGGGAATCTCAGGTTTAAGGACACATCTGGTGGCAGTATTGCAGGGGCACTAGGTGATTCTGTGAGAAAATAATAATAGTCAATTCTATATTTATGGTAAAAGCCACAAAACTTCAGACTAAATATCTAAAAACAACTCTGCATTCTTGAGCTGATAAGAAAAGTTTTGACTAACATGCAGTCTAAGTTGCTAGTGATTTTCAAGTCCATTCTGGCTAGGTAAAAAAATCTGCACCTTGACTTGGTCTAAAGAAATGGTAACACTCAGCTAGAAAGATGTCCAATAAAACTGGCTGCAAATAAGTCATGTTATGTAGTAAAATTATCTTCAAATGGAAAAACTGTTGAATTTTAAAATAATGGAAAAATTACTATGCTTACTTGGTAACACAGGGGAAAGACTTAGGTATTGAAATCTGTGTACCGCATTTTACCAAGGATTTTTAAAATGGGGGCAGAAAAACCCAAACCAAAATAGATCTAATTTAGCACTCGCTAGAAATCAAGCTAAAATCCAGGAAATAATCTCCTTGAGGAATACAAAATTCCATGAAAAATTCCAGCCAAACTTTTCATAAAGAGTATTATAATTATTTCATATTGAGTTTCCTGAAGTCAGACAAATTGGCATGTTATCCACACCCTGCATTAAGCTACCTCACATACCAAACCCACGTTAAAACTGCTATATTTTTATAGACTTCCCAAACAACAAAAGAAGTAGAGAAAGGCTGGAGCCACACCTGACACGGGAACAGATGGAACCAACTCATTTGTTTGAACTTCAGAAACCTCATTTCCACCACTGATTCCATGATCCTGATATGACTCAAGCACTTGATTATGAAAAAAGGAAAACCACAAGAACAAAATGAATGAATTTTTGGAAAGACACTAATGGCATTATCTGAACGTCCACTTCTGATCTGCTAACCCACAGTCCAAGAACAGTCGGAAGGAGGGGTGAGGCAGGGAAACAGTTTCAGTCACATGTGAAACATTAGAAAAAGTCAAGTTAAAAGAAGTTTTCAGAGAAAGTCACAGCAGAACTGATTTACAGAAAGTATGTGGAGACTTTTACATAAGTGCATCAGTAATATTTTTATTTGTCATTATTTTAACTAATATTTTGTAATTTGTATTCCAGTATCTTCTGGTTTAACTACGAAACAGCAAGTTAGAGCACAAGTAACTGTTCTTTCTTTTACAATCTTACTTCATTTTCAAAACTGACCAAATATCACAACCAACCAGAGGCAGTTGGTTCCTATAGGTCACACAGCTAGCACTTACCTGGGTGAGTATTTGTACTTGCATCTTGAGTTTCTGCTGGTTTTTTTCCTAGAGAAGCCATGTAATGTAGATCTGCTGAAGTAGTAACTGCTTCCCCCACCATGTCTAAAATGTGATAATACAAAATGGGTGTCTACAATTAATGCAAGGATTAGACACCTTTGAAAGAAATCATATTAACTCAAAACTAAGGGCTCCAACAGTTTTTTCCATGTATTTCTGACAAGTATTTTTAACTTTTCTCTAAGCATACGTCATGAATGATTCCAAGAAAAGCTCATGCTACCTGTTTTATGTGAATATGCAACTCTACTGAGACTTAAAATGTTACACAGAATTAAAATCAAGGTTCAGTTTACGTATGTGATTTTTAAATTCAATATTCAATATTTTAGTATGCTGTACAATAAAAGCCTGCTTCACATTCCAAAAGGGGGCGAATATTTATGACATGTACACCTTTATTTCTTTACTGATGTTTCTACAGAGCTTTGCAAGCCATTATTTAGAGAATGGATTGCATTTTGTCCTGTGATAGGACTGAATATTGTGCTTAATCAACATACTAGAAAGAAGCAAATGTTTCCACAGGCACGGTCTTCATTTCGCAAGTTATAAACATTGTAAACACTGAGTTTCTTTTAAAAAAGCCTTAAATTTTGTGTAATTAGAATATGCAGGTACTAAAATTGGAATAGTACCTTTTAAAAATAAAGAAACCAATTTAGCATTTAAAAGAATTGTTTACAGCATTATGCTGATTAATCACATGAACAAAAATTACCATGAACCACAGCTATTGGAAATTAATAGTTAACATAACCATGGTGACCATGAACCATAGTAAATGAAATTCACTCAACATGCTGTCATTATTTCACTAACTCTATTGTTTTTAAACATAAATACAAGACTATCACTCATTTAATTAAAAAAAAAATACTTCCATAGTTTTCAGGAGAACTACTCTGAGTTTTCAGATACTTGATGTAAGATCTTAAATTTGCCTGCATCTCTCTCCACACCAATACCCTAAAAATTGACTATCCCTTAAAAAGTCTGAATATCTGTTGTCCATCCTGAAAGATCTGGGGGAAGATACCATAAGCCATTAAACTGTATTGCCCACAGACTATATGATCCTACTTGTTAACATCCTGATGACTACAGAGTTTTCCTTTGAAATCTAGCCAGCTTATGTTTCTTGACTTTTTTTTTATTTAAGCATTCAAAGCACTAAAAAGACTTGTACTTGCCCGTTGAAATGAAAAACGCGTCTTGAGGGTAAGATGCCAATTTTGTTTTGTGATCCTAATATAAGGAGAAAAATAATAATCTTTAAAAATAGTTCCAAAGCAGATTAAACGCCTTCTTGATGCTGCTAGCTACCCAATATACATTGTGTGAGGAGTGATTTGGGAAAAAAAAATAATTGTCATTTAATTTTCCTACTCCCTTTTTAAATTCTTCTGATCCATTCCAACTCAGTGGAATTACTGACTATGTAACCATTGCACATGTACCTTGGGATCATCTGCAGTAACAAAATTCCTTATTCCTCTAAGCATATGCTCTCTCTGCTGTACCCTAATTAACACCTCGCCAGGTTAGGGTCTCCAGCTGCTGTGCTGGAGTGAAGTCTCAAAGAAGGTATGGTACAGACCAGAAACAGAGCCTGCTGCTCTGGGTAGTGATCCAGCTTAAATCTGGTAGTGTTCTAGCTGCAAATCTGGTACTTGCAAGGATAATCCCCAAAAGGTATCAAAAAGGCCTTGGCAAATGAAAATCACAAGTACATAAATCAAAACCCACCCCAATGAAGACTTTCCTTTCTCAGTTTCTGGGCTGAGACAGAACTGAGATCTCGTGCTCCCCATCCTTTCTCTTATACTGCCATCCACCTAGCCTCATATGAATAATGTTTGGGTCCTTTTTCCTAGCATTACTACCAGGCTAAATATAATCCTTTTTCTTTTAAACATTTCTGTATGTTTTTACTATAAATGTACATACAGACATCTTATCAAAACAGACAAGTTGTTTCATGAAAAACAACAGCAATCTTAGAACACTTTATAAAAAAAAATCTCCTGCTTAAAGAAAATGCAAGTATATAAATTAAAAATATGTATATTGTCTCTAGGCTAGAGCCTGGGAGAGATGTACATTATTATTTTGGTTTATAATTTTCTACTTCTTTCTTTTCTGATAATACCTAAATGGAAAAAGGCAAAGAAAAAAACATTATTCTATACCCCAGTCTCTGATTCAGCAACCACTACTGTGTCACTAATATTGATGATGGAGTCCTCTGGGCAGAAGGACACACTTGGTTTCTTCTTCTCCTCCTTCTCTTGCAGCTGTTTCTTACTATGCCTCTTTTTTCTGCCAAAACATTAATTACAGAAAAGGAGTAAGACATGCATTGAAATGACATATACTGAAATAAAGATGGAAAAGATATAAGAATTGTTGCATACTGATTAGTTCAAAGCACTATTTTTGCCTACCTGAAATCTACAAAAATTGTTGTATGAACTCATAAAAATAGTAACAATCACACTAAAATCTGTCAACTGTTTAATAAGCTACTTATACTAAATATTATAAACCCCATAACATTCCACATGTTTTGTGTATAATTAATAACTACTACACAAAATGTCTGTAAAGAGTCTGTAAGAAACAAACTTCAGTTACCGTAGAAACTTCCTAATTAACAATTTTATATAAAAAGTTAAAATTCTTCTTTAATATAAGTAGATTGTTAGACAACTGTAGCTTCAAGCATTTCTGTAAATAGTATCAAAACATGTATTCTAAACTCTGTCTGCAATTACTCTTGCAGCAAGTTTTCACCTTAACAGTGACAAACCCATCCTGAGCCCATGTTCCCAAATGCCAGTTAAAGCCACCATAATCAAAAGAAAGTGTTCTATTCTAGACCGTTCTATCAACATTCTACAAGAATGTATAAGCATGTTAAACAAATAGTTTTAGGTGCTTGTGCAATCAGTTAACAATGAATAAATCAAATTTCATTAATAACAAAAAACATATGTAACAAAAAAAATACTGCTTCAGCAGGAATTTCGCTAATTAATCACTGTCTATATTAAAAACCAGCCTATATATTGAATTATACAGAAAAAGTATAACCCTTACCTGAAGATTACTACTAACAGTGACAATATGCAGCACAGACAGTATCCTACTAAGATTCATTGTGTGCAAACAGCAAAGCTTTTCATAAACAGTATACAGCCAACAGTCAGGTAACTTTAGACTTTCAGACACAGGCAGCAGTATGGAAAACATTCCCCCTTCTCATCAGTCTGCTGACAGCAAAAGCCCCTTCATGCCTTAATGATATACCTGTGCTCTGTTTTTACTAATATTTGCTGTTTCACTCTGCTGACAGAATTACTTCCTACCTCTCTTATCTCAAAGTCAGAAGGTACAGGTTACCACTCAGTCTTTCATAATGAAGTTCCCACTTTAAAAGTTTGGCTTGCCTTTTTCTGTTGTTCTGCACACCTCTCAGTTGAAATGGTTCAACATCTATTTTGAGGAGCTGTAAAGGTTCAGTTTGGTCTTGTCCAGAGGAAGTAGTGGGCACAGAATGCTGCTGGTGGCGTTGCTCAAATGCAATGAGATCTTGAAATGGGATGAGTCTTGGTGCCTGAAAGGGTTCAGAGGGAGAAAGAAGACAGAAGAAACAGAAAGGGGAACCCCAGTCAGACTGGATCAGAAGGGCAGGTCCAGCTTGGATCTCACTTATACAACAACTCCTGTAGCAATTTGTAAAGAAAATGGAAATGTAATATTAACAGCATCAGACTAGATCCTCTGCCAATACGTACATGTATAATCTATTTTCTGAAAGCAAACTAAAAGAATTTTTTCCACAGAACTTCTCTAGTATTTTCATTTCTCATGCATGTCATTCAGAATGAAGGTACAAACCACGCAGTGCAGACAAGGACTGAAGAAGCACCTTTCAAGGAAAAACATTTCCATTTTTTTCCACTGGAATGTTCAAGCTTATAACCATGTAACAGAAACAACATTTTTCAAAACATCACGTTCTCAGCATCCATAAGATAATGTTTTCTGATGTAGCCTTTGAGCATCCCATTTTTGCACTACAAGAGAGGATTTGTCATTGCATTCTATTTCTGTAAGTAACTCAATTATCATTCTTGAAAAAAAACAGAACTACTTTTTAACATATAAATATTATTTAGTATTTTAGAAAGCAAATTCTTTGCATTCTTATGGGCAAAGAATAATCACTAATGGGCTGAACAGTGACAACTGTGGAATGTGGAATCAATCTAATGTCATTAAAAAAACTTTCAGGCTTGCAGCCTGTCTCATACTGATATGCAAATAAACCAGTAACCCTAATTCCAGATCCTTCCTGGAAACTCTGCTGAACACTTCCAAATTCCATAGCCTGGAAACATGAACCTATTTGTGGTGAGTAAGAAACCATGAAATGGGAAAAACAGTACAACACGGAAAATGATATTAAAATCCAGTACCTTCTTTTTCTCAGGTAAATTCACCTGAAGTAGTGATATTCCTGCATCCTGTAGTGTCTTTCTGGAGTCAGTATCCTTTGTTGCAGGTTCAACAGGTATTAAAGTAGTAGTGACTGGCTGCTTTACAGGTGGCAGAACTCTGGGTACTGGGTCAAGTTGCAACAGTGGAAAACCAGCCAGGTTCTGAGTGGCTGGTGGTCTGTAGACATTCACATCTGCAGAGAACTGCTGCCCTGGTGGAATTTCTTGCTGCCCTCCATACTGATCCAGGTTCAGGTGTTTGGGAGGTCCCCTATGCACTCTTTCTGCCCACCTCCTCTCCTCATGCATTTCTCTTGGGATCTCAGGCTCATACCTACTCCTACTGAGATCTTCTTTTGCCTTACTCTTTCCTGGTGAGTAGGATGACTGATGGTTCCATGAGGAATCTGATGAACTCCAAGCTACTCGTGGTACTGGGGGTGGCCTGGCAAAAGCTGATGACATTTCTATTGGATGTAAAAATGATGGTTTGAAATAACTTGATTTGAGCCTAAGCAAAGGAAATCCATTTGAGTAACTTGTTTTCTTTTCAACAGGGATAAGTCCCGCTGTATTCTGGATGTTCGCAGAAAGGGCCAGGAGACGAAGTGGTTTATTAGGTACTGAAGAATGCAAATCTTGGGATGGTGATGTAAATCCTTTTTCTTTGCTGCTGCTTTCAAGTAAAGAGGCATTCACATCCAAATGATTCTAAATCAGAAAAGTGAACAAACCAGCATTTATGTAGGAACCATTCAGTAAACATGCAAAAAAACAGCTTTGTCTACACCAATCACTATGAACACATTTCCTAATTCAACAGGATAGATAATATATCAGATATACTGAACAATTTTCATAAGCAACACTTTGATATACACACTTGTACATGGCCGTTGTTGCTTTCATCTTCAACACTATTCCTTGGCTGAAATTCAGAACTCTTTTGACCAGGCTTTCCTTTATTTTCTGGAGTGGGCAGCTGTGTTTTCAGAGAACCATTGCCTTGGGCAGTGTGTGCAGGCTGGATCCCGGCCAGGTGGACAGATTGATGCTGTTGCAACATTTGCTGCACATTTGGCATGTTGGCAAAGGACGGCTGCACTATTTGCATTAAACTCATGAAGTTGATCTGCTGTAGCTGAAAACACACATGCACAAAGTCAACACTGTTAACGACTTTAAAGGGAATCTTAGCAAAAATTCTGTTTCAGCTATGTTATAGCTGTTCTTCATCCTGTAAAAACAGGTGACGAACAGCATGCTGAACTTCCAATGCTTCATTTGTTTATTGCACTGGACTTTCTTTTAAGATACAATAAATACCTGCCACAGTCAGGTTATGCTAAAGCAAGACAAATTCTTTTACTTTTTTTGTGAAGTTTCAGTAAATGTAAGGTCACTTAAAATTAGTTCAATGTACTAACATGGCATAAATTCTAGTATAGCTGCAAAGTTATTACAGCATCAGAATTTTTCCATATGTATTCTATCAGAGGACACTGAGTTATGTAAACTAAAACACACTCAAGCTTCTCTTATTATATCATTTGTTTTCTTGCCTCAAGAGTTAAGTCTAAAATAAGTTTTCACACCAGTTAACGTGGAGCTAGAAATATTTCAAAAACAACGACACACAGAATGCCTTTAAAACAGTGAATACCTCTGTTGTTTTAAAAAACAGTTTGTAATGCAAAAACCATTCTAAAAAATGAGATGCTCTCACCTGAACCAACTTAAACATTTCATCTTGGAGCATCTGCCTGACAGTTTCTGATGTGCTTGGCTTCTCTTCTGCAGGGACTTCTTCCTTGACTTCTTGCTTCTTTTCACAAACAGAAGTATGGGAGGCAACGCTTGACATAGTTGACACAACAGTCTGAGATGGCTTGCAATCACTTACAGAAATGTTTGCATTACTTCAAAAGGAAAAGAACAAAACTGTGAAAAACATTCATAGTTCAAAACACCTATATAAGGTTGTCTTAAATCAATCCATACAAAATTTAACGGTATCTGTTTTTAAAAAAACATAATTAATTTTTAGGAACAATTTAATAATTAACACTGCATAATCCTCGCCACGACATCTTTCCTAATGCTTCTTAAAATGCCAAATGAAAAACACCAGTAAATATGTACGTTCTATATGACTTGTTACCCACAAGCATATCTGAAGTATTCTCTTTATTAGGGAAGCAGGCAGAAAAAAAATATTTCACAGAAAGGACAGAAAAAGGGCATGGTTAGTCATAAAGCCAAACACCTGAGGGAAAATTAAGAAGGACCTTATTAGCTGAAATAAAGCAGAAGGCAAATCCACTTTCACTTAAAGTAATATGCTTTTTTTATATTTGGACTTAAAAGAAACAACAGGATTTCAGATTAAAAAAAAAAATTAAAATTAAAATAACACATGCCAGATGATACAATACATTAAATTTTCCCACAATGACAATAAAAGTTGAATATCAAGCAGATGAATTCCTAACATGAAGAAGGGAGGGTTGGGATTTACATTAAGCAATAATGAAACTGAAAGACTTCACCTACATCAACAGCAAATGACCCAAAAGACCCTTCTCTGTTTAAGAAAAATGCTGACATTGCTATGGGTACGGGCAACCTTTGGAGGACTTTTTGCAGTAGCACAGAGTGGCCTCCAAGCATGTGAAGAAACAAAAGCATAAAACAATGGCTAATGAGCAATACTGAAAAGGTTTTGGATATGTAATAGGTGTCAAGGGGCATAGGGAATCTTTTGGAAGACAATTAGAATGTGCCTGAAGCATGGCCTGAAACCCCAAAAGCTGGAGTAAAGTCTTTTTTAAAAAATAAGTTGGCATGATAAGCTCAAGAAGGAAATGAGATTAGAGATGTATGAAAATGGAATCCAAAAGGATGTGTAATTCTTATCTTCCTCTAAACTGAAAAAGCCCAAAAGAACTCGTACAGGATTATTCTAGAACTGAAAGCCTAATACTGACTCCTGACCCCTTTTCCAACATTCTCCCTTTACAGAAATATTAGTATATATTTATGTGAATCTATCAGTTGCTGCAGGACACATATTTTAATAATTTAATAAAAATGTAAATGTAAGTTTAAAATATTATTGTTCAGGTGTTTTATATAACAATATATCTTCTACAGTAATATTGTATAATGCTTCTGTGTGGAACCAGAAAGCAAAACTATCACATGTCTTGAAATCTAGTTGCTCTGGAATAACATGTTTGATTCCTGTGAATTCTGGACAATACACAAGTATATGGGATACTCAAGGATTAGAGCACAAAAAGGTTTCAAGAAAAGCTACTTAGTTTGCAGGTACAATATATTATACCTGCAAATATTTTGTAAGCAAATCTACACACCACATTACTTCAGACTGAAAATTTAACAGGGATAGTCCATCTTTTATTGCATAAAACAGTATAGGTTTCTCTTACCTAGGAACTTCTGCACCTTGTTTTAGAGGGAGTGAATGAGAAACAGTGGTAGTAACAACCTCAGTCATACTGTAAAGAAAGAAAAAGTACTGTAAATACTACAATAATTTGTTGTGCTGTTTATTTTCATATTATATATATTTGTGTACACAAATATATGCGTAACCTCCCAAGAAAGTATTTTAATTAATATGAGATGAAATACCTGAAAGCCCTCTGATCAGAATTATATTGATCTGCACTGCTTCAATTACTGCATTACACTGCAATCTGAGCTGGTAAATATTGACATTCATGCTTTGTCTCCCTAGCAATCAGAAACTGAGTCAACAAAAGCACTGAAAAAGTTCTGGCTATTCAACACATAGAGCAGGCCAAAAAGAGGTTGCTTCCAGTGAACAAAGGAAGAGAAAATCCAATTTAAGCAATTCTGTTAATATCACTATAATCTGCACTTCTAAGAGAGAAAAAGCAATGCCTCATAAATTCTTTCAACTGCCTCTTATGTTCAGTTAAAACAAAATTATGCAATTTTAAAATAGTAGAGGATTCAAAGTCCTTCTAAAATGTAGTCATTTAAAAGAGACCTAATTGAAATATACTAAAAATAGGTTGATTTTTTTTTGTCATTAAAACAAATGAAAATGTCTCAAAAGACAAGATTCCTTGTGCCAAACATAAGGAGTCTTGTGTTTACGGAATACAGTTTCTTCCCTTGCAAAACTTCAGAGAAATCAAACTGAGCAGTCATCTATTCAAAAAGATGATGACAACCAGGTTTATGAACTGTTTCTATAATTTTATATTGTATTATAAACATAGAGAGATTTTAAAATTAAATAAATAAATTAAATAAGTTTAAAAAAAAACAACAAAAAGTCTCTCACTCATTCTGTTCAGCCTTTTCTTCCTTTGTTTCTTCCATGTTTTGATCTTCTTGACTACCTACATCTGAAATGGAGACCTGCTGGCATATAAAAAGATGCATCCAAACTTGTATTTTTCTATTCGTTCTGCTTCAATAAAGTACTCATTTTTTAGCCTATGGCATAAGTACTTATGATTAATCATCCACTTGAAAAAATCTGACACAAAATAATCACAATTACCTACTTATCAGAGGACAGTACATATGAGAAATGAGGAGATACCCTAATGATTCATGTGAACATCTTTCATGACGGAGCACTGTGTCCAGCTCTATGGCCCCAACATAAGAAGGACATGGACCTGTCAAGCAGGACCAGAGGGGGCCTCAAAGATGCTCAGGAGGCTGGACCACCTCTTCTCTGAGGAAAGACTGAGAGAGTTAGGGTTGTTCAGCCTGAGAACAGAAGACTTAGAGCAGTCTTTCAGTACCTAAAGGAGCCTACAGGAAAGCTAGAGCTGGACCTTTTAAAAGGGCATATAGTGATACAGGAGGGGAAATGAATTCAAACTGAAAGAAAGTGGGTTTAGCTTAGATATCAGAAAAACGTTGTTTACTGTGAGGGAGGTGAGGCACTGGAACAGGTTACCCAGAGAAGTTGTGGATCTATGAAAAGTATTCAAGTCCAGGCTGGATGGGGCTCCAAACAATCTGGTCTGATGGAAGGTGACCCTGCCCACGGCAGCGGCGTTGGAATGAGTTGATCTTTAAAGCCCCTTCCAACCCAAACCTTTCTATGACTCTATGAAGATTCTATGGTAACTCGCCTTTTCTCTATGATGTTCTACAGGTTTGATCTTGACAGAGCTATTGGAGCTCTTTGGAGTTTCATATGGCTTCTCAAAGATCTCTAAAAAATAAACACAATTACTCTAAATCAGACATCTACATGAATTACAGCACTGCTATATGATTTCTGACAGCAGATCACATTAGTCCACCTCTTCCCTGGCAAGGAGTAACATGTTCAGAGTGGTCACAATTTGTTATTACTAGTGATGACACATGCACCTGAAGAGAGGAAAAAAAAATCACCTTATTTAAATGGCATTAATATGATAAACTTAACTTATGCATACTCAGCTCTCACAATTTTCAAACTGTTTTGCACAGTTGCACAAATATTTCTGGAGTGAAAGTGTATGAAAGAATAGAACATGTTAATATACATTGTTCTATCTCTATAGAAAAAAAGGTACATAAGTGATGAACAGACCAGGAAGTCTTGATGAAAAAATTGTATAAAACTTAGTTACAATATAAACTGAATAAAATAGTTTCAATAGAACAATGAAAACTTATTTTCATTTTTGATTAAATAGAGGGACATATAATCATATTAATGCAAAACTCCTCCTGTTTTATGTCAGTGCATAGTAAAAGGATATACCATTAGGACAAACCTTCTTGTTCTGGTGTTACATCTAACTCCTGCTGAACAAGTGGTCCCACTTCATTAGGATATTCAGTCACATGAGGCACAGAATAATTTCCATGATTAATTTCCTTCTTATCAAAGTATCCTGACTTTGTAGACATTCTGGGAATTGGAATTAAAAAACGTATTTAACAATGTAAGTATCTGGCTTACTTTAAGTATGCTGTTCCTTCCAAATTGCAGGTTAGTGCATAATTGTAAAATAAACACTGCTGTGATACAATCAACATTCACATAAGTTTTCTCTCTGAGTTTCCTTTAAACCAAGATTTACTTTTTTTTGTTACAGCTGTGATAGTTTAGTGTCATTAATGGTATGTTCTTTCAGGTGGGCTGTTTCCAAAAAAATGTAACCAACACACATGATCTATCAAAAATGGAACACAAACTGTGCTATGACTTCAAAATCATCTGACTGAGGTTATATTTATCTCCCTCTCAGAAATTTCCTATATTAAAAAAAAAGTTGTCAGAGAAGACACACAGTAACATCTCAGAACACCAGAGATTATTTTCAGAGTACTAAAGATCTATGTCTATCTACCTATCTACCTATCTATCTATCTATCTCTTCTAATACTGGAGATCTATTTCTTCTTTAGTGCAACAGAAGATGAAATGTCACAAAGGAGTTCAGGTTAAGGATATTTTATCTTCAGGACAATGCAAGATATTAACAAATAAAACATTTACTGCCTTTTCCATCTATTTTTCTGACAAGCACAGATATGAACGTAGCTAGATTACAGATTCAGGGAAAAATAAATGAACATCATGAACCTTGCAACTCAAGGGAAACTACACTAAAGAGAGTGGAAGTTAAATTTGAGTTCTTTGAGAAAATTGTGATATCCGTTTAATCAGAAATCTAGATTCTATTTCCACATCACTAAGTTTATAAACAACAATGTACAATTCACTTCACATGCAACAGCCACCTTGTTTTCTGTCTACATGTATGTCTGCTGATGGAGAATATTTTACCTGCTTCATGCAGCTGTTAACAATAGGCATGAATTTGACTTTGCACTCAAAATTAAACATGTAGATAACACACAATAACAGCAGAACTCTTCATATTGACACCCTGCTTAGCAGAGGAATCATGAACAACTTGAGTTCTCAGGTTAAAAAAAATAAATAAAATTACCTAAAATCCGTTCCACAAAATTCATCATAAGCTTGTACATTCTGGACATTAGGAGGAAGATTGGCCACTATAGAAAAGCTTTCATCTGTACTACTTTCTTTCTCTGTTGTAGACTGGGCTTCTGACAGAGATGCAAATTCTTTCAGATCGTGATTATCTGGATGCTATTAAGAGAAATAATGATAGTCAAAATTCACTAGTTAAAAAAAAAAAAAGATAACCTGATACTTTTTAAAAAGCCACATTCTGATTTCATTCAGAATGGTTATGATAAACTCATATGCTTTATTATAGAGCTGAGAAATCCTGGATTTACAGTTGCCTGTGGAACCTGAGTTTTGCCCCTTTTTGCATTAATTAAAGCAACAATCCTCTCAATTATCCAAAGAAAACATGAGAAAGATTTGTCAGTGTCAATTGTCAAAGCCACTATGCGATACTAGAATTGAGACAAACACCCACAATATGGTTTGGCCTTCATCACACATAATATACAACTCTGAAATTATCACTGAAAACAGTATGAAAGGTATAAAGCCATACACAATGTCGCAGTTATGTGCACGCACAACATTTTCGCAGTAAGTTGTAAATAAAATAGAGGTGACACTTGTTCAAAAAACAAAAATACAAATTAATACCAAGAAAAAAATGGGAGAAAAGCCTTCTCACAAAGATCCCACAACTCCTTCCCCTCAGAGCTTTTCATGCATTCTATGATTTTATGTAGAGTTAATTAAAAAAGCTGAGTGATCCAGTTACCCCCAAAATATAAACTAAAGCGATACTCATCAGGTTATTCTGGCAAACCTCCTCTTTCATACCCACACATATACTCCAACTCTGTCTAACAGTGCAAGTCATTTTTCACAGGTGTTTAACTAGTTTAAATACTCCAGTCAAAAATATATCTGCTCTGTCCTCAAAGACAAATGAACCTAAACTCAAGCCCCCCCAGAGAAACTTCATTCTGTGTCTTGATTTGCCATACTCTATCTCCAGTACCAGGTTTCTTCAAAGATGATGTCTAAAGCTAGGCAGAATGGCCAAAATTATAGAAATTTACAAATAATGTGCTATCTGGATAAGTGAGCTGGATTTTGAACAGGGCTTCCAAAACTTTCACCACCAACTCAAGTATTTCTTCTGACAGAATTCCAATATTTCTGGAATCAGTTTCTCCTTTAAGAAACCCTTAGAGGAAAGGCTACTAATCAGTATTCCAGGTTTTATTGAGAACAGAACAATGAGGTAAAACATGTGTGATTTTCTTTACAGGTGTAATTCACCCACATTCCATTGATACCTATCCCATCCTTTTTCTTACCGTATATTTTATGTTCTTTGTTTGAGATCTGTCTCTGTATAACTGTTCTAACAGCCACAACGAAGTAAGGACAGCAGCTGCTGATGTTTTCACATGTATCATTGGGAGAATCTCTTCTAAGGAATCTTGTTTATTGGAACTACAAAGCAGTCTTTTATCAGACCATCTGATCATCCACTCAAGCAATTTTGCAATATTGCTCAACTTGCCCATCAATTCTATAGCTAGTTCTTCTCCTGGTACAGTATCAACCACATCAACAGTTTTGTAAATGTATTTAGAAGTCGCCTGAGTTTGCAGGGTAGAGGAAGTATGGTTAGGAAATGTATGGCTTGATAATGCAACAGTGACTCCTTGATTGTCAGTCTGAGCTCTGTAAATTGATTTGTGTTTTAAACCAAATAATCCTTCATTAGGTCCTTTCGTTAGCTTATGCACAGAAGGTTCTTTTGTCTGTACAATGGACTGTACAACTCTTGGTTTTTCCAAAATATTTTGGGTTTTGTTACAGACAGATGCTGTTTCAGAATCACAAGATGCCAGGGTGACAGTATAGTAAGACCCAGCTCTAAACACACTTTGACTTCTACTTTTGCCTTGTCGACGTTTTAGTGTTGTGTGGACATCAAAAAAGAGAGAGTTCAATTCATGCTCTCGAAGAAGTCCAGAAAAGCTAGTAAGAAATGGAATTCCAACATCACTGTACTTTATCAGGTCTCTCTCAAGAACATAACTCAAAAAGAGTTCTAAAAACTTAACATATTCATCATCATCACGTTCAAATTCCCATGCACCAACTACAGGTAAATTACACTGATTATGCACGTCTCTTCTATATACTTTGTCTTTATGTAATGTTGTCCAGTTAAGGGTTTTTATCCTGTGTGTGGTATTTTTGCCACCTATTTCTCTTTGTGTGTGGTGTTCATTATCTCTGTAAGACAATAAATACAAGAACTGTTAACACCAAAATTCATTTTAAGAAGCATTACATGAAAAAATAACTAAATGCAACATTAGTTCCTTTTCTCTCTTTAGTATTAAAAAGGGTAAACTAACAATCCCAAATTTACATTAATACAATGTTAAGGTGGCAGATTAATCAAATGCAAAATCCATAGTTTTAGCATCGACAGAAATCAGGCAGTAGCATACATGAATGTGGACACCGCTGAAAATAATTTACACTTCAATAACATATTAGTCACATACTAACTGATAAAGCATTAACAGTTCTCTGATTTTGTAGATCTGTAATTCTTTAAATCACCCAAAGTGACAATTACCCTGTTTGGTGAAAAGATTACTTGATAAGCAGGAGACAACTTCTTTTCACCATTCCCCATTTTTTCCCCCTAATTTAAATGGAAAGCTTTCTGCTGCTATTTTTTTCATACCTCTGGAATGAAGGTGCTTGAACTCTCCTTTCTTCAGTACACAACGCATCAGAAAGTGTATCTGCTGTGTCAGCATCACTATCTACCTGAGGATTCCCAAGATCAGTAAGTGTGGTTGTGCTTAGACTAGTGCCTATTGAGAATCTGTCATAACAGTGTTCCTCATCATCTGCTGCTCCCTCTTCTGCTGGTTCCCAAATATTAGTTTCTATCTGGCCTATGTTCTTTGTTACACGTCTCAAGGCCTTCTTTCTCACTTCTTCAGTAGCCTGTATAACAACAGCCATCATTTCTTCACTTTCAGGACCTACCAAAAGAAAGAATATAACTGTCCAATATTCAGTTTTCAGTTAGTCTCTCAAATTGAGACATGAATTAGCCTTAAATTAAAATAATAAATTATAGTTACTTAGAATTACACAAAGATACTATGGTAAAGTGATGAAACACCAACAACTTGAAAGTCATAACAGTCTCTAATTGGTATAGACATATCAGAAAGAAAATATAGAACTTGTCCCAAAACTCAAAGTTGTCTAAGTAGAAACTACAGTAATTGTTTTATGTGGGGAATGAAAGAACGTATTGTCACAATAATACCCAGTTAGTAAGTAGGGTAAAAAAGAAAGTTTGTGTAATATTTCCTGAAGAAGGATGAACCTTACCTTTAACAGTACTGTGTCTGAGTCGCTGCTGAAGTGCACGATATTTATCCCTTAGTGGAACTCTTATGTCTTCAGGATTAGGAAATGCTTTTACAAAAATCTCTGCCACCTGCATAAAAAAATCACATCTTTTTTCAGGAGCCAACATACAGATAAGGTACTTCTTCCCACAAAACTTGTACCACTAGAAAATCTAACTAGCAGATTTTCAAAGGAGAAGAAACATTTGTGATAATCTCTACTGTGATAATCTCTACTGCTTTCATTCTAGCTTTTAAGTTCTTTTACCTTTTTCATTGGTGGCAATTCTCCAAGCAAACTCAAAATGACATCTTGAACTAATTCTTCAACATTCATGAACCTGCAGAAAGGAAGCATTCGACAAGCCCACTCCGCTGCACTCAGACAATGCTCAACTGTGGAGGTATCATATCCATTCTTCTTCAGATCCTAAAAAAATCAACAGAAAGATAATTGATATGAACAATGTATTTCAGCAAAATTATTCGTACATTGCAGATAGTAAAGCTTCTTCCTTAGTCAACAGAAAATAAACATCTCTGTCTTAATTGCCAAGCAGAGAAGTGTACAAGCTGAGGAGACAGATCAAGGTTGTACTGAATTACAAGGTACATTAAAAAAAAAAAAAAGAACAAAAAGAGAGTATTTTAAACCAGTTTAAGAAATACTTCCATCAATACTCTGCCAAAGAGTTTGTTTGTAATAACTTAAGAGTAAAATTTGAGAATTTGACTAACTAGATGTAACTTATTAAATACTCTGAATTACCAGGTGAAAATAATTTTACTGGGATTTAAGGTGATGATAAATTCTTTCTTGGGATCAAGATAATTAAGTCTGGCAACATGCTTTTAAAATGGATCAGTCTATTTTGAAACAGTATTTTCTATCTCTTTTGTCACTGTCACACAAAGTACAGAAAAATCAGATTATTCTACCATTTGAAACAGAGCCATCCTATTTATCTGAAACTTGTTTTTCCGGTGAAAAATTCTGGACTTGTTACAGAACAAATATGTTAGCAGTTTCTTTCTTTTTCTTTCTTGACCTCTGACATCAACTGATATGTGTGTAAGTAGAGAAAACGTGATTAAGTTTAAATATTTTTCATTATTCTTTTTGAAAATCTGTGTGGTTTTGACCATACATTAGTCAGGAAATACCCAAAATATTTTGACTTGATGAAAAATAGCAAACCAGGAAGTAAATAATTAGGCAGACAAGAAGTGTAGAAATTACAGCTTTTCTGGCAGCATCCCTTCGATTATCGGAGTTAATTACCAAACAAAAACCCAACAGAAATATTGTTGAGAAGAGAGAGTTCACGTGGACAGTACTATTCCATAGCATCAAGTACATGCTGCACGTTGTAGCACTGTGTTCATTTCGTCATGTAAAGCAAATGAAAGTTCTCACAGAAATATACATCAGATCTTTAAAATTCTTCTCATAGCTTCATGCAATTACTTCTGTTACTAATATAATTACCTTACTATTGTTAGTATTTTCCCTTGCAGCTTGGTACCGTCTGCAGTCATCAGACAATTTTTCACGAACATGAAACATCCAGCACAACGCACATAACTCTCTGAACCAACCTACAACACAAACATGCAATATGGTGAGACTCTATTTAAATGAATTAAATAGAGTATCTTGGGATTTTTAGCTAGAAGAAAGGGATTAACCTTATCCTAGCAGTTTTAAAGAAAAAAAAATAATTCATTCTTGATTTTTTAATATTGCTCTGCAGCTAAAACTCTTTAATCCCACCTAGAGCTAATGTTCTTTCACACCTGTCAGGTCTACAACATGCACCCCTACCCCCAATCCAGAAGAGCACAATTCAGAATAAGAGTTTTGACAACTAACAGAAAAGCTGAATAAGGAATGTGTTTCTGCACACACTGCAATATACTACCTGAAGCTACTAAGAGCTTATTTGCACCTGTGGATTTTCACTGATGTTCTTTCTTCCCACTCTAAATTATCCTATGTTACTGCATACAGACCTAAAATTTTACAGGTAATATCATCAAACTGATGGGGTTCAGAAGATGTAGTTCCATTGAAAACAGTGCAGAATTTGCAGTAACGAAGCAAAGTCTCTGGGAATGGACTCAGTGAAGGAAGAGATCCTTTCACTCGAATCTAGAGATGTTAAAAATAACGAAATAAACAATCAAAATTCAAATAAAAGTCAGTTAACATTTTATAAGTATCACTGCTGAATGCACAGTTCCTCAGTTATTAGCAGAATACTGCCAAGATCAGTAAATTCCCTTAAGTTTGCTTTCCATTTTCTTCAACTCACTATTCTGAAAATTCTTTTACAGAAATGTGTTTAGTACGAGGTATGGCACAAAAAATGTTTTTGTTCGAATAGTACTCATGATTATAATGAAATACGGGAGTAACCAAGTATAACAACTAAAATCACAATGAAGAAACCAGATGAATCCAGCACAGTCCAGGTTGCTGTTTTCAAGGCAGACTAGTTTTCCCTTCAGTTTCAGCTGGGACATCTGATCACTTCCCTGTGCCAGCATCAAGCATGTGATCATGTAATGAGTAAACAGAAGGAAGTATTTGTCAGTCAGAGCATTCCTGATCTGGATCACTGCATTCATGTTGGTGCAGGGAGGCTGAGGGAAGGTAGAGGGTAATACACACTTCCTTCTGCAGCAAGTCAACCCTCTTTAAGTAGCTGTGTAACAATAACCTAAGAAAAGCCTGACTTCACATAAAAGTTTTTATTCAATATATTCCAAACTTGCTTCTGTGCAAACAAATTGCACAGAAGCAGAAGGAGATCTTATAAAATCTGTGCACTAAGGTGACCCTGTTACCTGAAGTGAGTATTATCTTCTCTACTACATATTCAGTTGTAAGTGAACCAGAACATACTTCCAGATAACAGCTATAAGTCCCTATTAAAGTCTGCTTTTTTCTTTCAAATGGAAAAGAAATGAATTTGTACATTAGGGAGTAGGTGCAAAAAGACACAGAGAGGCAACACTTTCAGAATCAGATACCCTGTATCTTTACGTTCTCCTTTCCTAAACAAAATTAACATGGAGTGTAAAACTAGATGTGTAAAAAAACGACATCAAAGCCCAGATGAGACTGAATGCTTCTGCAATACAACTGCAAGCTTGTCAGTAATATTTACCACTGATAACCAAGTTATAAAGAAGCCCCAAATTAAATGTTTACCTTCTGCATAACCTTTCTTGCCCACTTCAGTTGTATAATATACCACTGTGCTGCAGAGCAAGAACAATGAGCAGCCCGAAAGAGCAAGATAATTCTCTGAAGAACTCCTGACACTTTCTGACGAATTTCTCTTTCCATTTTTAAAAGAATGTCATCGCCATCTTCCTGGAAAATGCAAAAACATACCAATGCCAAAATCAGAAAGGACATACACCTAAACATTGTTTCTGCTCCTAAAAGTATTTCCCTTCTTCTTTACAGCACAGATCCTTTATGGAAAAAACACAGAGGCATACATACTTTCTTATCGCTATATGGTGCTACTTAATTAAATGAATTAATGGAAAAAAATGATGTTCCTCTGAAGAAATATTTACTAAGTTTTATTTAAATTCATGTTAACTACCCATTTTACTGCTTATT
>JAWWEW010000088.1:60087160-60104045 GCA_035583185.1 Anabacerthia variegaticeps | reverse complement strand
TTTTATCATATTGTATCATAAAAAATGCTAAATTAATATAAAATGAAATCAAATCACATCATTTCCTCCTTACTCTTATCATCCAAAGTCTTTCCTTGAGTGAAATTGAGTCTAAAAATGTTGCTTTCACTATTAATTATACAATGAAAGTTGTCTAAGCACATATTCCAACAAGTGCTGCTAAAAGAGAACCAGGAAAAGATTGTGGAACTCACTGAAAACAGACTTCAATCCAGTGTAAAGAGAAAAACATGCTGGCAAGAGTGTCTGTGTGATGCCATAGAAATTAAACACTAGTGTCAACATAACTCATCACCCTTTTAGGCAATACAAACATACCAGAAAATTTTTCCATCTGAGTTTTTGAGAGCTGTGATCGCCTTAGAACCTCTCCTACCAAATGATCACAGAGTCCCTGAGCTTCGCACAAGTTATAGTGATACAGGTGGCAAAATAATATTGCAAGATAATATCTAGCCTGCAGAAAACATGTTCTTTTTCCTCCTGCATTAAAAGATAAAAAAAACATGGCAGAAGTCCATTTGGAAAAGAAACGATAAACACAAAATCAGATACAGCAAGTGAAAGTACTGGCTCTTCAGAAACCTATCTACATAAACATACATTTGGAGTAGTAGAAATCAGGAGCAGCTATTTTAGGATAAGATCCTTCTACAGTCTCCAAGTTACTAGGAAGGTAATGTTCATCTACAACATTTTACTTCTAGAGATACGGCAGTTTTCAAACCCACATATATATATACATAGTGTACATGTGTATAACTGTTAAGATACAAAGACAGGAGCGCTTAAGGGAGTTTATCCTTCTAAGAAAGAATGCCTAAACCAAAATGAAATTGCTTATACATCCACCAAGCTTCCAATATTCTGATTTTTGTTACCTCAGTGAGGTATTACTCATCATAATGACCAGCAAACAATCTCATGGTGCCTGGAAAGAGACACTAGTATATCCGTTCCAAATCAACTCCTACAAAAACTCCTGCTGTCAGTTTTGCTGTTTTCTAAACACTAAGTCTTTTCATTTTACACTTACTAAAGGAATTAATTTCTGTTAATCTGTTTTTCATTGTCTCTTTCTCGCTCACAAATACATCTAGAGCTTCTCTGTATCATGTATTTCAAACTCTGATACTAAAATAGAAATGCACAGAATTTGCTCAGAGATCAACCAGATTTAAGTTTTGACTAGTCTCAACTCAAATCCCAGCTTAATTTCAATGTGCATTCTTTCTGTTTCTCAACCCTTTGCTTAAGGGCAAATGCAGTCACAAGTAATTACCTAACATGACTATACAACTTACCCCTTCTATCCCCAAGAAAGATCTTATCTCCTACCTTTTGCCTTGGTTTCACAAAGAGATCTTTTCCAAATGTCAATAGATTCTCTGTAGGAGCCTAAAAGGAATCGCTCCTCACCTACAAGTCACATACATAACAAATTAGAAGTTCTACATGGTTCCTTTTACATGTGCAAACACACATGCACTTATGTCAGTATCAGAGATTTATGAAAAGCACAGTAAAACATGTGAGTCTCCAGCAAATTTCTATTCTCACAGTCAAACCTAAGTTTTGAGCCTATGAGCAAAGATGACTTTGAATACCCCTCCCAGTACAGGTAATGTACTAGCTCTGATCCAGGAGGAGCTAATGTGTTGTTTGGAGTGATGTAGGAAGAGAAGTGTCATTTAAGGGAGACAGAACAAGAATATGGAAACGAAAAGAATTGTGGTGGGAGCCATAAATGAGAAGCTGGGTTCAGTGGTGTACAAGTGATAAGGAAGGTAGAGCATAGGACAGTAACCTGTGAAACATTAGGCTACAACTATATGCTGTTTGCAAAATAAACATGACAGATGTTATTTTACACTAATTTAGATGCTTAGTTGAGGCTGATGACATTTGTATACACAACATGGTCATGCCCATAATGATCACATGGAGTGAACACAAAAATCCAGTAAGAAACACATTGTGATGCCCATTTACTTCTGAGGAAATAACGAAGTTCAAAGGAGATCAAAATTCAAATCCTGTATTCAGGTTATTTAAGACATGGCTCAAAGCAAACTGAAGTCAATATATTCTTTTTATTTACCTCAACAAGCTTTAAAGATTGTTTACAATCTACAGGTGTACCAGGCCATTAAGCATTTAAGACAAAAATTCTGATAAGAAATTTAAGGAAAATCCCATTATAAGTTTTTTTAAAATGTGGTAGTTGGTTATTGATTGTCATTAAGTTGAACCTAATTTCCCTAGTATTCAGCTGACTATGTAACTACCTAACATTTGTACTAACCAGATAAAGAATTAATCTTCAGATGTTGTTCTAATGCCACTCCTGAAGACTGGAGGGTTGCTTGTATATGACTTAAAAGCAATGAGACAAGAGAAGCTTCTTCGGCATTCTTGTTCACGTTTCTTTTCAGCTGCACCTGATACCAAACCATTTTCTTATATAATAGTCGCCATAGTACAATCAACCTGTAGTTCAAGAAGTACAATATTATGAAATTAAGCAAAAATTAACAAAGTTACTTACATCAATTTCTTAGTCCCTTGTATTTTACATTATGCATCTGAAAACTAAATTATATAAACTACTTTCTTGATTTTAAGGAGGAAAGAAAATGAAATACTTTTTGCTTTGTTATTGACCAACATTCTTCTGAATTTGCTTCAACATAGTAATCTACTTTAAGCACCCAAACACCCCCAGAATTAATCCCCTTGCTAACTAAACAATGGGGAAATGAAATAATCTCAGAGAAACCTCAAGACAGGTATCAGTACCTTGCTTATAAAGACTGAATAAAAATACAATTAAAGTATACACAGAAAAGCAAAGACAGGAAAACAAGACTGCAGAGCATGTTTCTAGGACTGGCAAGTCCTTGTTGCCCAGCATAGTGCTATTAGACGTACCAGCTCAGATATATAATAAGCGTGACAGTACAAGCAAATATACACTGTTAGAGACTTGAAAAAGCTTGCACAGAACTGCAACACTTCTGTGTCTTCTTCTCAAGTACTACTGCTTCCATAATTAATACATACAGAGTCATAAGCAGAGTGCTCAGTACTTGGAGCACAATTAACCAAGAACATGGAATATCCTCTCAGAGATAACTGAAACTTGCCAATTGGATTTGCAGTGAACACAGTTATTATATTTTAAGATTATTGAGGAAATACATTTTACTGTAGTAGGATTAAATTTGTGAGTTACAATACTGCTTTGGTTCTAAATCTCTGGAAAGGAAAATCCTGCTCATATGAATGCCACACTTGGGTTCACTTGAGTTCTGCAGTAGAGAAATACTACAGTGATAATAATATACTTTCCCAGTAGTTGGATAGAACACTTCAGTTTAAGTGTCTTCCAAGTTTACATATCTTCTAAGAAGAAATAACTCTCACAGTTGAGTAAGCTTTCACACACTTGGGTTGTTCTTACTGCTCTGAGACACCACATCCATAATCAATACAGACCTTGCTGACTAAATTGACATTGTTGATATATTGCACATGAGCAGGCTCTTGCTCCATAGAGTTTGCAGCTGGGAAGGAGCGAAAGCACAAGAGGCAGTTAAAGGATGCAAAGTTGCAATACCTGAACTGATGCTGCACTACCAGACCTGGTGTGAGCTGTCAACCTATCAGTTATCTCTGAACCCATTTGCAGTAATCAGTTTAGTCACCGAAATTTAACTATATTCATCTATAGGTCTGAGCCTTAATCTGCATGCTTTCATAGATTATCATGCCCTTCTACCAAGTAAAAGGTAGAAAAAAGCTAAAAAGATGTTGCAATAATGGTGTAAACGATAACGTTTTGTTCCAACATGTAAAATTATTTAGGTTAGAAAACGTCCTTAAGATCATTGAGTCCAGTCACTAGAACTGCCAAATCCACTACTAAACCATGTCCTTAAGCACCACATCTACACATCTTTTAAATACCTATAGGGATGGGGACTCAACTCACTTCCCTAGGCAGCCTGGACCAATGTTTGGCAACCCTTTCAGAGAAGCCATTTTTCCTAATACCCAGTCTCAATTTCCCCTGGCACACTTTGAGGCCATTTCCTCTTCCGCTATTGCTTGTGACTTAGGAGAAGGGGCTGATCCCCATGCACCTGGCTACGACCTCTTTGCAGGTGGCTGCAGGGAGTAGTTAAGATCCCCCGACCTTCCTCTGCTCCAGGCTAAACACCCTCTGCTCCCTCAGTCAGTCCATCTGACTTGCATTCCAGACCCCTCACCAGCTCTGTTGCTCTTCTCTGGACATGCTCCAGCACCTCAGTGTCTTTACTTGAAGTGACAGGCCAAGAACTGAATGCCGTTCTCAAGCTGCAGCCTCATCACTGACCAGCACAGGGAGTCAGCCACTGCCCTGGTCCTGCTGGCCTCACAATTGCTGATACAGGCCAAGATGTCTTTGGCCTTCTTGCCCACCCGAGTACGCTCATGATCAGCCTCTGTTAACCAGCACCCCCAGGTCCTTTTCTGCTGAGCTGCTTTTCAGCCACTCTGCCCTAGGCCTGCAGCATAGCCTGGAGCTGTTGTGACCCAAGGGCTGGACATGGGACCTGGCCTTGCTACACCTCACACAACTGGCCTCAGTCCATCAGTCCAGCATGCCCAGATCCCTCTGCAGAGCCTTCCTTCCCTCCAGCAGATCAACACTTCCTCCTAGCTGGTGTCATCTGCAAACTGACTGAGGGTGCACTTGATCCCCTTGACCAGACCATTGATGAAGATACTAACCAGGGCTGGCCCCAGGACTAAGCATGGGGCATTTCCCTAGTGACCAGTCCCAGCTGGAGATATTTCCATTCACCACCACTTTCTGGGCCCAGTGTTCTATTCAGCAAAGAGTGTACCTCTCCAAGCCATGAGCTGTCAGTTTCTCCAGGAAAAGGGCTTTACTAAAGTCCATGTGGACAACATTAACAGCCTTTCCCTCATCCACCAAGCAGGTCACCTTGTCACAGAAGGAGATCATGTTGGTCAGACAGTATCTGCCTTTCATAAAGCCATGCTGGCTGGGCTGGATCCCTTGGTTGTCCTGCATATTTCTACTTCCCCATGAAAGACTATTCATACCTTTTTTCTGTTTTTGCATCATGGTTTACTTGAGGAGGGCCTCTAAGCAGAGACTTCAGCGAGCTGAATTGATGAGTAGTATTGGCATCAAGAACTAAGAAAACAGGCACGGTGAGGGAGTCAAGTTCCACAAGAACGTTACCATCAGAAGATTCAAAAAAATTCTCATACTGTAGTACACACACACTACTTAGAGTGTGAGAAACCATTTTTAAAAGGCAGATGCATGCCAAAAGGTTTTTTGAGAACAACTGATCTTGTTGCTGTGTAAGCATCAGTTTTAAAGTTTCTAATGTCAGCTTTACCACATGTCCAGTAAGTCTGGCTCTTGAATGCCAATACAAGACAGTCAAACACTGCTGAAAATATTTTAGGACACAATGCGTCCATTGAGTATTCTTCACAGACTTGCTTAAAGAGGCTTCCTTGCTTAGCAAAGAACATTTCACAAACTGAACAATGCTGAAAAAATGGATCATGCAGTTCACTGTGTAATTCAACAACATATCCTTCTCTTCCATATTTTTTGAAATCCCTATCTGCCAAGCAGTAAGGAGGTTTTTCTGAATGGAATTTAGTTCCAATGATGATTTATCTTTCTCTTCAGTATCATCTGCGTGCATAGTATCAAACATTGATGCAAATTCTAGGTGGCCTTGATCAGCTTTACCCACAAATGAAAGCATTCTTGGGTTATGGAGGCTGGAAGAACAATTGTAAAACTGCTTTTCTTCATCTGATTCTTCTTCAAAATCCTAAATCAGACAAAAAGAAAATCAACAGTTTAATTCAAGTTTATTGAGAAAGGGCACAGTCTGCATGGAATCACCACTTAGCCTCACAAATGAAATCTTTATGCTTAATTATCTAGCTTAAATGCTAGTAAGTTTAATTCACAGCAGTTTCATCTTGGTCTCAAATTAAATGTGGTTATTTGGAATAGTTGGCAATCAGAAATTAAATTACCTAACAACACAAAAGAATTACACTGCCAACAGAGCCATAGACTTGATAGTAGAAAGGGAAACCCTGACCTTCACTAAACCTAGAATACAGGAGTTTTTGCCAAATACCTGTAAGATATAAAAACCATTCAACAAAAGCTCAAAAGCGTCAGGGAACAAACCAAAACACAAAAATATGCAATGGAGCTGGGAAAGGCTGCACATTAACTATGATCACAGGGCCACCCTTCCAAAAGACACACACAGATTTTGGAATTGATGAAAGAATCCTCTGAAACTGAGGATAAATATCTTATTTACTAAGGATAATACTATTCTTATTCATATACTCTACAGTCCCAGTACATCTAACAGTGTCATGTAACATTTCATTATAAAGTGAAGCTGAAGTATTAGGTCTCCAGAGAGACCTTATAGCAACTTCCAGTCTGTAAAGGGGCTACAAGAAAGATGGAGAGGGACTTTTTTACGCAGGCATGTAAAACAAGAGGCCAAGAAGGAATGGCTTTGAACTGAAAGAGGGCAGGTTTAGATTAGATAGTAGGCAGAAATTCTTTACTCTAAGAGTGGTGAGGCACTGCATGAACTTGCCAAGAGAAACTGTGGATGCCCCAACCTTGGAAGTGTCCAAGGCCAGGGTGGATGGGGCTCTGAGCAACCTGGTCTAGGGGAAGGTAGCCCATGGCAGGTGGGTTGGAACTGAATGATTTCTAAGGTCCCTTCCAACCCAAAGCATTCTATGATTCTACTAAAATGCAATAAACTGATATATATATGCAGATTAGCACATATTCTTCAAAAAGGTAAGGCGCTGCTGAAATAAGATGTTTGAAAATAAAAATCAAGTATCAGTTGCAAAAAACAAGCATATTCCTCGCAGCTATCAAGAAAATGAGAATTTAATCAATACTGAACTGCTCTAAGTATACCTAATAAGAGCAGATAAATTTACACTATTTGGAGAAAAGCCCACCATTTTTTCCATACCTTAAAAAAATTAAATAATTTCACAATTATAAGTGGAAAAATGCTATTAAGTACCAGTAAATCTGTAGTTCTCTCACTCATTTCCATTGTGTCCTTCTCCAGGAACTTTGGAATGGTTGAAAAGGTGGAACTTTGGTTTTGAACTTGTTTTAAAAGACTAGCCTTTAAGGACAACAGTGATCGAAAACGTCGAGATTTCCCTTTAGACTGAAAGAAATGACAGTAACAGAAAACACTTTATCAGACTTCAGCAAAACAGATACTTCATAAACAAGTCAAGGAAATTGGCTGCTCTGGTTAAAAGCTTTAATTCAGAAGTCCCAGACATAAAGGGAGAACAGGTCAGCAGGCATCTGTTGCACAGAAACAAACTGTCATTTGACCATGCTCCAGGACAGCAGAATTCTCTCAGCACCAGAAAACTTTAGGTTGCTTCTTGCTGAAAAAAATCTGCTTTCTTGATCACTGAAAAGGCCTTACAAGTTTGCCTGTATGAAGGGTTTTCTTGCATTCTCACTAGTAACACACCTCTTTAAATCCTCAAATCTTTGCTCACTATTTTAGTTTATGCATGAATACCGTGGTAACTCACTTCTCCAAAAATTCAAAATAGAAACTGAATTGGAAGAGAAGTTGTATTCCATCAACAAATGCAATAATTCTGAACTAAATATATGTTTTATCTTACGTGGTTGCCAACAGCTGCAGGGCCTTCTCGTTCAATGGTTTCCCTTCTCCCAGACTTTGCTCAGTTTAGAAGTGAGAGAAAAATAAACAAAAAATGCTTTAAGCAAGCTTTAACTGCCAGCCTTGATTGAGGATCTGGTGGACACATGCACACAGTATCACTGGGACTGCTGCTGACTGCTCTAAAACAGCAGCATCCCAAAAGGATTTACAGAAACTTTTCGGCATCAGTCTAAAAGGATGAGTTGGTCAGAGCAGTGAAATGCCTGTCAATGCTCTGTATCAGCTCTACAGAGGCAGAAATCCCTATTTCTTTTGCAGTTCCAGAAAAAAGTAACACAATGACAGTTAAGACTGCCCTCCTCACCACATTCTACTGAAATATCACCCAGACACCAAAGGAATAAGATTTCAGGAAAACTGTGTATTCATTGTTTTGAAGACCAACGCTACTCTCAAAACAACTTTATAATTCAAAGGAATTTATGCAAATATCCCAGTAAACTAAACTGAGGTACTCAGTTTAGAATTTACACATTTTGATAGGGATAAAGATTTTTACTGAAACCCTACAAAATAATTCACAACCCTACCTTGAAGTTCAGCAAGTTCCGACGGATATTTTCAAGCTGATGGGTTGAATCTAGCAAGAGGGATCTTACAAATCCTGATGGCGAAAAGTTGTTCGGAAATCTAAGCACTGTTATCATGTATCCATCAGAGACAATGAGGTAGGGCAATCTTGAATGTGAAGCCACAGAGAATCTCTGTCTCAAAAGGTCACGTTCAGAATCTGAAGAACCAGGAGACTTGCCAGAGTCCTGACAAAATGAGTGCTGCTGTCTAAAGCAGAGATACATCAAAAATTAAGAAGCCACTATTACATGTAATAATCACAAACAGAAGAAAGAAGAAGAACATCTAGTATCATGCACTCTACTATCCTAATAACTCTAAGAATCCTAAGGAACTGTCTGAATTTTTTCAGGATAACCACTGCGGATACACTATTTATGCCTGAAAGATGCCAGTGTTTTGCTGCAGTAGCAACTTTTTAAAATTTAAATAAAAACAGCTTTTAGTATTCATTCATAATTTAACTTTAAATTTCCATATTACATATTCTTATCTAGCTCTTAATAGCTAAGACAAATGCCTGAAGATAAAATTTGAAGTAGTTTCTAGAAAATCATGCATGAAAAACAAAAACAATCCCACAAGATCTGAATCTTAGGACTTCAGTATCAGTTCAGGTATTCAGAAGAAAAATTATATAAATACACAAGTCTTCACTTTCAGAAGAGGTCTTTACAAAGTCTTTTTTACTGAGTTCCAGAATGCTGTGTTATGCATGTATTTTAATGTTAGCCTCATAACATATTGTTGCCAAGTACAAAATTACTACGTTTATTTGAAAAAAAAAGTAGCTGCATACATTCAATAAACACAATGTGTGTATTTTAATAAATTTTAGTACCTGATTTTTCAACCACATATTGTTAAGAAGGTATTATAATGCTTTGAATGTCTTCATGAGATGTTACATTTACAACCTTTCTGGATTAAGTCACTCAAAATTAATAAGATTAAAAAAAGTGTAAAGTTTAGATTCTGTTGTGTTTCTTCTAGTTAGACTGCATTACTTTTTGTAACTTTCAATTTATGTTAAAGAGTGTTATCAGAGATCTTTCTATTCTCTCACACACCCAGCAGCATGATTTCAAAATTGAGATCTGAAGAATCCCAAAAGAACATTTTAAAAACTAACTATTTTTTGTCCATGCAAATATGTTATTTACAGTATCTGATATGGAAACTGTAGGTCAAGTTCTACAGGTAAAATTAAATACTTAGCAGAGAAACAGCACTGGATTAAAATAAATTTGCACTTTTAGTACTTCTGTAAGTTTCATTTCTTCTTACATCATAAGGGAATGCTATTTTTAACTACTAATACATTCAAACACTTCTAGAAGAGCAAAGCATTTGATGCATACTTACAATGGTCACAATGTCAATTTTCATCACGACAAACCCATTATAAGAAATAGAAGAGAACTATGAATGAGAAACAGATATTGAGAAGACAAGAAAAGAATGAATTTGAAAGATTACTTTTATGTAAAACTATAATAAACATGATGGAAAGTAAGATAAGACCATAAGACAGAAACATATAAACATTTAAATCTTTTTACCTGTATGTTATTAGTGGATGAAATGGAATGAACTGTGCTGGTCCAAATTCTACAGAGCATCCAGATGCAGTTAAGGTCAGCAATTCACCCATGCATGTCAATAAAATTAAAGATCCACGTTTTAACATGCAAGCCAAGAAAAGGCTATCAGGAGTCCAAGTCATATCACCAACCCAGTAAGATCTAAATTGGACAGGTAAAAAAATATTTTTTTCTCTGTCAAATTTCTGCATCAGAAGGTTAGGGGAGTTATAAAACAAACAAATGAACAAACAAACCACAACACAAAACTAAAAAATCCACAACACCAGTAGAAACAGCATCCATTACTGACCTGACAAACTTGGATGAGACCATGTTATTCTTGCTACTACAACCCTTAAGGCTACCCGAAATAGTTACAAAATTCAATGTGTTTAAAAACAAAACCTGAGTGGCCTAGAAAGAAAAAAATAAATGTAAAACATAAAATAAATGTAAAACATAAATGTTTGTATCAAAATGTCATGATGGTAAGAAAAAAAAATCTATTATTAACATGCATTACATTTGGTGTAATGGAAATGATATTACACAGGAAAGTGACATTGCACTTCAGTATTTACTACTATTATAGTATTTAATAACTTCGATACCTAGTTACAAATTTGAAAAATAATTAAGGACTATTATATACTCAATATATAATTCAATATTCTGGAAACATTCCATAAAAGATCACTCTTCTTTAGCGTTATTAGCAATTAACAACTGGACTTTTGAAGTACTGCATTATCCCAGCCTGGTACACCAAATAAGCTGGTCCATAATCCCTGTCACCATGAGCACTAAAAAGCACAAAAGATGTGACCTGAGCTGTTAGAAGGAATAACGTTATGAAGTGGGAATATAACCTCCAATACATGTTAGGCTGAGGCTTCACTGAAAATCAGCAAGAACCTCTGCAGATACAATGTAGTAACTGAAATTAATTTCTTTATTAATGAAGATTAGAAATGAGTGGATCTTAAATGGACTTCTAACGGAACACCACATTCAAAATATTACAAGTTGTAGTAGAATTTTTTAGCTATGGATATCAATGTGACAGTAATCCCATGTACCTCTATGAATGCTGACAAATCATCCCCAAATGGTGTTTTTAACTCCTTGTTACCACTTCATTCAAACTGAACGATTAGCTTACATGATGCATTATGACTCATACCTTTGGATCAGTTTGGTTAACAGCTATTGCAAGCAGAAGTCCATCTCTTGCAAATGCACACAGCAAAGCTCCCCTTGACTTTACAGATACACACTGAGGAACCAAATTAACAAGAGAACAAGTCTGCTGTACCCACTGGATCTGGTATGGCAAAGAACTGAATACCAATAAAAAGACAAGAAAACCAAGAGGTCAATTCATTACACTGAACGAGATTATTCATTATAGTAAAAAACCATGCAAGGCGAAACCATATAAAGCATGAACAATAAAAAAAACAAACTTTTTTTCTTCAAGCGTGTTACAAATGAAAAAATATTTTGCACTTACACAAGTTTAAACATTAGGTCTGAGCACTGGGACTTCTTTCTATGGGACAGGAATATGGGTTCTATGTATAGAACATGAAAATAAATAAAGATGCATGACATAATTAAGGCAGTCACATTTCATCCAGGAACAGCTTCCTCAGACCTTGTAACACTATCCAACACAGGAATACTCAGAATTTGAAAATCAACAGTATGCTGCTGTGAGCAAAGAAACTGTGGAGGGCCCACTAATGGAAGTGTTCAAGGCCATGTTAGATTAGGCTTCCAGCAATCTGGTCTAGCAGAAGGTATCTCTGCCTATGGCAATGGGGTTGGGCTAGATGACCTTTACAAATCCCTTCCAATCCAAACTGTTCTGTGATCCTAAAAAGATTCAAAACATGATAGAAAACACATGGAAGATTCCACCTGGAAGCATGCTACCTAACAGACAGAAGCAAAACCCAAAAACATTAAAAAAATTAATTAAACCATAGTAAATAACGAAACTGAGCATGAGTTGGCATAATAAATATAAGTAACATGTCAGAGAAATGCGGTATTGATTTCAGGCTGGAATTATTAAGGTGTCTGTATATATATGTATGCATATGCACTTCTACACTGAGTATGTTATGCTCTATTTTGTTTTTCATATTACCAGAAAGGCATTACCACGCTGCTGATAAACTGAGTGAAGATCAGGTCAAGAAGGACACCATTACTACTAAGTATCAAAAAGGCATCATATAACAAACACAGCCCTGCCATGTGAAGTGCAGGGCAAAATTTTAGCAACTTATTCAAATGATCCTGCAGAGGACATTTCCGTTTAAACTCGTAGATTTGTGCACCTCACTTAGGAAGAGGAATAATCTGTGCTCCAGATTATTATTCAATTGCATTTTTAAGTGGTTGTACCAGTATAACTATTCCAGTGCATGGCCTCAACCCAGATAGACAAATACATGCCCGCTCTTTGACAGTCAAGTAAGAGATGAAAAGGGGTACAGAAAACAAATAAAATAGACAGATCTGCATAATAAAGAAGAGGTATTCAGGACATTCATGACTGAATGTACAAGAAATACAGAAAATGTAAGATATATAAGCAATATAAGAAAAAACACAAGCAAAAGACATTCTATTAGTGTGATACAAACAACCCTGACAGTGAAACACACAAATGTGTGTATGTATACACAGCCACCTACACGGAATGATAAACACACTCAGTTTTATTTAGGTGTAAGTTAATAATGAATAAGGTGTATGTAAATAAATGCTGTTACATTAACTACATTTTACAACGATCATGCAGTGGTAGGACACAGGAGAAGGGCATTAAACTGACAGTTCATGCTATGAACTTACATATCTGTAAACACAAGTAAGTACTTGTAACCACAGGCTAATTGGACATTCCTGCATATGTGTTCAGTTGCAGCTCTGAATCCCACCTCTAAATAATAACGAAAACACTCCTGAAGCTATTGCAAATTCACATATCCTTGAACTTACCTAACATGTTTAAAGGTATTTTCATGCCACCGAAGAATCAAAAATGTGAGCACCAAATACTCTCCAGAGTAAAATACGAAAGTGCATAAGCAGCAATCACCCAGTATCTGTGGAAAAAAAGAGAACACAATCAAAACAAACCCAAAAAGCTCTTTAGACACTATTTTATCTTTAATTATATATTTAAAGCAATAGCTATTACAATTCAGATTAAGTAATGTAATGCTGTCATTCAGACGTATAAGCGCTGCCAAGAGTATTAATGGGCCAGATAAACTCTGATCTGATCCAGTATGACTGTTCCTATGTTGTCATTAAATGTAACATGAGCTGAACTATTAAGTCTACACACAATAACAAAGAGGCACAGATTGCTCTCAAAATCCACTGTAGCTTCTGCGGCTCTAATTTAATTAAGAAATAAAATTATTGCTTTAGGGTGTATTTTTTACCTCATTTTGTATGAAAGCAGCATGTATTCCAATTTCTTTTTCTTCAGTAGAAGGCAACATGACTGATTCATCAGGTAAAATTTGCGTCCAACGCCCAGGAGAAGAGTTTTTGTAAGAGGGTGTATTTTCATGTTCTGTGTTCTCCCACAAAAAGACACATGCTGTAGGAGTAGTTAACAGTGCCTTTCTGCCATCTCCCGATACATACAAATACAACCTCATTAAACACTCTGGGGAAAAAAACAAACCAAAAAACAACAAACAATACAATGTGGCAGAATAGTTTCTGTTCCTTTGTTAGACATAACATTAAAAATAACAGAGAAAGGAAATTTCTTTTCTTGTCTATCACAACAAATCCAAGTTGTCTCCCTAAGTATCTTTCACTTCCAGCCTCACCAATGATAGCAGACCTTGGACAGCAGGAATGTCAGATGGGATGTCAATTTTTATGCATCTTATGAATTATCTTTTCCACCAGACTCAACTATCAGAGATATTTCCTGAGACTGTCTTCCTTGAAATCCATCATTCAGGAAAAGTAGCAATAAATGTGTAAGTGCTCTACTATGTATTACCTTTAGCTCCTAAATGCACGACTGATCTTCCCTGATATGAGAGACTTGATGTACAATACTTCATTTTACAAGCTGGTATCAGTGATATTATCCAATATATGACAATACTTAAGTTTGCAAATATATGCCTTTATTTATTCTCTCCAGCTAGCATTTGTCACAAAATCCCACTTACAGAACAAGGTTCCAGTTATCCATATGCTGTTTACATCAGATGTACATCTGCTTTAGAGTACTGACAACCTAGTCAGGAATACTTCTCTACAGTTAAAAACTAACCATTAAAAAATATACTTATAGTATTTGAAAATTAATTACTACTTACATGGGATTGTTAAATGCAAATACCTTTACCATTCAAATGGCAAAAAGGACATGTGCCAAAGTTTAGCTAGCATACAAATTATACAAATACAAAGCCATGTGAGAATATAGTTTTACTCATGAAGTAAGATTTAAGGAAGTGAAAACGACTTTCTATTCTGTTTTTCACAGGATTAATTGAAAAAACTACCTTGTGCTGCTGCCACTACTTTCTTAGACTCTTCAATTGCTGGCACAATTTTCAAGCAGTCCTGATCTTTATTCCAAAGAAACAGCTCTCCTGTTGTAAGTAGTCCAGCCAACCAAGCAGCTGTGTTGATTGGGGAAGAAAAGTTCGAAAAGATATTATTGTGAAGTACTTAAATTACTTTTCTTCCATTTTAGCCACAGTTCTAAAACTGACAATAAGCAGGCAGATCCTTTAGATATTCTGCTTTTCTAGACTGCTACAAATACAAGTGAATTAACATAACATGAGCTTACAATACATAATATATAATACTTAACCATTTCCTGACGTTGTTAAGACAACCACATTTTTCAACAATGACTGAAGCTGAGGGATTTTCTTCCTTGTCTTCCCTGATGCCAGGTTAATTTCGTTTATACGTTTACCATCTAGAAGAAAAATAGTCTCTTTTTCCTGTTAAAAGAATAAAAGAGTATTTATTTTTTCAAAGTTATTTTCTACACAAGCCAGCAAAACAATGCACAGATAAAAAATATTAAGGAAGAATTAATAAAAAAATGTATGTTAAGAACTGCAATTACCATTCTAACTTAATTCTTCGGCATATCTGCTTTGCAGTACAACATCATATCTAGCAACAACCTACAGTCACCATGAATTCAGTTCACAGGTTTCAAACTACTAAACTAATTTTACAGTCATTATTAAAAAGTTCTTCCCAGTAACTCTACCTGCTAAAAAAATGACAAAAATTGGACACTAGCTATCTTGTCTTGTAGTGTTTTTTAATTTACTGAGATATTTGTCAGTGATTCCAATAGAAAAAAGAGAATTACACTTAAATTATTACCTATTTAAATTCCAATCACAGACAAGAAAAAAAATTACTCTCATTTTAACAATAAATTCTAAGAAAGCATGCCTTTCAACAAATGCAGGATGCAATGGGGAAAAACAAATTGTTCATGTTTCCCACAGTGGGCTCCAAAAAAAAGTTATGAAAAACCAGAACCTTCAAAACAATAACCTCATATAAGGGACAGCTCTTTTGCGAAGGAAAACAAGAAGACTGAATTGTTTCTCTGAGAAATCTTGCATCTCCAGCCTGATGCCAGTAATATACAAACCCATGCCATTTACTTTAATAACTCTTCAGATGTGCTCACATCACTTCCTGAGGCTTTTTTTACCCACACCCTCCCCAAGTAAATGGAAGTGCAAAGTACTATATAACTAAAATCTACTCTTTGCAGAATTTCATTTAAATAGAAGCCCATTACTCTTACCTGTCCAACCCAGGAGATGCGAGGCCACGGTTTTCTTTGCTTGATAGAGGTGGAGAGGAGCACATCTAACTTGATCTCCATTCTCACCAAACCCCTAGGTGACCATCCTACAGAGGGGCGGGCAGCGGCTCTGTCACACACTCACGAAGAGCCTGAGGACACAAAACAAACAAACAAACAAACAGAAAAATGCCGCTGGGTGTGTGTCAGGCGGGGCGGGCGCAGCGGGCGGGAACAGAAACACGAACTGCGGAGCGGGGCATGTTCGTGGAGAACACACCGAAACCCGCGCCTACCGCACCGGGCCCTGTGCGGGATCACCTGGTGCCGGGCTGGTGCCGGGCCCTGGGCGGGGTAAGGCGGGCCCTGTGCGGGGAGAGCGGGGCAGGGACAGCAGCTCCGCCAGAAGGGAGGTAGGGAGGGCTGTAGGGGCCGCGGGGAGCGGGCCGGTCCGCTCGGCCGAGCTCGCACAGCGAGGGGCGGTGCGGGGTGCGGGCCCGCCCGGGACACCCGCCCTGCCGGGCCGGGCCGGGCCGGGCTCCTCCCGGCACCAACGGCGGGGCGGGGCGGGGCGGGCGGCGGGCCCGTCTCGCCTGCAGAGCCCCAACCCAGCCCCAGCCCCGACCCCAACCCGGGCCCGCCTCGCCCGCAGAGCCCCAACCCAGCGCTGGGCACGCCTCTCCAGCTCCAACCCCAGCTCCAACCCCGGCCCCGCATCCCCCCGCGCAGCCGCAGCCCCGCCCCAGTACGGCCCAGCACCGCCCCAGTGCTTCTCCAGCGCTGACCCATTGCTCCCCAGCATCGCCCCAGCACCGCCCCAGTGCCGCCCAAGTGTGCACCAGCAGCGCCCCAATACCGCCCAGCACTGTCCCATTGTTCCCCAGTGTGCCCCACTGCTGCCCCAGTGTGCTCCAGAACCACCCCAGCACTCCCCCAGTGTGCACCAGTGTGCGCCAGCACTGCTCCAGTCCTGCCCCATTGCCCCCCATTGCTCCCCAGTACTGCCCCATTGCCCCCAGTGCCGCCCCATTGCCCCCCAGTGC
>JAWWEW010000088.1:60054533-60087029 GCA_035583185.1 Anabacerthia variegaticeps | reverse complement strand
GGAAGTCTTTACTTTGTGGGTGGGGAGACCCTGGCATAGATTACCCAGAGGAGTTGTGAGTGCCCCATCCCTGGAAACATTCAAGGCCAGGTTGGATGGTGCTTTGAGAAACCCAGTCTACTTCAAGATGACCCTGTCCATGGCAGGGGGTTTGAACTATTTGACCTCAAAGGTCCTTTCCAACACTGTGTCCTGACTGTGATCCTAAAAAGATGGGAGGGTGTGGGAGTTGAGCAAGTGGCTGATACTTACTTTCCAGATGGGGCTAACCCTCCCCCATGTGAAATAAAAGTTGTGTGAGCAGACAGCCACTTTGTCTCATGACCTTGAAAAAATGTGCTCGATTCCCTTAAAGCAGCTGTTCTTTCAAACTCTCTCTTGCTTCTATCTTCCACTACCGCTTCTTAGTCACACTCTGAACTGAGAATTAGTAACATTGACACAGAAGGAAAACAGTCCAATAAAAGTAACAATTAATTTGTTGATAATATTGCTAAAGAGAACTGAGAATATTTAATGTAATTGTCACCATTTATTTCATCTACTGCATTAGCACACCCCTCTCCTTGGATCTCAGTTTTCCACATCTCTCCAAATCTAAACTGGGAAACAGAACCTAACCTTTCTCCATCTGAGAGCAGAGCAAGTATTATGAAAACAAATGGTAATGTCTACATTGCAATCACCTGCTGTCATCTGAAAACTATCACAGGTAAATTGTGATTTTGAAATGCTCTTTCTTTGGTAAACTTGTAATGTTGCCAGAAGCATCCTTATTCTATTAACGAGAAAGAAAAAAAACCAGAAGAGTTGAACCTTAAGTGTGTGACTTGTGCCTGTTTCTAACTCTTCTGTTATTTCTCCAGATCTTAGAATAGAAATCTGCTTACACAGGTTATAGAATATTGCTCAACACAACACACATTCATGCAAATATTGAAATTTAGTTAAATACATGAGGCAAGACTTTGAACATCATTTGTATGAAGAGAGATGCTGTAAGAGGACCAAGGTAAATGTATATGACATCCTTGTTGTGAAACATAGCTACTAGCAGAAAATTACTTCCAATATCTAGAGATAGTATATTTCATATGGAAAGATGCAAATCCTTTTCCCAGGACACACAGGAATTTATTTAAATACTTTATAAGACAATTTTACACTGGCAAAGGAGAAAAGCTAATACTAATATTTCATCTTTATTTTTACCTAAAAAGGTGAGAAAAGACATGTATTTGAATTCATATATTACTTCACTGAATGCTTAAAATCATCAGATTGTAGCTGGTAGTTCAGATGGAAAGAAATGTACTTTACACAAAATTATTTAGAGTAACCAGATCTTGTAGTAAAGGCTCTGTAGTGGAACTCACTTAGCATGTGAGGAGCAGGGGGATTGATGCCTGCATTCTCCAGTAATTTTCATTCCCCAGCACTTTTCATTCCCCTTGTCTGGACACGAGGCCCTTTGGCGGGGGTCCCATGTCCTCTAGAGACATAGGGAGGAGTAGAGTGGAGAGGTGGAAGTATGCTGAGCTCATAACCCTGAGGTCAATGGATTAAAACCATCCTCTGCTGAAGGATTTTTTCTCTTCCATAAAGGACAAGACCTAGCACTGCCCGAGAGCAAGAAATGGGGCAAGTAAAGCAAGAAAACAGCATGGCAGAGCAGGGAACTGATGGTCAAACTAAAGAGAAAGAAGCAAATGCACAGACAGTGGAAACTAGGACAGGTGACCTGGAGAGAGTATAGAGATGAAGTTTGGTTGTGTAGGGATGAGGTGAGGAAGGCCAAGGAGAAGCTGAAACTGAACCTTGTCGAAGGACACAAAGACTAACAGGAACAGCCTCTACACGTACGTGAACCAGAAAAGGAAGGTCAAAGAAGGTATAGTCCCCAATAAACTGGTGAAAATGGGGAAGGTTGACGTACTTAATGAGGTTTTTGCCTCAGTCTTCAGTGGAAACTTCTCTTCCCACACTTCTTGAATGGATGGACAGCAGGATGGGGACTGGGGGGGGGGGTCAAAGTCTCTCCCACTGTAAAAGATCAGGTTCATGACCACCCAAAAAACCTGAACGTACATAAGTCTATGGAACCCTATGAGATGCTTCCCAGAGTCCTGAGGAAATGGGCTGTAGTTCCCAAGTCACTCTTCATGATATTTGAAAAGTCATGGCAGTCAAGTGAAGTCCTGGGCATTGGAAAAAGGGAAACACCATACCCATCTTTAAAAAATGGTATAAAGGATGATTCTGGGAACTGCTGACCTGTCAGCCTCCTCTCTGTGCCTGGGCAGATCACAGGACAGATCAGGCAGCTGTGCTAAGGCACATGGGGCACAGGGAGGTGATTCAGGACAGCCAGCATGGCTTCTCCAAGAGCAAGTCCTGCCTGACTAACCCAGTGATCGTGTATGATGGGGTGACTGCATCAGTGGGTAAGGGAAAGGCTACAGATGTCATTTATCTGGACTTCTGTAAAGCCTTTGAGATGGTATCCCACAACATCCTTCTCTCTAAACTGGGGAGATGGATTTGATGCATGAGGTGATAGCTAAGAAAGTGGTGGAATGTTGCACCCAGAGGGGTGTGGTCAGTGGCTCAGAGTCCCACTGGACATCAGTGACAAGTGGTGCCCCTCAGGGGCCTGTGTTGGGACCGGTGTTATTTAATACTTTAATGATAAGGACAAAGGGATTAAGTGTACCCTCAGCAAATCTGAGAAGTGGTGTGGTTGACACAACAGAAAGATGTGATGCCATCCAGAGGGATCTGGACTGCGTCAAGGACTGGGCCATGAGAACCTCATGCAGTTCAACAAGACCATGTGCAAGATGCTGCACCTGGGTGAGGGCAACCCCTGGTATCAGGACAGGCTGGGGATGAACAGACCGAGAGCAGCCCTGCTGAGAAGGACTTGGGGTGCTGGTGGGGGAGAGGCTGGACATGACCCAGCCATGAAAGCCAAATGTGTCCTTTACTGCATGAAAAGGAGCCTGGGCAACAGGTCAAGGGAGTGGATTCTAGGAATATACAGGATTTGGTGTTTGCGTGCATGTAATGAAAGTAGACAGAAGTCACTTTTTGACTTCTTTATTTGATTTTAACAGATACAACATGTCATCAAAATGAAATAGGGAAAATAATTTGATGGGTTTTTAATACTGTTCTTTCACTATCAATACAAGTTAGATTGCCAATTTCTGCAACTTCATCCCAAAAATTCTATTTAGAGAGGCAGGCTGTATTTAAAGTGACAGTTATGAAATAATGGTTATCTTCATTATTTCAGTTATGACTGCATCATTACTCCTTGGTATGATCACATTTACAACCTGACTCATCTACATGCACTTTTACTATCATTTTGTCTTCTCCAGTTGTCATTTCTTGTTTTGATAATTCCAGAACAGCTATCAAGTACATTTTGCATCCTGATTTTCCCTATTACTTTAAGTAAAAAAAACAGAAAGTTTTTCAAATATTTTTAATCCCCAAGGCAAAGATCACACAATGTATTTCATTTCAACAGTATAAAAAAAGCTTTCTTTAGTTAAAAAATTCGTAGTAGTAAAAGAAACTCTCATTTGTCACATTTACATTCTACAATTTGTAGATACCTTTAGAATAACATGAATACAGGCCACATAATTGGTAACTGCAGCAGGAGAAACAACTTTCTCAGGATTTTCTGAGGATTTGTTGTTTCAGAGATTTAGTGCAGACATGTGAATTTTTATTTCATAGTTTCTATTACCTGCACTAACAATTCTATTATTGCATTAGTCACTCAGTGAAGTCGTTCTAACTTAGCTTGTAGAGATTTAAAATTCCCAATAGTTGTCTGCACCATTAGTGTCGGGCTCATAGACTGAAGTTCAACCAGGTAGCAACTGACAGCATCCAAGCAAACATTTGTGAATCGACGCCTGTAAAAAACCACAGAATAATAACAAGCTCCATTTTGTTCCTGTATACTAGAATTCATCTGAAACACAAAGTGAGCATTCTTTGAGTTTTAATGGAACAATATATCAGCAAGATTTCTGTCAGCTAGTTTTAGGTTTTTATTTATTAGAAAAAATAATTTTTGAAATCTAATGCTTATGACTAAGGAGTAATGGGAAAATAACCATTACTATTTATCTGATAGTAAATATAAGCTATAGAACAGAATACAGTTAATAGCAATGTGAAATATTTACTTTAATATTTAGATACTACTTTAGATATGAATACAGGTAATTATAAGTTATTAATTTAGATAGCAACTAAAATAAATTAGAATCAAATCACAATTTTAGTATTACTATCTAAGTAGATATTAAAAGTAGGCAACATTCCCTAAAGTTCTCATGAATCAGAGTATTTAAATTAGCCACCTGTAAAAGACTGATCAAGTGAGAAAACAGAGGTGAACTGTATGTGAACGGGATATTTGCATGTGTATTTTCAAAAGAATCAGAAACATTTACATGTAGAAGAGTTATCAAGACTGCCTAGTTCTGCTCATTATTTTTGAGACAAGATAGCTCTGACTGAAGTTCAGATAGTCTGTTCAAACAAAAAGTGTCAAAGCTAGAGATGATATGCAGGCAACTTACTCAAATACTTAGCTATTTTTTTCGCTAGAAACTTCTTCTAGTATTACACGCAAATTCTTGCCTGGTGTGAACTAAGCTGAATTTCAGTCTTGAAGACTGATTCATCACCAACCTCGTAAAAACAATTTGGGAAGTTCTATCCCAATGTTTAGCCTTCTGTTTTCCGTATTTACTCAGAGCTTCTAGAACTTCAACATGAAAAAGTTCACTATGTCATTCACAAAATGCCCGATTCTCATTTTACCTCCAACTTTTCCCACAATGCCTCAAATTTTTCCATACTACTCCTTGAAATATGTTGCCAAAAGTTACAAAATAAGGCTCCTGATTCCTCCTGAATCTTCAGTGAAGTGAAGGAAATTACCTTTGTTGTAGCAGTTTGTATGGAGAACCCTACAAGTTTCTACCATATGGTTTTGAATGAAGGGTTTCAGTAATCACTGCTAGCAATGAAATACTAAATTCACCCAAAGAAAAGAAGAAAAGCTTTGGGGATTGCTGAAATGCATTATTTTAGGGTATTTTATATATTTCACTTTTTATTAGGATACAGTTGCCTTTCTTACCTCATAGCTACTCTGCTTGGATCCTGTACGTATCCTGATAGTAATACATGAATACACTCTAAGAGGTGTAAAGGCTTTTTCATTCTATTCCAATATGGATCCTAAAAAAGAAAATCCAAAATATTAAGGACATAAATACTAAGAATACAAGAAAAAAAAAATCCTGTGTGATGTGTACACAAATTGCCAGCTGTAGTAATTATTTATTCATTGTATCAAAAATGTAAGATAAATAGGAATTCTATCTTAATCTATATTAAATCTGTATTTTGACTTAAATTCTAAACGATACATGGTATTAACTTAGGTTTCCATTACCAGTCTGTGAAGTAACAGACTACAGGAAGTTCTGAATTCCTAGGAACCTGGGTAAAAAGAAGCAAACCAATTCTCTTTGTTTATTGCATCAAAGACAGGATGTAACAATACAGCAAATTTTAATCAGTATCATGAAACAAACTAAATTAATACATTCAATAGATGCTGTTCCTTCTGCAACTTAAGAATTCTAATCCCATTTCATCCTAAATCAGCTCTAAGTGAAGTAAAAGAACTAACAAATTTCCTCATGCTCTAGGATTGAAATAAGTAAAACCAACAGTGGGGGAAACGCAGATTAAGAGTCTTTGAGTAAAGAAAGCAAAACTGTGAACACGGTATTTTAACATATCCCACCTTACATTACTTTATGTTTTCCACTAAAGACAATCTTTGTTAGCGGTTGAAAAGAGAAATTTATTTTATGCTGTTTTCCTTACCCGTGCTTTAAACAGCTGGTCATACACTTCAAGCAGCCTTGGCAATGGCACTCCAATTTCTTGCATGGTGTATGTTACAAAACCTACATCCCAGTTCAAAGTGCAGACCTGTTGCTCTAGAAACTGCACTAAGAAATCTGGAGGACAAAAACAAGGAAATATTTAGATTCCAACTTGTTAATGGGAGTCTAGCAAAGAAAGGCATTTAAAAGTCACTTATTCAAGGTTAATTTTTCTTTCTTCTACACAGTTGGTACCTTTCTCCTGTGAAGCACACAGAATAGGTTCCCCCAGTCTACACTGAGGGAAGGCAAGACAGCAATTACTCACACTAAGTATCTTGTTACAGTTTTGCCATGCAACTATGCCATTAAGAAAAATTAATGAACTTTTGTTACAGCACAAAACATATACAATCATTACATTTGCTAGAACACGCAGCAACACTACTGGAGCTTTTATCATATTTAAGGATAAGTAAAAATTAACAACGTACTGTTCAGCACTAAATGTTCGTACTGACTGTTGCACAATATTTTAGTATTATAGAACAAGAATTAGTGCTGAACAATAGATTTTCCAGGTTTTTATATAATACCAAGTTGTCAAAACATGTGAGCATCTCAAAAGCAGAAATTCCAAAAAGGATCCAGAAATATCTTGACTTCTGTTTCCAGAATCTGCTCCTTCAGACAGCTGACGTTTCAAGAGACAGCAGATAAGTGTGGTTGTCTAAAATCTTATTATATATATATAAATACACATTTTTACTTTATACTTTGATAGAAATAAACTTTACTTCTTTCTAAAATGGAATCTGCACAGCCATCCAAAAGTAAGTACTGCTGCCATCTCAACTTCATTCACTTCCTGCTTCTTTTAGGATTAAAAAGAGAAATTTCTTAGGTTAAAACTTTGTTAAGTGGCTACAAAGACAGCTGAGACCCATTCACGTAACACGTGAATATCTACTATGCAGGCTAAACAACTTGCCTAAAGGAAAGTAACGAGGTGTGCCAGCATATATCTTCCCAAGCAACGCCAACTTCAGACAAAGTGCTTGCATTCTGTCAGCGGGGCTCAGAGATACACTATCGCTCAGTTCTGGAAATGAAAAAAAAACATTCAGGGAGAACTTCACAAAAAACGTTCCACATTTCTACAGAATGACACTGAGATACTTCAATTTACATAAATAATAGATCAAAATCAACTGTCAATGCAAAATCAGCAGGTGGAAGTGAAAACAGGGCTTTTTCTGGTGGGCATGCGTGGACATTCAGAGATTTTTACATTCCCTTGAAGTTCCATGCAAATCTACTTAAAACACAACCAAACAAAAACACATCTCAAAACCCCACAACAAACCCACTACCACGTAGCTTTTCCCTCATATCCCTGTCAGTATTTGCACAATGGCAAACATGAGCCCAAAATCCCAGGGGAAAAATAAAAAAATTAAGAGAGAGTGAATTACTAACTCAGGGTAAAGGATCATCACAGCAGAGTTGTGCTCAATACTCTGTTTCTTAACAAATGGACAGAACCCTGACACTTGTGCTCCTGTCAACATTATAAATGGCCTGAAGATTCTTTAATTTTTGTCATTATAAATTTATTTACATTTTAACATTTAATTTACATTTAACATTTTTATTATAATTTCCTAATGATGAAATCTTTAGACAGAATTTCATGGGTATTGCAAAGTCACACATAATGGCATCATAAGATGAAACAACTTTTGCAATGTTATCTGGAATGGTACTATTCAAGACACATGCACAGTATGCTCGAACATATATGTAAAAATATCACTTTTCTGTCCTTTAGACACACAAACCAAAAGAAATAAAATTAATTAATGGTTAACTATACTTAAGAAATTTATTACAGAATCATCCAGAGAAGATGCATCTCAGACAGCACAACAGAAGCAGCATACTCACCCCTGAAAGCTATAACTGTATCATTTTTCTCTAGTTCTAACTTGTACCAGTCTTAAAACCTACCTTTTTCAATAATTTCTTGCCAGAGAGTTTGCACCAAGATAGGATCAGAATGACCTGCACAATGTATAATTGCAAGCTTGCACTCTGAGAGCTTGAAAGGGTCAGCGAATTCTCCATACAGCTGAAAGAAAAATTACGAGGCTTTATATTTCATGTAGGATAATTCTAAAGGAAATTCTAAGTCACATCTTCTTTAATTTGTGTGGCACACATTAGACTAGTAAAGGTGCAACTTCAGTAACTGTTGTAAATCTCTGAAGTTTTTTTGTTTGCTATGTTTAGTTTCACTTCTTGAATACAATCCCAAATTTTATATGAACTTAAAATTAAAATTCTTAATTTTTCAACAATTTTCCAACAAATGAAGAAATCTAACAGACTTAATAAAGAAGATGAACATATGAAAGAAATTAAAGTACTAAAGACTGAAAGACTATCACAGTACAGAAAGCAACAGTGTAAGGTAACAGACATTCTGAGACCAGGAATGCCAAATATTACTTTTCCTAGTCAGCATAGGATCATTCTTTATAAAACCCTTTTTCCCAAAAAAAATCTGATAAACTGAATTCTAACACAGGGAAACTTCAATCACCTTGGTTATATCCATCAGCTCAGCATCAAGCTGGGAGATTGCATCTTGTACTGAAGAATGATGGGAATACTGACGCTGTAATGTTTCTTGTATTTGAAGCTGGATCCTTGCAACCTTGTTTAAAGAGGAAAATACAGTATTTCAAAATTGAAGGAATTTAATCAAAGTTTAAGAATAGACCCAGAGTAAGCTTTAACTTATTTAAAAGCAGAAATACTACTGCCTTACACCACCATTAAGTCTATTATCAACTGCATGACTTTGCCATGTCAGGAAGAAAGCACAGAAATCCCTTTCAACGGAACTGGTAATAAAAATGTCATGTTCCAGTGAGAAAAACTGAAATAATGCATTTACAGTGTAGCTTAGATTAGTATTTTTTCTTACTTCCATTTTCTCTTCTAGTTCATGTAGGAATTCACCATCTGCAGCTACAGAGGATATGGCCGTGGAACTTTTGGCACTCAAAATGGCACGTGCAATGTATTCAAGACGCTGCTGAAGAGAAATTTCTGTGCTGCAAAACAAATACCCAAAACAAAATGTGTCTTAATATAATTATTTGAAGATTAGTTATATTCCAACTAGACCCTAGGAACTGGCATGTGGCTTTTTCTACTTTTAGTAAATCATGCAGGACATGATCCAACCATGTAACCCCATCTTTGCTGCAGGCTCAGTTCTGGTGTACTTCTCAATCTACTACTCTAGTTAAACTATTGCATTTTAAAAATCTGTGTAACAAATGATCACTTACTATACGGAACTTACAACAGGAAATACATTGCAACTTGATGTATAATACATAAAATAAACATTTTAATTCCTTTTCAATAACTGCCTAGATTTAAAACTAATATATTCTATTAATTTAAAATTTTTTTAGAAACCTCCTTGGGCATTTGCATTTTCACATCCTCAGCATTTTCTTAAAATGCCTACAAATAAGTTTTTGATTTTTGTTGTTTTTTCCTTAATTACCTCAGTATATGCAATAGATTGCATATAATACATACCTGTGTAGGTCAGCCAACTTAGCAAGGACTCTGGCAGCATTACTAAAATTTCTGTTCTTCTCAAAGTATCTCCACAGTAAATCCATATAACGGACTTTGTTTTGGTCAATCTTGGTCATCCTCACCAGGTAGGGTTCCAAAAAGGGGGCAGTAACCTGCAGAAGTTATAAAGACAACATTTATACACTTGCTCTTCCATTTTCTTTAAAGCACCAGTATTATCACAATTAAATCTTCTAGTTTGCTGGCTGTAGATGAGCTCACCTGTAACAGTTTGTCCGCCAAGTCAGCTTGTATCAACCAGTTGTAAAGCGCAATGCTGAAGAGTTCATCTGTTGAACGCTGAGCCAGCTTTAGCATTTGTTCAAACTAAGGGAAGAAAAGGCCAAACCTGTTATTCCAGATGTGGTTGATGTGGTTATATAACATTAAGCACTGAATTCATATGCAACAATACATCTTATTTGCACACCATTGTTTCTATAGAAGTTCTAGATATAGAAACCAACTCACGACAAATCTTTACTTTACTTTTAACTATTCCATAATTTTAATAAAAAATTCTATACCACTTCAAATCACACTATTTTCTGGAGTGCCTTTTTGTTCCTTACATGGTGTCCTGCTTCTTCATTGCTTAGCATGTTGGGGTCAGATGACAGCACTGGAGGACCTGGCTTTTTGGGTACACTGGGAGACTGAGGAGCAGCTTTACTTTGATTCACTAACTCCTGAAGGGTGTCAGTGATACACTTGTAGCTGTTCAATCTGTAAGCAGAGCAAAAGAAAAGTCTCGTTTTCATTACAACTGTCTCTGAAAGACTCTTCTGATGTGTTGTTATTGTATGACTTTGTAGATAGCTACTAAAATTGAAAAAGGTCACAGGGTATTGTCAGCTAGTTGTCACAACCTAGTATATTCTCATTCATTTTCCTAACAAATATTTCTGTAATGTTCAGATCACAATATTTTCTGCATCTATCATTTTAGCCTTTGTTCCAGATTAAGTTGGTGCCATATTAGTCACAATCAAGGGGTGCTACTGGGCAAAAACATTTATGTTGTGTCCGTTGTCATAAAATGCTTGTTTGTTATTACCCTACATACCTTCCCTTAAAGAGTTCCTTTTCCAGTCACTTGAAAAGACCCACCCCATATAATGAAAATGAATTATCATGAAAACTTGCCTCTCCTGAAAAGCTTGGAGTCCAACAACATCCTCTTCTGGTTCTCCATTTTTATAGAAATGAAGGCCAAGACCTTGGGGATCTTTCTTCTCAGCAGCGGTAAGAGACAGTTCTACCACTCCCTCATAGAAACGCACTAGGAAAAAAATCAAAAGAAATATCACTGCTCATTATTGTAATAAATCTAGGACAAAATGGTAAGTGACATCATGACTCCTCATTTTAGCAAGCAAGAAAAAATAAACATTAGTCACGCTGGTCTGTATCATATGAAGGTTTACACCTCTACCTAGTTAGAATCAAAGTTGCATCAATGTGTAACACTGTACAGACTTGCCAGTTACAACAGTTACATCTATGTTTAAACTAGGTACCATCTTCTACTGCACCGAACAGGATTCAGAACCATCTTTCAAACAGCTTATTTGGTATAAAACCTTACCTGAAACCATCTGCTTACATATAGCCCAACAACTTTACTAAAAATTGGTAGCTTAATCTAGAAAGGCTTTATAAAAACAGGCTGGCACATTTTAATTGTAAGAGTTATAAACAACGGTAACACACTGTAAAAGCAGTTTAAAGTTAGTAAACAAAACACATAGAAAAGCAGATGTCATGAAAGGATACTACAGAAACTATTTGACAGAACATGATTAGTGACTGGCTCTTACCCTGCCTATACTGTGCACAAACATTAGCAAGGTCTACTTGATTGCTGATCTTCTGGTACTCTTTCAGTGACTCTCTCAGCATCTTCTCTTTTTCCATTTTGCTTTGAGCCTGTCGAGAGCGCTGAAGAAGTTCATTTGCCTAGAGACAAATCATGGGAAAATGGAAATTACTCACATGAACATATCATGAACAGATCACGGATACTGACAATGAGATAATATTCCAAACTTCAAAGCTGAAACAGTAGAAACATCACCCTCTCAAAAGCACTCTCTGGTCACTAAGTTTCCAACCGGAAGACTACAATAGCAATAGAGAGAAGGGCTGAAGACTTAACGAAGTGCTTCCCCATTCTCTTCTCACAAGTTCCTTATTTCAAATTTATTTGCAAACTTTCAAAGACCAAAGGACTTAAAAAAAATTATCATTTATAAATTCCACTAAACTATGCAACAGACAGAAACCAAGACACTGTGCTGAAGAAAGACTGAAATAGAACATTTTATCAAAATAAGGAAGACAGATATGTGTCAGATTAGAAGTAGAGACTCTGTCAACATTACAAACAACTGCAAATGTTTCAAATAATTTTCATGTAATATTCAGCATTAAACAACTGAAAGACACAAATATGCCTATGACTTTTTGCCTTTGTTTTCTGTACTTCTGAAACTACTTGAGCATAATGACTTACAAGCTGTCAAACTTACCTGATGTGAATGTGCTCTACAGTTGTGTTTTGGTGCTTTAAAATCTGGAATTGCTCTTACCTTGGAACACACAGCATCATCAGTGCTGTAAAGAAGAGGACAGATATCCTGCAAATGGGCAATGATGCCATCCACAGCAGCGTTATCTCTGATGTAACAGTTTATGAGAGAAGCAATTAGTGCTCCAGTCAACTCTCTGTCTCTAATCACCAAGTCTTTAAAAGCAGTAATCTTTAGCTGTTCTTGAAGTTCCTGAAGACAGAAAGAATATCATCAGTTTAACAAATCTTTTACTTTATTCTGTTGTTACAGCAGCAAAATTAACTGTTTCCAGTAACTAAAACCATACAAAACTCCAATGACTGAAGTGCAAAGCACAGAAATCTATTGTTTAAAACATATAATATATAGCAGAATGGAAATACTAAAAAAAGGCTATCAATGAAAGCACTAGATCCCCAGATGCCTAAGGACAGTGAGAACTCCTCTTATCAGACTTCCTCTTCCATCTTCACTATGGGTCACTTCTGTTTCAGATGTCTGCAAGTAGGAATGGAACTAGCAGTTCCTCTTACTTCACAGGGCACTGTCAGAATGCGCACCCTATAAAATGAGTATGCCATAGTTTTTAAGAATGGGAACCATCTTACTGTCATAGATGAAAAAAATGACAGACGCAATAAAGGGAGGACTTTGAAAAATTCAAGGTCTGCACACTTTATGATTTTTAAAATGACACTGAAAGTTTTTAATTTTTTATTAGGAATATTTGCTCACATAGAGTTGCTAGTAGCGTCTATGTAGCATCTATAGATGATCACTAACAGCAAGATAATACTATTATAAAAACTCTAAATCTACTGAAGACAGAGGAAAATAATTCTAACTGTTAAACAGTTAGTACACTCCTTGTCCAACACAAAAGCTGCCCAATGCAACAATGTGAAGAATTACAGCTTCTATGCATCTTTGAGATTTAAAAATTATTCTTTTTATGGACAAAGAATACAACTTCTCAAATTGTCTGTTTTCCTATTATGTGCTAGGACGGAACACCTAGTATTCAAATTAATAGCTTTCTCAAGGGTTGAATGCAAATTTTACATTAGCAAAAGGTGCACAGCAGTAGCACCCATAGTTCTGCAAACTTCCTTCTTTACAAACCGGGAGAGGCTGAAAAAAAAAGGGATCGTTTAGCTTGGAGGCTCAGAGGACAGTAAGTGGGATCTTACTAATATTTTTAGGAAGGCGTAAAGAAGGCAAAGCCAGACTTTCCTCAGTGATGCCCAGTAATGGGACACTATACAATTTTCAGAAGCTGAAGCAAAGGAAATTATACCTGAATGTATTTTTTTTACTGTAAAGATGGTTCAACACTGCAACAGGCTGTCCTAAGACACTGTGGAGTTTCCACTTTTGGAGATATTAAAATGCTTACTGGACATGGTCCTGGGCAACCTGATCTAGTTGACCCTGCTATGGGGGTCAACTAGATTAATCACCCCCTGCAGAGGAGGCAGACAATTTCCAGGGATTCCTTTCAGCCTCAGCTGTTCTGTGATATGTTCTGAAACCCTATTTGCACAGAAGTGCGAAGACTCTACTACCCTACTGCTCTCCAACTTCCACCAACACTAAGGCAAAGAGTAAATTCCACTTGGCTGGAAAACACGGGTCTTCAAGAATGTGCTTAAGGTGAAAAAACAGTCATTTACAAAACCAGACTCATTATTAACCATGAATGTAATTAAAGGATAATGTGCTGTTAGTGACACTTCCAATTTCATAAAATTGGGTGATTAGGTCAGCACTAGATGTCAGGCTCAAATATTTTCAACTCAAATAAAAATCTCTATGTGGTTTTAAATTCATGTAATAGTCCTTTGAGAATAGTAAACTAGCAAAGAAAATCCAAGTGATTGGTACAAACAAATTAAAATTACATGATCCAGATCTCACCTTCTGAAGTTCACCTACAGCAACACTGAACTGGTGCTCACACAGCAACTTCCACAAAGCCAATGCCTGGCAGGTTTTGCGAACAAGCTGCTGGATGCCTTGAAGTGAGGTCTTCTCAGTTAGCTGTGCCTCAGCTGAAAAGGCAGAGATTGTCAGAAAAAAACTGTTCTACAAGCTTCAAATTATCATGTAGATTTTTGAGGTTTTACAGCAACAATCTCCCTAAATTTGGTTTTTTCTCTTTCATTCTTGATTAAAGCTCTCTAGCTCTCTCTGGAGAGAAGCACAATGGTAACATTTCCCCAAAACAGGTATCATCTTTAACATGTACTTCAAATCATGCAACACAGGAGGAATACCTTCTGAAAAAGAACTATGTTTTCCTGTGAATGCACTAGATTTACAAATCAGTCTTAAATTCTTTCCTACTTTTTTCATAAACAGCTATTATAAATTATATATATGGGCAAAAGTTGCACTATAGGAGGACATGAATTCAAATGGGCTGTGTGACAGACCTCATATTTCTAAGCAAAGTTTTGTAGACATTTCAGTGATTTTACCGTTGGCAACTTGAACTACAGTATTTCTTTTTAATAAGTCATTGTGCTCAGTTGTCTCATAAACTAACTGCTTAGCAATTGCTATCCTGAAAATATAAATGGGTGTGCAGCTACTAAGTACTGTAGTGAGGAGATAAAAAATCTTATGAATTACGGAGGACATTAGGAAGGAAGAAAAGGAGACAAGTAAGTGTATGAAAAAGCCCCGCATATCATCTAATGTAAAATTTGTGTGGAGAAAAGGCCATTTTATTCACAGGATTTCAAAATAAAAGTGAGAAAGGCAACATCCAAGTGCACCATTTCCTGATACTTCCCGTTTAAAATTTATTACATACCATGATACTTCCTTTGCAGTTCTTGCTGGACTTGCTGAGAACTTGCACCATCAGGCCGCATAAAACCCAGGAGCCTTTGTTGGAGATTGGCTGGTGTGCTGAAACTGCCATTAAAAAAATAAATGATAATATGAATACAAATACTGAATCTTCTAAAGATCAATCTAACAACTCATTTTTAGCATCTGAATAGTTGAAGCTTGAGAACATGAAGACACTTCAACTCAGCACAGGCATGGTACAGTTTATCAAAAGCTGGACATTACATACCACCAGTAATTTACCACAATTATTAATACCTTGGGTTTCCAAGGGCTCCTACTGTAGCAAACTGTGAATTTCGATCCAGAAATTCTTGTAAACCTTTTAGTTCTTGCAGCACACATTCCAGCACACGGGATGGAACACTGCTTTCTATCTGCAAAAGAAACCAACCTTCTTTACAGAGAGCTGGTTTTTCCCATTTTTGTCCAAAAATTTTCAATTTTAAGCTAACGCCACTAAGAAGACAAATAAGAGGATACAAGAAATACAGAGTATAATAGTAATGGATCACTAGAACCCAACATCATTACACCACATTGATTGAGGGGGGGACACGTGAAGAGGCAGGAGTCCTCTGAAGATATACAGCACTCAAGATGCTACTTTCTTTGCCCCTCTGATAACTAAATAAGCTACACTTTACTATTTCCAGCTCTAAACTAGAACAATGACTGAGCATTGCTAAGACACATCATAACTGCCAAAGTCTTCCAGAATCCCCCAGTTACCTTAGGAGTTAGGAGGAGGAAACTCATGTAGCAGTTAATCTGCAGTGCTGAAATTACTCAGTTCAGGACTCTATTAACAGTCACAGTCAGAAAAGATTTTGTTATTTTGATAATGAACAAAGAGTTAAACAGCAATGTGTTAGTCAGAAAAATGATGGAAATTTTTTTCCATAACTGCATACAACTTCTGTAACTGCAAGGACTATCCCAACTAACTAAAGCATTATATTTTTGGAGTTTATCTAGAGAGGGTGTGCAAAAACCCTAAGGGGGTATGAAGAAAGGACAGTAAGTAAACACAGAGAAAACTGGCCACTGCCAATTAACAGCAGAGATAAAATTAGTTGTTTCTTAAAAAGTTAACATTTAAAGTAATAGCTTAAAAAGACAACTAATTCTCAGTTAAGAGCTGAGGACTTAAGAAAACATTGACAAAACAATTAACGTTTTTGTATCTTAGCAGTTTATAACTGGCAACAGAAGTTTGAAAGTACCTCAGAAGTTAAAAAGAACTTCAGACAAATACTACAAAAAACTCTTTAGAACACAAAATAATCTTTTACATACTGCAACAACTTCTCGATTGCCACTCTTGAAAACTCTCTCCACAACTATGCTGCCATCCCAAATATTTCTGCAACACAAAACAGCTCTGTGTTAAAAGCCAAGTAATTTAAGCAAGTATTTCTGCAAGTTTTCTGTGTAATATCTCTTAAGAAAGAAACGGTAATGCTTTTTATTTCAAAGTCTAATATAAGGATTTAATTTGGATGAAAACTAAATATTCAAAAAAGTAACCACTATACAATTTTGAATACTTCAGATACTAATAATTAACAAAATTCCAGATTTTAAAACTTGAATTAAATTAAATTTGATACTTTCAAGTATTTTAACTACAGACCAATATTATTACCTGGAAATACAGTACAAACAAACACATGTTGTAATGAAAATGTTGTTACCAATCAGCATGCAAAGGGATGACCAACATAACATATGCAGAGCTCTGTTCTTGCAACATCCAAGTAATGGATGTAGCAACAAACTCTTCAGTTCTGTTTCATTGCTCTGACTTAAGTATTCAATTCAGAGATGCCTAATAAAAATTACTTAAGGCCCGGATTTTGATCCTGTAAATCCTCCTGCCTTTCTGTTTCATCCTTTAGCTGGAGTTTAAAACATACAGCTCAGTCTTGGAAAATAAAACTGCAGTTTTCAGACTTGTGCTTATGTGCTTGATTGCAGTCAATGTCTAAGCAACCTTTCTGCCCTAGGCATTCACTGAATGTATTATTAGAAGAGCTACACTACCAAATGCGCTTTACTAATTTCCAATTACAATTATATTAAAATAGAATTAATCACCTACAAGCATTACTGCAAAGAAAAACTAGTAAACAAATTGAGTGACAGGATTCCTTTTTACACAAACATCTCACCCTATAATACGAGCAAAGTATATGCAGATGCCATTGTGTCTTCCAGAAAATACTATCTCAGGACCCATCATTCCGCTAACAGAGGTAGCAGGGTGAGACATGGAATTCCCAGAAGGAAACACGGGAGTTGACATAGTAGGAGGTTGTAAACCTAGGGTAAAAATAAGAAAATATTATTCATTTGAATGCAAATAAATTAAAAAAAAAAAATAAAAATCAAAACCAAAAAGAAACCCAAACACACAAATCAATCTCTGATCAAAAAAAAGGTGTTACCTTGCCCAGATGTCAAAAAGCTAGGATTAGGATATGGACTATCAACAGTTAGAGGGGAACCTAAAAAGAAATAAAGACAAGATTCTTAAAAACAATTAAAAAAATAATGCAAAATCTAACCCTTAAAATACCTCTACAAAAGCAGCAAAGTTTTATTTATAGTAAAAGCATCAAATTGCACTAATTTTTTATCAACCAAACACTCCACAAGCGAACCAAATGGATACACTTCCTTAAAGAGCAGTTATTAAGCACTTTTTCCCAGCATTTATGTGTTATTTATTGCACACCTTCTGTTCTCTGCATTGAATGTAATACTGTCCACAGACCTTTTGTTGTTCCTCTCCTTCTGACTGCTCCTATTCCTGATATGGGCACATATTCTTAAATCGCTTTCTTTCAGTCATTTAGATATTTTGAAATATCAATTTTATTGTTTGAGCACTCAACTGAAAGACACTGATATTATTACCCTTCATTTTTGAAGACAGACAAACCCTACAGCAACACTGTTAACTTGGAAAACTAAGTTTGAGACTGCCCACAGCCTCAAATTCATATGTGAATACTCGATCCTCCTGCAACTTAAGTCTGAATACTTAAGTCCTCAAAATTGTAAGAAATATGTGTGGTCATCAAACCAACATGTACATGGACAAAACAAGTAAGGTGATCTACCCCAGAAAAGGCCAGAAAAGTGACACTTTGGAAATCTGGCTTTTATCAAAGAATCAGCCCTTCTTCCCTAATTCACTACAGTTCTGTCAACTTGGCAACGCAGAACAACACAGAGGATAATATGGTGCCAGTGCCTTTTCAGAGCACGTTCTGTGCATTAAGCAAAGCACAGACTTGCAGAAAAGCAGCATGCAAATGCACGACTAGACTTTCAACGATGGGAAAAGATGGAACTAAGTTAAAGATGCCTGGCCTTTTAATGTTAATGTTATTACAATGTAGTGTCACATGCAAAATTATGAGGTGTTTTAATGAATGTCTGTCAGTACTGTCTGACAAACCACACAGGACATCCACAAAATCAGAATCTTAATTTCACATGACAATTCTCTACCCTTTGAGCAAACCGAGAAAGTAGTAGCAGAAGAATGGTGCCATCTTCCACCAGGACCTGTTACTGAAGCAAAATGGAAACATGTGCTTTGATACTAGGTTTGAAAGAGGCATATATGACAGAGTATGATAAAAATATCCAAACATTTAGACTTGGGAAAAAACATTCACTTCTAACATGAGTCCATTTATGAATTACAGAGCTTTCTGTCATTTCTCCAACACTTTACTTTCATTCTCAGTCTGCTTCCTGCATCTGTTCTCCCAATAGCTGCTGTTTTCTCCAACTCAGATTTAATTTTGCATTTTCATGCCTTGCCTCAGCTCTTACCGACACTACTACTGTTCCACAACATAAGGCTTGAAAAGTGATGCCATTGATGCATTAAAAACAGCCACTCTTCTTAGTGTTTTAATAGTAGTTAAGAATTCTGGAAAACAGCGTCAACTGTTTTTCCAAAACTTCATCCCAGCTTAGCACATCTTTCTTCAATACTTAGGAATTTGGATATATGTCAAAAATGGTATTGAAAGGGAATTTATTTCTTTGTATTCCAGGCAAACAAGTTTATTTCCCAAGTCTGTTGTGTAAAATTGAATGCCACATGTCAGGTCAGGGTAGAGGATCTTCTATACTGATGAGTTCTTGATTAAAAAAATTACTAGCTTATTTCTGGATCAAAATTTCTCCTTTCTCATACACAGTATCTGCAGAGGTATAACAATGACACTGTAGGAACATAGAGAGCAACAAAGTAAACTTTGTAAAGTTTGAACTATACTATTAATAAGTTGTTCTCTGGCTGCTGAAATTACTCTGGCAGCAACAAAGGTATACCTCCTGCAGAGTATCTTAACAGACTATATGCAATGTGGAGACTAGTTTGAGATAACATGACCACCTCACTAAGTCCAAAAATCATTCAAGAGAAACAAAAAAGTCCTGTCATTAACTAACCAGTGAGTGAAAAAACAGTCTATTTCAGACCAAAAGAACATAAGTACTCCTGAGAAGACAAAATACAACATATTTAAAGCAGAAAAATGTGCCCAAATCCATGAAATACTTGCTACATACCAGCAGGAACAGGAGAACCCAGAATAGGTCCAACGTTGCTTGGAGGAGGCAGAGCTGACGGAAATCTCATTTGGGCTTCTCCACCATACCTAAAGTTTACATGCAAAACCAAAAATTCCTAACATGGCATACACAGTCCATTCAATTTTCATGTCTTTGAAAATTAACAGCAATTTTGGGGTTCTTTTAAAATGAGGAATAAAAATCCCAGCATAGTCTTAAAGAGAAATTTACCAATTCTTAAAATCAGGCTGATGATTTAGTATGTTTCCAAGGTTTGCTTCTACAGGAAAGAGGAAAGAAGGGCACAGCTGTGATGACCCATGCTTGTCCTTCTATCATCCACAAGTAACTTCCACTCAACTCTTTCCTACAGCATTACATGAGCACTTTGCTATGTCTTCCCTTGCTACATCCACCTCTCTAGAGTTATCATCCATATTTTTTCTAAGGTTTTATAATGGAATTGAATTTAATAAAAAGCAACTATTCACAACCAATGAAAATAGCTGACTGACTTTAACTGCATAAGTTTTGTCAGGAACAAGCAGGGTTTTGGGACCATAACACTCAAAAGCTGCACATTTTATCATCAGTCTTAACTCTCAACAGCTAAATATTACCAAAACTGCTTTTTCCTATTGGCTACACACCCTGTGTAGACAGTCAAGAGACTCACAATATGGGGCAACTTTATACAAGGCTAGATATTTGTTAGACAAGGGGGAATGGTTTTAAAGTAAAAGATGAGAGAGATATAGTTTAGATACTGAGAATAGGGAGAAGTCAGGCATAGATCAGCCAGAAAAGTTGAGGGTATCCCATTCTTGGAAGTGTTTAAGGCCAGGTTGAATGGAACTCTAAGCAACAAGATCTGGTGGGTGGCATCCTTACCCATGGCAGGGGGTTACAACTAGATAATCTTTAAGGTCCCTTCCAACCCAAACCATTCTGTGACTCCAGGAGTACACAGACTTGTTTAAGGGCAGCAAAAGAAAATACACATATCTGCACCATGTCAAGGATAACCAGTACTTAAGATACACAGATTACAAATTCATCCTCCAGAATGGAAGCCCATATTTCATCACTCAAGTTGTACCGGAAAAAACCCAAATGAAACCAACAAAAAAAATCCCCTAAAACCCACCCTTCAAAATCTGACCCCAAAAAAACAACTAAAAAAACACCCCAAAGAACTAACAATAACAATAAAAGAACCCTCAAACCAAAAACACCCCTCTACTGCCAAAAAAAGACAACCACCACCACCACAAAAAAAAAAAAAAAATAAAAAAAAATCAACACATATGACCAAAAGCCACCAGACAGTGAACAGCATATAAGTTTCCTTCGTGCAATGGTAAACAGTACAAATAATTACAATATGTTAAGAATAAAATATAAAACCACATCAAAAAATCCCACTCAAAAACCTAAAAAATAAAAAAAAAAATCTTCCCTTTTATTTTTTCAGCTGCCTGAGCTGGTCTCATTAAAGACATTACAACACTCTGCACTTCTGTGAACTGGAACACTGTGAAATATATGGAAAGTGAATTTCAAGAAGATTAAACTACATTTTGAATAACCTTCCCTAAATGTGGAATACAAGAAATCACTGTCACAGGAAAATTCCTTTCTCGACAAGCCATAAGTTAGTGCAAAAGCATATTCCGCCAGCTTAAACAATCTACACTCCTTTTAAATCAAGGCTCATTCAGACAGCAGGTTAAAAATCCTGTACAAGTATTTAGTGATTGCAGAGATCCTGAGCATAACATTCAGAATGACATAGAGAATCAAAACTCACCTGAAGAAGGCTCGAGTGGCCCAGGCAGACACTTCTCTATCATATGCAGCATTAGAGCAGGCCAAAATAAGGCAAGTGGCACAGGCCTGATCCTCCTAGAGCATATTATACTGTTAGTGTGGTGTCTTACATCAAATTGATAAGAAATGTATAGAAGTTACAATTGCTCAATAACTAAACAGTCAGTATTTCCTGCATGGTTTTATTTAGAAGCCAAGGAAATCAGCTCTTTCCAATTGCAGACAAGAAGTGAATCCAATAAAGTTATTCCACTGTATCAAGTAAGTTTTGGTTATACACAGTATTTGCTATACATAGCTTTTACAAACTCATTACAATCACTGGCAGGGAACAATCTCCATGTCTGACACTAAAATATGACTAAGATGCATGCAATTTCCACAAAAATATAAATTACAACTGTGTTTGAAGAAAAAATACCTACACAAATCATATTCTGCATATTCTATTGACATGTTAGTTAGAATATCAGTCAGTATGCCCTACTGAAGCACAAGAGAATAGGTTATGGTGAACACTCACTGCAGACACTACACAGTAGTAGTCTTAAAATTGTAATCCATGATAACTGAATTTCTGCTTGTTTGCTGTTTACCTTAAACAAAACCACCTAAACCAACTATCCACATTTCCACTGGACTTCAAAATGCCAAAACCTTTTGTAGTGGTAGGAATTCAACTTCTTTAGAAAGTATTCCTCCCCTGCTCTTAGATGAACTTCTCTCCTAAACTAAGAATTGCTTTATACTTCCGTGTACAAGACATACAAGAATTTCAGGGAAAGTGAATTACACTTTCATTTTTAGATACCATAAAATGAGAAGTTATTTCTCATTATCCAGCCTAGATTTAGGTAGACTATAGAAAAGGAAAAGTTATTACTGTAATTGGTAAATGAAATGTTGACTATAATCTACATAAACAACAAAAAGATGCTAAAGAAAGTGATTGATATAATTCTTACAAATCTTCCATTTTTAGTAGCATGTCAAAAGCTCTTCTTACCTGATGCAACTTGAAAAATCTTTCAATCTCTTCTCCATCTCCACCTGTATTGCTAACAAGCAGATGCCGCAGCTGGTCAACTGGTCTGAGTTTATGAAACATAAAGCTTCCCTAAAAGCAAGGCAAAACAAGTTAGAATAAAGCTATCTTTAATCTTTACTCTGTCCATCCTAACAAGCCATCCCCAGTATGTTTATACTTAGCATTCTGAGTTTTCCTCTGTTACACAATTGGATCAATATACAACTGGTGCCTGAAGCCCAGTTCCTGTTTACTAGCAAATCTAGGAAAGGCAGGCAAACTCCTGCAATGGCTACTAACTCTCCATAAAGTATTATTTTGCTGGTTTTAGCCCAACACAAAACATAGAATATAAACACATAGCAAGTATATGCAGAAAAGAAAGGCTTTATATATGTTGTAAATCCTCAAAACTGCCTGGAAAAAAAAAAATTCTTGAAGAGTTCAGGGCATCATAACACTTTACATTCAATCACCTTGCCTGAATCCAGCAGTCGTTCCTAACTGCTCAAAAAGATCTAGTTAAAGCCATTCACAAAACAGCTGCTATTAAACAAATGCAACTTGCAGGTCTAGAGGTTGCAAGAGATGAATGTTTAAACATTTTTTTAAAATGGACTATTGGTCAAGAAATTAAGTGTCTAAAATATTGTTAAACGTAATCAGAATACAGAAGTAAGTTAACTTCTTTATTTTTGTGGATTTTATTTCTTAAAATCCACTCAAGAAAACATTTCTGTGACTTTTTCTATAACGAATAGGAACTTATTCAAATTTCAATTGCCAACAGTATTCATTTGAACTATATTTTCTGGACAGTCAGTGAATCTTTCCATTCCATATAATCAAGAGCACAACCAAGGTTCAAAGAATTTCCCAGATGATTTGCATCCAGAGACAAACAATTTTTAGAACACTGTACAAGAGAAATTGGCCTTAAAGCTTTGAGTTATTTTTAAAATTAGGTACAGATGGTTCCAACAATCTTCTTCTGCACTCCTTTTCATGTTCATAATATAATCCTTAAAATGTATACAAGATGAATAAACGCGTTTAGGTTTAGATGAGTTGTCAAACCTGATACTTATTTTTCTGATCACCTATATCAAGCAAAGTAATACTTACCTGGGCTGAAAGCAGAACAAACTTCTTAGGTGGCAGCATGTGTTGTTGCACAACAACAGGTGAGTCAGTTATCGGAATAATGTCTTTATTTAGTGGTGTTACAATCTTCTGAACTTTAAATTCATCGATAGCAGAAAGAGCCCAGGAATGTCCATCAACACGGGTGGTCATCTGAACAACAGACAGACAATATACTGTTTAGTAATGGATATGGATTTTGCACATCCATGGTAACATTCTACTATTTACCATTTAATATTACACAGAATAGAATCTGCACTCAACACAAGGAAACCCAGAGAAGATAACCAAGTTCTTGTACTGTCTAATAGAAGGTTACCAACAAATTTACAGCTGTATATACACTGCTGCTTTGAGGTAGAAAGGGGATAGTATATTTCTTCTTTTGGGAGAGAGTGATAATGTTTTATATTTAAAACAACTTGCAAAGTAAGGTTGCTGCAATATAAAGAACAACCACCTGCTAACCTATGAGAACTAAACCATAGGTATCACGAATTAAAATTATTTCTTAAAGAATCAAAAAAAAGCTGCAACTGAATCAAAAAGGTTTATAAGACTTCCACAGTTGGCAGCAATACTTCAAATATAACTCAAGGAGAGACATATGCTAGTGAAGACATTCCAGAAAACAATGTATGTAACAAGGAAGAACTGCTGCTAAAGAACAGTCTTGTTTGGTAACCTTGCCCATCTGTCACTGTCAGATGCCTTGAAAAAAAAACAGTTGTCAGCACTTGGGACATTTATGCCTAATTTTTGCAGGGAAGTGGTCTGGAGTAACTATAATGCTCCTTTGTAAGCTATTAATTAAAACAGCAGATAACTTAAAAACCTGGCTTTGAAATTTTTAGCTTATACAGTCCCTCCACTCACTGCAACTCCAGTACTTCTTCAGTTTTAACTATTTTTGACATGTGACTCCTCTACTTCAGCAGAAGACCTGAAACTTCCTTCAGAAACAGAATACATGACATGTTTTCTCTGAACCAACATATAAGGCAACTAATCCCACCCAACCCCACCAACCCCATCCCCTCTTAAAAAAAGCACTTAGGTAACAATTAGTAAAAAAGAAAATCAGAAAAAAACTCACATGAAATAATGAAGAGATTAATCATATGTGAAATTTAATGAAGACATGGCATATCAGTTTAAGTAAAGAATCCCAAAGTTTCTAGCACCTGCATTTTAAACCATCTTTACCAAATTCTATCCTCATCAACAAAAACCACTGCGGACTGTGGACCGTGTTTCCCTGTGCACAGTATGCAGCATGCCACAGACAACAGTATTTTTGAATATATTAATAAGAAGTCAAGTCTTAGGAGTTAGGGTAATTGTTTCTGATACACAGCTTGCATCAAGCTAGGAAAGTATGTCTGAACTAGGGATCCCTACTGAGAGAGTCCTTCACAGAACTTACTATTTTTTTTTCTTTGAAGCACTACTGACTAGTAGTTTTCTATGAGTGTCCAAACGCCCCGTGAAGTTTTCTGTGAACTACTCATTTCTTGCAAACAATATTATTCAAGCAGCTGTTATTATAGAAGTAAAAAGTAACACCTAGATTTCATCAAAAACATAGAAGTTTGCTTCATACCTGTGTTTCCATCATTGGCTTTTGAAAAGGGAAAGAATCATGATTGACACACCACAGGATGTCATTATCCTCATTTTCTGATGCTGCCATCAGCAGGACCCCTAGCAAGAACAGTAATAGTAAGTCTGTATTAGAAGCAATAATCATATATTAAATGCAGGCTCATTAATTCTTTCTAAACTAACAAAACACAATTTTTAAGTCATTATCATGCAATTTGAACAGCAAATAGTATCTCCTGAGTTTGTATGTCACAGGGTTCTTTGGAAGGTCCCTTCTAACACCAGTTGCCATCTAAAAGGCAAATAAAAATTAGTCTAGAATGGGTAGAACATGTGTCAAAAAAGAGATGTCTATGCAGATGACAGATGAAAAAAAATCTGGAAATTACTTCAAAGTTAAAAACCAGCATGTATTACTAAAAGGGTCAGCAACATAGAGACACTTGTCCCCTGCATTTCTGCAGCACTTCTAAAAACTGAGCCTACAGTCAGAAGTGACATCAAGCTAGAACCACCTGGCAGCAGTTTGCTACCTTGTAAAGGCCATGCTTAGAGCTTTCAGTTATTGCCACTGCTTCAAGCTCCCCAATGTAAACATAGTGTAATGGTGATTGTCACTCCCCCCAAAAAATTAATCTCATCTGACCCATGTTCCACTGATTACCTTTGCTATAAAGAGCTCTGTGAACCTTTGAGGGCTTCTCTACGTTAGAAGAAGCTGAAAATCCAGGTGGCAAACGGACATGAACCAAGGTTAACATGGAAGGACGAGCTGTTGGATGCTTAAATTGTGAAGTACTAAAATACAGTCGGACACCTGAACAGAAGATAGAAGAGGGTCACAGATCTGCTAAACTGTGCAGGTACCATTTATCAGTTTAAACAGAGGAGAATGAGCACTGCTTTCTACCTGCATGTGTGATTGCTAGCAGTTGACAGTCTATGGATTCGGAATTTTCAATCACTGCTATTTGAACAATAGGCTTAAATACAGAACGATCTATTGTTCTGAAAAATAAAACAAAAAAATCCCATACACTTTAAATCCAAAGAAATAGGCAAACAACATTCTTCAAAACCTTAAAGGCCTTAAGAGGCATTAAAGGAAGCCTCTTAATTTTACAATTGTCATGTACATACCTGGCAATGCTTCCCGCAGCAGAAACTATAGCATTTTGTGAAAGAGAAGTAACTCTGGTCATTCCTTGACCATCTTGCCCCAAGTCGTAGACCTGCAATTCAGTAATACAACTTACTTATTTAGGAATGAATTAATAAATATACCCTCACTTACCAAGCAGCAACTCAAACTGTATTTTTATTTCATACTCATGTTTCCAAGAGGCTATTCTTTCCTTGGAAAGATTGTAAGTCTTCAGCACACACTTTGTTACAAAAAGATCAACAGGCATAATGTCCTGACATACCTACAGACAATTCCCAGGTACTGAGGAAAACTTAACAAGTTACATACACGTTATTGTGTACATCCATCACATTAATGACATAGCCAACAGTCATAAGGAGAAGCCACATACTTGCAGGACTCCTTTTTCTGAGCGAGTGTACAAGATATTTCGAGAGTTGTCAATGGCGATTTGAACCACAGGATCTGGGAAGCAAGGGAAAAAGGGAGAACCAGTAAATCAACACTGGAATTGGTGGAAAAAAGTTTAGGACAGAATACCTTCAAAATAATGAATTGTAAGCAAATACAATTGCAGTCTCACACAGGACTCCTACTGGAAGTGGTTTAAAAGAGCCAGTAACTTCACCCAACTGTCAGTAAACTAAAAAAAGATCTGATAATTTTTCACGAAGCAGTGAAACAGGATGAGACTACTCACTTATAGATTCTTGATGTTCATGTTGATCCCCACACTGATCCCGCTAGACACACATTTTGTTCTACAGATCACTAACTTTAGCCTGAAATGTCACATTTTCCAACCTTTGCCATCTATATCCTGAATCAGATACACAATCAATCTGTCTAGACCTGTGAAATTCTTTCATAATAATCATCCACTACAAGTTTCATTGACAATAACTAAATGCTCGGAGTAAGCAAACTATTCAGTCTGACTTCTTGGTACTAAAATTTTAAAAGGTTAAATTAAATCATTGGTTGCCTTTTACATCAGTACTTACCATCCTCTGAGAAGGTGAACTGTAGCAATGAAGGAACAAGGAAAGACAGCGCACTCTTCGAATGGTTAATTTTTCTACAGCGCTGACTAAACCAGCCTGCTTCAGCCTACAATTTAAAACAAATACAGCATTGAAAGGAAAAAGCAAAACAAAACCAACATTAAAAGCAATATTAAAAAATATAAGAACAAGTAAAAAATGTAAGTACAATCCACTGATTTAATTGAACAAGTATGTATTATTCAATTGAAAGGAAAAGGTGACCATTAAAGAAAATTTTGCATAAAAAATGCCACTATTTTAATTTGTTCAAAACTGCACTCCTATTCCCTCTGTAACTACTGCTTCTTTCAAGAAAACACATTATCACTAAGACACCAGAGTTGTTGTGCAACCAAGCCATGCAACACAACTACAGAAGAAAACAGATGGCAAACCTGACACGTTTTAGAACTCCTATTGCTTAGATCCCAATGAAACAATGAAAAATGTCTGTGTGTAAAACCCACAATCACCTGGTATGCTACTTCATATAAGCAGCCATCTTTTCCAGCTAAAAAGATGCGCCCGTTATCCGTGGCTGTTATTGCCAGGATGTAAGTATTGTCAGTAGGGAGAGAATACAGAGGGTCTGGCAGCAGCTGCATTCCTCCAGACATGCTGTCATTGAGTGATCCAGTGCCTTGAACAAACAAACAAACAAACAAACCCTCTTTAGTTTTTAAGCTGTTTTAATAAATGTTACAGGTCTGCAAAAAGAAACATTTCAGAAACCAGGAAAAATTACATCATATTTCACAATTACTAAATATATTCTGGAACAGCTTTTGTCCAAAGTAAACTGCAGACTAACAAATCCTGTTTTTTTAAGAAATTAAACATTCTGCATAAGTTTCCAAGTAAGGAAATACAATGTTTTTCATTAATATATATAGCATGAAAAATTATATCAGGTTCTCAATTTTCTCAATACAAATGCCAACAAAGTTAATAAAAGGTATTTACCAGTTTCAAGATTCATGCTCATTCTCTCCCTCTCCAACATGCTGACTAATGAACAGGAGTACCTGTTTCAAAAGCTCTTTCTATGTTAAATAGGTGAGTAATAAAACTCAATGCTTCTCATGGAGCCCATGATCCAGCAAGTGCACACACCATAAAAATTATTTCCCGTTTGTACATGATTCAAAGATTTCAAAACTAGCAAGGCACTTAGTACATGTTTGTGGGATTTATTATTTTTCAAATGACTACTAATAATATTGCCATGTATATTTGTACACAACTGGAATAGACAACTGGAAAAGAGAGGAGAAGAGAGAATTACCTGCTTGTATATTGGAACAATGAAGCCCTAAAATCACAATATCCACTGGAGTAGCTAGAACAAGTAAGTGCCGTACATGAGGCTGGAAGATGCCTAAATAAAGGAAGAAAACATTTTAGTTTGCAGCCTGCCTCTCAGATCACATGGTGTAGCAAATGTATTCACTGGAAAGTCACATCAACTCATTAGAGGGAACAGTCATATGTAAACCCTAATGATCTGTGAAATTCTAGAATTAGAAAGGAGTATTCAGCCACCAGTTCATGAAGTACTGGAACTTTAAAATCATGCTTTTCTTACAAATATGCTTCTTTTAAACTCAACTCTCTTGACAATTCCACTTTGACTTCAGTGCTATTGAAGCAGTATGTACCAGAATAACTGGGATGAGGGCTACAAACCAGGTTCCCATGGAAGTTACTGTTTGAATGTGTAAATTTATAAACAGTACAAATGTTAGAGCATGTGGCAAAAAAGCGCAAGCTTATCAATGTAAATAATTGTTAAACTATATTATGTGTAATATATATAGTTAATTAGTAATAATATAGTTAATATTTCTGGCTTGTAATTCGTAATGTTTCTAAAACTGACGTATCTTATGTGTATCTATATATACACATACACAAACTACAGATTTTCACACGCCATAGAACCACTGCGGTTGGAAAAGACCTCCAGGATGACTGAGCCCAACCTTGGGACCGAACACCACCATGTCAACTAACCCATAGCACTGAGCGTCACGTCTGGTCATTAACACATATGCAACATATGCATATATAAAAAGTAAACCATTTTATTTTATGTCATGTTTGTATTATGTTATTAATATAAAATATAAATGCATACATATAAAGAAAATAAAAAAATCATGAAATGTCCAGTACTGCCTAATTCTGGTCACTGTCATATATTCCTTACCTGCCTTTGGCTTCACAAGACCCACTGCAAGAATAGTTTCACTAAGGCCATCAAAATAAGCCAGATCTCCCCTGCCAGTAAAAAAACAGGGAAACAAAAACTTGCATAAAATTTGTCATGTAGTATCACACAATAACAAAATAAATAAAATCAGATTGTGTATACTTAAAAATTATTCGTACTTTTGTAACACTCTGAAGCCATCTACATCTTTTGCTTTCAGTGAAAGCAGGTCCAACAAGAATGGAATGACAGAGAAGTTTCACAATGAAACTATATAAATAGATATTTGAGCTGCTTGAAGCTCCTATAGTTGAGTTTCAAACCTGAAACCCAAATGCAGTATTTTACATTTTTGGATTTTGTAAATTCATAAGAGCCTAGTCTGAATTACAAGATGCACCATCTCCAATGCTGATTAACATCAAGAGGAGGAAATTGCATGGGTTTCTTTTCCCGCATGAAAATTACCTGAAGCAATAATTCCCAACTTCTTCACTACCATCTAACACTACCACCACGCAGTGTTGTTTTCTTTGGGGAATGTATTTGATACATTCTGACACCATGAAAATGTAAATGTTCAGAGAGGCACTGATCTGAACTTTAACCTTCTTAGGAAATGCTACACTGTACAAAACAATTCTAACTAAAATAATTCCTTCTATGTGGGCAAATAAAGAAGCAAACCCACAAACTATAAACATACCAATGTCATTTGATAATATAACGAACTTATTTTCAGTTTTATGCATCCATAAAATAAGCATGGGAGGGGAGCTTCAATAACAATCCTTCTAAATACCAATGCTGTATTACTCACCATTGTGGGAATGACTGGTCACTGTACATAACATCTCAGTACTCACTAAACCTACTTATAATTCAGGCAATTAGAATAATCTCTTTTTCTACTTTTTCTGCACAAGCAGAGCTCCAACATAAATACAGCAGTAACTTTGGAATAATAGTTGTGTCTAACTCTAAGCAAATGCATTTTCCTTTCTCTCATCCGTAGATGATTTGGCAGCAACATTACTAACTCTTTCAGATCTTTAAATACTTATTATTCAAAAGCTTTAGTAAAACCTAACATGAATCAAGATCAGTTAAACTGAACAGCACACCTCTGTGCTGCCAGTAAACAATCTCCCACTACTGCAATTGCTTCACCCTGGTATAGTACCAAAAAAACATCAAAGGGAATGTGCTCTCTACATACCCGTCTTCATAGTTCCACATAAAGATGTCACTGTCGATGGTCAGCCAAGCTCTGCTGATCTCTGGGAATACTCCCATCATACAATTGCACTGCATATCTGAAGCACTGCTGATGTAAGGATTAAATGTGTTCTGGGTAGCAAAGGCAAAATTGTCTCTGGAACATTTAAAAAAATCCTATTACTTAATATACAGCAGTACACAAACTGTACATGTGTACATATACAAATAAATGTACACATGTACCACATACTTGAAAGTTCTTCATGCAGAAGCCAATTCCACCAGGAACTCTAGACAAAGGGACCTTATTACCCCTTGGAGTGTTACAAAGAGAAGCTGAGCAACGCTAAATTTTTTTACTGGGAGTATGACAAGAAGATTGGGCAAGCTGAATATGGAGGAAAGAAGTTTCTCTCTAGTATTACTGCTTACACAACCTAACACAATTTTTCTAAGGATACGTCCAAACTGCTCCACTAGCTCTGGTGGAAGTGGGACTCTGCGGACCGAGCTGATCTCTGGAAGATTAGGTATTGTCAGCAGACCTGGTCCTTGTAAAGGATAATCCATATCCGACATACCAGAAACGGTAGGGCTACCTGCAAGTAAGAACAAAAAACAATTGAATGCCTTGATGCTGCAGAGACTTTAAACATGTATGTAACAGTACTGGTATGTTTGACCAAAGATTTCTGTAGGAGCAGCACCATGAGCAATAAAACTAAATCTCAGAGAGGAGCAAACAGATTTGCAAACAAACTCTTACAATAATTCATCTCGATGGCAGTCTGCTTTTTACCCCCTTTTTTCCCACGATAATCTCCAGCCCTTTTTTCACTGTACACTAATGAACAACTTAGAAGCATACTGTTTCACGTAGAAAAGGTGATCTGTACTCCCAATGCCGAGTCAAAACTCTCACACATCTGTTGTTTTACGTGATGTGTGTCCATGATGCTGCCAGGGCAGTCACAGTGTGGCCACACACATCACAGCGGAAAGCACGCTCTTTGTCTGCACCCAGACAGCCCTGTATATGTATTAATTACAGGTACAGCTCTAGGAGTGCCCCTTCGCAGCCCACTTTGCCAGACAGTCGGCACTAAAGAGAAAAGCTGCCTTGATGTGCCAAGGAGAACACAACTCGTGGCTGAGAAGAGCTGCACCTCACCCCACAGCCCCATGTGGCACACTGAACCCTCAGGAGCTCAAGTGCGCTTTCCTTCCAAGCCGCTCACAGCTTCGAGGTGCCGCACGGGTTACCCCAAGAGCGTTCCGCACGACATTCCCAGCAGGCAGAATGGAAAACCATTTGTGTGGAAAACCAGCGGTGTTTTCCGCACCTTCCCGAGGGAGACGGGCCCGCTGCAGCCCCGCGCTCCGGCCCAGCTCTCCCCCCCGGCACTCACCGGGCGCCGGCACGGCCAGCAGCTCCGACAGGTCCGGGTAGCAGCGGTCGTCCTGGATCTGGCGGTCGATGATGCGGCCCGCCACCTCCAGCGCCTCCTGCGCCGCGGGCACCGCGGGGCTCGTGGCGGCGGGCATGGCGGCGGGCGGACAGCGGGGCAGAGGGGCACACAGAGGGGCAGAGGGGCAGCGGGACAGAGGGACAGAGAGAGGGACAGAGGG
>JAWWEW010000088.1:60010366-60047060 GCA_035583185.1 Anabacerthia variegaticeps | reverse complement strand
GGTGACCTTAAAAATATCTTCCAACCTTTACAGTTCTGTGAAAAGATTAATGGCTTGGTGTTTGTTCTTTAAAACTGCCTGGATTGAGTATTTTGTGGCATTGGATTTTGTATGATGGTTTCCATGTGTAGCAACAATGATAGAAGTCCCGTAAAAACAGCCTTACTTATGTTATTTTGAACCATATGGGAGCAGAGAAAGACCTCTATGGCCTACAAATAGAAACCTAGCCCTAAAAAACATCCAAATATTCAGGTGTCTCAAGGCTTTCCTTTCAATTTCTCCTTAGTTTTTACTGGGCACTCAGTTTCTCTGTTCTTTTTCTATAGTATTGCTTATCTTGCATCTTGTGAACTTTAAAACACAAGTTTAGAGTGCTCAATTAAAATGAATGAGAGGAACTTACTAAGCAATTATATAACTGATTTTTAGAGTGAGACTAAACTTATCGCAAAGTTTTGTTTCCCCGTAGAAGAGAAGTGATGGGAAATTCTGGTGCCTTGAGGATTTATGTTACTTTGTCTGATCAACTTGATTCACAGTTGCCTATGGATCGCTTTAATTATCAAGCTGTACATTTTAATCCTATATCTCCTGTTATCTCATCTGTACCCCACATATGCCTTGTTTTGTCTTAAAGAAACAATTGGCGATAAGTCCCAAACTTCCCTTGAGAATAACATAAACCCTAAGTTGACTTATGGCTTACTCTTGATCTGTATCAGAAATTCTCTTATTTTTTAGCTGTTATGGCACTGTGGAGTGAATCTATATTCCTAAGGGCATCATAGATTCATTGGATTTAAGTTGTTGTGGATCATGTCATGTTGAAGTCACTATTTCTTTTCTGTCAACTTCTCCAGAACACCAAAGGCAAAACAATGTGCACAGTTTATTTTACCTTAACTTCCCTTTCTCAGTAGTTACTTTGATGATTGGCTGTTTTAATTTCTAGTAAGATACTGGTGTTTATTTCTTATTTATATGTATTTGAATAATGCTAGAACTGGCTTGTTGAAGAGGAGTTACTGGAGACCAGAGTTAAAAGACCCTACTGAAAAGTTTCAGACAGAAAGGTAACTTGCAGTCTGGTGTGATTTAAGTTTGTCTGAACTTAAGACAATAGTTACAAAACAGTCTAGAATAGATTTGGTTGAGAGTAAGCAGAGCAGCAGAAATATGAGACTTGTGGGTTTTCAGTCTAAACAGTTAATTTATAACTGGGAAGATTTTGTGTCAGTGTGAATGCCAGAGGCCTTTGGGGTCTAGAGCCTTCCCTTACTGCTGCTCATGAACTCAGTTATTTTCTTTCCTGTGAAGGGAATCAGGAAGCAGCTGTGCTTTCCTGATTTCCTGTTGATCGATTGGTGATCACAGTATGATCTTGCGAGGCCCGAGGAGGGCAGGTGTTGCAGTTATGAGAACTCTGTGATTCCTTTTTCTTGCTCATACGTCAGGCTGTGTGGTATGCATGGGTGCAGAACTGAGACAGGAGAAACTGAAAGCTGTATTTTTTTTTCACCCCAGAGGTAGTCTGAGACTGCTTCTCCTTTGTTAGCATATTTTCCTGCTGAAATAATTTATTGAAAACACAAGTATCTATGTTTTTGATCCTGAATGAATCAGATTTTTCTTTAATACTTATAGGTGTTGCAGTGTATTTGTGATTTGTAATTTCAAGTCTAGTGAACTTTGTATAACAGATAAAATGCATCAAAATACTGGCTTCAGCCTGACAGCTTGCTACTGTCTCTCAGGCCTGACTTTATCTACGGTGTTTGTTACAGGAACATTGGTTTTTCACTATTCCAAATTCAATTGTTTTTGCTTTCCGATTACAGACTGTCAATAGACACCTTTGTCAAATTGGGTTGCTATGAGGTTAGCAACTTTTGGGCGTTGGCCCAGGACTGCCCAGCTCACATTGGGTATTTTATGGAATAAACATAAGGTGCAAGGAGTAGATGGTGGTTATTATCTTTCAAGGGAATTTTTCATACCTTATCGGTGCTTTTATGGGAAAATTCTTAACAGCAGTTAATTGCTGAATGTTTTGAATTAGCATTGATATTTTTTAAGTATTATACTTTCTTATAATTGCATTTACATGTGATATAAATGGAACATTTTAAGAGAGCTCTAGGTATTGTGTTAAATGTGTATCAAGTACTTTTTAAGGACAATAGATACACTTGATAATGATTCCCTCTGATAATTTTGTTTTGTTGTAGTATTTTTTTATATGGAAGGCTTGCATTAATTTGGGAAGTGAGGATAATAAGTTGGCTGTTTGAATTGTGATCAGTGCTTTTCTGTAGTACGTTTTCTTCTGATAGTGTAAAAATCTGTTTGGATTGCCAGTGTCGGTTTTTCACATGGTCATAAGCTGAGAGGGGGAAGGAGGCAGCAGAGCATCTTCTGTAGTGTGAAGCTTTAGAGGTTTGGTTTCTATCCTGAGACCTAAGCCTTTCTGGAAAAAATGAAGAAACTCTTTAAAAGAGAGAAAACAGCTTATTTTACAGGAGGTGGATTCTTAATGAGGGCAATATTTCGTGTGGTAAATGTTGAGGCTGGGAGATACAGTAGAGTCTTTGATAGCTTTTTTGCCCTGGCAAGGTGCACTGGGAGTCTGTCTGGTGCTTGTGCCATCAAAAACTGGCTGGAGGGGAACTACCAAAAGCAGCCATGTCACAGTTGGTGGGTGGACAGCTTTAAATCTAGGATATAAACATTTTTCAAGGGATTGGATGACACCTATTAAAATAGTAAGAGAGGGTGTATGTTTTAATGCTGTCTTCTACATGTCATTAGAAAGTATGCTGAGGTCTTTAATAAAACTAAAAGGAGCGTTAGCATCTTGTGACACTTTTCCTGACTTGAAGAAACAGGTATAAAGGTAATTGTTGAAGAATTGACTGAATGGATTTGTAAGAATTTACCTTCTGTCTGGACCTGAGTTAGAGTTGATTCTCCTTTGGAACAGAGAACTGTTTCTCTCTGCAGCACCAAAGGGATACTAATCATGTTGTAATTATGTCCCTGAAACAAGTACAGCCTTGGGCCTCCTCAAGGCCCAAGGCTGTACTCTGACTTGGCATGCTTCCACAATGATAGCAGAGCTGTATTCCAGGTTTTAGAATAATTTTGAGATATTTTTAACTTTTTTGCAGAAGTGTTAAGAGGACATAGCAGTCATACTCACTGGTTCGGAATGGAAGACAGCCATTTCCTGCTGATTTAGGTGGAGAATTTAAGTAGACTGTAATTGCTCCAATTAGAATTTGGCTATGGAAGCGGGCTAAAAGTCATTGTGTTGTAAAAATATATAAATGTTAGGGGAAGTTTCAGTCATCCTAAGGATTTATAACATTTAGGCTGTGGATTGTCTGCTCTGGTAACTTCTGAATCTTATTTACCCAGTCGTGTTTCATCTTGTCTAAAGAGGAAAAGTGTAGTAAGCTGAACAAAGCAATTTTTGTGTATGCAATAGAGGCAGAAAAGTGTGGCTTGACGGATGAGAGTCATAACCAGTTCCTGTCATTGATGAAAAATAGGTAGCAATTACCACCGCTTTCATTTTGCTTGTGTGTTACCTTCCTGTAAATCATGAGGAAAATGCTTTTGTCATATATGTGCATACTGTGTTCTTAGGTCTTGAAAATAAAAATCAGATAAATATTTTTTTTTATATTAAACTTGGAACAAGTTGTGAAGTTTTTGTTAAAGATCATTGGTGTGGTTACTGTTTTTGCAAAGAATGAGAATGACTATCTCCAAAGTGAGTTAGAATGGATTTGCAAGCTTCACAAAATTTAAAAGAAAACAAAATATGTGTAATGAAGCTCAGTCATTTGAGAGGATCAAACAGAAGCTGGAATGGAAGGAATGCTTAACACAAGAAACTGAGAGCATCATATGAAGAGGAAGCTAACAAGGTAATTCCCTTAGGAAATGATTGTCTTTGATAAAAAGGCATGGGATATTTACTTGCCTTCTCTTCAATCTAGTGCGCCCAAATCTGTGATTACCAGTTGTTCCTAGAGAAAATGAATGTACTTGCAAAATGTTTATTTATTGATTCTTCCCAGCTTGGTAAGGCCAAGCCTTCGCAACCTTTTTGGTGGATGATATTGATTTTAATTAATATGTAATAGGACAGAATATGAGAAGTTTTAGAATGTTTCCTCTACGGATAGATACTTAGTCCTACAAGTTTGTTTCTAGAAATATTTTGTGGGGCATATATGTGTTGACTGCCAGGTACTTAAAAATTAGAGAGAGGTAACTATAGCAGTATTAAATAAAATGTAATATAGAACATAATTACTGCTACTGCTGCCCTTTTTAATGAAGTTCGGAAGTCTTGTTATGTACTGTTTTTACTTTTTGTCAGCTCCTTTAGAGACTCTTTATCGGGTCAGTTGAAAGCTGGTGGATCCTGTAGTAAGCTGCTTTAGGAGCTGCTGTTACCCCTGTTGTGTTTGAAGAGGGAACCCTTCAGGGTGATGCAAAGTGTTCCTCATCCCAGGGCCAAATAGGCTGTGGCTGTAAACCTCCTGTGCTTGAGACATGGGATCTTTATGCGACCCTTGATTCTTTACAGTCAGAAGGTTTAGTGGAAGTCAGTGTCCTCAACCGTCCTTAGAGGGAGAGTAGAATTTAATTTTTATTTTCTACCAGTGTCCTGGTTATAGTGGCCAGGAGCAGTTTGTCACTGTGTGGGTGTGGCCAGGGTTTTGTATTCTACACCCTCTATGTCATTTCTCATGGACTGCTAAAAATGCAGCAACTGCCCAGGGCACACCTGAGCCTCAGGCTAAAAGATGGCTGTTTAGGAACTCTGTGAGATAAGAAAGTTTTCCTGTTTTCACACCAATGACTCAGCTTTGGTAACTTCCCCATGAGGAGGGGGTGTCATTAGCGCCTTCACACCCAGCCTGAGGGGTCATGTCTGCTAGTGGGCCGTCAAGGAGTATCCTATGACTCATAGTGTAAATCACCCATTGTGAAACTCCTCGCCCTGGGGGAGGAACTGGGCATTCCCATCTGAGTGTAAGCATGTATAACCTTGGGGGATTGGGACTTCTGGGACCACTTCTGGGATCCAGAGGAGGACCAGGACCTCAACAGGACTGCAACTGCCACTCTTGACCAGACTGGCCTCATCAATGGGTTTTCTCTTTCCTTTTACTTTGTATAGAGGGGAGGCCACATGGTGCTCAGCACAGGGGTGCCAAGCTCCATTCTGTCGTTACCCAGGGTGCTGGGTTGACACTGTTTTTTGTAGGTCAAATGGATTTTTCCTCTGCATCATTGTACTTGTTATAATCTTTCCATTAAGCTGTAATTCTGACTTGCAATCTCATTTGGAGCTGGGTTCATTTCTCCTGCTGGTTTACCTTTAAACCATACAACCAGGTATGTTTGAAGCATGGGTAGACTTCAGACTGTACAATTCTGTGACCTGTGACTTAAGACAAAAAAATCTAAGACTTAAGCACATTACACATGTGTATCTCAGTCACAAGGCTGTATTTTGATACAGTATTTTAACAAGGATGGGTAGTTGGAAATGTGAGGAAATTCTGTTAGTACAATCGTATATGCAAATTCAATCCCAAATATTACTGTGTTTGCTTCCAGTAGAAGTTGGCATAGTTGGAGGTGAAGATAGTGAAATTAATTTATACTTTGACAGCCTAAAAACCTTAGTCAGGAGAAAGTGGTGACTATCTCTTTACATGATGCTTTTTTTGGCAATTGCAACAAATTTCCAATCTACTTTTAAAAAGAAGCACAAATAGCATATTGTTTCCATCAGTGTTAGAATATATAAAATATTTTTAAATTTGGCAGGGGAGCTAACAGCAATGCTCACACTGTATTTGACCTTGTTGATACCACTGTGGAAAACATAAATGGAAGATAGCAAGTTTTCTTTCTATTTGACATGTGAGTGGTATCGTTTTGAAGGGTTGTTTATGCTCTAAGCAGCATAATGAGAAATACAGGTACAGAGAACTCGTGCTTGAATCAAGAGGAAAATGAAGTGAATGATAACAAGTATTTGAAATATTCATGTTGGAGATGAATAAACAATTTAGAAGGATTGTATTTGAAGGAAGAGTGTAAGTGACATGCAGTTACACTTCCTCTCCAAAACAAGTCTTCACAGGATTTTTGATGAAGAAATGATTTATGTTAGGCTGTTGGAACTGCAAACTGCTTCACTGGAACCCTTGGAGAGCAATTTTGTTGACTCTAGCAATGTCTGCTGTTTGTTTAAAAGATGGCTTTGGATTTTTATGAATGTGAGACTGCCACATGTATTGTTTTACAACTGCTGCAATGGCATCTCTTATTTGCAGGTGGGCACTTAGCAGTATATGGGGACTGCACATAGTTGATGCTAACAGTATCCAGATCACACAGCAATCCTACTGAACTTCCTACCATTACTCCTACTTATTCCTTTTTTTTTTTTTTTGAAACCTAATAAAATTATTTTCAAATTATTACGATCTTGAATAGTATTTTGCTTCATTAGCTTGCGTACTATTTATAAGTGTTTATTCAATGTGTCATTGTAACTGAAGACTGATAAATGTTCATGTAGCCGGGTATTATCGAAATATGATAAGAATTTTTTCTGGTTTCCTTTTAAAAACCAAAATAATTACTTTTTTCAGAGGAACTGAATAAGCATAAACAATCATTCATATGATTTTTTTATTAACCATGGCATTGCATGGTGCAGTTCTGAGGCTTTTGCAATGTGTTTAAAGCTCTTAGTTAGATTCCAGTGATTGCAGTTGTTGCTTTTGGTAAACTATTTATTCCTTTATTCTACTAGAAGTATTTAGTTTTGACATTTAACATTATCAGTTTTAATTGTGTTGGTTTTGTAGAAAAACTTTTTGAAATGTCTCAAAGTACCTACTTAATGACAGATAAGATGAAGACTTTTTCAGTTTTCTTCTAAGATCTTCCGTCTATTTATATGAGGACCCTAATATAGCCTAAAAAGCCAGGTGAGTTAAATGTAGCATTTGATTTTCAAGTAAAACATTATATTGTTAAGCAAAAGGTACTTTCATACCATGAGCATCTTGTGCAAGAATAGCAATAGGTGATATGTTATGTAACCTTTACTTCTCAATACAAAAAAAATAATTTAGACAAGATCTTTGTGAGGTAGGGATAGGGAGCTTTCTGTTCAGTTTTCTGAAATAGAGCTTAATGTAAATAGCTAATAAACAGTTATCTCATGAAGCTGAGGTTCATTCTCTGTTGCTGTCAGCAGTGCAGTTAATACATGAGTAACCTGGATGAATCACAAGTTTGATTTTGTCCATGTGAGATGCAGCCAATGTTTGACTTAAAGCCTTCCTGTTTCTTTGGTTCACCTTAACCCTAGTACTGCCAGCTAACATCAATACTTCTTTTTCCCTTCCCCAAAATTTCACAAGGGGGCAGTGGAAACACTGTAGATCACTACCAGCCTTCTGGGAACTTCTACATGTCTTGCGTAGTTTCTGCAGTCCTCTTTAGCCTGGAACCAGTTTTTAGAATAAACAGTACTAGGTCAGGGTTCTGGTTTAGGTTATTTGAATGTGTGGAATTCATTGCAGTGAGCTTTCTCATGTGGTGAAACAAAAGGTGCTAAATCAGGGTTGAACTCAGTCAGTCATAGTGGCCGTTTGCAGTGCATAGGCCTCATAGGTCAACTTTCATATACTAATGAGTATGAATGCAGGAAATAAGTTCTGGAACATTTGTAGAAATTAGGAGTAGAACTTACTTTTCTACACATGATTTAAACTTCTGTTGTGTAAAAAAAAACAGTTTTGAAGACTTACATTATTGAATGAAGTAGCTCAAATCATATTTGGAATCAAAGCAAAAGCCAGAGTTCTATTTAGTATGAGTTGTTTGCATGGAAATGTTAGAAATCTTGGCTTGTTTTTTATAAGTCAAGTGTTCAATGAATATCACAATATAGGTGATAATTTCCTATCACTTACTGTATGGTATGTATTTGTGTATTAATTCAGGTGTCAGAGAGCTGATAATCTTTATTATAGGTGAAATGTACAATGAATCAGGACAATTTTTATATTAAGGTCTGCCTTTACTAACTTATGTGAATTAGCTGTTCTTTTCATATTATGTAGTACAGGCAAACCACAGGGGATAATAGTTTTTATTTAAAGATGGAACCAAACAACCAAAAAAATTATGCATATAACCTTTCTTTTTCTCTCATTAAAAATGGAATTGTCAACTCTTGAATATTAGTTGGAGGATCGAGAAGTTACTTAGGATTTATGCAGCAGTGTACATTTTTAAAAGGAATGAGAAAACTTGAGATGATTTTTTAACAGTGATTTCCCATGTTCAATTTCTTTTATTTCAATTATTAAGGAAAGTACGAAAGATCTTTTGTTTGAGTTTGGCCATTTAGCTTTTGCATATTGGAGTGGCTCATTCTTTCAGCCTTTCCTTGTATAGGAGGAAAAGTGTCCTGTGGCTAAAACGTAGTCGGTCTCTGTGACGGCAAGGGTGTAGGTGATATGGTGTGTGTGACTTGGTTGATCACACATACAGTGGACCAGGGCCATTGCAGCTTATCCAGTGTGGTATCAGAAAACAGAGACATCTGGAACACATCAGGGCATGGTTCTTTTCCAGGTTTAGCCAGGTGACCAAGACTTACCATGTTCACTGCTTACCTGTTGCATCTTGTGAAAACAATGTTGTTGCAAAATTTCTGGAATTTCAGAGCAAACAGCCTCATCACAGGACACATGGAAGCAGGCTAAAAAGGGGTCTGTAGGGACGTTTCTGCTGCAGTGCCTGGTGACTCACCGTTTTGTTGGGAATCAAATTTAGAGGAACTTAGAACCTGCTTGACTCCTCAGTGTACAACTGTGTTAGTTCTGCCTATTTTGAAATACCAGAAAGTAATGAGAAACTTCAGTTTGCATACAAATTTTGTCCTTATTTTGCTGTTATTGTCTCCAGAAGACAACTACCAAAATGAGTGATGAATTCTCTGCATGTTATTGAACGTTCATCTCTGAGCCTATTTTGAAACCTGTCTTTAATGCAGGTTAAGTGTTTGTAAGTATTGTAGGTGTGCTGCACATATTGCAGGCACAAAGCAAATTTTGTGAAAATGCTGGTTTGATAGGATTGAACTGCTATTCCTTGTTTTTTAGAAATTAGCAGTAGAAGATAAGATTTCCTTCAAAAAATAAATTATTCAGAAATGGGGTGGCTCAGAGGGTTCAGTTGAAAAGGCATATTGACATTAGTTTTCAAGAATAATTTGTAATTCCTTGGAAGAGAAGAACTCTCATTCTTCATATTGGGAGTATTCTGAGCAGAAGGGGAAATTAGCAATTAATTCTTAAACTTTTGGACTGCATCTGAATGGCAACAATTATGGCACTTGAAAAATTCTTCTGCCTTTTCGAATTTGGTGCACAGGTTTCAAACTTGAATCTCAATGTTTTGATCAGGAGATAATGTAACATGTATCTGTTAAAAGCATGCTAGACTTCAGCTGAAATATGAATTGAGAAAAATCGTAGCTCATAAAAATAATTACTGTTTCTTTTCAAGTCAATAATCTTACAAGTTCATGCATCGTCTGGGTGTTTATCTGCCTTCTTCTAACCAACCTGTTACTTAGGTCATCTTGGCACGTGCTGTTCTCTGCAAAGAAAGCAAACTTACATGTCAGGCTATAACCACACCAAGGGGCATCAGCTGGCTTTCAGTGCCACAAGATTTGTAACTTTTTTCAGTACAAATAGTCAGTGTATGTCTCTTGCAAAGCTAAGGTCATGAAATAGCTGTTCTTGTTGTCCTAAATAGAAGAATAAAAATATTTCTCAGTGACATTCCTTCTTTAAGTACATTCATTAGCTTTTCTGCTGGGTACCAAAATGTCAGAAATGGAAATTCAGAAGAAAAATTAACTAGCTTAATCATCCTCAGTGTCTACATACTGCACATGCCTGTTTTACAAGAGCACTGTGACACAGAGGGCTGAATCATTCTAAGGACAGCCCCTTCTTGTTCTGCAATGTTAAGTATTGGTCTTTATTCTGTGCCATTTCAGGCGCCTTAAGACCACCTGAAAAGAAATTGTTGTTTAGATCCATTAATTTTTCCTGTGGAAAATATTAAAATTCTCGAGATGATGTAAACTCTCCTGTACTAGTGGCTTTTTTTATGTCACTCAAATATTTTTCATGCATTTAGTTTTTCTCATGTTAAAAATGCTGTCTTGTTTGGATGACATTCTTGGGTGAACAAGCATGCAAGGTAAAATGTTGGGTCATGTGCAAGACTGTGACCAGTTTTGACGGATTAAAAGTGTATCATCCAAAACTAAATTCTAGAAATAACAACCCCACAGTAAGCCTCACAGTATATCTTGATAGAAAATAATTTAAAAATTCTGACATGGATTTCTTCTCTGTCAATGGTTTAACAACTTGTTTTAATAAATTAATTGGTTTTAACTTGGCATTTATTACATTTGTTTTTCCAGAGTCCTTCAAAGTTGTTCCTCTGTTCTATGACTAAATGCTGCCTTATGTAGCGTTTTCCTTGGTGAGGGCAACTGGTTGTCTTGGGGCTTTTGTTTCTGTTTTTTGTTCTGTGACAGGCCTATACTCCATCATAAATGCTAGTTCTTTCTAAGATGCCTTGTAGGGACCAGGCATTCTGTTGATGTTTTCCGTCTCCTTCTTGCTTGTATCCCTATCTCTGGTGACTGACATTTTTTCTTCTTTGTCTAAAGGGATCTCTGAAAAACAGGTTTTTAAAATAACAAGTGGTTATATTTTCTTTGACTGTACCAGTCAGCCTGTAAGTAATAGAGTGGTAAAATAGAATTTTAAAAGCAGATCCTTTCCATTATTTCTAAATTCCTGGTGTAAATAATGCTAGGCTTAGTCCAATTGCTGTCCGTAAAATATTTTGCTTGTGAAAGGCAATTATGATACGTTGAATAGACAGTGAATTTATGAGAAGGCTTGATGGTAGTTTTTTGTGATTTCTCAGTCTTATAGTCCAAATAAGAAACTGCAGTGTTTCAATACAGAATGAGCAGTAGTAAAATAATTCAATGCATTTTCAGCAAAAATATTAACTCCCCCGGGTAAAATGAATGTCACTAAATCTAAATTAGTTATAAGTATGCTATTTGTAATGCTGTCTTAAATGAGCATCTGCTCAAATCACATGATAGTTATGAAAACTAGTCCTATCCTGTAAAAAATATAATAGTTGTCAGCTGTAGTTTAGCTCTGCAATTTAATGCAATTTGCATTAGTTTACCTCTTGAGAATTGTCTCGTAGTGTAGGAACTAATGGAAGCTGCAACTGTCTAATACTTCTAGGAAGTAAACTCATGGTGGACTCTGCAACTAAGTTTGTGTGGGTGGGAGAATATAATAGAAATTACTCAACTTCTCTGGGAAGATTTTGCATCTGGCTGTATCTTGTGCAGGATGGGTGTCTGAAGAAGAGTCAGTATCACTCTAAGTAATACTCTTAAATATAGAAAATTTCCATAGTGAAAAGTTTGGAGAGAAAAAGATACTGAAAACGTGAAATTGCAGAGGTAGATGTTTCCTTCTGGCAGTTACGCATTTATCAAACCTCCTCTCTTTCTAAGTATAGTAAGATTTTTTTTCTGGAGTCAACCTTGGCACTTCATTTTTGTCCACCTTGTTAGGATATTAGTTAGTGATGTAGTATTTTTGGAGCATTTTAAACCTAATTACATATAGGTTAGAAAGTATCTTTTTGCTATGTTCTCTCTTATAGTTACATAACTATGAATGTAACTGGCTCATTTTCAGAATTAAATTGATCAGGAGAACTTCCTGATGAGTGTTTTTAGTTCGAAGCTGTTTGTAGATGTTGAAGTTTTTGTAGATCAGAAAACGAAATCAGGAGTGACTGAGGCACAAATCATATTGAAGAAAAATTATTGGTGGGTTTAGGCTTTCTGTATTAGGAGACATGTCTTGGAACTCCAAACGAATGTGCAGAATGTTTGTATTTGAAATAAATTCAGTAAGTATTACTTAATTTATCTTTAATCTGTAATAACTCATCTTTCTTCAAAGAAAACAACACAGCTTTGTATTTTGTAGGGTTTTTGAAAATAGTGTGGCAGCCCCTGACAGTACAGTTCCTGACTTCACTCAGTGCCATTGTTCTTGCTGAAAAGGCATGCAGGAGAAGCTCTGAGGCACACTGACAGTAATCTCTCAGCTTGGCACTTTTACTGTGAGAAGGACTTACTATGTAAACGTTAGGCTTAACATACCATACCTTGTTGTAATTACAAGTTCTAAGAAGGTCATCTCGGGTCTTTGATCCTTTGGGGTGGATAGGTTAAATTGCACACAGTTCACGTTATAGCCTGTGGGTTTTTTGAGTTCTTTAAGTGCAAGTTTGTAAACACTTGAACAGTAATTATCATCTCAGAGCAAATATGTAATCTTATGAAAAATTCTGGTGTCTTAGTACTCTCCTACTCACTTCATTGTGCAAGATCTTGATACTCAAGTTTTATCTGTCCTGTCCCTGTCAGTATTAATAGATATTTCTAAGCCCTTGATACCCGCAACCAGCTGTAAAAATCTATTTATATGCCTTTGCTCACTCTTTCTACTGGGGTTGTTCAGTGTCATAGTGACTGTGAGGATTTCAGAATGCATGAATAACTTGTATGGGTTTTAATAATTTTTTTTATATGTTTGTGTCAAACTGGTGATTATGTTTTAAAAACAGGTTTCTTTTGCTTTCTTTATTTTCTTAATTCTCTACTACACTGAAATTCTAAATGTGAGTGGCTCACAAGTGGGAGGAACTTACCCAGTGTCAGAGTTTTTCCATTTTAAAGGTTTTGCCATTTTAATAAACTGCCCTACAGAGTTATTTCTGAAATGATCTATGGAGAGAGTTTCTCCCTGTCTGTAGTGGTTTATCAGGATCACAGGAGAGGAACCTAAAGACAAGGGATTGCCATCTTTCTCTACCAGAAGGTCCATTTTTGCTCTTTCAGTCTGGATGTTACTTGGGATAACCAAATCAAGTGAGGATTTAGTGTGTCTAAAATGTAAGGTGAGGTAAAGCTTAAAAGCAAGCATGTAAAGAAAAGTGCCTTCAAGTGATCTGTACTTTACACTTTTTCTGTAAAAAAAATGGCATTGCAAAACTCAGGGCAAAAGAGTTTGTTTTTGAAGCATATCTACTGTCCATTTTGTGTGGCTCCCAAGGGGTGGAATGTAAATTCTTAAAGAGGCTTGGGAAACAGTCAAGTCTAGGACAGCAGTAGGTGTTATGTGAGATAGCATTACTTTCAGAAATAAACCATGTCATTTCATGGATCACACATTCAAGGAGGATGTCAAACATGAGGTTAATGTGAAGAATTTGGGCTTACAGACTGAATTCCAGAAACAGGAGTTAAATTCTACCCAAGCACAGCAAACTGTGCAAAATTGGGAATCCTTGTTTTGGCTTCCTTATTAGTTGTCTGGAAAATGTCCATAGCAGGGAATTTGAACAAATCTGAGCAAAAAATCTTGGACTGAATTTGATTCAGATTATTTTATGGGTCATATGTTCCTTCCCACCACTTCATCCTTTCCTGTGGAAAGCCAGTAAGTGTTTATAAGCTCTCTACTTCTCTCACACACATTTTTGGCTTATTTTATACTTTTGGTTCTCTTTTGATAGAATAGCGCTTGGACTTGCTCATTACAGGGGAAGAACTGCTGGAGGATTTTTTTTAGCTTGCTTTTTTAATGGAAACAGTAGTTATGGAATCATGCATTCCCTAGGAACTCTACCAATCATTCAGCCAGGAGGTATGAAATACCACAGATCTGTTTTCTCAACAACAGCAAGATTGCCCTTGTAACAGGAGCGTTATATACAAAGCTTGGGGTGTTTTTTGTTTATTTTTTGTTTGTTTGGTTTTATGTTCCTGGGGAATGGAGGCGTGGAGAAGTGAAGAGTCCTTCCTGCTGCCAAGAAGGGCTTGGGGGTTCCTGTGAATGAAAAGCTGGACATGACTTGGCAATGTGTGCTTGCAGGCCAGAAAACCAGCTGTGTCCTGGACTGCCTCCAGAGCACTGAGGGCAGCAAGTCGAGGGAGGGGATTTTGCCCCTCTCTTCCACTCTGATGAGACCCAGAGGAAGGTCACAAGGATGCTCAGAGGGCTGGAGCAGCTCTTCTATGAGGAAAAGCTGAGAGCATTGGGCCCTGGAGAAGAGAAATCTGTGGGTAGACCTTCTTGCAGCCTTACAGTACCTAAAGAAGCCCCACAAGAAAGATGGGGGCAAACATTTTAGCAGGGTCTGTAGTTATAGAACAGGGTGTAATAATGGCTTTGAGCTGAATGACAGTCAATTTAGATTAGATCTCAGGAATAAGGTTTTTACATTGAGGGCGGTAAAACACTGGTAGAGGTTGCCCCGAGAGGTTGTAGGTGCCCCTTCTCTGGAAATGAAATTCAAGGCCAGGTTGGATGGGGCTCTGAAACTGATTTAGTTGAAGATACCCCTACTCATTGAAGAGGTTTTGAACTAGATGGCCTTTATCATTGCCTTCCAACTCCAGCTAAATAATAGGCATTAATAATGGCTTCTCTCTTGGTGGAATCTGAGTAGTGCAAATGACTGAATGCAGTTACCATGCTTTTTATTGTATCATTGTAGCACACCTGCAAGATGGGACATTTTATCCCATTTGAGACATACAAGCACGCAAGCAATTGTCCTATTGAAAATTTCATAGCATCTATATAGTAAGTATGCAGTCTGAAATCTGGAGTTTCTTGTATCTTTGAGCTGTGCTTTTTTTTCCTGACTCCTGCAAAGAAAGTAATTGTAGAATTTCATCTGAATATCTGAAATTGTCATCCTTGTATTAGATTGATATCAGCTAAAAATATATTAACTGTCTGTTGTGGCCAAGTTGAAGATGCATGTTGTTATTAATTTCTCTCAACTAGGTTAGCAAGTTTATTTTTAACAGCGTTAATAGTGACTTCGTTTCAATCATATAATCCAAACTTAAATTTTAGAATGTAAAAGGAAGAAGATTTTGCTTGTAACTTCAGTAATCTTTGTATAGTATGGAGTATCTGCAGCAGCTCCTTGTGAGAATCCAGAAACTTATTGAATAAGCAAAGATGTCATACGTTTTATCTAATCTACGTTTTCTAAGTGTTATAAAACAGTTAAAATATATGAAGTCCTAGCATGATGTCAGAAAAAGTCTGTGAAATGAGGCATTTCAGTAAGGTATGATGATCTTGAATTTTTGCATTCTTTTTCCATGCGCAGCTAAAATGTCTGTTGTCAATGGATCTTAGTCTGGGTTAAAAAGTGAAAGCATTGCTTCTGTATACTTTTATAGCTCAGGCTCCTTGAGGAATGACTATAATAAGTGTTGGATTTGACTTGGGCATCATTCCACTGGAAGATGTGTTGAGGTTTTTGTTCTTTTCCTGTGTAACCCAGAACTGAGCAATACTGAGTAATTACCGTTTGATTGCTTCGTAGAAATCAATGATTCTCTGTCTAGTTATGTGTCCTGTCGGGTTTAGTTGTGTTTCCTGTCAGGTTTAATTGTAATAATTTGGAATTTTCAGACTATGTTAGATGTATGGAAATCAGTATTTCTGATACGGTATGCTGGAGAAATCTCAACATATGTAGGTACTATAGTAAGGCATACCATATAAATTCATAGAAGACAAGCATATTTCATAATTTGTAGGCATAACATTTTAAAATATTTGGTTTATGATTACAAATAAAACCAGTATAGTCACAATGGTTGCAGTTTTTAAGCCAGTGCTTAGTATTTGCCTTGAACATTTTGAAAATTATTTGCAGTGCTATTTGGCATCACAACAATTTTAGCAATATGAGGTACATAATCTGGCCATAATGAACTATCTTCCTCTTTAGGTAAATACCTGAGTGAAGCCTGGAGAAAGGTGTGTTTCTTCCAAGCATGGACCTCAAGTGTATACAGTATAAATGTATCTTTTCCTTTTACCAGACTCATAGTTAAAGTGACTTAGCAATTTATTTTCATGTCACATTACATAAAATTGTGCTGCTATAAGAGAGCTTAAATGTTAATGTTTTGAAGGTAATTTATGGGTGGCATGGGAGAATTAGTAATCGAAACAGTAATAGAATTGGAACCAGCTGTGGAAGCTATATAGGAAATTGTTCTTCCTTCCTGCAGTAACTTAGACATGCTGTAATTTTTAACCCTCACCACCTACCTTCACCCCACAGTTGCAGATCTTTGCATGACTAGCTGGCACACACACACACTGAATAATTAGGATAAAGAATTAAAAGTAAGTTTGTAAACAACTGCAGTCATTGTCACTGAGTGGGATGGTGTGTGTGCATAAATTTGTGTCTCTCAAGATCCTGCAGTAAACATTTGAGTGAAGACGTTTTGCAGTAACAGTTGGAGAACTGTTGAAGGGTACAGTCTTTGGTTATCTCTCCCTCTGGGGCTGTGATTGTTTAGATTTGCTGACTGTAGTGTGTTTGCTAAGAACAGAATCCCTGAGGAATTTGAAGAACTTCACCAACATTGCTGAATAAAACCTTGTAACAGATTCCTTAATCACGTTTCTTCAGATGACGAAACTGAGGTATGCAGGAATGAAATAAATTGTCACAGGTCAAGGATTGGTCAACATTAATGGTGTATTGTTTTAATTTTGGTCATTAAAGCTCATATAATTTAAAGGAGGTGGTTCACTAATGAGTTTGCTATTGCACTGCTGTAGAGGTTCTTCTTTGTGTCACCTTGAAATTATGAAATTCTCTGCTAGCATGTTCACCAGAAGTCTTAAAACGAGCACCAGGCTCTTTTTTGACAGGAGGAAAAATGCATTTTATTTCAGTTTTAGTAATGTCCATGTCTGCTTTAGGCAGCAGTGCCAGATATTGAGTATCTATTGATTGCATTGGCTTTTTAAGTTTTGATGAGTCCAGTATTAAAATCTTGAGTGTAGTGGTGCTGATGGACTTAATTCCACTGCAAAAGAAACTTTAATACTGTTCTACTGCATATAAAATTTTAATGTACTTCCGTAGAGTGTATGTAACTAAAACTGCTTTTTGCTGCATGAGTTACAAAGGCTTAGTTGTATCACTGACTTTTTAAATATGTAGAGGGGAGAAATATTTTTTTTTAAAAAATGTTTAACTTGATACATGTGTAATTTCTAAATTCTAAGATACTTCATAAATGCTTTTATTTTAAGGCAGAAGTTAAAGCTAGCTATTTCAAAAAGTGCAAAACATCTAAGTGCTCATGGTTTGTGTTGGTGAGTCAGGTGAAAGACCTTCATGCTTTCTTTCTCTCTAAAGTTTGCCAAGAGGTAATAATGATAAAACATCTATATAGTTTAGATAAAAGATGTTTTAGAGCAAGTTTAATGTAAATAATTAAGTGAACTGGCTAGCAGGCTGAAAAGTGTTATGCATTAACAAAGGATAGGTTCAGTCTGGTCATGCATCCTATGTTTTGGTTTTGGATTCTTTCATGAGTGTCTTTTAGGCCATATTCCCTGTCATATAAATCCCATGTGGAATCTATGGTACAAAATTCTTATCAAGCTGAATGTAAAATATGTGACTACATAAGCAAGGCCCTGTTTGCATCTGAACCAGGCACTTGGCACTTCAGCTCTAAAAAGTTGAAAGTTTGCAGTTGTTTGTCCTTTCTGATTTCATAATTAAGCTATTGTTTGGATACATACTAGCCTGAGCAGGGCTTTCAGAGGTTGTTTTATTTCTCCTCATTGTCAGCTGATCTGTCGTTGTGTGAGCTGTTTTAGTGTTTCAGGGTAAATGAAAGTATTCAGTTATGTTAAAATACTCAACTCAACTCTAAAGAATAACCTCAAAGGATATATGTGACTGAAAATGCTAGAGATTTTTTTCATTCTTAGTATGACAGGTAGTACGTACTTTTTTATTTTTTTTTTATGGTAGTAAAACTGTGCCTTGACTGAACATGGGTGCTTTTGGAGGTATGTGGCAGTTGTGATTACTGTTTCGGCAAATATGAAGTATTTCTATTTATACACATTTGAAACTGAGAAGATAAAGATTAAATGGGTTGGTGGATATTTGAGCAGAGTGTAACATAACTGAAGTATCACCAGAATGCTCAGTTTAAGTACATCAGTCTCCCAGAAACTGCAAAGGAAACTTGAACAACTCCAGGCAATTTTAGATTTAAATCATTTTTATCAATGATTATAACTTGCTTTAGAAGAGACTCAAGAGAATTTCTCTGGTATACATTGTGAGAACAATTCCCAGGTCATAAATATTAATATAAACTATGACTTCATAAATCAAGGCTTGTTACAAATTTAGAAACCATCTGAATGAGATTTTAGAATCTAGATGAAAAATAGTAACCTCCTGAAATCTATCTAACACTTTCTCCCAGGAGACAGATCAGGCAGCCTTTCTGCTGTACTTTAGAAGTATGATGTTTATATCTAAAAAAGATGCTTGCAACATGCTCAGACTCTACTTGTAATACGTTTTCTAAACTGCTAAGCCATTGGAGTCTTTTCAGAAGGGAATGTGCCAGTAAGTGGCACGAAAGGGAAGAGGAGAATTAGTTGAGGTTACCTGTTGTGTCAGGACAGAGTCTCTGAATTACCGTTTGACCCATCATCTAATAAAATACATTGTATCTCACTTTTAGTAACATTAGAAACTTATTATTTTTAGGCAGTTTTGTTGGAATAAAGATTTAATCTAAGGTGTTTTCCCCTTGCTGGTTGAACCTGACAAAACACTCTGGTTCAGATCATAAGAAAAAATTTCACAAGTCTGTGAATTAGATAATGTTGAGAGAACATAGCCACAGTACCAGTTCCATACTGAATCTTGAAATTTACTTCCTGGAGGCATTTGAAAGGAAGCTCATCTCTTTAATTCTTGAATGCAATACTGTTTAATGGACTGAAGGAAAGAATAACATCTCCTGAATCTTAAAACATAAAATTTGAGACGTAGGTTCTGTGCTGATTTGACTGTTACCCAAATTAGAGTATAACTGGGAGCAATAGCATTGTGTAGGTCCATTCCAGAATTTCCATTAATTTTGAAGGTCTTCTGCATTTGTCATGTAGTTATGATTGAGCTATGTTTTTTCCATGAGCAACTGATACTGTGGGTGTTTCATGGGAATATCAGCCAAGATAATTCATACCAGTGTTTGCATGTATCCTCCTGTTTTCCAGAATATTTTCCTTTATCTTTTTCAGACCAGTAATTTAGATAATACAGATACACAGGCCCTGATTCATCCAATGTAATCAGGACACCTATGTAAGGAATTTAGTTGCCTTGTACTTCCCTGAATAATTCATGAACAGGAGATGTCTCCAAATGATTCTTTTTTGGTACACTGATTTTTCATCATGTGTTGTCTGCTTATTTTTAAAGACTGTATATGAAGTCTGAAGTAAGTGTTTTCCTTATTTGGATGCACCACATTCAGAAACTCAGATTATATGAATCCAGGCCAAGTTGAGTCTAATAACATGCAAGTTTGAATGAGAATACATCTGTCAATTCTAACACCTAAAAAAGAGGAAATTAAAAACTGTTGAAATGTCCTTTCAAATCTGTATGCTTCCTTCTGCATGGAAGTTTGTGGATAATGCACTTCTGTAAACCCAAAAATGTTTCTCTTTTTCCATTTCTGTAGAAGAGCATCTTATCCATCTCTCACACTGTGGTTTTTCATACTCTGTCTTTCTCTTGAGTGTACACTTGTGCTACCTTAGTGTATATCTTACACATTTATTTTCAGTTTAATTTGCAGAGGAAAAGAATGAAAAAATTGTGACTTGGAAAACCATTTTACAAGTAATACGGTTTTAATCAGTGTGTGTTTGTTTGAAAAACGAGTTTAAAAAAGAACAGAAAAAATAAATTAGAACTCTTATTACTGCCTTCACCTTTCTCTGCTGTCATGGAAAATTCATCTGGGTGCCTAACAGCTTAAAACATTTATCTAGTTTGAAAAGAGGAATGAGGCATGCTTTCTTCCAGGTCTGTGAAATACTCCCCTCAACACCCTTTTATCTTCATAGAGTGTTTCAGGCTCAATATCGAAGAAGGGAACAGGATTCTGTTCTCTCTATTCAGCATTACTAAAATAGTCTGTCAGTTTCCTTCACTTTCCTATCAAAGTTGAATGTTAGGTAGAAAGGAAAAAAAACTCTGTGTTTTTGGTTCTGAGCTTAATTCCAATTCAGGGAGGCTGAGCAAATGTTCCCCTGTGAAATTATATAGGCTTCTAAAACTTCTTTCCACTGAAAAGAGAAGCACTTAGTTTGTATTTTAGGTGATGTTTGAGAAAGAATACTGGGACCCTTAAACCAAACATTTTTTGATACAGGTATTAGCAAGGATAGGTGGCCCCACCTTGGCACAGCAGTTGGACTAGAGAATCTACAGAGGCTCCTTCCAACCCTAATGATTCTGTGAAGAGCTTGTGGTGGTGTACTTGTCTGCTGTGGGAATTACTGTGTCAGTAATCCCATCCTTTCTGTTGTGATGGTTCATGAGTTGCCTGCCCATGTTTTTATCCTTAAAATCTCTTAAGAGCATTTTCTTTCAGTACATTACACAATTTACAGCATGAACGATTTTATTAGGAGACATTACGTTTTTCAATTAACGCCTCCTGTTACTCTTGATTATTCTTTATAATTCTGCTTATTATTTTGGATTCTTTGCTGGAGAAAATGAAAAATATAAAAATTTGATAGTATCTTGTCACATGGTAGATTTCAGCACTGTCAATCTGTGTGCTGGTATCAAAAATAAAAGCCTTTCAAAGAGTGTCAAACTTTCCTGTTCTCCCCACCTTGCCTGGCAGCAATGGGGCATTTGCTTTTCCCTGCTGTACAGTAATTTTGGATGGGAAGAGAGTAGGCTTTAAAAAAATGGAAAGAAAACATGAACATGTTGTATTTAAATAAAAGGCATGAAAATAGGAAGTTCTTTTTTCATAATTACCAGACAGCCTGGGATTTGTGTGATTAAAATATGGTTTTCTGTAGGGAGATTTTTTTTGGGAGTTGAGTTGTTGCAGTTTCTTACAGTAGATGGAAGTAATTCCATTACCATTTGTTGCTGGGGTTTGTTGTCCCCCTTCCACTAGGTATTCCTGCTGCCCATTTAGAACCATGGTCATTTCCATCTATCATCAAGTAAGGCAGCAATTACCAGTGTCGGACTTTATCTGTGAAGTTTGTTCTGGGAAACCTGCAGTTTCACTGTAAGTGGGGAAGTCACTGTAAAATGGAGCTCTGTCCTCCTTCTCATGGCTCCTGCCCCGGAATGGACAGTGGAATATAGGAAACTGGAGACCCAAAAGAGTAGGCTATGAGTGTTTACACTTGCCTCAGAAGGAGTTTTTAATGTAGATCACCTACAGCTTGCAAGTCTCTCTCATACAGTATAATTTCCATTTAGTGATATACAGACTTCTGCAAACAGCAGTAGAGGTTTTTTAGGCTTAAACACTTCACTCCGACTTTTTCTCGTTGGGCCATGAAAAGATGCGTAATGTCGGGTTTATTTTTTTTTCTTTCCTTTTTTTTTCTTTTTTTTTCTTTTGATATGTCTTAAGAGATACTGGCCAGACTGACCTAGTTTCAGCCTCTGGTTTCTAGTGACGTACTTTCTGAGTATTGATTAAGAATAAGGAAGCTACCAAAGGAATAAGAAAAAAATAAAAATCCACAATATTTACTGACAGTGATGCAGTTAAGTAGAAGTGGGTTGTCAGGCACAAACGTTCTAACAGTCAGCTATGTCTGGAATTCCGTTAAAAAAAAAATTGAAGTGCAAGCTGCAGATATGATGAGTTGCAGTGTCCCTTTGCAGAAATTGTCTTAAAGGTGAGACTTTTCATTTTTGAGAAAAACAGCGAACCCCTTAGAATACAGTATTTCACAGATTTAATAAATAATACTCTTATGTAAACCAGGAAGTTCAGAATTTTTGTAAAAGTATTAGGAGATATGCCAACACGAGGACTGTTTTCTTTGTGTCTGCTGAAAGAGAAATTTAAAATATTAAAACATTGTCTTTTCCTGATAATGGTTTAAAAAGAAAACAACCGCAACAACAATAACCCACAAAAAAAAAAAAAAAAAAAAAACCACAAAAAGTCCTGTAAAGATTTTATTTCCTCTAGTTTTAATTACAGTACAAATTTTGCAGAACAACATTAGTGAAATAATAGAATCAGTTTGTGTAAACTTAACGTCTGAAGTCCAAGCAACGAGTGAAGTCCTGGAAGTGCAGGTACACTTTGGGCAAACTATTCTCCTTTTTTTGGACTTAGCATGTATACTGGAACATTACTCTATCTGGATGCTCAAATCAGCATAAATGTATTAACTATATTTTACTTCTAAGTGTGGAAAATGCAGAAAAGTGGTAGTTGCATCTGATTATCTTGTGTGCATATAGTTGTGTTGTAGCAGGTTAGAGATACTTATATCATTCTGGAGTATTGAGGAAGTTCATAATTAACTAAAATAGAATAAGCTGACTTGTTTTTTTGTAAATGTTTGGCTAATTTGAAGATGTTATGCCAAGATACGTTCCTGGAGGTTATCTTAATTTTTTTGTTTTGAATAATCTAAACAGTTACTTTAACTGTCAGCATCCTTTGGACACTGCAGAGCTTAGCACCACTTGCTGTCGCCAAATGTCTGACTTTCAGGCTCAGGATGTTTGATTTATCAGGTGGCAGAACATATTCCTATCTGTTCTTCTCCCCTAAAGATAAGTAGCCAGAATAGTGTTCACCATGAGTGTGCTTTAAAGGAAAGCTATTTTGGTCTGAGTGGTTCACTCTTCTCATGAAAAAGGGAGTTTAATTACTGTTACCTGGAGGAGCTAGCGCCTAAAATGAACTAAGTTTATTCTAGCTCATTTTATTAATGAATTAATTCTTTTCTCTGAATTGTTGAAACAACTCTTAAAGTAGGTAAGATACCCCCTGAAAATTACTTTCAGTGCTAAAACAATACAGACATACAATACCTACCTTTGTGGTAAGGTATATGTTGTGAACAACCTTATAATATTCCAGGGCAGAAGAAGCAACTTTGCATTGATTAAGATAAGAATGATCAAAATGCTATTTCTCCTTCCAGCAACAGATGGTTTCTGTGAAAGCCTTTGATTCACAGAAATAGTACATCTTTTGTTGTGGGTGAGGGCAGAATGAGCCTTGGAAGCTGTTTGTTTCCTTTTCACACTTCTGCTTTTATGGAATGTGTTTAGATGGCAAGTACAGGCAGGCAGTGGCTCTTGAGCAGTTTCTGTATCCCAGGAACAGCAAATACCAGTTAATAGTGCAGGGAATGATGAAGCATTGAAAACTGAATTTGTACTATAGCTATACCTTTATCCATGTGCTTTATCGTATCTCTTGAACCATAAACTCGTTTTCATTACCACAGCTTCACTTGAGAATTTTGAATTACTGGTGCTTCTCAGCTTCTGAACCACTGAGTCTGTGGAAGTGTCACTTAATGCTATCTGGGTTATACCTTTCAGGATGTCATGTGTAGGTATTTGTAAAGCTTTACTGTTGCCTTATGGTGGGCTGACTTTACCTGGAAGCCTGGTGTCCACCATACTGCTTTATCACTCACCTCCTCAGCAGGATGGGGCTGGAAGAAGAGAATAAGATGGAAAAAATCTCGTGGGTCAGGATAAAGGCAGTTTAATGAGGTAAAAGTGAAGGCAATATGTGGAAACTAAACAGAAGCTTTATTATTTACCTCCCATTAGCAGGTGATCTCCTTCCCAGGGAGGCTTCAGTGTGCAAAGTGGGTTGCTCTGGAGACAAATATTGTGATCAGTGCGTGCACACGCCCAACCACACCCCTGCCTTTCATTGCTAAGTAGACTCTGTGGTATGAAAATCTCTTTGCTTAGCTTGGCTCAGCTGTCCTGGCTGTGTCCCCTCTCTAGATCTTGCCCACCCCCAGGGTACAGGCCCTTGGGGGGGATGTTGCAGACACAGCCTGGGTGCTGTGCGAGCCCGCCCAGCACCCCCAAAATGCTGTGTGTTACCAGCACCTTTCTGGCTGCCGGCACAGTACCCAGCACAGCACTGCGAGGGCTGCTGGGGGGAAGGTTAACTCTGTCCCAGACAGAACCACTACATACCTTTTAGGTGCACATATGATTTGCATGCCAATACTCTGGTTACCCTTCAGACGCTGTGGCTGTGGGGGGTGTGCACATTCTGTCAGTGTGGAAACAGGGCATGAGGCTTATGCTGACTTGTATCTGTAGTTATATGTGCAGAAAGAGAAATTATACGGTGGGTTTGGGAGTCAGAGCTGTTAGTGGGAAGAAGTGAAGTTAGAAGAAGGGTAGGCATGGCTAAACCACAGATAATGAAATTTCAGTTTTATCAGAGAAATAAAATTGATAGAACTGATAAGGAAGGTAAAACAAATATAAAGGAAATCAGCCTGATGCTGCAGAGATACTTTCTGTGAAGCATGAAAATAGTGAAGGGATTGGCAGAAATAGATATGGAAAGACATATAATGTATAGTATAAATTGTGCTTAAAAATTATTTTATAATCAGACCTTGGCAACAGAAAAATATAGAAGAGATGTCAGGCATCAAGAGCATAGACTGTCTGTTTTAGGAAACTTGACTGATAGCAGAGACATAAGCATTTTGAGAGTAATGATTCACATGACCTTTGCAGAAATTTGCTCAGAAATTCTTGAGTACTTCCAGTACATTTCTTCCTGTGTAAATTAATGTTAAGAGGAAAAAAAATTCCTACTTTTGTCTTAAGATTGTGTCACATGTTTTAAACTACTATTCGTCATATTTTTAGGGATATATCCATGTAAATTAAAATGTGAAATCAGTTTCTTGTTTATGGCTTTCTCCTTCCTTCTATTCCTCATGTAATGGCTTTTGTGAGGAAAAACTTTCTAAATTTTACATATTTATTGCATTACTAGATTTTTTTGGTGATAGCACTGTTTTCACGGAGGTGAATTTTATTCTTTTACAGAACCCTGTCAAGAAAATTCCAGATTCTCATGAAATTACACTTCAGCATGGAACAAAAACAGTAAGTGATAACACATTTTCAACACTGCATGCTTTTTTAGAACCTGTGTCAGTCTGTGAAATAACAAATACTTATTGTCAGCTAAAGTTCAAAAACCAAAATTTTTTTTCCTTAATCTGTTATTTTAGTCTGTGTCTTGGTATAATTGAAAATATGGTTTAGGGCTGCCTCTTCAATTTCTTGTAATAACCCAAATACGGCTCCATTTGACTCAATTGTAGTCTCATATATGACAATTATGCTCTCTGGAATTGGTAGAGTTTCTTTTCCAGGCTATACCTTCCTAATGTAGACTTGGGTCTAATCAAGACCTTTTTTTCATCATGGGTTTAAATGAGAATGTTTTTGCCAGAGTTTCCAAGACTTTGCAACTGAATACTTCATTGCTATTGAATCTTTCAGTGCCTTTTATACACTCCTCTTAATTTCTTGAAACCTTCTTCTTCCTTGTCTTTGACTGCATCTTTTCTCCAGTATTATCTGCAGTATTTCTCCAGTATTACCACCACTATTTCTTCTTCACTCTCTTTTAAAGAACCACTATCCAACCTGGAACTATCTTTGCTCAATATGTTTTTGTCTCTGACTAATCTCATCTTCCAACACAAATTCAACTGGTTTTCTGTACTGATTGATAGAAAGTCTGTTTTTATAGAATGGAATTTTTTCTCTGGCCATGAATAGCTCTGAACCTATTCCCCAGTCCTTTCACCGTATTCTTCATTGGTCGTTAAAAAAAGATGCTGCTGCTGTTTATTTTTTTCAATTTGGTCTTTGACTTAGGCTTTAATGAGCAAATAACACTGGAATTTTGTTTATTGTTGCTATATACTTGTGAAATTACTGTCAGCAAGTTAGTAGAAATCTTACTCATGTCATTTATGAGAATTTTTGGGGGGAGGAAAAAGAAAGGAAAGAAAAAAACCCCAAGAAAATTATTTGAGAAAAATGTTTTCTTGTGAGGTCTTAAACAATCTTAAGAAATGTATATGATTACTTTATTAGATTTTATGTAATTAATATGATCATAGACTCACTAATTTTACATTAAATATTACTAAATATGTAAAATAATAAAATTATTAAAGTAACATATAAACCCAAACTGATAATTTATGAATTTATGTTTTGAACTTTTAGCAATTAATATCAGACATTTAAAAGGATTTTTCTGGGATTTAAATTTAACAGGAAAGATTAATTTTTTTAGAAGCTTTCAGAAATATAACTTTTTTTAGAAGTGTTTATCCAGTAATCTGACATCTATCTTGTGGTCGATCTTGAAGTGTGGAGAGGTGATAAGGCTTACCTATTTGCTTTATCATGGAACTAGGCATACACATGTAGAGGGAGGAGTGGAAAGAAGTAAAAAGTGTGTGATAAATGAAAAGTATTATCTTTGAGACATGTAAAAGGTGCCTTTATTACACTAAACAGCGTGGATTTTTCTCTACACAGTGCATGCAACTTCTTTGCTTACTAATTTCTATGCTTACTAGGGTTTGCAGAGTAGTGTACTAGTGCAAACCAGTTTCCCATTTTACACATGCCAGTAACTGCTTCTGCAGTATGTTTCTTGAATACATTTCCTAACAGACTTTTTTAGGTAAAATTTTTTAGAATTATATTTCTCTATATTAAGTCAGTAAATCTTTTCATGGCTTCTTAAAGAATAAGCTTATGTTATTTCTAAATAAAAGGCTTTGTAAAGTGGAAGTTTCTTTTTTGAAAGACTTCTGAGGTTTTTTGACTGCAGGAGAATGCAGCTGTCATCACCCAGAACAGAGGTGAATTGTAATGTGGGGTATATATAGCACAGTTGGATGAAACATATAATTGAAAAAAAGAAAGAGCGCTTCTGTAAAAGGGCTATCTTTTTGGAGTTTTTTGTTTCTTTTAGGGTAGTGAAACTATTTGCCCATGACCCTAGACACCTGTATAAGGATGGGAGCAACTTTGTATCTTGATTTCAGTGTTTTGCCTTTGTTTTTAAATACAGTCTTCTCATTATGTTCATACAGAGTACTGTATTTCAGCTAAACTTATGTATCCCATCTGTACCTCGTCAATCTAGTGAATGTGGATTTGATGATGTCTCTATTCCTGTGCAGCTGAGAAGTCTCAGGAAAGATTTCCCAAGCTAGAGAGTCTTTCCAGAAACCTGATTAATTTCCTGGTTGTCTTGCTTATACAGTATAGTAGGAGTTACTGTTCCCAGTGAAACTTCAGGGATATATGTATATTTCTTTTTCTCCTGGCACTTTTTATATGTAGGTGGGTATGAGAAAGTATATAATCAGAAGTATTTTGAGAATTGTGCTTTCTGTAACATCTTGTATCAGAGCTGCTCCCTCATATTGTAGTTATTGTAGAATAGAACACTTGAGTGTTCTGATTAGTCTGGAGATGCCCAGTTTTTCTGCATGTCAGAAATCGTGAATGAAATGACTAGTGTTCACCATTTCCATTAATGTTGTAAAAGGGGCATATTTTCTCTGGAAACACATAAGAGGTTACATTTGTTTCATTTGAAAATCAATTATGTCATGGTGACATAACCACTATGTCAGGTTTAATGCATTCTTAGGGGTAGCACAAAGCACTTCATTGAAACATTTTATTTAGGCAAGTAAAAAGAAAAATGTTGAACCTATTATCTCTTTATTTTTTGGAGGACACTGCATTAGGGCATTTGGTAATCTGGCATTCTTTAGAATAATGAGATTTTAGACCTTCTGTAAAAGATAAGATTTCTGCAAGTGAATGCCTCTAAATTAAAACAGGATATTTAGGTTAAGGAGTAATCAGTTGCCTGGTGAATAGGAGCATCATTTCTGCCACATCTTGGTTTTCTTGAAAGTACTATTTTCAACCTGTGCACTATACAAGGGCATTGTATGTTTGAAATACTATGAAGTACCTGCATTACAGAATCACAGAATGTTCTGAGATGGAAGGGATACATGAGGATCATCAAGTCCCGCTCCTGGCCCTGCATAGGACCATCTCCAAGAGTCACACCATGTGCCTGAGAGCATCATCCAAATACTTCCGGAACTTTTTCAGGCTTGGTGCTGTGCCCACCTCACTGAGGAGTCTGTTCAGTGCCCAACCACCCTCTGGGGGAAGAACCTCTTTTTAATATCCAACCTAAACCTCTGCTGGCACATCTTCAGGCCATTCCCTTGGGTACTGTCACTCGAGACCAGGAGCCCAGTGCCTGTCTCTCTGCTTCCCCTCTTGAGGAAGTTGAAGATTTCCCCCCTCAGTCTCCTCTTCTCCAGGTTGAAGAGGCCAAGTGCCCTCAGCTGCACCTCATACAGCTTCCTCTGCAGACCCTCCACCATCCTCATTGCCCTCCTCTGCATGGTTTCTAAGAACCTAGTGTAATTTTTATATTGTGAGGCCGCAAAACTGCACTCAGGACTCGAGGTGAGGCTGCCCCAGTGCAGAGCAGAGTGGGACAATCCCCTGCCTTGACCAGCTGGCGATGCTTTTCCTGATTCCCCGCCATGGACAGGCTGGCCCTCCTGGCTGCCAGGGCACTGCTGACTCATGTTCAGATTGCCATTGACAAGGACTCCCAGATCCCTTTCTGTGGCCCTGCTTTCCAGCATCTCATTCCCCAGTCTGCACACACATCCAGGGTTGCCCCATCCCAGGAGCAGAATCTAGCACTTGCCCTTGTTACACTTCATATGGTTGGTGATTGCCCATCTCTCTGATCTGTCAAGGTCTCACTGCAGGTTCTCTCTGCCCTTGAGAGAGTCGACAGCTCCTTACTTAGTGTTTCTTTGAGTCCTGCATACAAGTTGTTAATGAAGATTTTGAGGAGAACTGGGCCCAGGGTGGAGCCCTGTGGAACCCCAGTAGTGACAGGTCACCAGTCTGATGCCACTCCCTTCACTGTTACCGTGCTTGACCAATGAGCCAATTGCTCATCCACCACATGAGGTTTTTATCCAGCTGTGTGCTGGACATTTTGTCCAGAAGGATTGTGTGGGAGACAGTATTGAAAGCTTTACTGAAATCCAAAAAGATTAATCAACTGGCTTCCCTTGGTCAGCTAGGTGGGTTATCTTGTCATGAAAGGAAATCAGATTTGATAAGCAAGACTTTCCTGTCATGGAGCCATGCTGGCTGTGACTGATATGATGTCCTCCAACTGTTTTTCAATACCTTGCAGAGTAATTTTATCCATGATTTTACCGGCCAGTGAAGTGAGACTGAGGTTTCCGTTTCTGAGTTCCCCCTTCTTGCCCTTCTTGAAAATCAGAACAACATTCACCAGCTTCCAGTCATCTGGGGCCTTTCTGGATGCCCAGGACTGCTCAAAAGTCATTGAGAGAGGCTTTGCGATGACATTGGCCTTTTGTCGTGGCTGCTTGACTTGTGACATTTTGCAATTGCCTGCTCCTGTGCCATTAGGAGGTGATCTTTAAAAAGTGACCAGCACAGACCTGGACAGGAGCAGCGGGAACCTTAAGATAACTAGAAATGAGTCTTTCATAAAATAAGGAATAACTGAGTGAACCTTTTCTACATGAAACTGGAAAAAGAAGACTCAAAAGAAGCTCTTAGTATTTCATTTAAGAGAAATCTAAATTTTAGCATAGCAAATTGTCCATTTGAAACAATAAATAGCATTCATACATGCTGTTTTTATTGGGACAATTGTTTTCACTGGGTTGCTTTTTCAACTGGGCATAGAAAAGGGAATATCTCATGGTAAATTCCATGTTTTAAAATGTGTTCTGTGAGAACTATTCAACAGTTTACATAAGTTTTAAAAGTCTTCATAACAGAGTATATATACTAAGGCTTTGAAAAAAAAAAAGTACAGTAGTAGACTGATATATCTTAGAGGCAAGATTTTTTGGTGGTACTTCTATGTGTCTGCATTAAATCACAGTGACTGTCAGTACTTTTCATGTATATGTGTAAAGATGATGCATATATGTAAGCATCCTTATGTGCAAATTATTGTAATTTTTGTACGTACCTATCTGGAATTTATCATGCAGATTTAGACATCTGAAAGTAGCTGGTCTAACAGGGTTTTTTTATGACACCTGAAGAATTAAATTAAAAAAAATAGAAAAAAATAAAGAGCTGAAGTTATTATAATTAATTTTTTTTTTAATACAGGTTTCTGCTTTGGGGTTGGATCCTTCAGGTGCTCGTTTGATAACTGGTGGATATGACTATGATGTAAAGTTTTGGGATTTTGCTGGAATGGATGCCTCTCTGCAAGCTTTTCGATCACTCCAGCCTTGTGAATGGTAGGTTTGAAGATGGTCTTTTGCACTTCTGCCTATGTTAAGCTCCTGGTAGAATGCACAAGAGCCTTGTAAGGTAGCTTGTTTAAAAGGCTCTTGTATGTCATTGTATTTTTTTGTAGTAAATGGAGTGTGAACCTAAGAACTTGTCTGCTTATGTCTTTTCATGCTTTTCTGGTGACTTGCATATTTTCCTGTTCCTATTCACCTACAGGTGAATTTGCAGATGAAATTGTTAGTAGTGCATCAGAAAACGAACCTCTCAAAAGGACAAGTTGATTTTCATAGTGGTAGATGAAATTAATAGGATACATTTTCTACAGTACTTGGCTTATATAAAATAAATTTAGAAGAGAAGAAAGTTAAAGCAGTTAAAGCCCTCCTTTATGGAGAGCCTCTCTAGTTGCTGCCAGGATTTCTGGGTGGCAGGTTGATTTATCTAATTTTCATCAAGTCCTTTGTTTCAGGAAGCACTGGTCCTTTGCATTCCAGTAATCATTGGATAGGTACATAGTATGAAATACTGTTTTTTTTAAAAGAAAAACAATATTTATTTGGTTTTATTTCTATACATGCAAATTAAAAAGAAAATATAGAAAGAGCGTGATTTCCATACTCTCCATACTGTTCACTTGTAATTTAGAAAATTAATTTCATTTACTTATTCCAGAGAGCTGGAATGCAGAACTCCTTCAAGAATAGTGCACAGTGAACTTTCAGATAAATACATTAATTGAGTAAAATACCTTTTATTAGCACAGTACATTCTAATGTCAAAGTCATCTGGGGCACTTTTTTGAGCATACCTGACGTATTTTATAAAGGGATTGAAATTCGTTATGCGAAGGGTAAGTAGTACTTGGAATGTCTAATTTTAATCATTATTGTCTTAAAAAGCTACATCAGAATTTTGGTGACTTTGGAGGGGATAAAATATGCTGCACAGCTTACTATAGATATGCCAAAAACCTAGATAATGAAAGGTGAGAAAAATTCAGGGCTGTTAGCCTGAAGAGGAGTGAAATAGAAAAGAATTCTAGTGTTGTTCTGAAGTGTAAAAAATCAGGAAAATAAAAACTGTGCTTTGATACATTATGTGATTCTAATCTCTTTGACAGATTTGACTTTTTATAGTAAACTGACAAGTGGCGCATTTATTTTGAGAACACAATGCAATATTAAATAAGTAAATTAACAAAGGTCTCTAAATGTGAAGTCACATTCAGACTTTTCTGGCATGAGTGTCATTCACATGATTACTTATAAGCATATAAATGGTAGTTTCCTTCCTCTGCCATAAATGGGGAGTAAGAAAGGGCCGACAGTCTTTACTTCCACGTTAAGAGATGATTTTAAGGAAGCATTTTCAAATTCAGCAAAAAAGTGCATTCAAATTTAGTAATAACTGGTAATAATGCTATAAGACATAAATGTAGTATAAAAACTACAAGCACACTGTACATTAATGTCCAGTCTTGAGGATAACTTGCAGATAAGTCGGTAACCTCCTTTTGGCAAAAATTGATGTTAAAGTATGAGCTCAAAATGTCAGTTAACCCTGACACAATTAATTTGTTGTGTTACAAGGATTTTCAAATATTTATTTTTAAATATTCTATATGAAATTCGTGTGTTTTGAGTATGTGGATGTGTAAATAAATTACATAAACCATAAATAATAATAAATAATAAATAATATTAAAAATAGAATTGATTGGTCTGAATTTTGGGCATTTCACTTATGTTGCAAATCTCATATACTGATTTTAGGCTCTTTTAAAATATCTATTGCTTAAATACCACTTTATCTTTTTGTAAATGTAAAATGAGCTGTATCTCTCTCTGGTGAAAAGAGTAAAATTAATGAAAAGGTTCTTTCATGCTGACATTGAGACATGCTGGTAAACACTGTGGAAGATTATATAACTTACATGCAGATGTATATATATTCTTATATTACTTTTTTCACTATGGAGTTTATTGCAAGGAGTATTAACATTCACAGACTTCAAAGAATTCTGAGGAGTTCTGGTAGGGAAACATCAGGTGTTAGAAGAAATCCAGATCTGGAGCCATAAGCTTAGTTTAATTTTGAGAATAAGAGTCTGAGATCTATTCTATATTGCCAAGGCTCCATTTTGTAGCATAATATCAAGTTACTGCATTAATTTCTCCTTGGATTTGGGATGTAAAGTTAAAAAAAAAGGCATGACAAAAACCTAATAATTCCAACCACACTTCTGTGTTAAAGGCAAAAGCAAGCATAAGGCAGAACTTTTATGTGTGTAGAAAGTATTTGTGTGTCATGATTCTACCCATGTATGTAGCTCTGTTCTGCATGTCCTTGCAGAAAGTGCTATGTGCATTTGGTGGCTTTAAATCAAAATTATTCACATTAATTGTATTAAAAGAAATTGTTTTTGTAAGTTTCCTAGGACTTTTGCTAAAACATTAATAAGAACCAAAAATATTTTCTTAAAGAACTGCCTCTGCAGAGCCTCACTCTTGGTCATGCTCCAGTAAACATCTGAATAGTGGTAACTTCTGGGACTTTGCAAATAATCTGCTTATAGAAGCAATTTTTGGACATGATTTACAAAATCATATTGCACAGTCATGAAGGTGTTTTTTTTTTTCCTTTTGGTAAAGGTTTGGGAAGTCTTGTCTCTCAAACTAATTTTTTCACATGATGGGCTTGATAAATTACAGATTATGTTCCATTTTGCTCAGTGCTGTAAAATCCATTGCTTTTCCATTTCGAAGAAGCCTTTAAGATGAATGCAAAGTTTGTTCAGACATGCTGATACAGAACTACTAAGATCAATAAGGCAATATTGTTCAAATTATGAACAGTGCCGTGTTAATGGTATTAATGTCTGTAGTTTTATTTTTAGTATTTCAGTGTCTGAAAACAATTTTTTCATAATAATCTATGGGCCTTTACGTATTGTGGATTCTTTCCAAAATCAGATTTTACTTCTGAGCCATGTGATCATATCTAGTGGTCAGATTTTCTTCTTGCATAAGACTTGTATCAAGTGAAAATAATCTTTCAATCTAGTTTTTGAATGTTTATTTTTAGTTCTTACATTTCAGCTGTGACAAGTGGATAACATCAACTTGTGCTTTGGAGATGCTGGGTATTTTCTTTTGACTTTGAAGCATGAGACATAAAAGTACTGATAGTACCTGATAAGTCCTTCATTCTGTGTGCAGTGTTCTGGTGGGTTCAGCAATGTTTGAATCATGTGATTCGGCAGGAGCACTCCAAAGTACAACTGAGGAAAATTTTTGAATTCCTAACATATGTTTGACCTGTAAAAGCTGAATCCAATAAATTCTTTAATATAGGTTTATCAGCCATCTGCAGAGAATATTCTAGACTTCAGGTATTGTTTCTCCTGTGTAGGTTTCCTTTTAATTTCTTTAGTTCTTCTCTGAGCTTAATGTAGCTGGCCATCTTTCTCTTCTTCTGGCGAAGTATTCGTTTTTGCTCTTGAGGATCAGGATGCTTTTCCAGACATTGCTTGTGATCTATTTCAGAAGTTCCCAGATTTCAGTGTCTCCTTTCTGTTACAAATCAGAGTTTATAATACTCTTATCCAATTTGGCTGCAAGTTGGTATTACATAATAGGGTGCTTGAAGAAATTTTTGGCTTTTGAATTATAATGTAATCACTTTTGCCAAACATTTTTTGAATAAGAGACTTATGCTTAGTTTACATTACTATGAGCAGTGCAGACCTTTTAAAATAAGTATTACGATGTTTTAAGTGTTTTGAGTAGTAACTTGTGGTTTTACAGATAATAGCTACTGCTGAGTCAGTCATGAAGTCATTACTGTATAAGATCTGAAATGTTAAATTATTAAGTTACAAGTTGCATAGTTAACACTCAGATGATCAATAAAATTAACTTTACTGATGGGAAATAGTGTTAAAAAGTAGTTTCCTGAAGGTTACTAGGATTTGAGTGCACCAGGTCATATTTTAACCAAAAGGAAGGTAGTTCTTTGAGGACACTTTGGATGCCATGGGAATCCAAATCTAGCTGGCAAATGCATTCCAGTCCTGCACTTGAGATTAATCTAGCTGCAGAGCTGAAGCATTAATATAAAGTAATGTTGCAGTGCACATTCTGTTAATATGGCAGGATATAAATTTTGGCAGGTATGAAGTGGACAGACTGCTTTGCATTTTTTTGCTGTCCTTGTAACGGAGTAGATGGGATCAAAGGGATGTCTCCTTCAGATACAGCAAGAACTGTTAACTTTGTTCATAAAGCAGAATGCTGAGAGAAGGTGATGAAGCTGGAAATGGGCTTCTCATTTATCTGTCAACTTTCCAGTTTCACTTCATGTTTGTTGTCTCATTATTGTATGGTTTCTGACCCATGTTTTCTTAATCAATAGAAGATTAACACAATAATGCTGTCACCTAAGACATTTTAGACTAGGCAGGTTGTTATCTACTGCCATGGTTCCAGTGGTGATGGTGAAAGTGAGGCCCTGAACATAGAAAAAGATTCAAGAATGTTGACCTATGACTAATTTCCTGATGTGCAATGTACAACAGAGTTTAATATATGACTGCAATATCCCTTTATAGTAATTTATAGATTTCTGTAGTTCCATATTTTGCTTTTGAGAAGATGAAAAAGAATTTTTGACTGTGAATAGTTAAATTTGACACATGCTGTTTTCCGTGGGAATTACAAAAGCATTCTTACAGTTAAATGTCATTGCCAGAAATTATATTTTAGATGTTTGATGAGATGTATGGTTGAAGGAAACATCACACACACACGCGCACGCACACACACACACAGTAGAATAAAAAGCTTTAATCTGTTAATGTAAGTTTTTTTTGCCCCTATCTTTTTGATATAGGAGTGTACATGGATCTATTTCTGCAGTATGTTTTCTCACCATGGACATTTTTGTTTTAGAGTACGTTTACAGGAACATTAAAGGAAATGTTTTAATTCCTTTTTTTTTCCTTTTCTTTTTAGTCACCAAATTAAATCTTTGCAGTACAGCAGCACAGGAGATGTCATTCTTGTTGTCTCTGGTAACTCTCAGGCAAAAGTTCTTGACAGAGATGGCTTCCCAGTAATGGAATGCATAAAAGGAGACCAGTACATTGTGGATATGACAAACACAAAGGTAAAGTCAAAAATTAATTGAATGGCAGAAGACTGCCCTGTCTCTGGGCTGTGATAATCTTGTTTGTGTATTTGGTGCATTCTGGAAGCTGAGGGACCTTCAGCCATGGAGGTTTGTAAGACCCGGCTGGACAAAGCCACAGCTGACCTGGTCTACTGGTGGCTATAACCTGTCTTTGAGCAGGAGGCTGATCCATGTGAACTCTGGAGGTGTCTTCCAGCTAATGTTTCCATGATGGTACAACAAACTAACCTATTCAGACGTGTATCTTGTGAAAATTGTCAGCTTCCCCCACAGCCTTGTCTAACCAACCTCAAAAAGACACAGCAAACCCAAAACCCAAAAAAACCCGAACTATTGATAGGGTTCAGACTCACATTTTGTACCCACTGTACTTTCAGTGGTGATATAGTTTACCTCTTTCAAGACAGTGGTTGGAGGTGGTTGTTTTGTTACTTGCATGCCCCAAGTGTAAGACTAATACGCAACAGTGTGTGTATTTTCAGTGATAGTTAAATATGCAGATGGAGAAGGGTTTGTTCATAGTTTTGAAGCACTTCAACTGCAGTTGACTGAGTTTTGACCACTTTGCCTTTGTATTTCATAAACTCTGACACAAGGGTTCCGTTTACCTAGATGATTTAAATTCAGGTCAGTTTTTAAAATAGCTTAAGCCTAAAAAGTAATGATAAAATCTACTGCTCAAAGTGATGATAAAGTTGATTTCTTTATTGCTTGTAAAGTATAATGCCAAATAACTAGGCTAAATGCTGTTTTGCCTAAAGCTGTTCCTGTCAGATGACTGTTTCTTTTGGCTAGTGGCGCATATATAAAACCATCAAATAATAACATCTGCTTTAGTTCTTGTTTATGTACAAATAATACAGATTTTCTTTCTATTGTAAACTTCTAGAAGGTCCTGAGTTTCTGCTGGGTAGCTTTCCAGCCACTATTTCCCAAGCCTGTAGTGTTGCAGGGGGTTGTGTGACTCAAATGT
>JAWWEW010000088.1:59984764-59999749 GCA_035583185.1 Anabacerthia variegaticeps | reverse complement strand
TAGAATAGAAATGAAGGGAGACTGGAAGTTTTAATATTTCCATCAACTTGAGTTGGTATGAGATAGAGAAGACAGAAAGTTGCCGTATTTAAAACTGATAAGAAACTTCCCATGGTTTTGGGTCATATACAGGTTGTTGAGCAAATGCTTCCATTGTGGTGACTTCGTTCCATAAGTATTTTTCACTGGCAATTTCCTCTCTTGTCTTCTCCCATGAGGAATCTATTACATCTTTGGTTGTATGAAGATGAAATCCGTTCTTCTCAAGTATTCACTGCTAATTTTAACTTATAACTCCATTTAAAGGACTGTTTTCTCATGAGATATGCATCTTATTTGAATGAACAGAATTCTGTGATTATTCTAGTAATAATGGGGAGTACAATAGACTTACTAAAAGAAATATTTTTGTTTGATGTGAGAAAGTGAAGTAGGGTAGACAAGAATTTATTTTGGCACATTTTCTTACAAAGATAAAATTTGCATTCCTCTCTAAGAAAATAAAATTAAATTGCCATGATTAATGTTCACATCTGATTCTGTATTAAAGCTACACAGTAATGACTAATGGTAATTATTATCATATAGATCAAAACTCTTGAAATATTTGTTTTGTGATTTTTGATGTTCAGAATTGCAGGTAATTTCATTGCTTGACTAGTGATATTTAAAATCATTCGTCTTATCAGGGTCCTCATGTTATATAAATATATGTTTCAGTTAAAATCACTCTGGTGAGGTACTTCTTTAGAGATGGATGTCGGGTGTGAGGTTTTTTTCATTAAATGAATTGGAACAGCCTGAAGTTTCATTTTTCACTTGGTAGTCTTTTCAAAGGTGCTTGGTTTCACTGCATGATGATGATGTAGTCTGAAAAAGCTTTCAGTTCAGAAGATTGTCTTTAAGGCTGATAAATCCCATTTCGCAAGTGGTCTAGAATATCATGGGAATTCAGTATGGGTTTTTGTCAAAGAAGCTTCCCTTGTTTATTTAATCAAACCTTCTATAAATTTTTGTGTAATAGCCATTAGTGAGTTACAAGCAGTAAGTTACATTCCAAAATCTGTTGAAATGTTTTCTGTTCATTCCAATAAGTTTTGTTTGTGAGTTTTAAAGGATTAATGTTGTAAATACATGTGAGATATTTGTCATCTATCAGCTGGGCTAGCTAATAGCAAGAGATCTTAAAACTGATAATCTGAAGTAATCAAAACAACATGTTTCTAATGCAGTTTCATAAGATTGAACTATTGCCTCCAAAGTTCTACGTTCCTATAAATTATTTTAGTTAAAGCAGATTTTATCAGAGAAAGTGTTAATCTATTTCTGAACACTCAGTATTAGTCAGCAATTCTGAAAGTAGATTGATTACCAAACTGGGTGAAAACAGGGTGAAAACAACAGCACAGGGGGTCTTACATGGACAAGAAAATTTTCAATATTGGACCAATTTCCTGAAAGTTATATAGGGTTATTTTATATAAGCTTTTATTATGAAGCTATAGAGAAGCAGATACACATCTTTTAAAAATACACAGACACACACAGAAAGTCAGCATTTACTAATGACAGTTGTAAAAGATATGATGTTAATATTTTGTTTCAGCAGTTACCATTGAGTTCTATCTCTAGTTCCAGTGTCAGTAGTCTAAAAAGGATGGTAAAAGACATTGAAAAGAAAAAATGTCACAAAAGTATCTTGAAACGTCACCTAATTCAAGAAGATTCAAGAAGCTGAATATGTTTCAGCTTATTAAATAGGATATTAACAGACTTGACATAGCAAAGAAATATTGAAACAGAGATAAAATGTCCAACAGTTTGCATTTCTTTAAATTGTTAAAGAAAATCTGATCCAGTAATTGAAAGTTAGCAACGTTTGAATAAGAGGTAGAAAGTATTTCTTTGTCAACAAGTACTATGTGACTATGAAACTCATTACTGATGAAGTAAATTCTTTACTATTTGCAGTTTTCAGAGAGAAATTGTGGATGTAATTTCTGTTTCAATCATCAGACAAACCAGTGAGCTCTAAAAGCACCATTTAATAAGACAGGTTGGAGTAGGCATATAGATTTCTCAGCGATAAAAACTCTGATCAAACTGTACATATGACTTAGCTACTTATAGATTAGGGCTTGGGAATAAGCTGTAAGTTATTCAGTTTTTGAGGATAGGAAGACGTTCATACATAGTCCTTCTGAGGATGGTAAAACTGCCCTTGTGGAAGCGCAAGTAGGATATGGATCAAATAGTTGTTACTGTAGCACATTACTTACAAGACCTCTTTTTCAGTTATGTGGTTTTTCTTCAGAATCAATCTGCCTTCACAGTTTTATCAAACAATTTCTCATTGACTTTTTAGCTAATTTCCACTTCCGTTCCCTTGCTGTCTCCAAATTATTCTCCAGTAGATCACTTTACAGTCATTTTATGGCAGTGATGTTAATTTTTAAGCTAATATTGTTGTTCAAGTATTTGCTAATAAAGCTTTATATTAAATGCATTTCTCTTGAGAGGGATTAGTTTGGTTTTGGAAACCTTTCGTTCTCCTTGAAATGTTTCCAGACCTGTGATTTTTGAAATCTTCAGTTTGGTAGGACAGAAAACATCAATATTCTTCAGTTTAGCTCATTAATGGTAGTGGAAACTTCTACTCAGCTAATCTCTACAATTAAGATCCACATTCATTGGTGGCTATGTTATTTAGAACATGCTGGCAAACATTTCAGTCTCCTGAGGTTGAACTTCTGGTGAGATAAGATGCAGATCTTCTTTTGTCATCATAAACTTACTAGACCATACACATTCCTCCCTTCAAAATAAATAATTTGCTTATGCTCGTTTGTAGCTTCCTTCTGTTTTGTGATTCACAGTGAATTAAATGGATAGCAGAATAACAGGTTCTGAAGAGGTTCAGAGAAGGAAAAGTTGTCTTCCCTTTTTTGGTGGTACACACTTAAGCATTAAAAATTAATTAGCCTATCAGCATGTTTATTATAAAACCTAGCAAATAATTTAAACAGATTTGGTTAGAAATAAAATTTAGCTCTAGAACTCTTTTCATGGTGTCTTTTTTTTAAAAAAAAAATACTTTATTTTTTTCACCAAAGGTATAATAATTCTGAAAACAGATTTACTTGTCTGTAAGTTGATGTGTCATCCCAGTATCTGTTTATTCACAGCATGAACTGCTTTATCTTTGGAATGTTTTTTTTTAATTTTTCAAGAATACTGACTGACTACTCTCCCTATGTAAGAATACATGTATATAGTTGTCTTCTTGGACAATTAAATCAAAATAGCCATTTAAATGGAATATGTCTCAATTTCTTTCATGCAATGAGACTACCTCAGAGAACCAGAGAACAGTCCTTGGCCAGACTTCCTTGCTCTAAAAAACTTTTCCTAGTAGATGAAGGATGTCTATTATTTTTCAAATAGCTTGTGTTTATTTACATGAAGCTTGACCACTGAGTAACAGGTCTCACTGTGACTTTACAATGGCTTGGTTTTGAACAAAATACCCATGTTTAGAAGGATCTAGATGACATTGATAGTCTCTTGAGCACTGTACATGGAAAATTATAGCATAGAAGTATAGTTTCACAGATTTGGATATTTTTTTTGCGAACAGTCTGTATAATTTTAAAGTAGTTGTTCTATATGCAAGTTCCTTTTTTTTCCTTTTTTTTTTTTTAAACTTTCTACTGAGGGTTAGCACTTTTATAACAATTGAAGGAATGAACATTGTGAACGCTCCTCATTTACCCTGGTAGAAAGATAGTGTCCTGGTTTAAAGAGCCTCATCAGTTTCTATTCAAATGAATGATTTAGCAATGAAACAACCAGATGTTAACTTAGACAATGCTATAAAATAACATTCTTATATTCAAAATACAAATATATGTTTAACAAGTTGCATATTTGTTTCCCTGTTTCTGGCTTTTAGTTGAAACTTGCATAATATTTCAAGTTCTTGGTTCTTTGAAGTGAAAGCTGAAGTACTCTTGCAGTCAACTGGTTTGAAGAGTGTAAGGTGCTGGAATAGTATAAAATACTGCAAAGTTGACAAAAGTGGTAGGGATGTGGAGATCCACATAGTTCCTGTGGAAATGTACATCATTACATGGAATATAGCTTACAAGTATTCTGTGCACAGTCAGTGCCATAATACAGGAAGATTTTAAGGTAGTGAGCATTACAAGATTTATTTCTTGTAATGACTGTTTACAAATTAGAAATTGACTTAAATAAGACACTCTCAAACTGCTTCAGGTCATACTATTTAGAACTAAATATTAAATGTATGTGACTATTACAATATTCATAAAATTCAAAGCAGGAGAAGAGTTCAAGGTAGATGAAGTAACAAAATGTTATGGGTCAAAGAATAGAGACATTTGTGTGCATGCACACAAGTGAACATCAAGAGGAAGGAACTAATAGTGTGGTACCTGGTCCCAAAGTGAAGTAATTTTTAAAAAATGTTTTCTTAACTGCTCTGTCAGAGGTTTTAAGTCTCCATCTTAATGTTTACCTGTGTAAAATATATTTTTTGCTTCCAAACAAACCACAAATATACTCTGTTACTGTTCAACTACTTATATTGAAATGCCATGCAGATTGTCTAAAAACTAGTTCTCAAGAGTTGCATGAGGTAAAAGCAAAGCAAAATTGGCATTTATGAAGATCAAATTACCTAGAAGGATTTGTATATCCACTTTATTTACCCTCACAAATTTGATGTTTCATGTTTTATTTCAGCCATGGTAATTCAGTAATTTCCAGTTATGAGGCTTAGGAATTGTACGTGTCAATTATGCTAAGTTCTGGTGCGTTTTTTCTTTCTTCTGTCTCTGAACCAGCTGAGTTCTCATCCTTTGGTGCAGGGGCATGCTGTTTTGCAGGAAGAGGGAGCATTGTGGTTCTGTAGGGTTAAAGTTCTGTCACTCTTTAAAATCTTCCCTGATTAGTCAAAATTTTAAATCTTCAGATAAATTGTCTCTGGAGCCTTGTTTGTAATACAAGAGTGCCTTCATCCAAAAAGTGCTGTTATCTCAGATGTGTGTAGAATTTGCGCTGCACTGCCATAGTAGTTTGCTTTTTGTCTTGACATGTGTAAAGGTGTGAAGTCCATTACTGATACATGAGGATGGCTTCTTCTAGACTAACTTATCTATTTATAGTTACGTATGCAGTGCAGAGCTGATTAAGAGAGCACAGCAAATGAGCAGACCTGGTTAAGAAGGGTTTGAATAATGACTGTACTGGCCCTTGCTGAAAGCTGTATGTTTACAAAAGGGTTAGTAAGGCTATTTTTGTCTTTATAAACTATGTACGTTTACATTAATATTTTTCTGAAGTTTTTCTTGATTGAAATGTTAGCTGCTACAATAAGATAGGCAGTCAATTGTAAAAGCTTACATTTGAGGGCCTTTTCAGCTGACATTTTTACTGCATAACTTCATTTTTAGATGGTGCACACTGTTTCAGGAAGATTATTTTAGGAATTAAAAATTTAAATCAAAAGGGAAACCTCGTGCAATGCAGAGAAAATGGTGAACTAAAGCATGGTAAATTTTTCCCAATTCTTTTTCCTCATTTGTTTAAGCATTGTGCTTTGATCTCCCAATTTTGTTTTGAGAATTTGTCCCTAGTTTCATATATTGATTCCAAGATTAGATTAGGGTTTGTTTTTTTTTGTTTTGTTTTGGTTAATGTTTTGTTTTTCTTTGTTTTGAGTTGTTTTTTTTGGTGGGGTTTTTTAATGATAACTTTAGAATTATTGACACCTTCTAAGTTTATCATATAAGAGGTAGAGGAGGCTTATTCAAGCAGTGCAAGACAGAGAAACTCACACTAGAGAAGTTAGGTGATCACCCCTTTGTGATGGATCATAAATTAAAAATTTGTTGTTCCTTCACAGTAATTTGGTGTGTGTATAAATGCAGTGACTTTTGTAAATGTGAAGTTTTTCATGTTCTTCATGTGCAAAGAGCAGATGCAACGTGAAAATACTGTTTTTTCTCTCCATTTAGACTGGAGATTGCATGCTTTCAATCAAGATGGTTCATCTCTTCCAGTGATAGGAACTGTATGGCAGCTTTGGAATGTCTATCCTGGGCTGTCTAAAATCAGCAGTAGCTTTTGGGACTAAACAATTGGCCATAGGTATGTGTGAGAGGAGATTATGAAATGTCCTGCACTTCTAATAGCTGAGTTATCTTTCCACAAAATTGAGGGTGCTAGGAGAGAGAGAGTTGTTTAAGGCGCTAAATCCATGCTAGGACCACCAGTCTGGCCTGTTTGGATCTATTACCAAAGGCTCTTTTGATTCAAGACTTTAACATACAAGTATAGAAAATTAAAGTTTTTGTTTTAGAAATGGCATAATTTTTAAAAGCTTCCTTAGCTGTGTTTTGCCATAGTAGGAAGGAACTAAACATACAAAGCATTGTTTCACTGATAGCTTCCAGCTGAGTGGAAGCTGGTAAATGTTCCAATTTTCTGGAAGGATAGGAAGACCCTGGTTATTACAAGCCTCTCAGTCTCACTTCAGTGCCAGGTAAAACTGGTGAAGATTATTCTGAGAGTTAGTGAAAAACACTTGAGAGATCAGTCAGTCACTGGTCACAGGCAGCACAGATTCATGAACAGGAAGTCCTACTTCATCAACCTGATTTTCTTTTATGACAAGGTCCTCCATCCAGGTTGACCCAGGGAAGCCTGTAGATGTGAGATTTTTGGATTTTAGTAAAGCTTTCTATACTGTCTCACAGTATCCTTCTGGACAAACTGTCCTGCATGTGGCTAGACAAGTCCATAATATGTTTAGAGAGCAACTGGGCTGATTGGTTGGGCTGAAAATGTTTTAGTAAAGGGGTTGCATCAGGCTGGTGTACTGTCCCCAGTGGTTTCCCCTGGCTCAGTTCAAGGGATTTAATTTTTTTAATGCTCATATAAGAGATCTGGATGCAGGAATTGAATGTATGTGAAGTTTGTTTACACATTCAAACTGGGAGATGGGAGGCTGAAGAGCAGCCCCAAGAGAAGTGATCTCTGTGTTTGAGTTGATGGCAAGCAAAACATTAGTCAGCAGTGCCCTGGCAGCCAGGAGGGCCAACCCTGTCCTGGGGGGCTTCAGGCAAAGCATCGCCAGCTGGGCGAGGGAGGGGATTATCCTGCGCTGCTCTGCACTGGGGTGGCCTCACCTCAAATATTGTGGGCAATTTGGGGCACTGTGGTATAAGAAGGAAATCAGATTCTTAGAGTGTTCAAGAGAAGGGGGACCAAATTGGAGAAAGGTCCTGAGGGTAAGACGAGTGAGAAGAGTCTGAAGCCACTTGGCTTGTTCAGCCTGGATTACAGAAATCTGAGGGGGGACCTCACACCATGATACACCTTCCCCATAGGAGGCAGTGGAAGGGAAGGTGCTGATCTCTCTGTAAACCAGTGACAGGACATGAGGAAATGGAATGAAGCTGCATCAGTGGAAGTTCAGGCTGGACATTAGGAAAAGTTTCCTCACTGAGAAGGTAGTGTATTTCTGGAAGAGGCTCCCAAGGGAATTGGTCCCAGCATCAAGCCTGGCAGGGTTCAAGGAGCACCTGAATGAGGCTCTTAGTCATGTGGTTTGGTTTTATGTAGATCTGCAAGGAGCAGTGATCCTGATGGGTCCGTTCCAACCCAAGATATTCTGTAATTCTAGTCTGTCATTCTAAGAAAATTTTGCAGAGTCCTCAGGTAAAAAGGAAGGCTAGAGCTAGGCATTTGCACTCACTTAACAAGCAGCTGCATTATTGAGGAAGCATCCATGAATTTTAGATGGGGGAAGAAAAAAAGACTTGGTTGAGAATTTTCCTGCTTGATTGACCTGTGTAGTAGTGCTTTCAACTGCAAGTTATAATTTGATTGTTGTGATGTGTCAGTGGGTACTTGTGAACTATTCCTAATTGCAGTAGGTAGTGGAGACATAAGGCATGTCTATACATCATGTAGGACAGTGGACTTAGGTTCCAACTGAAGCTTCTGCAGTTCTCCTAGTATCCATCTCCCAGTTGCTCTTAAAGTCGGTGTTGTTGACGCAATTTGTGTGACTTTGTTGTGATTTTGGACATAGTTCTACTCCCACTAGCATTTGAGTGGATTTTTGTTTGTTCATGGAATGGGTGCCTGCCAGAAATATTCACATGCTCTAAATGCATTGTAAAGTACCCTTTCAAGTTGTCTGGAGTCACAGAATAATTTAGGTTGAAGAGGATGTCTGGAGGTCATCTGTTTCGATACCCTTCTTCATGAAAAGCCAACTAAGATCAGGTTGCTCAGGTAACAGCAGGCTGTGCAGTGAACTGAAAGGTGAATTTCTGAACAGACAGAAATTTCTGGGCTTTAGGGTAACAGAAGACTGCAGTTTGTCCTGGTCTTTAGAAGTAGGTCATTAAGATTTTATGAGGATTATACTACAACATACTAGGAGTGATGCTTCATGCAAAAATAAAATAAACAAAACAAAACTCACTTTTAAAGTTTTCTGTAGTTCAAAGTGCATAGTCAATCAGTGCAGCTGAATCAACCTTTTTATTGTTCAGAAAAACCAAAATACGTTTAATACTTAAAATTTGCTCCCTTTTGTTACTTACCTCTGTTAGATTACAGTTCATGGCTAATGGACTTGTAAAAAGTGGCTGTGAGATCTAAGATGACAGCAGAACCAATTAAAGCTAATTTTCATGCATGTAAGATAAGCTGAGGTGTTGCTTCAGAGAGCTTTTGATTGCTTGACTGCTTTAATTTCAGATGATTTTTCACTGGTGTAATGGAGAGTTCTGTTGAGTGTTAGTTCTAATTTAAGTTATTTAATGGAGTGAAGAAAAACTTGAGATCCAAGTGAGCCTAAACTATTTTATAGCCATGACTAATCAGCTTTTTAGAAAGCATCCTGTTTTCCTAGTGATTAACCCCTCCTTCTTTTGCGGTATCATGCAAGACTGCTCTTGAGTAATTTCAATTCATGCAGGTGACAGTAACTTGAACTGTCAAGATGTTCTTTACCAGGAGTCTTCCCCTTTGATCTTAAACAGATGTACCCCCTCGGGAGATTGATTACATCCCACTCTTATCTTTTCTAAGTGGAAGATGAGATCTCAGTTCATTACCTTCTTGTCCCATTTGGAAAATGACACAAAATTGTATCTACTCTTACTGTCACAAGTTTCGGAAGTGAATTACATATTATCCGTAAGTCATCTTATGTTCTGTATAGAAATAATAATATTGAAGTTAGATGTTGCTAAATGAAATACTTCATGTGTAAAGTGCTACGAAGTCTCAGGAAAATACTAGTGCTTGGGTTTTTAAATAGCACAGCATTAACAGAGATTTTGAATTATTATTAATTCAATAGCATATTGACTCTTTACAGAGCTCAATATGCTTCATTAAAATCCCTGAATCGGTTACTCATGGGATGAAAAAGTCTTAAGGGGATGGGTCTCTAATGTCTTCTTTGGGTGGTTTTCTGAAGACTTGCTTTTAGATATTTTGCTGATTTGAACTGAAGAAATTAAATGCTTTGATGCAGACACCCAAGATTACCATCCTAATGGTTGATGCAAGGGAAAACACTTGTTTTCTTCAGTCAGATTTATATATGAAGCCATCATGAACAAGCAACAAAGCTGCCAGTGCCTGTGAGAAAGTAATTCAAAATCAACAAGCCTTTTTTCCCTTAGTGCAGTTTAGCTGCCCAAATGCTTATCCCTAATGCGTGCAATCAAATGTATTTAGTGTTTGAGGGAAATATGAAAGGAAAATGCTTTAATGTTTAAGGAAATACTAGGGGAGAAAGGTTTATAGGAACTCGGGCACGATGATCGTGTTCAGGTTTGCACTGTACATTGGCCTATGGAAGGGATTTTGTAAAATAAACGGAATCCTTTATAACTACCTTGAGTTGCAGTTAAACTTGTGAAAAATTTCTTCAAGGAAGAGACAATCACAACAACACAGACTCGAACTCGTAAATTAATTATATTTTTATCAATCTATGATCCCTGCATCTGCTGCTTTCAATGCAGTATATGCCTTTAATTTGGAGACCATTTTCTTAGTCTGAAGAGACCTTTTTCTGTATCTTTTTTTTTTGGGAATCTAAGCAGTACTTTGGAGCATGTTTGTCTGTTGTTTTTTTCATGGTGGGTGTTTTTTTTTTTTTTTTTTTGTTTGGTTTGTTTGTTTGTTTTAATGCCTCAGTGATTTGCTTTCCAATTCATCTTCTGTAGAATTTCAGTCTATTTAAGGTAGTGCTCAGTGCAGTGCAGTCTCCTCGCGGAAAGATGTCCTCTCAATAACATAATTTCCCTATTATGTATTTCTTCCTTGTGCATTGGCTCTTGAAGCTGTTGATTTGATTTGGTGAGGTTTTGATGTGAGGAAAACTCTACTGAGTATTAGTAACTGCGTTGGAACTTAGAAATTAATGGAATAGACAAAGAAATGTTGTCCTTATTAAAAAATTTCAGTCTTTTACTTTCTTTATGATCTTCCACCTTTCTCGGTGTGAATTGTGTATCAATACATTTTACTTCTTCCAGGATAGCATTTCCACTTAAAGCTAATTGCTGGTGCCTTAGAATTTTTAGGAAGGAAAGAAAGTCTTCTAAAACTTTTAGGTCCCAGATGAAACTTACTGCTTTGAATTAAAGCATTCAGAATCTTTGAATGAAAGGCTGGAGACAGCAAGATATTCATCCAGAAGACTGTAGGTAGCAAGGTATTTATCTGAATTTTGCTTTGGGAAGTGTAGTAGAGTGGGAATTCACAAGGGGAAAAAAATGTCTAAAGCAGAATCTTGGAGTTTCTTTTACAGTTCATTCTGAAATATTCCTACTTGTGTGACTGGATGCACTTTTTTGTGCTTTGATTTAAAAGCTGTTGTTGATAGTTGATAAATGTCAACATTTAACATGTAAAATTGGGGGGGTTTCTGTTGTATTTTGTCATTCCTTCTCTCTGCCAATGTGATGTGCAAAAAATGTCTGCTATAATCTTTGAAGAGGATGGAATTTTGGAGTTGGTCATTTTGATGAGCTGGTCTGAAGATACTTTGGGGAAATTTTCAGGTTTTGAAAGAAGTAAAAATATACTTTGAAAAAAAACCTGTGAATTCCATGAGTTTGGACAGGCACATAGAATGGAATAGCTGAAATAGATATGTAATTCATTTGCAAATACAGTATAATTTTATGTGCAGGATCTGCTAGTTAAAAAAGTTCATAGGACTTGTATTATGTTATTTACAATCTTGTTTCTAGGAAGTAACTCTACTCTTAAATTTTTTCCCTTTCTAAAGAGTAGCTTTTTGTATCAGTTGTCTGGCAAGGCTCTAATCTGGGAAAACACAAAAATTACTCATTTTGGAAAGCTTGTGAGCTTTGCATTTCATTAAAAACACACTCTCTGTGCCCTATATAAGAGGTTCTGTTGGCAAGTATTCTATTGTGTCTTTACTGTATAACCTCTAAAGGGTCATAGAGATAAATTGGTGGGTAACCTTTTGTATCTGAATGCAACTGTTGGCCAGCTCCTCATTCAGAAGTGATGGTATGTCATCGCTCACTAGTATTTGCTGCTGCTGTTTTCCATGTGTGGACATGCTGCACAGCTGACCTGGAAGCAGTCATGCCAAATCTGGCATGATGTTAAAACTTATCTTCTCTTCCTTACTTTTATTCTCCTTAATATGTCTCTGTCCATCTCCATCCACTCTTCTTTACCTACTTTAGTTTTGGTTTCTTACCCCCGCTAATACTCATTTAGTTCTGTCTCATTTTCTAATTTACTTTTCCTGAAATGTTGCATATATTGGCCAGCAGCAGAATTGTTGCTTAGTAATTCAGAACATTCTTTCTGTTGTGGGTGGGAGTGGAAGTTATTAAAGAAGCCCTGCATAAGGTGCAGGAAGGACTCCCTTGCTTTCTAAACTGCCTCTCAGAGAGGAGTTTAGGTGTGACCAAATCCTGTCTTAGTCTTGGGTTGTGTCAACAGTTTAAATTTAAGGAATTGTTGAGTTGTGATTAAATCACTTTGTCCTGCAGGCTTTAATTATAGCAAATAAGATATTTTTATGTAAAATGAATTATTTGTTATGACAAATGAACAGACAAGTGAACAGATGAAAGATCTTATTCAGAAATATTTACTACACAGTGTAAAAGCTAAATACCTACTAGTAGGGTATACTACAGCATAAAGTAGTACAGTTTACTGTATCAAAGTGCCTATATTAAAGCAATTGTATCAAAGCTAGCAAAAGAAACAATCAGTAAGTAGAGATTGATTTAATTCACCATACAAGATAGTGGGCAGATCTCTCTGTTTCTCTTAACCCCTGGGGAATAACTATGAAGAAGCATCTCTGCTTCATGGGAGAAGCTCCACACTTCAAGGAAGCATGTGGAAGAGACTGCCATATGAAGCTTGGACTGGACTTTCGTAGTGAGAAACTGATGGACTGGTCGTCAGAGATTTACAGGCCAGCAACTAGCTTGTCTGTGAAATCCTGCTTTAAAAAGCAGGATGTGTGTTTGACGTTCGGTGTACCAGGATGGTTTTACTATAATTCAGCACCAAAGCAGCATCCTGGCACCAGCAGTAGAACTTGCATTGCATTGTAGCATTCCCTGATTGGACTCTAGGCATTATCAGGGTGGCCATCCTGCCACACTCAGTCAGACATGCTTATGTGTCATTTTAATTTCGTGTTGGTTGCTCTTTAGTTAATTTAGACTGGAGAATGGGAGCAGCTCTCATTCATTGTTAGGAGGTTTCAATTTGCTCCCCGTAAGTAGTAATTACAATGCAGCTGTACTTGTACGTACATATGATGGTAATTTCTCCTGTTGAAAAAGGCTAGCCGTTTTATTTGAAAATACAGAAGAATATGGTTTCATGCTTGCTTAACTCATTTGCTACATATCACATACAATTGTTTTTACTTTGTTAAATGTTTTATTTGTTAAAGTTTCTGGGTATTTTTATATTTAGGGTTTATGTAAGTAACAGAAAAGCTCAAGAATTGTTGTAAATTAAGTTGTGTAAATATTTTTGGCAGTTCATTTCATAGTTATGATTTTACGTATGTTGGATGTGACTAGTCTCCTGGTTCAAATTATTTTAACTCTCTTCAGATGCTGGAAGTAGGTAGCTTATTTAGAAGTTTTCCTGCAAAAAAAGTATGGAAAGTTTCTCTCAATTTCTCCATCTATTTGTGTGTACAGATTTTTTCAGTATCTGTCAGGTGATTCAACCTTCATTGGGTCCCATGTGTGCAACAGAAGAGTGTAACTTAGTTCTGCTAAAAGAGGGCAAAAAATACAATAATTAATGTTTCCTTGCTGATCTAATGTTGTGCCTCCATATGCATGAAGTGCAGCTTAACTTTTCATCTCTTTCTTAACTAACCTCTGTATATATACTGCTTTAGGTAATTTTTCATTGTATTAATAAGCTTCTTAGTTTAATTCCTTTGTCTGTAAGGTTGTTTTACGTCATAATTTTTTTTTTCTTAAAAAAAATCTTACTCTAAGATCAGTTGCCTTTTTTATAAAGAGGCATATTTTAGGGCTTTAAAACTGGGTTTTCTATCACTGATAAGATGACTTGGAGTCTTGTACTGTGATGTTGAACTTCACTGCCACAGCGTATGTATGATGATTCTGAAGTATGTTAAAGTTTTCCAAGGTAGCCTTTTTGGGCAACCTTTTATTACAAAGATAGACATTATAATACATGACAAAGGTAAGCATTATTATGTGATTACTAGATGTGCAACAAGCCTCGTCTGTACTTTTAGCAATAACATACTTGGTTCTTTCTTTTGTATTTCAAGTAGTAAGAATGGACTTAATTGCTAGGAACAGACTTCACATATGTGTGCTATATAAAATACCAGTAACATGCAATATTGTGAAATAGAGTTTTGCAGTCCAGTAGAAACAGGAGAGGGGACAGATGAGAGAAGCTTAGTGTAATTTGACAGGTCTTAAATTTTGAATTGGTTCACTTCTGGAATTTCAACAGATTATATTAGAGCAATGTCTTGCTGATTCACGACTTAGAGAAATGTTCTGTGCTTGCAGGCTGGGAAATACAGCTACATACCTATAATAATTTGTCATGCAATAAGATTGCCAATAATTAATGTTATTAGAAATTCTAACTTAATGTCTTAAGAATATGAGAAGAAAGGGACAAAAAAGAGAAAAACAGTTTTTGGGGAAAAAAGTCCAGACCAAACCCCTGAAAAACTCCCTTGAACCTCAGTAATTAGACTACTTGTTTATTATGGGTCATTTAACTTCTTAGTGGTCACGAAAATATCCACATTACCTTTCCAAAAGAACATTCTCCCCCTTTTCTAAGTTGCTTTGAGTTGCTCTTGGCAAACAGAAGAACTTTAGAAAATCAGTTTTGCAAAAATCTGTTTTGCAGATGTGGAATCCACCATTTAAAATGTTAAATTTAAACATGTGTATGTGGACCCTTTTTCATGGAAGTCTTAATTGAAAAGGAATTTATGAAACAGAAATTAAAAACTATTGTACTTAGTATATTGTAACTTGATGTAATGAACAAACATTACATGTTGTAGGGTTACTTTAAAAAAATCCCTGTAAGTAGTTTTTGCTAGACAACAAACTTTCATTAAATTTAGTTTGTTTTCAGGTGGAAAAAACCCCTCATTCCTGACATGTTTTTCTTTTGTTTTCAGTTGAGTTCAAAACTATCTTGTTTTTATCTATCAACAGATAAATATTAGTATTATACTTCTGTTAAATAGTGCATCATAGAGCATAAAACAGTGTCATTGTTTCATCCCACTCTGTTTTAGGCTGGACGAGATATTTTTAGTAAAAGGGTTTTTTTTTTTACCAAAATGACCACAATTATTATCATCATAGAATGGTTGGAAAACACAAAATT
>JAWWEW010000088.1:59970872-59984754 GCA_035583185.1 Anabacerthia variegaticeps | reverse complement strand
AATGAATGTCCTGCAAATGATCTGATCGATGCAGATTGATTCAACACAAACAACAGACTGGACCAGGACAGCTTAGGAAGTAAAAATGGAACTTCTGTAATGCAAAGTGATTTATTTTTTTCATTGTGTCTGAGGAGAAGGAAGAATAGGTAAATGGTGGAAAATATTCTGGAAAAAAAAACAGAGGAATAATTCCATATTGTACTCTGAGTTGAGTATTATAAGTATGGTCTCTGAGGGTCAGTAGTAGAAGGGAAGAGAATACATGCAAACAGTCCTAGATTATTTTTGTCATATTGCCAGTTTAAAAGACAATATTCCTTGATAGTAAATTATTTGGGTTTCTATGCTTCTTTACCTTTTCATCCCCTTCTGGCTAGAATGGTGGAGTTCAGTATTAATCTCAGTATCACAGAGTGGTTTGGGTTGTAAGGGACTTTAAAAATCATCTAATTCCAGCCTCCCCCCTCCTCCATCCAAGGGCAGGGGTGCCACCCACTAGACCAGGTTGTTCAGAGCCTTGTCTGTCTTGGCCTGGAACTCCTCCAGGGGTAGGGCATCCACAACTCCTCTGAGCAGCCTGTGTCAGTGCCTCACCACCCTCACAGGGAAGAATTTATTCCTAATAGGTAACCTAGATCTCTCCTCTTTTAAGACTGTTGTCCCTTGCTCTGTCACTGTCTGCTTGTGTAAAAACCGCTTTCCCCCTTTTTTATAAGCCCCCTTTCAGTACTTTTATACTAAAGTGTCCCTGGAGCCTTATCTTCTTGCACTGAACAACCCCAACAACTCTCACCCTGTCCTCGTAGCAGGTGGTCCAGCCCCCTGATCATCTTTGTTGCCTTCTCTGGACTTGCTCTGACAGGTCCGTACCTTTCATATGCTGGGCATCCCAGAGCTGGATGCAACTCTCCAGATTGGGTCTTAGGAGAGTGGAGTAGAAGGCCAGAATTATCTCCATCAACCTGCTGCCCACATCATTCCTTGGATGCAGCTCAGGACACATTAGGCTTTCTGGGCTACATGCACTTATTGCTGGGTCATGCCCATCTTTCATTCACAAGAGCCCCCAGGTTCTTGGCAGGGCTGTTCTCAGTGAGTTCTTCTCGTGTCTGAGATTGCCCCAAACCAGGTGCAGGACCTTGTACACAGACTTGTGAAACTTCATGAGGTTCACAAGGGCCAACATCTTGAGTTTGTTCAGGCCCCCCTGGATGGCAGGGGAATTAAGTATTAAAAGTTGTAAGGGAAAGGGCGTGGAAAAAAGCTTCAAGTAGAGCATGGTGCTAATAACACCAAGTTGGGTTTGAACCCTGCATGGGCTGTTCACTAAAGTGTTGGACTCGTTAATCCTTTTGGGTCCCTTCCAACTCAGAATGTTGTGTGAAGTGAGTTCCAAGTGTAAACTGTAGACAGGGAAAAGCATCAAAGTGCCTGCTGAAAGAAGAGATGATGCTCAGATGGATATTGATGGAGCATGGAGGGTGAAAGGCCAATGTCAGAGCAAATTAGCCTGTGTCATACTCAGACTATGTATGAAGGCCCTTAGAATGGGGTGTCACAAAATCAATTACATTGGAAAAGACCTCTGAGATCAAGTCCAAACTATGACCCAACACCATGACATCAAGTAGACCGTGGCACTAAGTGCTACATCCAGTCTTCCCTTAGATACCTTTAGGGAGAGTGACTCCACCACCTCCCTGGACAGTCCACTCTGGTATCTAATCACCCTTTCTGTAAAGAAATTTCTTTCTAATGTCCAGCTTAAATGTGTCCTAGTGCAGCTTAAGGCTATGTCCTCTCACTCTAGTGAAGGTTTTCCCCTGAGATCCTTCAGTAGTTCCTGTTCCTAGTCCATCACTGGGTCTGAAGGAAAGTATAAAGAGTACATAGTTTACAGATGACTCCTGATGTTTTGGTTGGTGGTGATTCAGTCAGAAACCATGCTAAACTGGAATTTTGCCCATGGTATTATGAGATGTGTTTGCAATATGATGTTAATTTGAAAATAAAAATAGGAAATACTTCTATAAAAAGTAAAAACTCTTAACGTATATGATGTGAAAGAAGACATTAAAGAACTGTCTTAGCTCAAGACTTAAGGGGTCTCTGGGTATGAATGACAAATTTCTAACTAATATATAGATGATTTTATAAAAATATTTATTTCAGTAAAAAAAAATTCTCATTAGATCCAGTAGTGCTACTGCAGCAGTAAACACACTCCATGTGGGGACGTTAAGAAAACATTAAACATGTACTGTAGACTATGTGGGTATTTTGACAGGGCATGTAACTCATATGTGTGGGAATGTGGCCAACTGTCTGCAACAGAAGCAGCAGTTCAAGAAACTTGGATTTTTCAACTGATCTACTGATATTACAGTTGATTTAGAGCTCATATTTTTTTTAATGTGTGTTATAAGGGGTAGGAGTATACATGCCCTTCTTCCTCCTTTACAGTGGAAAGGCAAAATTGTAAGAAGATTTGAATATGCTCTATAGACTTGTGAAACAATTGAGGTTTTGACAGGATGTTGAGCCCTAAAAAGAGGAAACTAAATGCTTAAAAAAGTCTTCTCTTGCCAGCAGAAATGAAAAACTAGAATGGTAAAGGATGCTTGAGAGATTGTTTTTGGAATTATTTCGGAGATGCTTCTGAGGCATCTGAGATAAAGGGCACATAGGGAAAAGCAGGCTTCAAAGTTCCCTGCGCCATAACCATGATACCAGCTGAGAAAGGGAATGCCACAGCTGTCCTTGGAAACCGCATTATAAGAGGGGATGGAGCTTTTCAGTGGGAGGTGGATGTCATTGAAGGAAGAAGAGAAGCTGAAGGTGTAGGATACTCAAATGAGATTTTGGAAGGCTTGAAACAGTGTACAATTTCCTTACGAGGCGAAGAAGAGGGACAGGCACTGGTCTCTGCTCTGTGGTGATCAGTGACAGGACCCAAGGGTTTTGTCAGGTTGTTTAAGTTGCATATTAGAAAGAGGTTCTTCACCCAGAGGGTGGCTGGGCACTGAGCAGGCTCCTCAGCGAGGTAGTCACAGCACCAAACCTGACAGGGTTCAAGAAGTGTTTGGTGATGCTCTCAGGCACATGATGTGACTCTTGGAGATGGTCCTGTGCAATGCTTAGGGTTGGACTGACTGATATTTGTGGGTCCTTACCTGCTCAACATATTCTGTGATTCTGTAATAATATGAGGGAAAGGGAATGGGAAAAGACTCAAGTTGTGAACAAAGTTTTTTTTCCTCAAGTTTTGAGAAAGTGTTGATGTGTCTGTTGAAAAGTAGGAGACTGAAATGGTTATTGACAACACATGTAGAGGAAAAAAAGAATCTTAGAATTACATAATGGTTGAGTATGGAAGCAAACTCTGAAGATCCTCTAATTGGCCCAATTTTAATAGTTATCTAATGTTTAATTTTAAATAAAAGTAATTTTAAACCCTCAGGACCCAACAAATCCCCCAAAACCTCAAATGCAAGCCAGTCGTCAGAACACTTGAATGTCTTATGGTAGAGCTCCAGATAAAACAATGAAGTGATGTCTTACAGATATGAGATTTGAAGACTTCTAAAACTGAAACTAACCTTGACTTTATTATGGACAACTGGAGATTCATTCTACTTATTCATTCTAACTTACAGTTACTGATTTCTCATTGCTGTCATGAAATGTGCAATTAAATGTAATTCCTATGATCTCTTTCTAGGTCATTTTCTTGTCTGTTTCATTCATATGTATCAGCTCTGTGGCCTGTCTGGTCTTGTAGCTGTGATGGACGTTCCTAATGTTATGCTGTGGTGTCTTGTCTCCGTCTGGAGAAATGGCAGCCTTTGTTAAAGTTGTATTTGCTTTAGTAGAGACCAGTGAATTATGTGCTGATGGATCATAGGCAATGTTTGTATAGTCTAAACAAATGGGGTTGTCTTGAGAACTTTGAGATTTTTTTTCTTTCTAAATAAATGATCTTCCTTCCTTTGCCAAATCCTGAAACTCTTCTCTGCATTAGATGCCAGAAGAGTTTTGAATTTTTATCTGGAAAAACCTCAACATATTAAATGGACAGAAAACATTTGTATCTAAGACAGCTTAAAGGGTCCACCTGTATCTCAGTGTTTTAGTTTTCTCTCATTTGAGTGTTTTTGTGTATCTAAGGAACAGTGGAGATCCAGGCAGATACTCTTTTTCCATTAAGAGGAAAAAGGATGTATTTATTTTGCTAAAAGTGTGGGAAAAACTGAACTTGACAAAACAATATTACATAAATTAGTCTAGGTAAGGTATTTGAAGGAAACTTTTATAATAGAACTCTTAGACCTTCTGAATTAGTGGAAGAAAACTATAAGAATATTGCTATTAATGTTTAAAATGCCTTTAAAAAATAAAGTCTGAAGAATAACCCATCAGTTGAAAGGAGGATTTTCAGTTGTTGTAAAGTCAGAATAATTAAGAAAACCTGTTTAGTTAATGCATTTGTATAAGCACTCATGCCTGTCTCCTGAAGTATTCATTCTTTGTAAAGGACTGAATACTTTAATTTCTTGATTTCCAGTGACAGTGGAGATTATGTAGTATCTATGTATTAACCATTTGTTATCTTTCCAAATGTAAATAATTTATGTATTTACATGAAGTTTTGGGAAAAGTGGTTTTAGTTTGTTTGTTTAAATTTTTCTTTTTAACCTTCAGACACGTTTCAGTGAGTATGATGTTTTTTACTCAGAAAATTGTCATCATATCATACAGCTTAATTTGAACAATGTTATGTGCCATCTATACTGAAAAAAGGATTTGGTTGTATCACAAGAAGAATTATTTCATATGTATCAACTTTATCTAAAACAACTGCTTATTTAAACTCTTTCTTCCAGAACTGTGAGGACATGGGATGTTAACAATGAAAAAAAGCACAAAAGTGTATTTAAGCCACGATCAGTTCAAGGGAAACGGGTGATTCCTACAACTTGCACATACAGCAGAGATGGTAAACTTATTGCAGCTGGCTGTCAAGATGGCTCTATCCAGATCTGGGACAGGAATATGAGTGTAAGTCACGTATTTGATAACATATATCTATATATAATATATCAAGTGCTAAATGTTGAAGTTGATAAAAATCAATTTTGGTACTTTCATACTCTTATTTCAGCTCCTCTCATCCTCTCTTTGCCCTGAAAACTAAATAACTTGTAGACATAACTGGTTTTTTACAACTGATTATTCACTGTGCTACCATTCAGTACAAAACGCTGGGAAAATTCTTGCCAGTTTGTTTAAAAAAAAAAAGAAAAAAAAAAGGTTGACCAGATACCTATATTTAGAATATTATTCATTTAGGGTGCAATGCTTGTGAGAAAAGCTGGAATTTCCTGTTGCTTCTTATGTAATTTATTTGAGATATTGAATACATTCAGAACTTACTCTTAAAACTTGATACTGAAGTCGATTGTTAATCCATGTAATAGGCAGAGGAGAATAACATCTAAATGGGTGAGTATAGGGCCAATGCCACATATTAAATGGCAACTATTGTTGTATTGTCCAATGTGTAAAAATTAACACTGAGGCAAATTTGAACAATGTATGTAAATGCAGTGTGGTCAGAGTCAGGATGGAAACTACTACAAATTCTTCAAAATTAGCATATATTTCTGTTCATATTTACCTCAGAAATTAATTTCCAGTAGTTAAGAGTCTACTGACAAAGAATATGTAGAATTTGAAGTTTAGAGCGATCGGTGCTTGCTGTTGCTTTGTGTAGTATAGTTTACAAGCTAGTCCAGTTCCAAGAGTTTAATTTTGCAATGTCAAGTGCAAATTCACCAGGCTAAGCTTTACTGCTTCTAAAATTAATCACCCTAGTAAATCATCCATATCCTCTCTTTATGCCCATCTTACCTAAAGAAGTGAAAGTAGTGGGGTAAGTACCAATAGCTTGCATAGGACGAAAAGAAGAGAATTGGGTCAATTTGAAACCAAAGTGAGATTACAGAGGAAATGGGGAGGAAGGGCAGGATCCTTTGAATGAAACTGGCATCATTAATCTCTGAAAGCTGTACAATACCAGTAGGATGACTTGCGGGAAATAATACTGAGCTAGTACAGGTTAGGTTAGCCTGTTCAACTTCATCTTTCAAAACATTTGATTTTAAAAAGGAAAACACAATTCAGGGAGCTTCTCACAAAGATTGAAAAACGTTTGATAGCTGGATGTAGGAGGAAATGTATAGATTTAAAAGGAAAGAAAGTCTGTTGATCATACTCAAAGTACAGCCTGTGTTTTGGGATTGTCATCTATTTTTATTTCTGTTTTTATTTCCACTATAAACCCAGTAAAACTTCCTAATGGCATGAAGCTTGAGAATTCATCCTAAGTGTAAACTTGTTCTAACAGAATAATAAATTTTTCAGAGACTGGCTTTCATCACCTGTGTATGTTGTTTATTTTAACATATACAGTATTGAAATATTAAGCTTTCTGGTGTAGTTTTAACAATAGTGCTCTTGGTAGTCTGCTTTTTCATGTGCTTTTCCTTTTGAACTTTTCTGTGTCTGTAGGATGACATATTGCAATACTGATTGAGTGCAGTTTAAGGTGATTATGAGTAATTTAAAGATATATCCTGTGCATCTAGTGCTATTTCCAATGGGTGACCTTTGTATAACAATGCAAGACTAAAGTGGTTTCCTAGTGGAAGTTAAGTTGATTCTGTCCTTGGGTTTGTATTTTTAAAATCTAGAGAATTTTTGTCTTTGGCTTTTTTGGTATTGTTAAGGAATGTGCAAGATTTTGGGGTAAGGAAGCAGTGTAAATTGGGTTTTTGGTGGTATTCTTATCTAAACCTCTTGTGGTCCTCTGGGTAACCCTGTGTATGGTTAGAATAAAGTGTTTCAAAAGGCACCTTGATTAAATAGTTAGAAAAAGCCTTCATCTAATATTAGGGGATAGGGAAGGGATAAGAAAAAATTTTCAAAAGGAACATGTGTTCAACATAACAATTAGAAAGAAGAGGATGAGACTAACTCCTGCAGTGGGATGATGAAAGCGCTCACAGGCCTGACAGGATACAGAGATGCTTGCAAAGGCAAACAAGAAAATATTAAGTCATTACAAACTGGTGCAGTTCTGGATGCACAAATTATATGTGACACAGGAAAATAGGTAGAGCTGTGGAGGATCAATATGTGAGGGGTAAGCTACTTGAAGAAATATATAGTAGGAGTATTGACTTCTGATTTTTGGACAGAAAATTTTTAATTCCCATTCAGGAAATATCATTTCACTTTGTTGAAAGAAGTGTAGAGCCATATATACAGATTTCGCTGTGTTGCAGTACAACTGTGTTTCAAGTCAAAATTAAGTTAGCATTTGTGTTTAGCTTGAGAAGGCTATATTGAATCAGTAACAAAAGTCACTGGTATCTGGAAACAGAAAATAGTTGCTATATTTTCTTGATTGGTTAGGAACGGTTCTGGTATCATTACTTTAGACTGTAGATTTGGTCCATATGCAGCAGGAAGAAGGAAAGATTCAGGAAGATGTTTAAAGCTGTAGTTTATTTGACCATACTGTCATGGCAGGGCTGACCTAACAAAGGCCTGTTTTGACTGTCTGAATTTGATTTTGCCTTTATGCAAAAATATAAATGACACTTCAGCCCTGATCTTGAGTGCCTGTACCATTGTTCCTGCATATGACAGTGAAATGACAAACTAAACCCAGGAAGATGTTCTGTCCCGATATTATGGCTTACACTACATATGTATCTGTAGTGCCTGTTATCCTGGTGTCTGTGAATGTTTTTTTAGATGCATTTATTTTTGAGCTGAGTACAAACTGCTGTCAAATAAAGAGCCCACTTTAGAAAGGGGGAGGTTTCTCTTTGCTTCAGTGGAAATGTAAAACCCCTGCTTTCCCAGGGGAAGATTCCTGAATGCAGAACAGAATCACAGAATGGGTAAGGTTGGGAGGGACCACAGTGGGTCATCTGGTCCAACCTCCCTGCTCAAGCAGGGCCATCCCAGAGCACGTGGCACGGGATTGCATCCAGATGGTTCTTGTGTATCTCCAGTGAGGGAGGCTCCACAGCTTTTCTGGGCAACCTCTTCTGGTGCACGGTCACTCACTGTGCATTAGTTTCTACCCATTGCCTCTTGTATTAAATTACCAAGAAGAAGTTCCAAGGGCAGAAGTGAATACCCCAACAGGAAAGAGGGCATGATGATTCCCTTTCCTAGAGCAAAAGTGGTGCTCATTAGAGGCAGGTACAGTGGTGCAATGCTGGTGGGAAGCCACCACCATACCACTTTACAAGGTGACTGAAGCTACCTGATGAAGCTCCCACAAACCTCCCTTGCCACTGTAGTCACAGTTTCTGACTGCTGGTATATGTTTATTATTCTGTGCTTCACACACTACATGCTACACCTGACTACAGGAATCCTACCAATGTGTTTATCAAAGGCAAACAAATTAAAAATGAACCTGGTGTGTGGTAGCATCCCCATCAACACAGTCATGTCACTTGTGTCATACACTGCTCTCTATTGTAGAACGTGGTCTAGAATGGTGTGATTAAATAAATTTTGATTTTTTAAATTTATATTATTTAGATAAGGACAAGGTATTTTCTGTGTCATGTTTTATCAATCCTGCTGAAGTCATAGTAGCTGTTTATTGCAAGCTAATTTCATCAGTTGTTTTTTTCCAAGGCACTTTAGAGCCATCTCAGTATCTGCTTTTTTTTCCCTTAAATTATGTTGTTGTGTGTAGGAAGTGATTCTGGTGTGTGATCAATTCACTTCTTTAGTTCTGACTAGTAATGCACACCATGAATATTTCATTCAGTTTTCTACTTCCACTGTTTTTTTGGTGTGATTCCAAATCTCCCAGCTGTATGTAGTGAGAGTAAAAACACTTTTGGAACTTTTGGAGGAAGATTTTATTTTCTTCTTCATGACACTTACATTGGTAATGTGTTAATGCTGAAGTTAGCCAAATGCATTCTTGTTCTGCCTTGCCTTTCTCCAAACTTCCTCAGCAGGATAATGATCCATTATAATCACCTGCCTCAGAGGATTTTTTTGTTTTGTCATAAATCTGTGTTATTTTCTCACGTATGTTATTTTGTCAGTGCATGGTTTTTCTTTAAGGTTCACGTACATGTGCATTTACAGTGCACATTAGCAGACTGATCTGTCAGCATGTTTGAAATATTATGAACACTGTCAACTTGGCTTAAAATAACAGCTTCAAAGGACATAAAAAACAACTTCCTTCAAACTTCAAATGCATAGTGAAAACAATAGTCAATTGTTAAATAGAAATAGTCAATCATAACACAACATATTAGAACTCTCAATTAAAATGTTCTGAGATGTCAAGAAAAGTCTGGTGAAGATAGAGAGTTGGAGAGCATTAGTAGGCAGAATAAGACAGGAGCTTGAAAATTATTGATTCACAGGGCAATGCAGTAAAACCACTAGGTTTACCTGTGGTTCAGATAGGTTTAAATTCCTCATCTTACCTGTGCTTGCCCATTCAGAGCTTTTTGCAAGCCAGTAGTAAATACAGATTTTTGAATAAACCAATCCATGGAGCCAGTCTGTAGTATCTAGAATGCAAGGTGTCCTGTAGTCAGCAGGCATCTGTGTGCCTGGTTTTCCTGTCTAGGAGTGTATCTCATTCACAGAGATACCAAAAGCGTAATTTTTGATGAGTATCGCAAGTTAAAATTGATTGAAATCTCTTTAATGAACAGAAAAGCTCCCTTCATTTTCCACAACAAGGATAAGAAATTTCCACAGGAAGGGATCAGGATGTTTTTCAATGGCTGCAAGTAGGGGTTTTTTTGAGTGAAAAGACCAAGCTTCTTAGCTAGCCTCTCTTAATCTTTCAAACTAGCTGATGAGGCTACCTGTTACATGAATTTTTTCATCTTTTCCTGAGTGCATTTAGCACAGGATAGCATAAACAACTTCTCTGTTTATTCCAGCCTGAATCATATTTCTCAGTTTCACACATTGCATATTTTGTGGTATATCATTCCAGCTGTGCTACAAAAATACTAATAAGGATGTTGGGGAGGCAGAGTTTGTAAGAAGTGATCGTGTCTTTTAAATTTAAATGCCTTTGGGAAAGCAGCTTGTACACCCAAAATCTTGTAAGGTTTGGAGTTTTTTTCCTAGCTGTATTAAATTTGGTTAGAAACCTTGAGTAGTTTTCATAAGCTTTTCACTATCTAATGGCTGCAGTGCAAGTAGTAAAGAATTACTTTTGACAGATACATCTGTGATAGGTTTATCTTTCTACATAGTGCAAATCTGAACAGGAAAGATACAGTATTTTATGATTTTCAACATAATTCTCATTAAGCAAGTTGATTCACTGCTCATGGAAAGATTTTTATAGCTAGTGATTAACTTCTGTTTTTTTACTTTCTAGTTTCATAGAAGACCTAGTGGTATGTTTAACTCCATTCTTCAACTATTTCCTGCTCAAAAATGAGCATCTGCTACAATATTGCTGAATTACTGCTTTGCTAGCATTTTCTTTTTTCCTGGTTTTAAAAACTTACTCTGATTTTAAATTGCTAGAATAATTTATGTATTTTGATCAGTCTAAATTACTTAGCTAAAGCTCAGAGTGATTTTACAGAACTTAAAATGGACAATAATTTTGAAATTCAACACTCTAATAGTATACTGCCCACATGAATATCCCCAAAAGCGGTGTGATCAAGTGGTAATCCAAATAACCTGTTTTCCACATGCCCTTAAGCCACCCTATCCTCAAAATATAAGGGGAAGAAAAGTGGGATGTCGCAGCATGCACTGAAGTTAAGCAGATCTAAGCTCTGTACATTTTAATTACAAATACTCATGTTAAAAGTATTTTCCAAATAATTGCATGATTTATAGATGTAAGATAAATACATTTCTATATTTAGCGATTGTTTGCTTTGAAAGGGTTTCTGTAAGCTTTAGTTTTGTGGTGTGCAGTTGGAAGTTTTAAGGTAGGGTTTTCAGAGATGAAAAGTTTCACAAGTACTGGAGCCATTTTGAAGAAATACTGTACAACTAAGGGCACAGAATTAGATAATGAAAATTTTTTGTGTAAGATGTTTTTCTTTTTTTTGAACAGGAATCCAAGTCCTCTGATCTTATTTGGAAATTTTTTTTGCAAACTTTATTTTGCTGTTGTTAATGGATTTTACAGCTGATGCTGCCAAGACAGAGTAATGAAAACTAGTAGTAAGTTCTGAGACTTGCTGTAAATATTTTTTCTGTTAATTAGAAGGTCCTTTGAGGGGATTTGTACCCATGCTTTGGGAAGATGAGGTTGTTGGATCTTTGCGGAGTTACAGGATGCTTTTTGCGTAAGACATAGCTCTCAGTAATAGGTTGTTGACATGCCTTGTGTCTGTTCTCTACAGAGCTTTGCTAGTGTACACATGCCTTTTTAGTTGCAGTTTTTACCAGTTCACTGTGTGTCTTTGGCATTTGTCTATCACAGCATTCCAGGATTATGCTCATTTCACACCAGCTAGATGTTACTCTTTTTTTTTACCATGGAATATTCACTTGTCTATTTGGATGAGTTTTTAATTTTTTTCTCCATATTTTTTTAAAATATAAAATTTAGCATTTCTATTGGTATCTTCACAGCATTAAAAGTATTCAAGTGAAATGCCAGTGTTGAGTAGAAATAGTTTACAATGGCTGTTCTTAAATTCACTGAATATCACTGCTATGGCTAAACAGCAGGCAAATCTTCCAATTTCCCCCAAGTAAGTAACATGCTTCATGCTTTGAAGAGAGCAGTCTGGCTACATCTGGAAATTTCTTGTGTAAATACAAGATGAAGGATATCCAAATATACTATATTCCCCTTTCAAACTTAAGGTAAGTTTTCCATATCCATAATATTCCACCCTTTCATTCCATATGTATATGTGCCAGACCTCTGTTCCAGAAACTGGAAATCACACACAAGCTTGCCAGCAGCAAATAGTAACAGATTCATATATTATTCCTTTTTGTATACGTCTGGTTTAGCCAGTACATCACTATCTGTACCCTGAAGCTAGCCACAGTAAAGAATCTGACAATCATATGCTAAGATAAAATGTGTCCTGCTGTATTTCTAAGTGCATTTCTCTCTTATGTAATAAACAGTTTATAGTTAAGAACTATCTAAATGTTTGCACTATTTAATATAGTGATGAAAGGCAATTCTAAATCTTGAAGTCTGTCACACCCCAATGAAAATAGCTTAAAGCATATTACTTCGGATTCATGTATGGTTAAAGGAAAAAGGCTTATCCTGCTAGGATTATATATCTCTCTTTGGTTTATTGTTTAGAAAAACAAAAGTAGAACTTAACAGAAATGATTTCAAAATGACAATTTGAGGACAAAAGAGCAGGCATTATAACAATGTGATTGGCTTTATTAATATTTTAGTGCTATTCATATTAATATAACATGAATAATGTTACAGAAATAGATTTAATAATGAAAAGCAATGAAACAGAAATAGGAGACTCTTATTGAACAAGCTCTGTTATTTTAGAGAAAATTTTCCTTTTATGTAGAGGCAAAAATTTGAAAGTACAGATACTACATTTTGTTCTAACAAGAAGTGAGCTCTGGAGTGGTCTGGCTTATCAGAGAAATGGCTTTTAGATACTGTAGTATATGCATTGCTCAAGCAAGCTGAAAAATTCGGCGGTCTAGAGCCCGATGGGGTTTGTAAATTATGATAAGAATTTTGTGCTTGATATGTATTAGGAAGCTGGTTTTGCATCCAAATATTTCTCATTGTGGTTTGTAGTTTGTCACTAGTTCTTGAAGTTTTTGAGGAGATGAACAGCAGGTTCATGCTGTGAATTTCCTAAATGCAGTGAAAGATGTATTTCTGTACAACTCTTGGTCATTAAGTTTGTTTTATTAGAAAAGCCTAAAGTTCCGTATTTTAAAATACTTAACTAAAGGAAAGCTGTTAGAGCTTGCTCAAGTGGATTAAGAACAAAAAAGGTAGGAAATGATGACTTTCTATCCATGCAAACAGAGGTTTACAAAAAGTAAGTTATAGTGAGGTGTAGTTTTTGTAGGTAACATTAGGTTACAGACATTTAACTCAGAGGAAGTTTGAAAAAGAACAACTTCTTTCAGCCTAGAGAATGATTGTTTCATGGTTACATCCATTAGAAGGTGCTCTTCTGTGAGGGTACAGTTTAAGTAAATGAGTGTAATACACTACAGACTCTCCTCAGTCATAAAGAACATCTCATAAGTTTATAGTTAACTTTTTAATTAATAATGTTTGCAAGGCATTTCTAGAGAATTTATAATAAGATTATAAACCGTAGGAGTTAGTTTTGTGTCCGTGATTAACAATGAGAAGACAAACTGCACACTACACTGTATCTTGGCATCAGCTACAGAACCAAACCAATCACATGAAATCAAAAATTTGTAATATTATATTTTTTTGTAAGACAGCTTCAGTGAGCAGGTTTCTTTCAACTCTAGGTATAAATCTCATCATTAAAACCTGATTGAATATAAGTGAGGCTTTCTTTATAAGTAAGTAGCACTTCTTCTACTGCAGAATATTTTAAAATAAAGGGTTTTGTTCATGATCTCCGTGTTTCCTAAAGTTTGTTTTCAACAGATGTTAGTGCTAAACAGTTAGCAGAGAGGGTGGTGAAATAGGTGGAGCATTGTCCAGCTGTGTTTTATTTAATGTGTGACTGCAGTGATACTACACAGACTGAAATCAGATACATCCGTGAAACAGCTGCCTTCCTTAAACCGAGTTCTAAATTTCTCATGAGATAGAGAGCTAGACTTGGAGTTGGAT
>JAWWEW010000088.1:59950431-59963629 GCA_035583185.1 Anabacerthia variegaticeps | reverse complement strand
ATCTAGCAGTCTTTGTAGATCTCACTTTCCCCAAGGCCTGCCTTAATTTACTGCCTCTGCTTTTAAAAAAAATCTAGATGATGTTTGGAATAAAATGGAAGAAGAATGTCTTGGCTGGGACATTCAATGTTTCGTTAAGCAGAATGTGGGAAGTATTATAATCTTGGGAAAGTGTCGACTTACTGTGAAATACTGTATCCCAGAAACAATGTGTAAAGTTCAAAAATTTCATTAGTTAAGCATACTGTTGTTATTCTCATGGACATAGCTTGGATTTCTGAGGTGAACAAACTGACTAGACCTATCTTTTGCTTTTCCTAGAATATGTTTTATTTAGGATTTTGAAGGAGGAGAGCAGTTGTGTGATGCAGAGCTGTAACCATGTGGCTCTCTTGTAGTTCATTCATTTATGATAAACTTTTCATGTGCCACTTTCATCTTCACTTCCAATATGGGTCCTGTTCACCCCGATTTTTGTACAAGGGATACTCATTATTGATGCTCTGGTCATGTGCCTTTCCACCTCACAGCCCTTCCCAATCCTTTCTCTGGCTCCCATTTGTCTTCTGCTTCTCATCCTCTCTGTGGACTGTGGCAATATTGCGGACCCTGACATGTATCTGTTATCCTAGTTTTTTGATACACACAACCGTGTCCTTTCTCACATGTGCTTCATGTTTTCTGCCTGTCATCTCATTTTGCACACAAGTACAGTCAGCTGTAATTGCTTAACAAAAATATACGTGCTAATACAAAGCTAGGAAGAAAGTGCTTACATTGCTGGAGTTGTTTGCTAGAAAGCCTTTAAAAAAGTTGCAGAAGATAGTGGTTTACTGCAGAATTTGCTGAAGTAACTAAACCTGTTAAAAAAAATTAAGGACTGATGAACTTGTCAAATTTTGTATGGCACATGACTGTTACTTCATAATAACAGGCACCTCTGCAACAAAAGGAGAAGGGTAATGAAGGAGATATGTAGATACACTTGGCCCTGATTATCTTTACATCTTTATTTAATATTTCAATGCTCTCCCCTTTCTTGAATCAAACTTTTGAATTGTGTACATCAGTTCTGTTGTTTCATGTCTTTCCTGCAAGAAACATTCTGATAACAATTTTTTTTGCTAATGATTTGTTAGCACGATTAGACATCTGTTAAAAATACTAAGAGGTCAGAGGCCAAACACATTATTTTCTTTGAAAACTGCAACGAACATTTGCCAGTGTATGTAAAAACTTCTTGTTCAACCTTCTATCATTTTTAGAGCAACCTTCAATCATTTTAGAATATTTGATTTAGTATTACAATTCAGGGTTATATTCCCTTGCAGAATAATATATGGAGGGCAAGCTTGCAGAGCTCAAAGTTAGGAAAACAATCTTTTTACTGGTAAATTGAGCAAATTTATTTTTAAAGGCAAACAGAATTGCTGATGCAATCTTACTATTCCTTTCAGACAAGTCTTGTTTTACATGAAATCTTAAGGCATCAAAGCTGGATAGATTTGGGCTAAATTAATTCTGTTGTTTTCATTTTTGTAATTAAGGCAGCAAATAATGTCAGTCTTTGATATCCGTATGTCACTTTTTTCCTTTTTCTGTAGGACAGTTGAAAAAGGGTAAGAACCTGTTGAAGTACAGGTACTTAGCTGAGAAGGCTCCATAGTGGGTGACATGGAATCGTAAAGCTGTTTAGGTTAGAAAAGAGCCTTAAGTTTATCAAGTCTGACCATTAACTCTGCCAAGTCCACCACTAGACTGTGCCCCCAAGGGCCATATCTGGACATCTTTTAGATACCTCCAGGGATGGTGACTCAACCACTTCCCTGGGCATCCTGTTCCAGTGCTTAATCACCCATTCAGTGAAGAAATCTTTCCTGTTCCATCTAAACTTCCCCTGACACAACTTCAGACCAGTTTAAGGGGAGTAGTTTAATTCCTGAAAGATAAGGTTTAGGCTTTATTAATGGATTCATACTAAATAAAATCAGTATCTTTGACCATAGGAAAATAACAGAACTTCTTAATTTTTATGATTTATTGTCTATCTATAGATGTTTGGATTATGAATAAAACATAAAAGAAAAAGCATTGGTTGGACCCCAGATCTTCTTCTGTATTTTAATTTATATCCAACACAAAACAAAAGGAAGGTATTTCAGATTGATTGGGCAACATAGTGAAAAAAATAATATTTTAATATATGTATTTCAGTGTGACATTGCCTAGAAGGTATGAGAATGTTGTGGAGCCCAAATGAAGTTTTTCCAGTTAATTTGAATTAGCTTAATATCATAATATAAGCTTTCTGGCATTTTTTTAAAGTGTGATTATTAAAGGTTTATGAGGTTTTTGCAAGTGTCCATGGTATTTCTTAGACAAAAAATACATCATTTTAATTGCTTGTTAATGTTTAACAAATGCTACATAAAATTTATTTTCTGATAACCAATTCACACTTCATCCTTTATACATTACTACATATTTGGAAAATTTAATGTAATTGGATGCATAAAATACATTTTTTTAGTATTTATAAACACTCCCACTAAAGACATACAGTATAAACTGCAGTCTGTTCATAGACGTACTCCAGGGTATGCAAAATTGGCTAGAAGTGACAGTAATTTCAAAACAATTACTAAGGCTAGATGTAAGCCATTATATTCTGTCTCCAAATGCTGTAAGAAACATGTACATGGTATTTGAAGTCCTCGTTTGTTGAAGAGTCATTTGTGGAGGGAATATTTTACCAAATAATGACTTAATAAATAAGAATTTATCTCTACAGAAGAACAAAAATGTTAACTTCAAAGTAATTTCAACCATTCTCTAGAATTATTAGCAAGATAGAAATAAATAAAACATGCATAATTTGCAAACTGGAATTTTATTGCAACTAAATGGAACACAAACCTCAAAATATCTGAACTTTTTTCTATTATGTAAACCGTGACTTTTGTCAGGGATTAAAACTGGCAAAAGTAAGTTTTTCCACTCCTTCTTTAACATTCTTTTCAAAGTATGTATATAGTAATTTGATAGTTTTTGTAATTACAAGCCTGCTTAGTGGAGTGTTGAGAACTGTCTTAAAAATACATTTTTGTCTTAACCAGGCATAGCTACCTTTGTTCAGTGCTGGTGGGAGCACTGATGCTGTGTAAATGTGTACTGTATATTTAAACCTCTGAAGAACTCAGATTTTGCATTTGAGGTCTCATTATGAAAGGGTATTCTGAAACATTACGTTTTTAAAAGGCTGTTGAAACATTTAGCTTCTGTACCTCCCACAACTGCAGGGTTTTCTGTTTAAATTTAGGAACAGCAGCAGAGTACACAAAGTGCTATAGAGAAATCCATGTCCCATTTTGTAATATTTTGTTTTTAATGTCTGTTTTGTAATGTTTTATTTGCTTGATGAACAGGTACATACGAAGTTCCACTGCAGGCAAGCCCATGCTTCAGGCACTGATACATCATGCTTGACATTTTCATATGATGGTACTGTCCTTGCCAGCCGGGGAGGTAGGTGATCGAAAGAGCCCTGTGATGTGTTGAATATAAGACAGTTCTAACTTTACTAAATGAGATTATTCATTAAACAAACCATAGAAATTGTGTCACCTTTTAATGTATTTCTTTATGATGGAGATAAGTTTGTGAAATCAGATACTAGTGATGCAAATGTGAAGTGTTTCACAATTTACTACTTTTATTTGATTCACCATGCAATACTGTGTTTCTGAACGTGCATTTTATGGCATTTAAGAAATTTTGTAAGAGAACTTTGATTATATTGCACAGTTCCTGATCTGCCTTCTTGTCCAGCATTAATAATACACCAAAAGGAAATTATTTGCTGAATTATAGATAAAACAAGTCCAGTTTTATTGCTTAGTTCTTTCTTGGAAGATTACTGCCTCTCGATAACAGTATTTCTCTTCTGGATTTATTAATTCCTTGTACAGCTTTCTTAGGCCTTTCCTTTTCTGTCCTAATTGGATTTTTTATCTAATCTATATTACAAACATACAGAGTTTATGGCTGGAGTTGACTGGCCAAGATGTACTTGAATGGCAAAAAAAATTGAAACGTCCACAGGACTGGGAAAAAAAGGCTTGTGTTCTAAACTTCAGATAAAGCTTTTATAAACAAGTCTTAGATAACAGAACAAGCTTTGAAAAGGCAAAGATGTATTTGAGGACTCATTCACTTCATGTTTGGGATAGTACGGTGTGTGTTGAAGACAGCGTTTCATGCAGAGATTTGTCTGCCCAGTGTTTTGCAGGCAGGTGCAAGCATACAATCCAAGCTGTCTGGATGGAAACCAGCTGTAACCAGAAGCTCTGTGTATGCATTAGCATTGCCCCAAGGCCAAATAAACAGGCCTAGGGAGAGGCAGTATACATTAATGTTGGCTGACATTGTGCCTAACATATGTATAGGACATCTGGTCAGTATGGTACATAGGCAGAATGAGATTACATGTACAAAATATCAGGATAGAGGTATTCATAAATGGCAAAACCTGTGAAACAGGGGATGTGCTTCCTAGCCAAGGGCTGTAGCTTGCACTGCTCTGTGTCCTCCCTGTCCTCCTGCCCCTATGAGTAGAGTGGCACAAGTGCATATGAGTACAGTGAAATGCAGCTGCTATGGTGCTGCCTCACTGATTCTTTGTCTTGCCACATTTCAAAGATTCCAAACATTATATTCCCCAGAACAGCATCTTTCCCAGTAAGGTGATGGTATTCTTGTCCTTGATGACCCCAGGCTTATGGACGCTAGTGGCACTTGGATTGTTTTTTAACTGCTGTTCAGGATCCTGGATCCAGGAGTTCTATTGCCACTCTACCCATCATGAATGAGTTCTAAGTGGTTGAGGTGAAAGTTCTCAGCTTTGCTTGTCCTTCCTGGACCAGACTCTTATTGTGTATGAACCTTCTCCTACCTGGAAAGCAGGTAGACTCTGTGTCTTTCCATTCTGCTCTAAGTAAAGTGATGCTTTTGTCTGCTAGTGATGTTGTCCTCCAAAAAATTCACATAGACATATTTTATGAGATTTAAGAATAAACCTCAGTGTGCTTTTAAATATAAGAGCAAACAAGGTTAATACTTACATGAGGAATATTCACTAGTGCTTGAAACATCCATTTATCTAAAATCTCTTCTGTTTCACATTTATGAATGTAGATCACATAAATGACCTTTGCTTATTTTTATTGCATGTGGCACTTTTGGTTGCCTGCTCTTCCTCATCTGTCTCCAGTTTTTTTGTCATGTTAAACAGACTTTCATTTACTTATGTTTTATCTATCACACTCTGCTCTAAGCTGTAAAAATGTTGATTGATTGTTTTCAGAATGTAAGACTGCACAGAAATTTGGCCACTCAGTGGGGATAAAAGTAGTACCTTTGTCTAGCATAATAAAAAAAAAGGAAAAGCTCTGTGTGCACTATGCTAGAGAATAAGGAGGATTCATACCTTATTTTGACTTGTTTGGTTAATGCTTTACTATGAGTATTGCTTTGGATCTGTACCAACAAAAGCAGATGTGGATCCAGCATTCATAGATTAACACACCTGCCAAGTGCTGAGGATCAAAGAGAGGATCGTTGTTTGGGGCATGGGAACTTTCATTGAAAGCCTGATGGGCTTTCCTGCATCTGATGTAGATTCTGTGTTGGATATGAGAGAGATGAGGCATGGCTCAGCTGCAGGCACAAGGGAAAAAGAAAACCTAAGAAGCTGCTTATGAAAGTTTCCAGTCTTACTCTTGTTGGGTATTAGGTAGTAACTTGACAGAAACTTAAGAAAGTGATATTTTTGCATGCTTAAAACAATGAAGGATAGTGTTTAGGGAAGATTTTCTTTGTTTAGGAGGAAAGCAGTGAGCAGTAGGACTGGACTTAGGGACCTATTGTAAAAATTTTAAATGTAGAAAACCCCTTTTTTGATTTCTGATGCATACAGAATCTATGGGAGTTAGTTTTTGTCATAGTATGAAGCAATAACTTAATTCATTAATCTCTTGACAGCTTTTAGTTTGTTGGCTCATATATTCTGTGTAGTATGGACAGTGTGTTGATTCACTGTCATCTTAATCAGTAAACTTAGATAGGAGAAATAAATTCAATGCAGTTAAACCCAGACAAAAAGTAGTCACATCAAAGGCATCAGATAGCTTGTGCAGATACATACTTTCATCTGAACTCCAAAATTTTTTTCCTGTGTTTCCTTTGTATCTTTTTGGTTTAGTTTTGGTTTATTTTTTGCCTTTTTTTTTTTTAAAAACCATTTAATTGTGTTTGTCTTTTCACAATGTTTTTGAGGAAAAATAAAATATTTCTTTTTGAAGTTGGTTTAAAATGTAGAAACACCTTGGGCAGTTTCCTCAGGGGTTATGCAGCAGCATGTATAGTGAATGTCTCTTGTGTGTAGAGAAATAATATATTGTTCTTTAAGTAAATACAAACATTAGCATTTTAAAAATCAAATTAATTTGTATCAAGTAGTATTTCTTAGGAGCTGAACACTGTTCATTTCAACAACGCCAAAAATGCATTCATTGGCTTTAATATTTTAATATGAACTACTTGCAACACTTGAAGATGAAATGGTTTTCTCAAAGTCTTCCGGTATCCTTCTCTTCCATATGTTTAGAGAAGATCATGCACTTAAGTATTTGACCAGGCTGGTGTGGATGCAGGTGATGGTGAGAGCTGTCCCAAATGTAGGTACAGATTCCTTGATTTGTGATTTCTCTCCCAAGACCTTTGGCTGTGGTCCCAAGCTGTGATGCCTCCAAAGGTCGTTCTTCAATTGTTGCAGCTCCTCTTGCAGAACCAGTACAGAATGCGGAAGCACATACCTTGTTCTGTAAGATGCCTCTCCCCCCACACACAGTACAAGCCTTTACAGAAAGGCTCACAGTTTATAAACATATTCTGGTGCCCCCTCACGGTAAATCTTGTTATGCTGTGCATTTCCTATGCTGCAACTTCTTTTTAAAACTCCTATTTCCTATGTTTCTTTGCTTTCCTCAGTGATCTTTGTGGACAACTTCTATCTTTGAACTTTGCTTTATTTAGCACAGGACTCCCCCTTTTAAACAGTGTTGCTGACTGTAAGCTCTGTGAGTTTCTGGCAGCACTTTTTCTCCTTTTGGGCCCGTATGCATTCACATACTTGTCTTCCTAGTCATGAAAAGAAAAGAGAAGAAAAAAATCAGGTAAAATCTTATCTGGGCATTGTCCTTATTTTGACTAAAAGGTGTTTGAAAAATACCTATCTTGGCGCTCCACGGACTGTTTTCTAGGACCTAATTGTTACTCCTTGATAAATCCAGTGCTCAGTACCATTGGCATAATGGTGTCTGACCTCATTGTGTCAGATTTGAGCCTGTTTATTGGTATTCTTCTTATTAAAATGGCAAAAAATAGTGTTTGAAATGCTACTAAAAGGACTATAAAAGCTTTAAGTAATCCTGCCAGACTTCAGAAAGGTCTGCCATCAAGAGAAAATACGGAATGATCTCAGTAGACTATTTTGAATGCTTCATACTAAACTACACAACTTCTGTTTATATGTTTTTGTTTAAGGATAACTAGGTTCTTTTCATGTGTAAAGTAATTACAAACAGCAGTAATGTTAAAGCTCTAGTAAAGAAGCCTCTTAAGCATTGATAGAAGGATGCAACTGGAAAAAATCTTTGTTACTGGGGAAAGTTCATATTCTGTTATCTTAGTGACAGATTTCAGCTCCAAATTCAAACTAGATTCAGGAGCCAATATTGCATTTGCACACAGATAATTTTAATTAGGAAAAGTGAATTTGGGCAAATTCTTAATGATGGTGAGAGTTTCACAGCATTAGCCAAGTTGTTCTACTAGTACTTCTCCCTTTCCCTTCTAATTTTTTTAACCAGCCCGTTACATTTTCTTGTTAGCAGAAGAGCTATAGCTACTGCATATCTGATGGCATCGCTCCTGCTAAAACCTGGCAGGACTACAGCTTGAGGATCATGTCAAGGCTCATTCCACTGGGAACAGAACAGCCTTGGCTGCTAGCCGTAGATCTGTCCCTATCCAGGAGATTTGCAAAGTGGCCAAATGGTGTCCTTTGCATACATTTATAAAGTGCTGGTGCTTTAGATGTAACATCGTGGCAATAAGTAGGAGTTTTTGGCGGGGGGAGGGAGGGAGAAAAGAGGGCTCATTTTACAAGACCAAATGCTTTGAAGTGCTTGGGATGGAGTCTACAGGGAAACAATAAGAAAACAGATATTCCCAAATTAGGGACTCAACATTTTTCTTTGTTGTCATTCTTTAGCTTCCCAATGAACAGAAATATACTCTGCTCTAGACATCATTTATTTAAGTTGTCCACTTCTTAAAAATATTTTGTAGTAAGGAGTTATCCTAGTCTTTAATATAAACACACATGATGTACGAGGCCACACATTACTGCTTTCCCTGTAAAGGGCACTGCTGGCCTTGATTTCTTTTGTTGCAGCATGTTACTTTTTCTAAAAGCGTTTTATTTCCAAGGCCTCCTTTGAGCTATTGAGCTCAAAGGCTATGAGTCCACAAAATACTTGCGGACAATCAAATTACTTCCATGCAAGATTTGTGCTATGGAAGAAAGCAGGTTTTGCCTCCTTTTCCTCCTAGATCAGAAGATACTGTAACTTTTTTGTCTAAAATCCTTCTCTAGATATTTGTAAAGGGAATTGTTGTCCTTCTTTTCACCCTTGAAAGTGCTGAGGCAGTGATGTCAAATGCTAGCTGATGTCTAGGTGCCTGAGTGAAGTCCTTCAAAACCCAAATTGTGTGGCTCATCTCACACTGGAAATATGTATTCCAGAAGGATGGTCAGCAAAGATGTAGATCTCTCTGAGAATAACTAACTAATCTCTTCTTCTTCCCCCCGTTCTCACTTTGTTAATATGTCATAACTTTTCGAAAAGGGATAAACAGCCTGACTTTTACTGGTCTACAGTCACACCATGTTTATCAAACACAGACAAGAATTGCTATAAATGTCTTGCTGTAACCTTGATTTTAGCTTTTATGGCTAAAGGTACTGTGGTGAAAAAGTTTTGTTATAGCAAGTGTGGTTTCACTTGCTTCCCTTCACCCCCTTCCCCAAGGATTTCTGACTGATTCCAGGGTCTCTTTTCCATACTGAGACAGCAGTTTGTTGCTGTTTGCCTGCTGAAGAAGGGAGACGACTTCATGTGCTTTCCATCTTTCCTGATCACTTTTTCAGGACAGATAGAAATCAGACACATAAAACCTGTTTAGTTTGTGATCTAGACCATTCATGGCAACATTTTAATTTCTTTTCCTGTATTAAAAGTTAAATTTGTTCCTAGTAGCAAAACACCAATGCTCACAAGCACAGAATAAACTAGTGATTGGGGAATCTTTGCATAGTGGTTCTTGGTAGGAGGGATTACTGTGGTGGAGTTGAATCACTGAGGAGAAGTTTCTGTTTACTGGAGTGTAGCAGGTTGAACTTCTTATCTTTGCACTGTGATAGTAATTTAGGGACAAAACTCTTCCAAACCATTTCTATTCCATTTACTTCTACTCGATCATTCTGTTCTCTTTCTATTGTTCTGATTCTGCCTCAATTAGAGGATGAAATTTTTTGACATGCCTAAATTCTTGACTTTAGTTCTTTATTGCTAACCTTTGTGTCTCTTATTTCATAGGAGATGATACTTTGAAGATATGGGATATTAGACAATTTAAAAAGCCTCTTAATTCAGTGGATGGACTGCCCAGCTTTTTTCCAATGTAAGTACTCTAATTGATTTCAACTGGTAGAAATAGTAGTATTTGTGCTGAATGGGGAAGGATTCTACTGGAGTTCCCCTTAGTTGTCACCAGAACTGTGGAGAAAGGACTGCACAGGGAGGACTGTGCAGTGCCAATTCTTGGCTATTTTAGAGATTCACATTGCCTTAAAAGATCTCATCATTTTTGTGATATTTCATAGCGAGCTTTGCTTGTTTTATGACATTTTTCAGTCTCATATGTCTAATGTCTAATTAGATTAGCAACTTTTTAGGAGGAGGCCCATTCATTGCCTTATGTTTGTGTAATAAGATAGAGATGTAAACCTTGTTCTTATTTAGTCTATGATTAATAAAGAAGAGATGGATGAAAAAGTAGACATAACATGAAGGTACACGGTATGAATTCAGGTTATGGTATCAGAAATGCTGATGGCTGTGTTCTTTGGTATTAAAATACTTTTATGTTACTGAATAGTGCTAAATATTGCTTTTGATATTTTTATTAGTAGGACCTGCATTTCTGTATTTGTAATGCAGCCAAATCTAGCCCTCAGGACAGTTTATAATTTGGAAATAAGATCTTAGAAAGGCAAGTCATGAGTGTGACATGGGGGAAAAGTAAATGGCAGACATTTTTGGCTAGTGTATAAACACACCACCTTGCATCACTGAAGAATGTAGCATCAGCAAAAACAGATTTCATGACCGATACTTTTTTTTACTTAAAGATAATAACCAGATTTGAAAGTACTTTGTTTGTTTGTTTGTTTCGCATTTTGAAAAGCTTCCAAAACCTTTGAGTGGAGGAGAATTTTGTTGGGAGGAGGGTTTTTATTGAGTCTGCCAGTTTTGCATATCCTGTGCAACAGCTGTAATAACAATTGATAACTATAACTGATAACAATAGTAATAGACGTCTGATAACTATAGTAATAGATCACAGCTGACAAAAGGTGTCTTTTTGGTTTTCACTTTGAAAGTATTAATAAACAGAAAGGATTGCTCTTAAGGAGTGCAGTTTATATGTAAGTTCTCTGTATGTTAATTATCTGTTTGCTCAGTGTAATGTTTTGCTTTCTTCAACAGGACAGATTGTTGTTTCAGCCCAGATGATAAAATACTTGTCACAGGCACCTCTGTTAAGAAAGGTGGTGGCAGCGGGAAGCTCTTTTTCTTTTATCGTGAGACATTCCAGAAGTTGTATGAGATAGAAGTTACAGATGCGGTATGTATTTGAATTTTCTTTTATCGTCCATTCAAAATATCAAATCATATTTGTATGCTTTTTTCCCCCATCGTACAGGTAATTATCCACTAACACTGTTGTAATTTTCCTACTCTGTGAGTAAGAGGTAGGGGTAGACTAACCTGAATAGGTGCTATTCTTAATCAAAAGAAAAAAAAAAAAAAGACAACGTGTTTTAGCAGTAGGATTTCCGTGCTTTGCTGTTACCATTGTGTTTCTCAAGGATTTCTGTGAAGTGAGACAGAAATCCTAAAATACGCAAATGGTTTTGTTGTTTAGTCTACCATTTATGATGAAATGCCTTTCTGTGACAAAACTCCTACTGGTCCCTGAGACTAGATTTGTAGTTACTATAGATTGTATTTCAATGGACTCTAGCTTGTGTAAATGAGACAATTTAGTGACAAAATGGAGGTATCATTAGGAATCTCTCCATCAAAAGTACCATTTTTGCCAGTAATACAAAAACCAAAGTTGTGAATCTGTAACACAGAAGAATATGTGTATGGCTTGAACTATCTGTAGAAGAGAAAAGCTTAATACCACCGCTGGAAAAAGGTCCTTTCACTCTTGTGACTGACACAAGAAATCTTACAGATCATATCAAGCAGGAGTGGCAGAATTAAAACAGAATTGCCATTGATAAGTATGGCAGTGTACGGTAATATCCCATTAGTTGTTGCAGTCTGTCAGATTAGAAACTTTGTCACTTTGTTTCAGGATATTGTTTTCTCGTGCACTTTCTTTAAACCTACACAGCAGCCTTTCCCAGCACAGCAAACCAAACCTCCTTCTGCTGGACGTAATTTATACAGAATCTACACTTGTATTTCCTTTTCTTTTCTAATTCCATTTTCTCCTTTAGTTCGTCCTAAAGCAAAATCTGTTTATGGATGGATTTGTTATACCTATCAATTCCGTGACAGCAGTCACTTGCAAAGTAAAAATGCAGAATTCTTATCAAAGCAGAAAACACATTTTTTTTCTGGAGGGGGAAAAAACACCTGTTCTTAATTTAAACATATAATCTAAATACTGGAGGGGTTTGTATGACACTGGAAGTTTTATATAGTACTTAAGAATTTCTCCAAAAATAGGCATAGATTGGAGTTTAAGTTTTTCTCCTCTGAAACATACAAAAACCTCAATTTAACACATGAGAGGGAGGTGGATTTTTATTTTCTGATTCAAGTTTTATAAACAAGTAAAAAAGAACTTAAAAAGTGAGAAATACTGCTTGCCAATCTGCTTGTTTTAATTTGCTAACTTTGTCTTGTAATTCTCAGAAATAGAGGGTTTGTTTACCTGCTGAGATAGATAGTCCTACAGGGGAGTCCAGAAAAGATTCTTTTGCTATCAGTTTCTCTCAGAACTGAGATGTAAATTTCTGTTCTTTGCTTCAAAATGTGGAAGACACGAGAAACTGAGACCCTACAGTAGGAAACTGTCAATAAGCAACTTCATTGGGACCACTCACATAGTTAAATTTTAAGTATGTGTACAAATCTCAGCAGGTTCATAATTTTATGCTATAAATTTATATAGGTGCTGATATTTATATGGTACTTTTTAAGACTGCAGTAAATTACTTTAGTCTATAGAGTTTTAGTGCTGCTGGTTCTCTTCATTTGTAGTTATAAAATTTAAGACAGTTCTTCTGCTTTGCATATAATGGAAATGAAAATAGTGAAAATAATAGTGGTGAAGAATTGAGACTTGTAAGTATTGATCTTATGACACAATTTTCAGTGAGTCAGCACTAATAGTATCTTTACAGTCTGTCTGTCTAGCTTACAACTTAAACGCTACCCATCTAAGAAAAACACAGTTTAGCATACAAACCTGAATCTAAAAGAAGAAAAATTAGTGTAAGTGGTCTTAAAAAATAAAAGCAGTATATTTTTTCAAGTTCTTTCTACTGTTTGTAGCTTTTGGCTTTTTCATTAGTGTTCATTTCTTGTTCTTCTCAAATTGCTGTGTTTGGTGAAATATAAACGAATGAAGGCATGCTAAAAGCAAATGAATTTTCAAGGAGCTGGCTTTTATGTTTTGTAAGCAGTAAGTGTTATTTGTTGGACAGATCATTGGACTGTAAATTGGTAGATTAATATCTTGGGTGTAGCTTGTCAAAGCATTTTTTCAGCTT
>JAWWEW010000088.1:59932841-59943394 GCA_035583185.1 Anabacerthia variegaticeps | reverse complement strand
TATTTTGGCCAGTGTAGGCTGTAGGGATTCACCTGACCAAATATAGATGTCTACAGCTGATCCAGTCACCCTAAGCTCCTTTTCTAATCCACAGAAAAAAATAAACACATTCAGACTGTGATTTTATCTCATCCTAAAATAGATCTCTAAAATAGGTTAGATGGAGGCCACTGTAAAATCTTATTTCTTTTCATTAGCTATAAAGGGAGTTGAAAGTTTGTAGACATTTAAAGAGTAGACCTCTGAAGATTAGAGGTGTAGACATCTTAAGTTTGGTGAGACAAGTCCTGCCTAATCTCTTCGCTTTCTTCTGTTGTCTTTGTCTAAAGCACTAGGACATTTCATCTCCGGTTTCCTGACCTTACCAAGCAGCAAAGTAGGAGATAATGGGTTACTTTTGCAGTAATTTCTATTGATTTAGGGATTTTTGACTGTAGGCAATTAACAGGAGAAAAGCCTGCGGAAGGGTAGCTGATAGTGAAGCCTACTCTCTCTTACATTGCCAAACAGCTCAAAACATCAGGAACTTCACCTTGGAATTACAGAACTTCATCTAAATTGTAACAAACTCTTTAAAGGAAACATCATGTGAAGGAAACATCAAACACCCATGAATTCTTGCTTCAGAGCTTAGAGACGTGTGAAAACCTAGGATTAGCATGTTTCCTTTCCATTTTCAGTATTTACCTGGAATTAGTGGCATTTTTTCTAGTGTTTATTTGCAAGATCACTTGTGATTTTTTTTGGTTTACAGGTGGGATGTTGCGTGCACACTCACCACAGGGATAGTATGAATATTAGGTGTATGTCAGGATTATTCAGAAGAGATTTCCACGCCCTCAATGTAGTTTTATGGGATGAATGCAATCTGCAAAACAGATTTGCTTATTCATTTGCTTTCATTTGAATAGTTTGCACTAATAGCCATGGGAGCAGACGTTAGTTTAGTGAACTTAGCCTAAAAGGCTGATAGCTCAGTTAACTGAATAGTCATTTATGGCATCTTGATGCAGATGTATAAGCAAATTGACAGGCAAGAAAAATCACGAGAATGAAAGTCTGTACCTGAAGTGCAAAGAAAGAAACATGGAAAATGTTTATTACAACGTTGCATAACTGATATGGAAGTGTGTTCTTCTTTTTTCTACATTGCAAGAGGAGCTTTACTCTTGAACTTGAAAAAGCTGACACGTTATTATGCGTTACCTGAAAATATACTTTACATGAAATGTTCATTTTCAAAGGTAGTTGCATGGTACTTAACCTTAAAACTCAACTGTTTTTAGGGAGGGCTTTTCCATAGGAAGCAATGTCTGATTGAAGAGCAGTAAGACCTTCTGAAGGAGGAAAAAGAAATTAAATATTTTTGTAAAATACGACCCATCTAATTTACATTTCATTTTGCAGTAGCAAGGAGCGAATATAGTCCCATTGGCCTAAGTGCTCTAGCAATGTATGGTGATTCCTATTTATATCAAAAACATGAAAGTTCTTGGAATTCTTTTGGAAATGGTGAAACTTGATATCATTCCAGCCCTGCAGCAAATTATGACCTCCATATGCATACACACATACATGTCTCTTTAATAATCTTTTCTTGTTAGCAACATTTTGTCTTGGGGCTTGTATACATATAAAGGTAGTTATGTTTGGTTGTATGTAAGCCATCATTTCAATTGAAATCCATAAAATAAGAAAACAATGCTTTTGTACAGCATGAGCTCATAGACATGTAAAATGTTAGCACAAGAATACAAGAAGGCAGTGATGGAAAGAAATCTGAATGTTCCCTAACTCCTGCAGCAGAGCGGAAGAGCATAAAGGGGAATAATACCTTCAAGAGACTTTCTTTATATATGTTCTCTTTATTTTGTTATATAATGGGTAACTTCACATTTTGTTGGATTCCAAAGATAGTAGTGAGATTAAGTGACTGCTCAGGCTCTGGAATGTTGCAGAAAAACATTTTAGCCCAAAGAAGTTTATGTGAAGACTGTTCTCTATAATATGTAGGAATTAGCTCAAGCTTTTTTTCTTTTAATGCTTTATCTATGTTTTCCATAGTGCATCCCCTCCAAAGCTTCTCACAATCCAGATAATCACTGCTAGTCCCACTCCCTAGTGTGAAACATCTCTAACCATTCATAATCCCTTTTACTAGAAATTATTAACCTTTCCTTTCTTTCCTGCCTCCAACCTGCACTGACCCCTCTGAGACTGCTCTTACCACCCTGGGTCAGCTCTATCCACACTCTAAAACTGAATGTTTTTACCTGCAGCATGGGCCAGGGAATTTAATTTTGCCTTTGCTGCAGCAGTCTTGTGAACCATCTTTATAAACAAAGATCCAGGAGAATTCTTTCAGTCCTTGACATTGGTCTGTAGTTTTATGACCTTACCAGCTTCCTAGCTTCATCTTAGGGGGTAAATTTTCCATTCCTATGCCACAAATCATTTTAATCTTCTCTTGCTGACCTTGTAAAATGCTCACTCTGCATTGTTTACTCCTGTCAGGGTGTTGCCCAAGTGCTCTGGACAGTTTCAGTCGAGGTAATTAGCTTTTGCTTGCTGAGAAATCTGGTTATTACTCACTTTGCCTGTTAAACACAGGGGTGTATTTCTAGACCAGAATAAATGTCCCATCCTGTGTTACAGAAAACTATGTTTCAGACTTCAGTTTCTCATTTAGAGACATTGCTGTTAACTCACACCAAAGCACTGTGTCACATTCATAGCACCAACAAACCGTGTATGTAGTTGCCTAGTGAGCTAACCCAGATGGAGAATAACGTAATAGAAAAATTATTTAGAATTTACCTGCAGCAACATCTCTGCTTAGAGGATACAAAGGGAAACACACTGGTGAGAATGGTCTGTTAGGGGTGAGACATTGTTCAGGAACCACCCCAGAGCTGTGGATGAGCAGGGAATGCATATATCAGAATGAATGCAGGTGAAACAGTACACAGGGACATACCATCATCATCTCTTTTGCCTGCCACCTTTGTATATATTTGAGTTTTACCACTATGAGATTACCACATTATTAAGCTTTTAACATATGATAAGCAAAATTTTCTGAAACTGGAATTTTTTTTATGAGAACTGTTAGTCTGAAGTGTGTATAGTACTTAGTTTAAAAATACAGTAAAAGTTACATATTGTTCAAGTAATATTTTTTGATTTAAAACAGTAGTATATCAACTTTAAAAAAAAGGTGAGACTAGTTTCAAGAATAATCAGTAATACGTTCTTATATTATTAAGCAGTTGTTTAAGAATATAAACATTTTCATCCAGATGGCAAAAAAAAGATGTCTTTAAAATTGTATAGATAATTGTATAATTGACTTTCAGTTTTACTCAGTATTACAAGGCAATCAAGTCACCTGAAAATAATTGCAAAGGCCTACTTTGCAGTTATTAAAATAACTACAAGGGGCTGCTATGCACTAAATCTGTTCTAACCTGTCTCATAGTGACAATGTAGAAGGTTAATTTGGAGTGTTTCTCTTTCTGTTAACAGTTTTAATATTTTCCCTTCCTGTCTTCACAAATCTATTTTCACAATCTCTTCCCAGTATTTCCCAATGCAAGCTACTATGTTTGTATATGCAATAGATGTTGCCAAAGACTCTGCAGATTGATTTCCTTTGAAGAACTTAGTGTTTTTGCCTCAGCAAAAGTACCAAAGGGCTTTTAAATCCTTACTAGTAATTACCTTTTGTAATTATAGTCACAATGCTGGCCACATCAGTTCCATGGAAAAATTATTTCCAGGAATTTTATGACAGGCCTCCAGGACTTCATGCTCTGAGAGTATAGTGGCCAAAACATCCATCCATTTTTTTCAAGTGTTAAAGATGTTTATGTGATGATACATTCTACATTTTATAGTTCTTATTTGTTATAAGACATTATTTTCCATTTGCAAAACTAAGCTAGCTACAATTTGTTAACTGAAGGGTTTTTTTGTTGTGGTGCTGTCTCTATTTTCTGAGGCTGTAATCCACAGGGTTTCCTGACAACCTGTACTACAGCTGGTCAGGGCTTTTCTGCTGGGTTTCCATACAGCAGTGGTAAGCAGTTTAATTCCCTACTCTTTTACTTCTCTTTCGAAGCATGAAACCATCCCGGTAAGAGGAGTGAGAGCTCTCAGTTTACTCTTAACTGCTGAGGCTGTTGGTTCCAGCCTGAACTCCTGTCTTGGGGGCAATGAAATCTGAAGTCCCACCTTGTTTGGGTTGGGTTCTATTGCAGGGCACAACCGTAAAATGAAACAAGCAGTTGTAGAATGGCAAACACCCTTTCTGTCTCGGAAAAACAGAAAGTGGCAGCAAGAAGTCCGTGGCCTTTACATTCCTCTACACAGCCCTGGTGAGGCACAAAGAGAGAGGTTAACAGAATAGAGTACTGCAAAGGTGATTAAAGGCTGGACGTATCTGGCACAGAAGGAAAGGCTGAGGAAGCTAGTATTGCTCAGCCTGGAGAAGAGGATGCTCATGGGGAATCTTATGCATAAATACTTGAAGGAGGACAGAAGGTGAAGCAAATACAGTAAAGCTCAGTAGTGCCCAGTGACAGAATGAGAGGCACCAAACTGATTACAGGACATTGCATTCAAATATAAGAAAATGGCTTGGGGTTTATGGGGTTTTTCTAATGGTTCTAGAGTCTCCATCTTTAGAAAAATTAAAGTTTAAATTAAATTTAAATTAAAAATTGAAACCCAAGCTGGATTATATCCTGAGCTGTCTGTAGCAATTGCCCATGCTAGGAGCAGGCTGGGTGAATGAGTAATCTCCAGAGCTCCCTTCCAACTGCAGCCGTTCTGTAGTTGTATAAAATTCAGTGTCAGTAGCTGGGTATCTACCTACATGCCCAGGTTAGCCAAGACAGGAAAACACTTCCTTTTCTGCAGTCAACACACTTATTTGCCTGGAAAGCTGATTGTTAGGACGTGCTTTGAGTTGGAATTTGATGGTTTCCAGTGATAAAGTTGTCTACCTGCTTTATTCTAAGTGTAAATAGTAGGGAAGTTAGATGCATCAAAGGATAAATGCTCTTTAAAGGCTTAATTATTTTTGTATGATAAAGATTCCCCTTAACCTTCCCTCAAAGTGTGTTGACGTAGTCTGCAATGATCCCTTTATTGTAGAGTTCATTAGAATTTTTACTTCTTTAGGATTATATGATTGGAAAAATTTATTGGCATATAGTTCATGGATTCAGTATTTAGGTATTTTAAAAGTATTTTCAATTTCTAAAATAATCTGAAAACTGCATAAGTAGTTTTTATTATTTCTTATAAAGTAGGTTTATATGCTAGTGGATTAATAAAATTGCTTGCATGTCCAGAGCTCGTGTTTGTTTAGTCTTTAACAAATTATATTCTGGGGACATTTTATGGTTTCAGAAGATTTATAGGGATACATTTAATGGCAGTTTCTTTTGCCTGCTCTGTAGCACGTGCCATGGTGGTTTTAAGTGTGCTGTGCATGTTTGACTAGTTAGAAACTTAGCAAGCCCCATCAGCGCTGAGCCACACTGTCTCAAGCTTGTTTTTGTTGGCTGGTATCCACTACCATGCTATAAAATACATTTACTTGACAGTAGAAAGTGGAGAACCACATTAACTACAGAGTTTAAAAAGGCTGGCTAAACACATGCAATAAATATTAATAAAAGAAAAGGCCACCCACCTTTGACCTTCAATACTTGTTACTAGCTTTGGTGTTTCAGAGTTACTTTAGCATTTTGAGCTCAACATAACAGTATGGCTCTCTTACTTAAATCAAGCAACTTTGTGCTTTGTATTTACCTCTAAAATTATTTGGTTTAGTTGTCTTGTAGTCAGCAAGCCAGGTATATTCATACATGTAAGTAAATGGGGAGGTATAATGTTGTATATGTATCTATGTAGAAGGAGGATGTTTTGCTGAGCAACCTCGTAAGAATGGCCATTTGATTCATGACAATTCATCTCTCTTGGTTTTTATTCTTAACAAGAACACAAACCAGAAAAACAGCTCAGAAGAGTGTCATCCATCATCTTGTGGTGAAATGAAGTTCTGATTCATGATGGCTGGATGAGCTTCAGAATGTTTTCAATATTTTTAGTGTTGTGTGCATCATAACATTCAAAAAAATAGGATCTGGACTAAACCAGAAATAGTATAGAATATGAAATGGGAAGTGATTCAGCAATCACTGGAGCTGATACATAACCATTTTCCTCTAGGTCTGATGGCTCTTGTCTCCCAAGTTGTAGGGGTATATTACACCCCTAATATTTCATCTTTCCTGTGTTTCACTTGTTAAGGCATTTGTAGTTACCATTTTGTGAATCCCATCTGCTGTATTTGTGAAACAAAATAATTCCATATGGATACTTAAATGATAGATGGATAATAGTGGTGAAGTCTTAAATCCTCATTTCACTCAATGAGTCTATTCCTGGCTTTTGAGAAAGAAGTAGTAAGATGCGGGGGTGGAAGAACAGGAAAAGAAGCATTTTGCCATGAAATTCTAACAGGAAGGTACATCTTGCTATTTATTACATAACTGGTGCAAAACAACTTCAGCCTTGGATAATATCCCTTTAAGGAATTACTGTCTCTCAAAACCAGATATTCTTGCCCCCCCTTGAGTCAGATTCACATACAGGTTTTGTGTTTGTGATGAGATGGGTTGTCCTTTATGGTAGATTGTTCCCGTGCTGGCTCTCTGAAGTCAGAAGCTCGAGTCTCTGAGTTTGTGTGCCATCCTGCTGAATCAGACAGAAAACAGTGATCACATGGATATTCAAAGTCACATGGAGAACCATGCTGTGTGTATAAAGGAACAATACTCTTAATGTCTGAAAATAAGTTTTGCTGCTGACCAGAAGGGTGACAGTGCTCTGAGACATTGGCTTCAAATACCAAGTTCTTAGTGTTGTGGGGAAGAAAGAAGCAAGAGTAAAAATCAGCATGTCTTCCATTTCTTCAGTCAGCAAGTGAAAGGTCAGCAGTGTATGAGAAAAATAGGAAAAACATAAAAACCAATGAATGAAATGGGAGAATTAAGATTTAAAAATAAAAATGCAAAAGTCATGAAGACCTGGATTGCTGTATCAAATCTGAAGCCTTTCTTTGTTCTTCAAATGTCTCTTTAGCTTCCCATTTCCATTTTTTCATGAAGACTGTGAAGCTTTTAGCCTGTGGAAACCACTGATTATCATCACACTATCACCAATTTTTACTTCCCTCTCTGCCTACATCCCTTTGTCACTCCCTGAAGGGGAACTTCTATTCATTCACATATTCACATATTTCATGTGCTTGTTCCTGATACAGTGTGATCTACTCTTTGAGAATGTGAATATTAATTCTAAGATCTAAATGAATGACCAACTAATTATCAATATGTAACTTTGTTCCAGAGTGTTGTGCGTTGCCTTTGGCATCCCAAGCTGAACCAGATCATGGTTGGTACTGGAAATGGTTTAGCCAAAGTGTACTATGATCCTGTCAAAAGCCAGAGGTATGTAATTATGTTTTATGATTAAAAACATTATCTTTTTTTCCCTCAAATTTAGCCTGATTCTGTGATTCAGTGGTTATACTAAGAAGCAAGAAAAGCTGGTTTAGTAACGTTTGTTTTGCACAGTTTTACTTATTCAGCAACAGTAGAAAGGGAAAAAATAGCCCAAAATGTTTGTTTCTGAAAAGTGGTGCATTTTTCTCTGGGCCTTTCAAGGTGCAGTATGCTGGCTGTTCTACCTGAATTTACAAACACTTTCATTTTTTAATTGCATGAAATCTGTGATAAGAATAACCACCTCTTCATCCTGTCTTTTGGAGTTTGCTGATAGTAACACTGAGTAGTGTTACTGAATGGATATTTATTATATTTACTTCTTTTACGTGTATTTTTTCCGTGAAGTATAAATCTTGTTTAGAATCATTAAACTTCAGTGTTGGTGAGTTAATACTGGAAGACCCAATTTGAGAAAGTGCAAACCAAGGAAGCACATTGCAGTCTTTCCTCTGGTCTTGTCTCCCATCCCTACATATCACACGTGGATTTTGCCTGTGCATCTAAGGAGGGGGTGATAGTGATTTATCAGAATGTGACTTGTCAGCCTGGAATGATGAGGGCCTAAGTAGTCTACAAATACTTGTTTTGTGATTAAATTTGCTTTTATCATCTGGAGAACTGGGTCATGCTCCCTTCCTGTCAGCAGGAAGGAAATGCACACTTCATCGATACTGAGAGGTATTAATATGATGTTCTTCCCTTATATGCGCTAATCTTTGTTTTGCTGGCATCCCAAACCAAACCGTGTTACAGTTTGTGGTTTCTGGCTACTTACTGTGACCTGGACACTTGAAAGTGAAGATAAACTCTGGTCTACAAGATTATCAGGAATAAGTTTTCTTTTTCTGGTTTTGTCAGTTTAGAGTACAAGAGAGTTAGTCTTCATTGTTTAGACCCTTCTCCGGGGAGCAGCCTGAGACTCCTAGGCACAGACCGCAGAGCCCTAGTGTAGTTTTGTATCCTGTTTGTTTCCTGGTATTTACCATGAGGAGGAAAACACCACTCGTTTAAATCAATCTGGCTGCAGCCTTTCCTGCTGCAGCGTTACAGACACCTCTTGTTAGATAGCTGCCACCTCTGCTGCTTAGGAAGAATATTAGCAGCAAGTCAATGCCCATGTTTGAAGAGCAGCACTTCCCATGTGCACACTACAAGTACTGTGGACAAATGAAGTGTGAAATGAATCTTCCACCCTTATTTCTGCATGTCATATAAACCGCTCTGTGACAGAAACACTATAATCTCTCTATCCTCCTTCACATGTGCATGAACAGGCAAAGATACACACATTTATGCATATTTAAAGTGCTGTATAATTTTGCTGAGGCTGTCTTGAATAAAAACTGGTTTCTCTTTGATGTAAACAGGCCAACTGAACTGCTCTGTTTCCTCCTAGGGGAGCAAAATTATGCGTGGTCAAAACAAAACGAAAAGAGAGACAAGCAGAGACTCTTACACAGGATTACATTATAACACGTAAGGAATTTAAATATGTCTTTATGACAGCATCTTTAGCTTTTTCCTATGTTTGAAATTACTTGCAGGTCGTTTAGCTTTATATTTTTCCCCCTAAAAAGTTGCAGTTTTTTATTAAGTACTGATCATTGCTATGAGCTATTGGTGCTTCATACAAAGTTTTTGTAGCCTTGCACAACCAGCAAGGTACATATATTCTGTATGCTCTGTAAATTTTTAACGGAATTTGGTTTCTAGATTGTGGTGCACCTGAAAGCTTCAAAAATTTTAGAGCTTTCTTAAAATCCTCAGTTTCAAATTAGTGAATTGTGGAGTGTAGATGGGTTTAGGAAGAGATTTGCCACTTTGGAACATTAACAGTACCAGTGACAAAATTGGAGACTTGAGAGATAGGTCTTGTACAAATGCCAAATGATTTTTCAAAATTTATAACTTACCCAGAGTTATACAGAGTTTTGAATAGCTGAACTATCTCTAGCCTCTGAGTTTTTAAGACCTTATATTCATAATAAGGCTCACTGATGGATTAGGAGTAGTTGCCATTGTTTCTATAAACTGTTTGATGTTCTGCCTTTTCCCAAGGAAAAATTTTACAGTGGAATGAGGGGATTGACTTAGAGATTTTGGCCCTCCCCTCTGGCATTACCCTGTGTAGTGTTTCCTCATGTGAAATGAGTACAGTCACACAATTGGGCTTTCTTGCTTCTCTCCATCCTCTTCCAGTTCCATGGGGTTTGTATTCAGCTCTGAATTCTAGTAGACTTGGTTTTACAAACACTAAAACCATTTCTGTAGAACAAATGAGTTGTGTGGCAGCATAGTAAACAAAAACAAAGTTTAGAATGAGAAGGTTTGGGCAGGCTCGTTAACTGGACCCATCTCAAGGCACTCTGGATCTGGGTTCCCATCTCAGGTACTTTCCAGCCGTCTCCAGCCTACCTCACTGCTGCAGGTGTCCAGCTCCAGGTTTTGGGGTAAAGTAAGTAGTAGCTGCCAAAGATCAGGGATTTTTATCTTCATTGGGTGCTTTTCTCAATCCATCCTTACAACATCCTTGACTGTAATAGTTTGTGTACAGTGTGTCTATACTGGAAAGAACTTCTATGATTTTTAACTGCTTAAAATCCAATGAAACTTGTCTGTTCAATGATATTTTTAAATGTCATTGGAAGATACAGGTCCAAATTATGCAGTTTGGGGGTTTTATCGCTGAGTTCTAGCTGTTTCTTCTGCATCGTTTTGAAGCTGAATAAGGATGCTTTCATATAAAGCAACATAGAAAAATGTCAGGATTTGTTTAGAAGATTTTTAAGTTTATTGCATATTTTGGAAGCTTTAAAGAGGTTAGATGCCTATCTTTTAAGTTTACAAATAGGACTGGGAAGAACTGGAGAGCTCCAAAGTGCTTTTGCAAAGTGAAGTGACCCCTTTTTACCTTCTCCTCTTCTTTCCCCGTCCCCGCTTCTCCCCCCCCCCTTCAGACTTCTAGTTGCTCTT
>JAWWEW010000088.1:59921844-59932741 GCA_035583185.1 Anabacerthia variegaticeps | reverse complement strand
ACCTGAAGATCTCTGAAGTGCTTTTGCAAAGTGAACTGACCTGTTGTTTCTTCTCTTTTTTTCCCCCTTTTTTTCTTTCAGTTTTTTTTCCCGATCAGATTTCTTGTTCCTCTTTAATATCAGAATTGCCTGTAATGGCTACTTAAAATGCAGGAATGTTGTTTTAAGGCATTAAATGTCACTTTTAAAACACAGGAATACATAGCTTGGGTTTCTCATAGACAACCTTGATTCCACAAATGGCAAAAGCTTGGATCTGTGCATTAGTCACCTCAGATGCTCTATGGAAACTGATCAAGCTTAGTGCTTGCCAGAAAATTGTCCCAGGCATTTCATACATCATGAAATCCGCAAAAATAAAACCTAACCATTTATTTCCAAAGATCTACTGCTGTGTCACCCAGCTGTGACTTCGCTTAATCTAATAAATTGAGCAAGCTCACAGAAATAAGCTGAAAACTCAGACTGATTCAGGTCCCTGAATGCTGCCTGCTGCTTGTTTTATTCAATATAGAGATGATGTTCCGAAATTCAAGATTTTTTGGTAATTTTTTGGATTTGCTGAATCATTTGAGCCCTACACAGTTTCCCACATTTTTGGTAACAGCAGAAATGAGCACAGCTGAATGTGAGCGCTAAACCTCACTTCAAGAAAACCAAGTCCCTTAACGTGGTGTTTCTCTGTTGCTGACAAATGAGTCTCCTGTCTGAGTGAACCAAAACCATTACTGTGATTGAAGATACTATACCACATTTATGTGGAAAAATAAGTTTTAAATCCTGACAATTTAGCCAGATTGTCTCAATTATAAGTGTTTTTCCAATGGTGATTAATCTTATAATTTAAGAAAGAACATGATTGTGATTTCATATGCATAAAATTACGTTTGGAATCACTGAGGGGTTTCCGCCCCACTCTGTTCCAGATCCAAGAATGTATCAAGGGCTTTGTGTTGTTCCTAGAATATGAGAAAGCCGTAGAGAAAAAAGCAACTGGTTGGTCATAATGCTAATGTTGAGAACTGAATGACAGGGAAATTATTTAAATATGCATAAGCTGTGCAAGCAGTATTTCAGATAAGAGGCTCCTGCCTGAAGGAACCCTGATATCTGGCTGCTTTCATCCTTGAAGAATTCAGTGGAAAGACACCCTCTAAAGTGCACCTTTAAAACCTTTAGAACCACTGTTTCAATATGTAAGAACTGAGAGGCTACTCCTACCACCTTTTCCATTGCAAGCAAGAACCTAAGTCTTTGTATTTAAAACCTCAGAAAGGCAATGGAATTTCTAACTTTTCTTTTTCTCCAAACTGTGACCCTTCAGCCCATGCACTTCCGATGTTCCGTGAACCACGACAGCGAAGCACCAGGAAGCAGCTGGAGAAGGATAGGCTGGACCCCCTGAAGTCTCACAAGCCTGAACCTCCAGTAGCAGGAGCAGGTAATCTAATCATAACCATTTCAGGCTGTCGTATGCCAAAGGAACCATCGTGCTTCAGTTCTACAGTCATTTGGTTTTGCGTTCAGACTTTTTTGGGTGGTGCCTTTACCCTTTAGATGTACGGGCAGTGTCCAGCACTGTAAGACTTTGATGTCTTTCGTTGGAGTGCTTGCCTGCAAAAAATCATTAATCACAATGGCTTCACTTGGAGTTACATAATCAGTAAAACAGTTCCATGAATGCAGCTCTAAATTCAACTCCTCCTATAGTACTAAATGACAGCTTTGTATCAGATCACTGTTACAGACATTGCCTATTTCTTAAATGTTTCTTTCCTTCTGCTGCAGGTCGCGGTGGGCGTGTTGGAACTCACGGAGTTACCCTGTCGTCATATATAGTCAAGAATATTGCCCTGGATAAGACGGATGATAGCAACCCTCGAGAGGCCATTTTACGTCACGCAAAGGAAGCGGAGGAGAATCCGTACTGGGTTGCTCCAGCATATGCAAAGTAAGGAAACAATTTAAAATACAAGTAATATTTCTGGAGGCCAGTGGGAGTTCAGTAAAAATAGAAGAGACGTTTTTAGTGGTATACTTTGCCTTTTCTGGATTGCTGCCACAAATACGCAAACCAAGAATATACCATACTCTTTTGTGAAGATGAGAGTTTCCAGGAGTTTAAATTGTTGAAATTTCACATTTCTACTTTTAAAATGTAGCTGTCAGTGCTAGAAAGTTATTTTAAAGCTTTCTAAATTGATGAGAATTTAGAATCTTCTCCAAATCAATGTCTGAAATTGCAATATACCTTTTAATAGGGTATTATCACATTGACGTAACAGAATGATGTTCCAATCTGCCTTCTAGTTCTGACTGATTCTTAGGATAAACCTCTAGAATATTTACTTGATGTTATGACAGCATATTCTAGATGATTTCTCAGCTGTCATATATTGTTATATTAATTTTTCCTACATGAGAACCCGAGTAACTGCTTGAATTAACTTGGTTTTAAAGGTACAGCAATATTAAAAATTGCACTGATAAAAATCTCCTACTGAAAATTCAACATAAAGAAGTAAGTTTTCAGTTGTTGCATGAATTAAAGAGCCTCATCAAGTTTTTTGTAGTAAAAAAACCTTGTTAATCCCACAGATGCTAATTTACTCAATTTAAATTGTGAGTGTGGTCTTTGTGTGTATGTGTTACAGTGAAAATTGTGCACTATGCTTCTAGAATGCTTTCTGCCAAAGGTTCTTCTTCCTGAAAATATTTCAAACACTGAAATAAATACATGCACAATAGTACTAAAATAAGTACTAAATAAATGCATTTCATACTACTGAACAGAAACTACGACTTTAAAAATTACTGGAATTGTCACATTTTATTATCATTGATGGTTTTTTACATGAAATAGTCTGTCAAGTAATGTTTTCAAAATGCATAAGGAAAACATTTTGAAGCCGTAAAATAGTCTTCACAAAACAGTCTGGCAGTAATGAATTGTTTTTGTTTATTGCAGCCCAGGGTTCTATCTCCAAGGCTGTACATGCGTTAGTACTTTACTGACTACTTTCTTTATGAATGTTTAGCTCTGTAGTGAAACAATCACCACTTCTTTCCAGAAATTTGAAGTATATTAAGAATCATAGCTTATTTCTAATGGTAACACTTGCTTTTTGACTTGACCCACATGTTCACAAAGACAACTAAATAGCTGTTCTAAAGCAGCTTGAGAATATCAGTGAGCCAGCCTGGCTTTGCCTGGGTAATTAATAAGTATGGCATGCTGGTAATGGATAAATGTGGCATTTGATGTTGTCCATCAAACCAGTGCACTCTTTGTACCAAAGAAGGGATATTTGAAAGCCTGATTCTCTAGCAATTGTTTTAATGAATATGCCAAATACCGATTTTTAATTGAGAGTTCGTGTTTGCTCGAGATGAAATATGCTTAGAATGTCTAGGCATCTGGTTTTATTTGAGGTATCCATGCTCAAAAGTAAATACAATCACACATTCCATCAGGTGGAGAGATACGTCAGTGTATTTTTGGCTTAGTAACTTTCTTGATTGTATATTAAGTTTCCTCACTGACACCTGCGATGTAGTAGACATGGAATTTTTAAAACAAAGCTGTGTTACAGGAGGCTTTCTGTGTCAGGTGGCCAGACCTCATTACAGTTCCTTGTTAAAGATGTGGCTGCAGGGGAAGAAGAGAGCTGGCTGAGAAGTGGGCAGGATGCAAGTCCAGACTGCTATTAACTTACACACCAGACGGTGATGTGTATGTGGGGGAATTGGACTGCAGCCAGCAGCATGCTGCCTTCATGGCTTTGTCAGCTGATAAATCTCATGCTAGTAAAGCTGCCATTATCCTTGCTTTAAAAGCTTGGCTTTAAGATGTACTCTATACCAACAACATTTTAAAAATTATTATTATTATTATTGCAATTATTGGCTAAGATGCTGAAATTCAGAAACTTTATTATTGTCTTGTGTTCTTAATTTTCAGAAATGAGGGTCTATATTAACAACTACAGAAAGCTGTGTTCATTATATCCTATATCAGACTTTATGGAGCATGTATGTTTAACCTGTATATAATACATCTTGCAGATGTACTACAAATTTATATTTGATATAATATGCAAATTGAAGGCAATTGACATAAAATATCATGTAATACTGGTTTGTATACTGGAGAGCTGCTTTAGCTATAGCATAAGATATACCATAGGGTTTGGAAAGGTGAAATTCTGATATATACTTAAATTACATACTTTCTTAAGGCCTAAAAAGCATACATCGAGTACACTTCATATTTTTAAATAGTGTTTATTCTTTTACTGCTTTATTCTTCTGCTACCAGTTTTTCCACATTTCTTGTAGTAATTTGCATTTAAAGATGGTATAAAACTATCTACGTGATATATCTTTTGATGACAAGGCTTTTGGTCTTGTGTTGCCTATTGAATGATTATTCACATAAAGTTTTTCATTCTCCTTCTTCAGGAAATGTCTAAGGAAACTACAGTTACTTAATTTTCTCCAGTGATAGTTACTAAGTAATTTTAGACTGAGAAGATAAAGAAATGCTCTTTTTTTGGTTTATCAGTTTTCATAACTCAGAATATCATGCCTGGTTTAGAGTTCATCTGGTTCTGATCCGTACTGATTAGGTCATTTTGAATCAGATAACTGACTTAATGCTTTTTCACTTGTTTACAAGGGACAGGGACTTTTTCACAGGTGGGTAGTGCAAGGGGAAGTGGTTTTAAACCAAAGGAGGAGCGATTTAGTTTAGATCTTAGGAAGAAATTATTTTCTCATAGGGTAGTGAGGCACTGGAATGGGTTGCCCAGGGAAGTTTGTTCCATCTCTGTAAGTGTTCAAGAACAGGTTGGATGAAGCCCTGAGTAACCTGGTCTACTAGATGGTGCCTCTGCCCATGGCAGGGGGGTTGGAGCAAGATGATCTTTAAGGTGCTTTCCAGCCCACACCATTCTATGATTCTATGGTTTTCACTTCAGTAAATCTTACAAGAAATACATGACTCCTGTTAGTTTGTGCACTCTATGTAAAAATATATTGGGGTTTTTTTTGGAGTTAAAGGTGCCTATTTTATTCTTGAAGCCAAATAGCCATTTGCATTATTTATCACTCAAAAATTTTTTCAAGCTTGTTATCATTAGCATGACCTTTCCATTTCTCCTGACATTTGAGCCAGAAAGGAGGGGGAAGTACGTAAGAGGCAGAAGGATGGGTGAAAAAACAGATGCTGCTGAAAAGGATACTGGGGGTGATAAGAAGTACATGCTGAATCAGGAGATGACATGTCACAGAAGCCCAGTGTGGAGTGTCAAGATGTGATCAACACAGCAGAAAAGTCATAATGGATGAGGATAAAGAAAAGATCTTGAGATTTATCAGGAAAAAGCTTGTTAGAGACCTTGGCAAGAGCCATTCCAGTGGAGTGAAAGGAAAGGAAGGACAGATTGAAGATTTCAAGTAAAAAACTACAGGAAAGGAACTTGAGGCATCAGTTGTAAATGTTTGAAAATTACATTCTTTGTGAGCTGTTTGTTTTAACACAGCTGTACAGATATACTATAATGACTTCAGATGTCCCTCTGAAGGATCAGCAGGAATTACTAAGCGTTGTAGCTGAGTGCCTAATCAGGCCCAAATGCAGCTCTCTTCTGTACCAGAGAGAAGGTGAGGGTGAAATTTCCCTCTTCGCCAAGGTAAACCAGGGTTCTTGAAAATACCTTTCAGTTCAGTGAATTTTGCCCCTATTTTGCAGCCTTTGTTGTTGCTGCTTGTCCCCAGCAAAAAGGAATGACTTGAAGCAAGTCTGTAGCTGTGTTCTGTTCACTGAACTTTTTCTCAAGGGCAGTGCTGCTGTGTGAAGTGTTAGTCATGTAGTTTCTTGAGTATCTTTAGCTGAAAAAATCAGAACTGAACAGAATGTTTTGTAACAGCGACCTTGTGGTCACATGTTGGTATATGTACCCTAAATCTATTTTTGTAAATTGGTAATTTTGAGAGGTAAGTCCCTGAGATTCAGAGAAGTCTGGCTGGCTAGTGGGGTGAAGAATAAAAAAAGACCTGATGCTGAAAACCTTAATTTTTCAGTCTGGAAGTAGTCTTTATGACATTATTCTGGTTTCCAAGTCTGCTTTAAAGTATTTTTCCTTTGTTTCAGTGCAATATAAACAAAAATTTCAAAAGTTACTTTGACATGAGTCACATGTTGTGATATGCAGTTGTCATCTCCAGCTGGTTTAGCTGCAGCAGTATTATTTATCTGCTAGTCTGTGATCCTCAGATGTCAATGAGCTACTTTTATTGGTTCTCTGAAAGGCAACTAAGAAAAACAACTCATAACCAGAGGGATTATGGTGACTCTAAAATGGTCTGCATGGCCCCTGGAAATTTCTAGGGGTCTGAATATCTGACTATGTTGAAACCCACTGAAATAAGGGAAAGCACATAGCATAAATAAATCATGCTAGTTTGTTTCCCCATTTTTGTTTGTAGCTTGTTACTGCAGCCCACAATAGGAATGCATTTTTCAGTGTATGAGATACTGGTTTCCGCTGACAGTCATGTGGAAACACAGGATCATAGAATAATTTAGATAGGAGGAGAATGCCTGAGGTCATTTAGTCCAAACTCCTGCTTAAAGCACGTTCACTTAGATGAGGCTGCTCAGCTCCAGTTAGATTCAGGTTGTTCAGGGGCTTGCCCAGCCAAGGTTGAGTATCCTCAAGGATGGAGATCCCACAACACCTTCTTGGGAAGCCTGTTCTCGCAATCTGGTTGGCAGGCACAGTATGCCCTTGCTAAGTTCATGATGGCTGTTCCCTACCACGTTCATCTACCTGGAAATGCAATTGGGATTCACTCCATGGCCTTCTGGGAACTGAGAGTAAGTAGTTCCCCAAATCCTCCTTTTGCCCTTCACAAAGGTGATGTCTGCCTTTTTTAGTCATTGAGTCCCTCTCCCAATTATCATGGCGTCTGAGAGGTGACAGAGTGCCCCTTGCATTGACTTGGGCCAGCTTCCTCAGTACCTCTGCATCCGCCCCTTCTGAAATCATGGATTTGTGCTTGTCCAGTGAGCTACATACTCTCTGCCATCCTTTTCTGTTGGTAGTGGCTTGCTCCCTAACAAAGGCTGTACTACTGGTAGTGTAGGGGTCCTTGGAGGTGAGAGGACAGACCTCAGGGAAAATGGAGCCAAAAAAAGCATCGAGTATCTTGACCTTTTCCATGTGCTGTGTTAGTGGTTTACCTGCCCCATCAAGAACATTTTCCTTAGCATTCCTTTAGTTGCCAATGTGGCAGTAGAAGACCTTAGTGTTGCCTTTCTCGTTTCTTTTCTGTTTCAATTCCTGCTGAGCTTTGGCTCTGCTAACTCTGTTCCTTCATGTTCGCATAACGCCTCTGTTCCTGTTGGCTGTGGTTGTCCCTGCTTCCTTTGTCCATGTTCTTCCTTTTTTGGGGCCCACGGTTTATCTTGGTCACATCCATATGCATCCATATGAGGCTGCTGGACATGTGTGCTTTCTGCACACGAAATGTAATCTGTTCTGAGGAGATTGCCCTCAAAGATCAACCAGCTCTCCTTGGCCCCCCTTGTGCTCCACAGCAGTCTCCTGTGGGATCTAACAAGCAGATCCCTAAAACCGAAATCAAGCCTCAAAGTCAAGGATAAATAAAATTGAGAAATTTGATGGGGAAAAGAGCACAGCTTTCCCTATGTATTATTTAGCTCTGAGAAATAAAAATAAGTAGTAAAGTAATTCTGATAATTTCTGTATAAATATTAATCATCCAGCAAAGCAGTCTCTGGTGCAGTTACTAAGCAGAAAAAATTGTGTTTAAAATAAATTAAATGATCACTGCTGATAAGGCAATAACAAAAACAGTGTTATAAAATGGTCAGGCACATGAATCACCATAGGTGCCCCAGTTACGGCGGTGTAGCTTGTGGAGATGGAACAGTTTACGTTTCAGCTGAGCTGGGGCTACAGCTATTTCATGCAATTTTGAAAAGCGAGGTAGTAAGCAGACTTGATTTGCTCTCTGTGTTATTGCTTCAGCTGGATACTGCTAGATTAGGCTACAGGTTTTCTTTTTCTTCTCCCCCCACCCTCAGTTTTGCTGCACTCAGTAGCACACTTAGATTAGCTGAAGTCTATGACTTTTTTTCTGTGCCACTCCTCTCCTGGAAAAGAACAGATTTTGCTGCTTGTTTCATGAATTTATTCATTCTTCTAAGCTGTAAATTTCTGTCCAAATTATGACAATTCAAGGTTTGTTTTCAGAAATTAGAGGTTTGCACTTGATTAGTTGTGCTTTACTAATGAACATCTCAATACTGATGTGATCTTATTTAGATACCCTTCATCTGTTGTTGTGAGAGGAAGGTAGACGTCAATAATCTTCTGTCAGTGTGTTCTGACAAAAGGAGAAGATTCCATGCATTCTTCCTCCGCAGCAACCAACAAAATCCAATATTTCAGCCAATAAAGCCTTCATCCCTGGTGTCTGTTTTGGATTGAATGCTGGGGGTTTTTTTCCTTTTTTTTTTTTTTTTTAATCCTTCTTCAGTGATGAGTTAAGTAGAGTTTATGTAACTATTTTCTAATGAAATATTTTAATTGGAAAATATTTTTTAAATCTTAGCTGTGCTTTCCATGGACAGTAAAATGACTCATCTAACTTCCATAGTACAAGTCCTCATCTGGGTACAGGGTCTGCTTGAGGTTATTTAATCCTTCAGCCTGCACCCAGGGACCCTGTGCCAGTGGGAGTTCAGCAGCAGGGCCATCTCTGGAACATCTCAGTATGCTCCTTACCTCCATGGCAAGCTTGGAGGATGGAGAAGGCAGACCAGTAGAAATAGCCTGTATTTAAAGGGAGTTGTCTTTCCCTAGTTTTAGTGATTATTTATTTAATAAATAATATTAAATAATTATTTAAATACATATATAAATACAATAAATTGTATTTAACAAGTGGAGAATCCTGGTCTTTAGTGTCTGATGGCTTACTCTTACTCTTCGAAGACAGAGACAGCATTGAATTATACCTGTTGTGTTATGTGAGGCAGACACAATTTTAAGATTTTTGTATTTTGTAGGGTTTGTTAAACAACAACTGTTACAGCAGTGGTGTTTCACATCCTTAGACTGCTCTAAAAACATTAGTTAATACATGGACAAGATGATTGCCTTGGCTGTGTTTTATACTTTGTCTTGTCTGTGTAATGAGAAGTTGAGCACAGCCAGTGTCAGTAATCCAGTAGTTTTAGCTCTGCAGTGATTGCTCTGAGGATTAAGCTGGAAAAGGGGACCATGCAGTGATTAGAGTGTAAAACAGGGGAACTGAATGTCCAAACAGTTTATTGAATTGCTACTTGATACTGTGTTCGTTTAAAAAGTAATCAATAATTATTTTTATAAAGTTTAAGTGGTATTTAAAATACAAGTAAACAGTGGAGGAATTGATACCATCAAGCTTGACTGTAGGATACACTGTGTTCTCATATGAAGATCATTAGGTTTTTCATGTTACAGTAGTTCTGGATAAAGTCTCTGGAGGACAAGCTGTTTTTTTCATAGATAGGCCTAGTCAGAAACCAGGCTTAGCTGTTCTGTTTTCACTTACTGGCTGCTGTCATAGTGTATCAAAATGGAGGTGTCTTTTTAAAAAGTCATGGAATGAGGAGACCAGTTGCTCCAGTTTTCTAACACTGAATGAAATATATTTTTTCCTCTCTTCTATCTTAATTTTATTCATGGAATACAGATAATGATTGCGAGCTGATGAGGAAATAATACTTGCAAAATATATGTGTTTGTTATGCTTGTTTGCCTGTGAGCTGTAGGCTTCTTCAGTTCTTACAAGGTTAGTTGATATGTTAATGTCAAAAATAAAAAATGGGTGAGTCTAGAATGCTCTTTTTTTTTAAGTTTATCTATATCTATACATATATATACATGCATATATATATATATCTTGTTTGTGTTTAGTGCCTGTCTAATATATTTTCTGATAAAGTATTGTAGTCTGACCACTATTTTAATCTTTTTAATGTTTTCTAGAACACAGCCGAAAACAGTTTTTGCAGAAGTGGAGCCAGAAGATGATGAAACAGACAAGCCAGAGTGGAAAAAACGTAAAATTTGAAAAAAAATTGAAGAGTACTGTTACAGCATTTGAGACAAAATGAAGCACTTATTTCTTTATTTCGGGTAGTGGATCGTAATTTGAAAGCAAAAATTACTTCAGTTTATGATACTGGTTGCACTGTAAAAAGGGATTGTTGAACTTCATTGGCTTAATCCCACATCTGAATTTTGTAATAAGGAATTAATTATATTGTGCAAATAACTCCTCTATGTCAGTTACTTAGCTTTGTAATTTGAGTGAAAAATATTTCTTTATAAACAGTGAATTTATTTTATTGCCATATTTTTTTTTTCATTACTGCCAGCTTTACAAATGCTGTGTCATGACAGTGTTCAGTGATTTTAAGTAATAATGGCTAGGCTTCATGAACGAAATTTTGCAAGGGCTCTACCCACGCTTGCTACAAGCACACTGGTGGCAAAAAAGGCCAATGTGAGATAGGCACGTCCGATTGCAATGAGGCCGAAGAAACAGGAATGACCACCAAAAACCTCCCCAAAAGATTACTTCACCCCAGGCTCCGCTCAAACCCCGCCTGCCATGAATATTATAATTAGATATCTCGACCTAAATGAATATGTATGTAAAGTGTTGTAACCCCCCTCAAAGAACTAGAAAACCCCAAACTTTACACTGGAACTTCAGAGCTTCTTTGTCCGATGCGAATCGAGGAGCTCTCCAATGTATACGATAAATACCTTTACTGCTTAAAGATAAGATTCTGGTTTTAAGCTATTTTGGCATC
>JAWWEW010000088.1:59889610-59903660 GCA_035583185.1 Anabacerthia variegaticeps | reverse complement strand
CTTAATTCAGTGTCTTGGGTGAAATGTAGGAGACCAGAGGAAAATGCAGCTGGGCATGTAATCAGAGAGGCACATCCAGTGAAGGAACAAGTGGAAGAATCTGCAGAAAGTCTTTTAGCCTGAGCCTCCCTCAGACAATTGGGGTGCTTAGGCAAAACATTATTAACCCTTTGAGAATGAAACAATGCACTGGATTAGCCCAGAGAGTCACAAAATGGGGAAAAAAAACCAAAGCAAAAAATAAAACAAAACAAAACCAACAAACCCCAAACAAACAAAAAAATAAAAAACCCAAACAAACAGAAAACAAAAAAAAAAAACAACCAACCAAAACCAATAAAATAGAGGAGAGGGTTAGACTTACATGGTGCTGAAAATATTCTTCTTGATTAGATTTTCCCCACTGTTGAGGCACCCATTTTTAGTTATTGTCCACTGTGAAGTTCAGGCTTATGGAATACTATTGCACTAACACTTTTTTAGGAAACCTTTCCAGGAGAGGTGGGACTTGCAGAGGGGCACTTCAGGCCACTTGTAAGATGAAGGTGATGGATGAAGATGATGCACACCCATACATCGCAGACAATGGTCACTAAGAAATGAAAGTGCCAACTTTCAAAGGCTCCATAATGTAATCCAAAACCATTGCAAAATCACCCTGTTATGCAAGAAAGGTGATAGAAGAAGAAGATTTCAATAAAAATGACAGCTATCACATTCCCAAATACAGTGATAGGTTTTGCTGCTCACAAGGTAACAATGTCTTTGGTTCAGGCTCCATAAAATGTGAGTGTGTAGGATTCTTTTGTTAGTTTTTACTAGCTCGTGTTTGCACTACAAAAATAAAAAAGAAGCTCAAGTTCTGGAAATTATAAAAATACTACAGTGGTGTGTATTCTTTCTGTCTCTTTTAATCACTTGTTTTACTGTCCATCATACAGTTCTACTTTGGCATATGGTAGAGTTTAAACAGTTCTGCAAGTGTTGTTAAATGTATTTCTTTGAGGTGGGTGGGGAGGGCGGGAGATGGGGGAGGGAAGTAATTTAGTTGAATTCTTGAGAGTACTCCCACTTCCCAACTTTTCTTTTTACTTTGCTACAAGAATGATTTTTCAAGTTCTGTCTTTTATTCTATTAGGTTCTGCTCAAACTTATGATCAGAGATGGTATTATCCACTTTAAGAATCTAAATGGGAAAAACAACTATTATGGCAGGATTGAAGAAACAGAAATACAAGATGCGGAGAGTTAATCAGAGTCAGATTGGTGGCAGATCTAGGAATATAGTTCTGCTATTTCAGTGTCCCTTTGGTGCTCTTTTACAGCCTATCTCTGCTGCAGAGAAGTCTGTAAGCCACCTTTCTGGACCAGGGATTTACTTTTACCTTGTAATCTAACTTTTGTGGGTTTGTGTCTGTCACTCAGTTACACAGTGCTGTGAATCTGCATCAACAGCCATCTGGCTGCCATGATAATCTGAGTCCTTCAAGCTGTGGGCATATCACGCTGGCAATTCAGATTGAAAATGCTCCTTTGGAGATATACCCCAACTGACATGTTGCTTAAGTCTGGTTTGTGCTTTTCTGCCTTCACTCTGCTCCTTAACTCACTTCTCCAGGTGTGCTGTGCCATGTATTCAGCTGAGGAACATTGTCCTTCCCTTAGGAAGCAAGGGTGCTGCACTGGCTCTCTGCAGCCCAGTCTCGGTGTTGATGATGTTTGTTACTGAATCATACTGTACTGCTTGGGAACCAAGGTTTTCTAATTAAAAAATGTTCAAATATAGGGCCCTTGGCCTGCCAGAATGAATGCAGGGGCTGCATTCTGACAGTCTGGGCAGAATCAAACCTTATGATTTCTCTTATGTTCTGTACTGATTTAAAGGTAAACTGGCAGGAGAAATGAACCCAGCTCAAAAGAGATGATAAGTCAGAGTTACAATTTAATAAAAATATTACAATAAATACAATGATACAGAGAAAAAAATTGGGTTTAACCCACAAAAAAAGCATTATAACCCAGCACCCTGAGGCACAAACAGATTGGTGTTCATTAGCCTCTATGCTGAGCAACTCCTAAGTACAAAGTAAAAGGAAAGGAAAACCTGTTGGTGAGATTGATGGTTGCACTCTGGTCGAGAGTGGCAGTTGCAGTCCTGTTGAGGTTCTGTTCCTCCTCTGGATCCCACAAGTGGTACCAGAAGTCCCCAAACCCCAAGATTAGATATGCTCAGGTTCAGGTGGGAATGCCCAGGATCTCCCCTAGGGTGAAGAGTTTCTCAACGGGTGATTTACTCTTTGAGTCACTGAATAATTTTTGAACCCTTGATGGCCCATTAGCTGACACGACCCCTCAGGCTGGGTGTGAAGGTGCTAATGCCTCTCCAGAGGGGAGTTACTATGGCTGAGTCAAGGGTGTGAAGATAGGAAAACTTCCCTATCTCACAGAGTTCTTAAGCATGCAGCTGCTAGCCTGAGGGGTCAGGTGTGCCCTGGGAAGTTGCTGCAAATGATCCTTTGTTAGCAGTCCATGAGAAATGACATAGAGGATGTAGAATACACAGATTTGGTTGTACCCACACAGTGATAAACTGATCCTGGCCACTATAACTAGGACATGCTGTTTATAAATGCCTAGACAAATAGGACCCCAGTAGGACAGCTAGACTGTCTTTCTTGTCCCAAGGCATGATCAGCATTTGGATTTGCCTTGCTCAGAACTTCTGCACAGTCGGGCTTTGGTTTAATGATTAAATGCAATTTTTTCACCAGGTATTTTCCCAGTTGATATTTGCCAGATGGAGAATTTTCATGGCCAATTACCATGGCATCATTAGACATAGAGTTAATGAGTGAGAGGGGTATGGGGAGTTCTGTGTTCATCTGGTTGTCCTCTGCAGCATAACATTCAGCTCCCAATATTAACATGATTTGTTATACTCCATAATCAAAAATATTGTTCCAGTAATGCAGGGCAAGCTGGAATTCAGGAGCCAGCACCTCTGCTAATGGAAATGAACACCACGGAGCTGCCAAGACTTAAGCCAACAGAAGGTGTTGCCTTGGGGTTTGGCATGTTTGTTTTTCCAGAAATTGTCACAAAGACACTAGTTTTAACTGGACAGAAAGGTGGGCCAGAGTTCTGTCTGCAGATCGTAGTGCTGCAAAGTGGAAGAAGTGAGTCTGCACCAGCACAATGCAAGCATATCTCTGAGGTGAGCTAGTTGATTACACAAGGGACAGGGACCAGCTGCCAGCTCTCCTGGCTGGAGAACAGCTCTGGGCAGCAGTGATGGAGAGTGTGCCAAGAGGGAAAGTCAAATGTCCAGAATGGAGACGGTAGGAATGAGCAGAACTGTGGTTTGGGGATATTAACATGTGAATCAGCATCTTCTTCTGCCTACTCCATAATGAAGTGTCTTGGTATGAGCACTGTAGAGAGTCTTGTGTCTTTTCAGTAAGTGCAAAAAAATCGATTAACCTCTATTCACTAAGTTCCTACAGGCAGAGAAACCTCTGAGCAATTAGCAATTAGAAGTTCTGAGATTCAGTGTGTTAAGTTATTTAGATGAAAAACAGTACAGAAACAGAGAGGACTTTGAAGCTACAATTCTTATTGCTAGAACACAGTTGTATAAAAATGTCAGACAGAATTCTGAAGAAAGATGAATTGGGTTAAATAGGACCACTGGGTTTGTATGTGATGGGATATGCGGAGTCTGTGTGTGCAGTGTGCACAGTATACAACTTACTTGGAAGGTGTGCACAGTGCCTGGGTGCACATCATGCCTGGGATTCCAGCAATGAAAACTCTGCTTTCCTGTTTTTCCAAAGTGGGACATCCATCTCGGTGATTTTCAGCACTCCTGCTAGTGTGTCTAAGCTACAACAATTAACTTGTATCTGGAGGTTGTACCAATAAATGACATTAAATATGCACCTCTTTCCTGTTAACAGATTGCAAGTAAGAGGGCTTGCAGATGATACTGTTTTAACATGTAGCAAAAAAAAGGTTCTCAGCCCAAAATATGTATTTTTTAAAAAGTATTTTTGTAGGTGTTTTGTAAAACTACAAGAAACAACTACTTACAGCAAACCAAGTGGTTTTAATTGAGCATGTGTGTGTCTGGTGCTTGAATTAAGGCTTGTATCAGGTTACTGTTTTCTAGGGGTGTTCTTGTTGACAGTCATTACAAAATCCCAAGGTCCTGGCCTATAGTAGTACCACGAGCACCATTACAACTGCAATGACCAGCTAATGATGTGTCAAAGTGATGAGGAGCAGCAGAAGTCTTGAAAACGTTTTGAAAAGAGGGTTTGCTTTGGGGAAAATAGCACCTAGAGATTTGTGTAAGGAAATAATTTTTAAAACCAGGGAAATAAAATAACCTTGGAAAAAGCATCTGGATATTAGGCAGTTATTCAGAGCTCATAATACACTGTGGCACTGTATGTGGCTCTCTCAGTAGCTAAAATTAGGTGATTATGTAAGGAGACCACAGCGTACATCTGAATAGCTACTGTATTGGGTTAATGATGTCACTCATCTTTATTGAGTCGCTATTCTATGGCTTGGCCGAGGGGCTGCATGAATTCAGGAGTCATGAAATCATAGCCAAGTTAAACTTCACTGAAGTAAACACAACACAGCATTTACAAGGGAAAGCAAAACAACTCTCAACCAGACTTCTCCTGTCCCAGGTGACGCTGCCGCCAGCTGTTATTCCCTGTAAATCTTCAGGAAAGCCCATTCCTATATTTTAAATCAATGACAATAGAAATGCTACAATGTATCTACAGGTTTATGATTGATTTGGAGAGATCAGATGAGCTATCGCTTTAAGCATTTGATTGTTGGCTAAAATGGTTAAGTTTGCCTTTGGGTCCTATAGCTAAGACAATTTATGAGTGCTGTGCTGTATACATTACTGACATGTAAAAATAAATGCAGGTATGCCAAAGGTAAAGTGAGAATTAAATTTTATCCATACATAGTAATGTGCCTTAACTTTCACACCAGATGCAATCCAAATCCAAAAGAAATTTCCTGTCATATTTTTCTTAAAGGTGATTTATTTACTCACCTATGTTAAGTGCCCTGGCTTTTTCATGCTTAGGAGTGGTACATATGCCACACATGTCTCCACTTAGTTGCTGGGCCTTTTTCTGAATGGTTGCCAGTTTTGTATCAGTGAAGATTGAGGAGGACCATAAAGTAAAGGTGTAGATGCAGACACAGGCAAGTTGGTTTCCTCAACATTTCTGTGGCTCTGAGCTGTGTCAACAGTCATTTGCTGTCGTGTCTCTGATGCCTTCATTGGGAACATCCCTCTTTAGATGAGATTTGGGACTGTCCTTTAAGGTTTCTCCATGTTTTTTCTTTATACCAGTGGCCTTGAGGGCTGGTATCACAAACTCTGCAAGGAAGAAACCTGGCAGTAAACGAAGGCCTGTTTATTTCTCAGAAGATGCCCAGACTTGCAGAGACTGGGCTTTAGAATGCCAGACTTAGTTGTTTTGGGGATAACTTGGTGACAAGCAATGAGCAGAGCACTGATAGTGACCACGGTTTGCAGCCCTGGCAGTGCACATGCGACCGCCCTTGCTGGCCAAGGGAACAGCTTGGCTTTCCCAGACCAGAAAGCAAAGGCTACATTTGGAAACTTGCTCTTTTCCTAGATATCTGTTCCACTCTTTGAAGTAACCATTCCCACGCATTTCCTGTCAGGGGTCTTCCAGGCCCCCACACTCTCTTTTTCACTCTGTTCTTTTTTAATCCAGAAAGCTGCCTGCTTTGGGAAAGTTTGCCTGGTATTGCACTGTACTCATTTGTTTGCAATGAATGAGAAGCATTTTTCATTTTCACTGAATTATTGTTGCCAGATACCATGTGTACACATGTTGCAGGCCATCTTGCAGGGGGAGCTGGCAAATCTGCAAAGCTGATGTGCAAGGCTCCAGCAACTGAAACGGGCTCCTCTCATGCAGACCCCCGCTGAGGTCGGGAAACACACATGCTTTGCTCTCTGTAAGATCTCAGAAAGAAGGGTTTTTTCAGCTGGAGTGAAATAGTGGTATTGCAGCCCAGATTCCCAACTCCAAGCACCTTTCTGCTTTCTCTCTGCACTCTCATCCATCCCGTTTGCTGAGCAGTTTTGGCAACACAGGCAGCCTAGAGCAAGAGTTAGGCCTTTGGGGAACACTTAAAAAGTACGTGGGTGACAAGGCTAAAATTGCATGACTTAGTGTAGTCTTAAGACTGTCTTTTCCAGTGGTTTTGTTCCTCTTAAACTGATGATGTGAGGATTGTTGCTATCTTGTCTTCTGCACGAGGGTTCTGTAGTTGTTAGTTATCAGAAAGGAGTAGCTTTATTCACCTTTGTTTTCAATTTCACCATGTCCCAGAAAGTGTGTTTGTGTATGCCCTGACTAGCATCTCATCAGCTGGCTGATCACAGGACTTGTCAGGATGGACAACTACATACTTGCAGACCAGTATAGGGAAAGCAGTGCCAGGAGCAAGTAGCTAAGGATTTCTTTAAAGACCTAGTAGGATACTTCTCTGTGGTGCCAGAGCACTTTGTTTCAGCTTTGTTGTATAGCCTGACATGTTGAGTGAGGTCCCTGGGAGACGTGAGCTGAGCTCCCTTCATTGCTTGCCATAGAAAGCGTTGGCTTGAATGGATGAATTACCACAAAAGGTTTCCTTTTTGCTGATCTGACTTCTTCTGATGGAGAAACAAACTGCTGAGTTTGAAAAAGCATAGGAAAAACAGTCAATCTTTACTGTTCTTCTTAAAATATTTGTATGTGGAAATGCATGAAAGTTGAAGAAGCAGAGTATTTACTTGTTTCCTCTTGCTAAACAGTTGTCTGTGTGAATCCCTGTAGGTCTGAATGAGGCTGGTAACCACTGCACTGATATGTCTCCCCCTGATCCTTGTCTGTTATTCCTTGGATGTGAAGAAGAGGACTTACTTTAACTTGCTCAGGCCTGAAGTGGTTGGGCAGTTGAACTAGATGATCTCTACATGTCCCTTCAAATGGAAAATATTCTATTCTATTCTAAAGTTTGTATGAACACAGCCCCATAGCATCAGTAAATCCTGTGTGCAGTGGAAGACACCACACATTTACACAGCACTAATTTGCAGTGTCATGCCACTGGTAGCATTCTGTTGGGTGTGAATGTGGACAAACATTTGCATTTCTGCCCTGCATTGGCCTTGTTGCCCACGATTACAGTGCCTGTGCTCAGGGAGGGTGTCAGAGGCTGGTGAACCACAGCACATGCAGCTTTTGCATTTGTGTTACTGAGCAGAGCAGGAAAGGGATTTCCCATGGACCCTCCCAAAGAAAGGTGGAATCAGTACAATGAGTTTTCACTGCTGCTTATGCTTCTTGGATGGGGATGGATATAAAGATCAAGACATCAGCTGGGCCATTTCTAGTGTGTGAGAAATTATTGATTCAAAGCACTAAAAAGTGAAAAAGGGGCCCTGTTTTAAAAATATGCTATTTCTTGGGAAAAAACCAGCTATAAATGTCATCAACAGGCTCGAGAAAAGGCAATAGTACCAAATGATGAGTGGGACTAGGGGGATGTGTGTTACAGAAAGGATATAAGGAACAACAGTTGACAGTTTGAGAAGAGCTGACAATAAAACAGGATTGAATGAGCACCAGAGAGCAGACTTAGCCATAAAACTATATATTTAGTGGCTGTTCTATTTACTGAGTTGTAACATTGGAAGGGGTGCATAAGCATGACTAAGACCATGTGGGATCAACTTTTTTTAAGCAAGGCTTTATCATAATTACTTCAAAATCTTCACACAATGTAATTTTAAAGTACACTTTAGAGTCTGTAGAGATAGGGAAGAATTATGGTTTATCATGAGACAGGTTAAACCAATACATGAAACTTAAGGAACTTCATGATCTAAATACAATAATGCTATTGGGGCCTCAACTCTGGACACTCCTGTTTTTCATTTATCCTTCAGATGACAGGGAAATAATTTTAGGCTGTACATTATTTCACTTTCTTCAAAAAGGCATGTTATGCAAGGAAATGTCATGTCATGTTACCAATGTCATGTTAAAAAAAAAAGTATGAGATTTGTTTACATTACATATGGCCAACATCACATCTGTTCTAAAAGAAAAAAGGTATTTAAAACAATCTTCGCAGAGCAGCTATTGCAAAGAGAAGATATACAAAGGTGCTTCAGCAGTTCATACTAGCACATAATATGCACTCATTCACAGCCAAATAAAAAATGCAGTCTACTACTGAGATTTACCTGCATTGTCCTATAATAGTCATCTTCTACTGACACCAGGAAATCCACTTAAAGTGTTACCAAGGCTTTCTTAATAAATTAACAGAAAAAATTCCAAGGTTTCAGAGAACTTTTTCTAAGTATTCCAAAGTTTGTTTCACTGGTTGCCAGAATCAGAAAGGGAGGTTTCCATACCCCCTGAAAAAAAAGCCTTGTTATCACTGACTTGCTCTGGGTTTTTAAATGAGATTCACATTTGCAGCTGAAATGAAACCAGATATCCTTGACAGGAAAACATTTGCTGTAAGCAGAATTTGATGTCCTAGATAAACACCAAAAAAATTCTGCTGCAGGCCTTTCTTCAGCTCCTCCTAAACTGCCCCTTGCACTGCCTTAGTTTCTTCTTTGTGGTAGGCACCCAGTCCATAGGAAGCCACAGAAGTTTTCCCTTTTGGATACCTTTTGCATTTACCCAGTTATTTCCTTGCCTGACAGAAACCCTTTTCCATAGATCATCTCAGCTTGGGGGCAAGTGACCTGTGACACATTTTGCCCTCTCCTTGAACTCCTTGTGTGCAGTGGCACTTGATCACTGTTGCTTCTCCCTAAGCTACTCCCACATCCTTTCCTCCAGTAATTACTCTTTGCAAGAAGGCCCAATTCATTGTCTATGATGATTTTTGATTCAAGGCAGCCCTCTGGGTAACTCCCAGAGGACAAGATCCCTTTAACTTCCTGTGTGCAGCAAGACAAGACATGTTCCTAAGTCACTGTGTTTGCCTCAAACCTGGAGGCTTGGGGTCTCCAGACATGGACAGCTGTGGGATGTGGGTGTCTGTTGGCACTGCACTGTGGCCCAGCCTTGGGGCAATGCCTTCTGGCTCTACGGTGACTGCACACAGTGGTTGCATTTCAGCAAAAAGGAATTTTATTGTATATTGGCTGCCACATGATATCTTGTATAGACCAACACAATAGGAGTTAGTCAGGTTCAGACATGATAGCTGGCAAGAAGTTCCGTGTTAAATAAAGGGGATTCCCAAAAGTACACGTGTAGCATGTTGCCTCTGGAGTCATGTTTCTGTTGAGTTCACCACCCAGCACCTGAGAGGAATTCTTGGAAACAGAATGGAAAACAGAAAAGAAAATATTGATAGGCCTCTGTGGAAATCCAGGCTTTGCTCCTATCCAGCATCCTAATGGGGGCATCTTCCCCTTAAGGGGAACGTGGTCCAGTTGGAAGAGAACAAAAAGACACAGATGATGACATATATGAGAGCTTCTCAGATTGGAGAGATCCACGTGAACTATGAAGGTGGAGGACATCTGGCAGCTCTTCAGGACACAGGAATGAGTAGGCAACTGACGAAATTGAGTTTCAGTGCCAGCAGAGAAGCTCTTGCTTGCATTGCACAGAATTAAATTGCCCCAGAGTTCAGGGGAGCTCTAATTCACAAAGGAGGATGTTGGGTACCTTCCCAGTGAGACAGACCTGCCAAGGGCTCTTGGACAATGATAAAACATCTGGCTCAGAATGTTCTGAACTGCAAATTGTTGGATCTGGGGTGGGGTTTTCAGGGAAAATACCACTCCCAGTCTGCTTTTTTATTCTACTCCTTCCTTTTTCAGCTGAGAGACACTGTGAGAGATGGGGTGCTGAGAGATCTTCATCCTGCCCTGACTGTGCAGCCACTTTCACTCCCAGAGAATCCACCCAGTCCTGCAGGAAAGGAGCCCCTGTATCTTTGAAAATACAGAGTTATCCAAAATTGATCTCTAAGCTGTGAGTTTTTTAAACGAAATATTTCATCCACAGATTGAAACTGCTGTTAGAAACAATACTGCATGCTAAAATAAGTGCCTGTTGACCCCTGCTTGGGTCTCGGAGGGGAATGATTTTAACCTGAAATATGAATTATGGGACATGTTTACAGCATCTGTGAAGCCAGAGATTAATGTGGGAGTCATGAGACAGTCAAAGCAGAGAAAGCTGTGGGTGAGTTCCAGTGGGAAAAAAGAGGAATTAGCAACACGATCAGAGCACAGTGAAATGTGTTAAAGCTCTGGGAATCCCAGAACACATGAAGATGATCAGGAGGCTGGAGCACCTCTCTTATGAGGACAGGCTGAGAGCACTGGAGTTGTTAAGGAAGGAGAAGAGGAGGCTCCAGGGAGACCTTAGAGCAGCCTTCCAATATATAAAGGGTACCTAAAAGCTTACAGAAAAGCTAGAGAGGGACTTTTTACAAGCACTTGCAGTCATAGGTAAAGGTGTCAGACCTAGATATTAGGGAGAAATTATTAACTGTGAGGCTGGTGAGACACCGGAACAGGTTGCCCAGAGAAGCTGGCAAGATCCCATCCCTGAAAGTGTTCAAGGACATGTCAGATTTTGCTCTGAATAAGGTGGTCTAGTTAAAGACGTCCCTTCTCATGGTATAAGGGTTGGCAGGAGATCATCTTTAGTGTCCCTTCCAACCCAAACCATTCTATGAGCCTATGAAACAGAAATAGAAAGACTACAGGAATTGTACAAGGGATGCAGTCTTTCTAAATGTACATGAATATTGCTAGGAAAGTAAACACCTTTGACATGCTTACATTCCTATGAAAGTGGAGTAACTCCACAATAGCTAATGGAGTAGCACTGGTGAGGATGTGTGTGGCTTTACATCTGCCAGGACCACTTGTGGATAAGGTGTGGACTGGGGACTGATGTTTGTGGGTAAGAGAGAAGGAATCTCTCCTCATCCAGTGTGCCAGCAGACAGGAAACCAAAGGTTTGGGGCAGAGGGAAGAAAACTTCCACATGTAAAAGGACTCAGATGCTGTCAAAAAGCTGGAGAAGTTGCAGACAAAGCATCAGCCCTGTGGGCAATTATAGCAGCCCTTTGCAGCCTTCAAAAGCCCATTGTGTTATTTGCCATTTCTTCACTTCATTTGTGAGTGAATATTTTTGGGGAAAGTGAATCAAACACTTCAGTTGCAAAGTGAAAAAGCCAATGGCAAATGAAGATGACTCGGTGCTGAATCTGAGTACTGGTGCTCAGTGCCTGCCCAAGGAAACTTCCCTGCATCAGGCTGAGCTGAGCACCGTGCTCCTCTCACTGGATGTGGCTGTGACTTGTCTGAAACCAGTGCGATTAATGTTGCTGGAATATATGGTTTATTTAGCTATTCTTATTGACCCGTGAATATACCTAATGTATAATTTATTGGAATGTTAGTAGTTCAGTCCTGTGATGTTTGCGATAGAAAATCTTCACTTTGAGCCAGTGGGAAATTTTGTTAGGGTGAGGAGTGCAGGCCTGGCCTCTGCTATGCCTTTTTTCTTTTCCATTGCAACACAATTAACCTTTTCATTAGAAGAGTTCTGTTCCAAATAAGCAAACTTCTCAATGTGTATTACTGAGCCATTTCAAGCTGTCTCTTGCTTTGGAACAAAACATCTTTGTTCCAGCCATGCATGACATTTGAAGACCTATTTATACAATGTGTCAGCTCCATTTGTTTTCTTCATCCTGATATTTTCCTCTGTATTTTTGTTTAGCCATCCAGATTGCAAGGTCTGAGGTTGCTTCTGGTTTCCTCCTGTGCTGCTCCAGACTGAGGCAGTGGCTGCTTTTGTCCTTTCTCTTGTTTTGAGGGAAGGGATGAAACAACTGTAAATCAAAGGCAGTTTTGCCTATTTCAACCTCTTTGTACTGAGACAGGCGGCACCAAATCACTGTGGGATGGAGAGTTGGCAGAAGGACCTGCTGTTACAACAGTTTTTTTCCTGATGCCCTGTCCGTAGGTGACACTGCCTGTGGAATGCACATGGCTGCAATCCCTTCTGCTGGAGGGTACCCACTGACGGTCAGAATTCCTAGTTGCATCACTAAATATGTCCTCCTTGCAAAATACCTGTTTTTCCCTTAGGCATTCATAATTTGTCCCAAGTCTCCAACCAGCCATTCATGTCTAGCAGCACAGTAACTGATCCAACAAAATCCAATGCAAAATTAGGAAAAGAAATAAAAAATCCTTATCAAGATGTTGTGTAATAAAACTTTTAATATCCTCCTCATTTTAGTGTTAAGTGTAAATAACTACAGTGTTTGGATCATCCTCTCTCTTGCAAAAAAATTTACCTAGTTTCGGACATGTCTTATGCTTCCAGAAGGGACCCAGGGTAGTGCTGTCCTTGCTACACAAGCAGCAACATAATCTTGGTCCCAGTGCTGGCACTATTGAGTAACAAATGAAAGTTTAAGTCCTTTTTGAAATCTTTTACACAATCTGCCAGCTGAAGGTTTCAAGCTGCTTTAATGCATGCAGGGTGCCAGGAAAATACCGCAAGCCTCACTTTAACCAGAAAAGGAGCTTGAAGATGCCAGCCCAGCAGTGGTGAGCCTGGAGTTGCAATAGAAAAGCCACATCTGCTCTCTCCAATATTATCCTCACCAGGAAGATTGGGGAAAGAATACTGCCCCTGCCACCTGTTATTTGGCCCACTCAAAGCCTCTGAGAAGGCCAAGCAAGACTTTTGCATTGGCTTTGTGCTTCCCCATCTATGCAAGAGCAGACAGAAGGTTTGGTCTGTAAGATCGGAGATTAAACTTTAGAGAACCTCACAGCTGTGTTTTACGTAGACACTCCCTCCAGCTCTTGGAAAAGTGCACCATCTCCTCTGAACATGAAGCTGCAAGTCGTTTCCATGCCAGACACTCAATGTGTGCAGATTTTGCACGTGGTGGATGGGCTGATGGGCTTCTGCTGCAAGGAGGGGAGGCAGTGGCATGCGAGGAGGAATGCCTTCAATACCTTGTGCTTCAAAGGCAGGGCTTGTGAGCTTTGCTGAGCATTCCAGCAGCTGGGATAGAGCTGCGTGCATGGCCCCCATCAGCACAAATGAAACCAAGGCATCCATATGCTGCACATTAAGAGTGTTTGATCTCCTGCTCTCTGGCTCGCTGCTCAGATGCTCCCTCTTCCTCTGTGTAGCAGCCTGAGGAGTACAGAGTCCAGTGTTGAAACCTGCAAGTCTGTGTGCATTTATGGGCTCTGTGATGGGAACTGCAGCACTTAATACAAAACAGTTGAGAAAATGTTGCTGGCCGCAACCACAAAACCTGTTCTCATCTTTTCCATGATGATGGTGGAAAAGAAAATTTCCCAAGTTTTATTTTCCTGTTTAAAGATGAAGGAAAAAGAACTGCCAAAATGTATGGAATTTAGTCCAGTTGATGTAACACCTGGATTAGCAATGCAAAATGCAAATCTCCTCTAAGTGCAGGAATTGTGGCCATGCATAGCCAAGGCCACCACGGAGACACTGCCACCCTTTGTGGGCAAGGGACAGCATGGGTAAGCCCAGGCTTCAAGCCTGGCACTGGATGGATTAATGTCACTGCTTGCCATGCATTTTCAAGTCAGTTATTGCAGTCACTCACCAATGTTGTGTTCTGCTAAGAAGCTACAGACACCTCTGATCCAGGCTAAAGAAGTTGGTGAGATAGGAGAAGAACGCTCCACTTTGTAGAGGATTTGCTGCCTCCTCAGCATCACCTTATGCAGGTTGGGAACTGGGCAACACTGTAACTTGGAAGTGGTACAATGGGGAAGCACAAGCAACAATCAGGTAACAATAGAAATGAGTTTTATTTTGTAAAAAGTTATAAAATGAATATTGTACAAAAATAAAGTCTGTAGAGAACTTTGGTTGATTAACACAAATGACTGAGACATATAATTGCAGGTGAAGTAAAAAAATCCAGAGAAGCA
>JAWWEW010000088.1:59871566-59886742 GCA_035583185.1 Anabacerthia variegaticeps | reverse complement strand
AATCCTCTGGCATATTAGCTGTTTGGGAAAGAGAGAAAAGGTTTTGTCACACATCAGTTGTCATTAAGTTTGTCCATTCCTGGCTCAAAAATAATACACACATGCAAGCTTTTCTGCCCATCACTACAGAGCATATGCCCATGACTCTCAGAAATCAGGGAGAATTTGGAATGCTTTAGATCATCACGGAAACTCATTTGGGGAAAAATAAATGAGATGTCTATGTATCTCTGCAGGTGTCTGCTGTTGCTTGGTAGCACTTCAGCACATCTTGCAATATTGAACGAGCTCTCTTGATACTGAAGGAAGGAAAAGCATGTCATGACATGAATACTAGTTAATAGGTAGATGAAGCCACTCTAAAGAGGTTATGCAGACTCTTCCCAGCAAAGCCTCAAAAGGAAGTGGTCTCTTGAAAGCGATTTTGTGATTACAATTGTTAGTTGTTGTCTTTTCACACCAGCAGCAGTTAGTATTGCCAAAGCCACCTATCAATAAGGTTTTTGGGCATGACAGAAGGAGGAATTTCCTGGGGTACCAGGCTAAGATATTATTCTTGGCTGAATGCCTGGCTTTTTACTGCTACTAGGGGATAATTATTTTCAGAGCTTTTGAAGAATTTCTCATGTAAGTATTTTGTATAACAAGATGCTGATTAGACTGAGTAGAAATAGGTCAGAATAGAAGTATTATGTTAATTTTCAAGGGGAATGTTATTAATGAATTTTCTTTCTATGAAAAATTAATTTTTAATTTATTTATTTTTTCACTTGATAAATACTCTAGCAGTGATAAATTATTCAAGTAAATCATATGATGAAATCAATTAAATGTTTTTATACTAGCAGAATGAACCTCTTTAAAGAGGGTGAAATTAAATGTGTTCTGAAATGGTCCCAGATTTCAGATTTTCATCATGATAGGGAAAAAATGGCATTTTGAAATTTTTAATCTTCCCATGGATTAAATCCCTCAAAATTATCTGCTTTATTGCATACAGAGAACTAATGGAGGGTCAGGCTGTCAGGATTCCTTGTGCAAGTGCCCTTAAGTCACATTATTAATGACTGTCTCTTAAACATATAAACTACATTGCAATGTGGATACCTTTTTTCCGTCATTTGATGTGCCAAAATTAAGACTTGAGGACTTACTTCCTTTGCAGCAAGACCTCAGAGAAAATTTATTTTTGTCCTTAACTCCTAATAACCCAACACATAACAGACCAGTATCACCCTGGCCCTGCAACAGTGGAAGTCTGTTTCTAGGACTCACACAAATATCGCAGGAACTGCAAACCTTGAAACCTTGAGAGAGGCAATATGCAGTGCAGTGCATCTGGCCAGGGGTTGGTACCTTCACTAAGCCATGACGGCTCCCACCCTGCCGGGTACTGAGACAGGAACAGCTCCTTGGGCAAAGGCTCAGCATCACATTTCTGTAATGGGCACCGTAAAACAGGAGTCCTGCTGGATTACCCAGCAACACGCGTGCCCAGCTCACATGTGGTGGCATGGACTCTGTTAACAGGACAGAGGAAGACATGAGGCTGCCTCCCATTGCCTAGCAAAGGTGCACCTTCATATTGTAAGTAGGAGCACCAAACTCAGAGGAAATGGGGGCAGTAGAATCCTAACTCTGTTGGTGCAAAAAACCGCTGAAACAGAGTGCATCTGCACATAAGGAGGAACATGGACCACTACCTGATGCAGTCACATCCTAGAGGCCTCCCAGCAGGGCAAAGCACTCATGGATCAGAAGTATACAGGTTTTCATAGGTGGATCCAGCAAAATAGTTTAGACTGGTAAAAGAGTAATGAAGACTAGAAATCTTGTAATTTCACATAATGAGTGTGATACAAGGGAAGCAGGATGCTATAAACTGTAGAGTTTGGAACTGGAAAAAGTGAATTATACTTTGTTTTATAGATACCCCTGCTAAAGACAATAATCTCACAGACCAGTGACTGTCCAAAGACATGAAGGAGAGATAGCTACTACCTGTACATCTACATGGAATCTGAACATGGCAGAGCCCTGCACCCAGCCCCATATTCTTGTGACACCAGTGGTAAGAGCAAATTCCTGCATTTCTCTCTCATTGTCTCTGTAGCAGGTACTGAAATATCCACTGTGAGCCATACCTACAGAAAGGAGTTGCTTGGATGGATGTGTCCATTGGACGCACCACCCAGCTCTGTTGTAGAATAGGCAGGTCTGCCTACACTGTATGAATATTGCCCTACTGAGCAAGATCCAAGCCAAGGGGATAGGTGAGCTACGTTCCTTTAAAGCAAGACAGGATAGATGTGTTGCTGGACTCAGTCAAAAGAAATGAACCATATGGAGTTGACAAAATCCTCGTTGGTGAAGTACAAGCTTGGCCCTGGCACGCATACAGATGGAGAGGAGCTAGCAAAAGGCACTTGTTGCTCTGGGACTGGGTATTTTCTAAATTTCTTACACAGAAACTAGGTTTGTTATTTAATAACCCAGTCCAGGAAGGATGTAGCCCTGAGGGTATGGCTCTAGGTGTGCCACTCTCTACTGTCACCTTCAACTTTCTCCTCTCGTACTACTGTGACACTGCTCCAGCCCACACTTCTGTCGCCTATTCCTAGTCCAACCCTTGTAGCAATGGTAGGACACAATGAGACTTTGGCTAAGGAGAGTGAAACACAACTTTCAGGGAAGCATATGAGGACTGGGTCATGCAATGGTCAACCGTCAGGAAGGGGACAGGAGACTGTCACAGGGAAAACCAACCTATATGTGATGATTCTTGTTTCCCACATTCAGCCTCATACTTATCTCAAGCTGCCAGTGCCAGTGCAGTGAGGGGAGTAACTGTCCCTCACCTAAGAAGAGAGAAACAAAACTGTGGATTCTCTGAAGAGACAACAATCCAACTAGACATATCACTTTTAAACTGCTTGCAATTCAGGTGCAGAAATACCACCTACCTCTGTGAGAATTCTATATGCAGGAGTCTACTTTGGCTAAATACTAATCAGACAGCTATAGGGTTCAAGCATTGCCCTGCCCAAGTCAATCCAAGTATACCCTGATGTGTAGTAGGTGAGAGGAGGAAAGGCCCATGTGGTGGACTGTGTCCCTGCTAAAAGCTCACACTGACATCTATCATGGTTCAAGTGTGGTCACTACCCCAGTGGCACCAAGGGAGCTAATGCCACCAAGGGAGATCATTCTGTGCTGTGAGTGACCTGTGATATTTCAGGCAGAGGAATCACAGAGCAGAAGAGCCCCATACAACACTGCCAATGCAGGCAGGGGATGTCAGCACTGCAGAAGGTGGAAGCAGTAAGGCAAAAAGCAGATTAAGTAGTCAATCCAACAGTGTATCCAACTAGAAAAGCCGTACCTCCACACATGGACTAGCTGTACCCAGAAAATGGGATCTTTGGCAGCATGTCTCATCCTGCTAATCTCACTGAGGCTCTAACACAAACCATGAAAAAACTGTTCCAGGCTGTGTTGAATAGAGCTGGGGATGCCTGCTCAACTCATCCTCTATCACACCAGGAGACACCTGGGATACTCACTGGGAGGAATGCCAGCACTAAAATTGAGATGACTCAACTTTCTGTTTCCAGGGTGGACTTTTCCTTCAGCCCAAGGGATTGGAAATTAACCCATGCAGATATTCAAATGTATCAATAGACTCCTGCAGTGACCTCCAGTTTTTGGAGATTACATCAACAGAGGAGACAAAAGACATAGGGCCATATTAGGAAACCGGTGGGAACAATGAGCACAGAGCTCCCCCTGGGAAAATGTGCTGGACCTCTTGATCCTGGTCAATGTCTGCCCACCTACAACATGTGCTGTTACAGGTTATATGGGTACACCACATCAACACAATGGCAACAGCATTACTGGTCTACTCAGTGACACCTTGCAAGTTTCTGTAAGCAACAACCCCTTCTGCCTGTGGAGTCCCAAACAAGACATGAACAATGCAGTGATGCTCTTTTGGCAATTCTGCACTGCACTGCCAAGGTACCCAAGCTTGTTTCCATAATTTAGCGCTGCCTTAGGAATACCTCCAACTCCCACAATCAACTAATTTTCTGTGGCTTAATGAATCAGAGTAATCAGTGTGACTACAATCACTAGGAGGGTGCCATAGGGGTCTGGAGGAAATTTTGACAACCAGGAGTGAAGGGAGACTTGCCTTAGCCTTGTGCCTAGATGCCAAACACAACTCATTAGGGATAGTCAGCTGCCCAATAAGTATGGGTGTGAAGCCCTAAAACCTTAAAAAAAGAAAAAAAAAAGCTGCAAAAAACTGCTGAAAGAGGACCTGGAGCAATCAAGTGGAAACACCAGCATTGACACCAGGTGTGATAAGTTGAAAAAAGGCACTAGAGGTAAGTGCTAAGGAAACTACCACCAGACATCATACATGAATAAGCAATAATCACTGACCAAAGACTAAACACTGTAAAAGGCTAATGGACAGAAGGGAAGGTGGAGAAGACCAGCAGCAGGACCTCCCCATGCTGATGGACACTTGCTAGATGTGTTCCAGGGATGTTGAGACCTCTCAGCATCACAGGCATCACATGCTGAGCACTTGTTTGGTCTCTGCACTGTGGTAAGTGCTGCTGGGAGCAATGGAGGTGCTGAGCTGAACCCTGTGGTCAGGGAACATCACTGCACTCACGGGGCTGCCTTGGCATCCTGTGGTGGTTTGTAACCTGAATAAAGCCACTCAATAAAGCCACTCCTCTGTCTGCAGCATTGTTTAGAAAATGTTTATAATCTCACAGCAGCTTTGCTCCTCTCCTACTGCATGGACTGTGCTGACTTGACTGTGCAGTAGACAGAGCTTTCTGTGCGGATTTCACACCCTTGGGAGAAGCAGATACACAGTTTGCATGTCTGTGTGTGCTGCATTTACACATACACACACACAAATACATCTAATTATACACACACGTATTTTTTCAAAACAAACTAGTTTACTGACAACACTTGCCTTCTGGTGGAAAAGCTGAGAGAACAAACACATGACAGATGCCTGTCACGCTGTGCAATGTGCCAGCAGAAAATGCTCAGATACTGTAGAATAAAAGCACTAAAGATCTCTAAGCAGTCCCTGGTCCCAGCTCCCCAGATGTGAAGGAATTAGAATTTAAAAATTGAAAGCCACCAAGGATAGGACAGGATGGGATGGGACAGTACGAGACAGGACAGGACAGGATACGACAGCCCAGAGCAGCATGTGCTCAGTATAGGTTTGCAAAAGTTGTCATACATATGTGTGATGCACCTCAAAGCAGGTGTTTCCCAAAGGAAAGGAACATATGTCCTGGAAACGTAAAATCCTCCCTCAGGGAACACAGGGCTTTTCTCTGTCTTTTTCACTGTGTGGGAGAAACTCACACACCCCACTGGGGTGACAGGCTGTGCTCCCCACTTAAACTGTGGTGCCATGATCACTCATCAGACTAGAATGAAGTAATGAGGTTTCAATTGGATTTTATGTCACATTTCTGAAAGCTGTTTCCTGACTGTCCAGCTCCCCAGGGAAGTCCCTTGGAGGCAGTCTCTCTGTAGGCATGTGCAGGTGTTTTTGCATCACCCCAGCCCAGCCCCACTCTGGCGGGAGCCTGGGGCAGGCAGCAGTACTTGTGGGAACTGCAGCCACCATGTGTTCTGCTCCAGTCAGCTCACTGTCCTGTAGCTCCTTTCCATGTTCCCTCTTTCAGTGCCATGCCAAGGACCTGACCACCCAGGCAGGAACAGGCAGAGCCTCTTCCTCTGTTTGCCACCAGAGGATGGGTCTGTTTCCTAGGGCCAGAGAATCAAGAGTGGTGGGTATTGATGGCAGTCCATCTGCCAGTCTGCCTCTGAGCACTTTCTCTGTCTCCCAGATCCAGCTGAACCAGTGCTCTTGATCTGTGAGGGGTTTCTCCCATGAGCAGAAGAATGAATAAAAAAAGCAAAGAAGGAAAGAATGAAATGTAATAAGACTCATATGCATGGGCATCTAGCAGAGTGATCAGGCTGAGGACAAAGCTTGTGAATGCCAGATGTCCAGGGTTTCAGGAGTCAAACAAAAAGAGAAGAAATGAGACTCATTAAAAATACTAATTAAAAACCAATACAAAATGAAACATAGAAACAACCAACACAAGAATATGTGCATCTTTCCCACATTCTTTGCAAGCTGTTTGCTTGCTTTCTGAACCTTTAGGGTGTAGTGAGATCACAGCTTTGACCCAACCTTGCAGGTTAGGACCATCTCTCTGTAATGCAAACTGAAATGTTCACCTCACTGATGCTTTCTGGAACCTGAAGCTTTTGACCTGCTCGTTCCCAACCCCAGTCACTGTTTCCTGGGCACAGGAAGAGCTGGCAGGATGCACGAGTGCAGGATCCTGCAGCCAAACAGCCATGGCACTCCCTACCAGGCCCCAAAGAAAGCCACTCCAGAGTTCTGCTTTGGGCATGTAGGGAAATGTGCCTGCCTTTGGGCATCTTCCTCGCTGCAACTCCCCAGGGCTTGCCTTTGCATTTCTAGTTAATTAAAGACACCATGTGACAGCAGGACTGGGATCTGATCCCTCTGCTTTTCAGAAGAATAAATTATACAGTGTTCGATAGACTTTCTACATTAAACACGTCTAAATGAATATTCACCCCATTCTCAAAAAAAACAGTCTCCATTAAGTAAAAATGGAAAATTAATTTCTCTCTGTTCAAACGTTATCATAATTACATCTTGTACAACTATTCCTTTGACTTCACTATCAAGCCAAATAGTCCTCCACATGCAGTGGCAGTAACCCAGCATGGCAGAGCAAGAAACCCTCAGCTTGTACCTCACCACAAATTGATTTCAGTGGGAACAGATGGATCTTCAGGCTCTGAGAAAAAAAAAATCAGTTACTCATTTTGGTGCCTGCTTATGGATTTAAAAGACTAACTACAGCCTCTTCTGACCATGCTGTCTCTTATGGCATAAAAGAAAAGCTTAAATCCTATAAGTTTCAAATAATAATTTATATAGGTGGGTTTTCCTTAACTTTTTTGGTTTTTGTAAATCTCATAAAACTCTCATTTAATTTTAATAAATGTAAACTCTTACAATCTCATTTTAAGTTACTTGAAACTATGCTTTATAGAATAGCTTTCCACACTGATCCCAGGAAAATATAATCTCATCAATCCCACATAATTTGGCACTTTGCATATCCTGAGTTATAGGCTGTAATAAAAGTCATAAAGATATACTAAACGTGGTAAAATTTTTCTTTTAGGTTGTAATTTTTATGCATGCATTTGTGGCAGTATATAGCTACCACATTAAAACTTCAGACTAAACATTTAATTAAATTACCAGGATATTTAACTCAAGCATGTCTTTCAATTAGATAAGTTCAAAAAACAGCATTCAGACTCAAGTAGAATTTCAAAGTTCCAGGGGGTTAATCCAACTCATAATAATGGTAAGCAATATTTAGAAAATTCAGACCCAGATCTGCATTAGGATCAAAGGGCCCTTTTTCAAAAACAGTTCTGGTACTTTAATCTGGGACCTTCATAAATTCCTTTCTTGCCTGGTTATTTTTAAAGTTTCCTCCAATATTACATTCACAAAGACATTTCTTCTGAGACCATTTGCTAGTGGGAAATTGTCAACTAATATGTCTCTAAGTGTCATTGCAATGAATCATTCTCTTTTTTTTGTTGCTTATGAACATTACTTTGGTATACTATTATTCAATAATTATTTTTATATTCAGCTTGCTTTGAGGTACTGTTTTCAGGTACTTATTATAGTGGACATGGCCTATCTGAACCCAGACTCTCTCCATCTCACACCACAAGGACGTAACTTCAGGAGAGATTTGGAGTAACCTGTTTGTGGAAGTACAGCATTAGCCAGGTTAAAACTACTAATGTGATTATCACTCTGCTTTGCAAAGTAAAAAAGCACCAACTATCGTGGGAATAAGCCACTTATTTTATTGAAAATGAAATATTTTTCATAAAAACAAAGCCTATTATATGCAGGCATCAAAGCAAAGGCAGGTGTTAAAAATAGTTATGCTGAAAGGTTTTCAGTATGTAAACAATTAAAATAACTACCTCTGAGGCATGAGTTTGCTTTCATGCCTTACATGAAAACCCATGAGGATAAGAGCAAAATGGAAACCAGGTGATTGTATCCATTAGGAAACAGAGCATCAAACAGGGTCAGCTCATCTTTAAATGTTTAATACAGTTCTGTATCACTACCTCACTCCTGGCCCACACAGCTCCCATGCTGCATCCTCTCCTCAATTCAGAGAGCCCTTGGAAACAGAGCTTCTCACTAGTGTCACTTGTCTCTCATCAAGGCAAAGTGCTAAGTAACCTGGCAGATGACCCCAGGGCCACTCACATCACTCAGGTGTGATGAGGCAGCACTGAAAAAAGGCATAGGATCGACCTTCCTGGTGTGCTTGCTCCTGACGGAGCAGTCAAGTCTTGTGTTTGTAGCTCACTAGCTAACCCTGCTGTTTCCCCAGTGTTGGTCATAATGACGAAGCCACAGAATCCTGTGTACTTTTGCATTGCCATGCTTGGCAGTGCCTTCCCTTCCATTTTTTGCCTGCTTTCTTGCAGGTAGAAATGCTGGTTCCCACCAAGAGAAGAAAGGGGGGAACCAACAGGACCATCACAATTACTCCCAGCTGTGGGAGGAACATGGCAATATGGGGACACAGCAAGGTCAGATGAAGCAGAGGAAGTTGCCTTGCAAGCTGAACTGTCCCTGAGAGTTTCTTGTTGTTCACTCAGTCCAGGCAAGTTGCTCACAGGATCCTGCCCACTGATGGGCTGCAACTCCTCTGTCCACCCCATCCTCTGGCCTCTCTGGGGTGGGCAAAGGAGCGTCTCACCTGGCAGTCAAGCAGCAGAGGAGCAACAGAAGATGTGGTCTTGCTGCTGACACAGAGCTTTGAAACATCAGCTCTGAGGCACCCCAGAGCAGATGGGTTTTCAGCAGTCATTCCTGAGGTTTTGTGGCAGCTCCTGCAGGTGCTGGCAGAAGCCTGTCTGCACTGGGGCCCTACTGTACAGGGTGGTGTGGGTGCATGAGCACCCACAGAGCATCTCTGCACCAGGAGAAGCTACAGCATAGACTGTAAAAAGGGGAAAGAGAGAAAGTGGCTGTGCCCTGCCTGAAGTCAGTGATTGAGCAGAAGCCAAGCCTTGGCAAGGCACATACCTTCTGTCTCCTCACTAAGGCCTTGTAGCCCTCCAAATCCATACTATGCTGAATAAATACCCAGCTTCCCAGTAAAACCCGTGTTTATGTCCAGGGTTATGTTAAGTGAGAGCCTCAAGTGAGTTTGCATGAGTGGGACCCAAAACCTGTGACCTCTGTAAGCAAGAGCACACACAGCCAACTAACAGGCACAGCACAAAGGTGTGTTTAAATCGGAAAAAAAATACTGAAAGTAATAAAAAGAAATTATCGTCAGCATCCCTCATGCAGAAGTGATCCAATTCAGGCCTCACATGACATCAGTAAAACCACACATCAGTGACCCAGTCTCTCTTCAGTATCAGTTCACTAAATGGAAAGAGCACACCTGAATCAATAACAGAAACTCTTTTGGGACTGCCTGTGCTCTTACACTGCATCTCCCATTGGGTATTAGGGGTGTTCCCAAGGAACAAGCACAGGTAGCAAAGCAGCAGGAAGCAACCCTAAAGGGACCCTATTCCAGTCTCTTCCCTGGGGCAGTGAAGCAGAGCTGTCCAGGCAAAATCATGGCTGGTGTTTCTCTTGTGGCAATTTGTGCTGCCACCAGATTTGATCTGACCTGTATATAACATGTGTTCTTCCACTGTTGCCTTTGCCTACCTGCATTTCAATGTGTTTATGAAAGGAAAAATACAGGAAGTTTTGATAATGCAGTTTAGAAAATGTTATTATTTTTATAATAATCAGTCCCTGACTCCAGAGCAGGTGTTATGTGCTCCACTGCAGAGGGTGTTGTGTTGTGATGTGTGGACCACAACCTGCCAGATGTGCTCAGAAAAGCAAGCTCCTTCCTAGTTGCTACACCAGATACTACCTCCCTCTCAGACATTTCCTAACAAATGGCTGATTTTCTCAAAGAAATCTTATATGTGATTGGGATGGGAGCAGAGATAGTCCAGCTGTTTATATGTAGCTTGTTAGTTAAAGGGGATATGACCAGCTTGCCTCTGAAAACATGGCCACCTGAGAAGTTTGGGCATACTGCTGTAACACTGCCCAGCCCAGCAGGAATAAAAATATATGGATTTCAGTGTTTTGAAGTCTTTTGAAGACTACTCCTGCTCAATAATCTTTGAAGCATTTGTATAAATCCCAAAGACTTCTGAGAAATGTACCTGCAGGTTTCAGGTTAAGTGCTGTACCAATATATACAGCCTAGCCTGCTACGTCAAACAACTGGCTTTGATCCTTAAAAAGAATGTTTATATGTGAAATGCCTCACATAATTAATTTCATGTCCTCGATCTTAAAAAAATATGTATTCTAATATATATTTTGTATATTAATGTTTTATTTGTACCTATCTCAAATAACTTTTAATTTTGTTTCTTTCTTCTCTTTGTAATCAGGACCAAATTTCCAAGAACCATTGAAATCTTTCCTTTGATCCACTTCACCAAACTCTACTTGATCAGAAACTGCAGCTGGTTTTGTCAAAAATGACCACTCTGCAGTGTCAACCACTCTAGCAGCACTAATGTGTCAGTGGCCTATTTAGACGTCTGATGATCCCAAACATGGGTATGCTGCAGTATTTTGTATTCATTGTTTCCTTCTTGTCATCAGCTGACTACCTCAGAAGCACAAGAATCCTCAACAAATATAATTACGTAGGGTCTGGCCTAGGTACTGTAAGTTTTATATCACAGTTTCTTGATAGTGGGTGTGGAGAATCAAGACTGGCTATTTGCACTATATCCATTCCTGAACATTTGCAGTTCGGGGGGTGGGACTCTATGACCCAAATCGCTTCTCAAAGCCTCTGTAACTTTAAATATTTTAAAACCATTTTATGCAGTCCTAATCAGGAACAGTATAATATACAAAAACATTACAACCTATCAATCTGAGGATCTTCTGCTAGCAAACAAATAATGTCTCTGCTATTGAAATCAGTAATAGTCTGATGAATCCTTCACAGTATTCAGAATTGAGTTCTTCAGCCTTTCAAAGAAGGATTTGAAGTTCTTCATCTGCAGACACTGAACATGGGCATTTCTAAAATATAGTAAGGAGGCTTATGAAAGATGGCCAAGAAAAGCACGTTCAGGTGTGTTATCTATCAATAAACACCTGCAAAACATCCAAAAGGATCCACATTTTCTCTGGCAAATTTTTGAGGTCCCTAAATTGAAAAGCAGCAAAGAAATAAAACTTATGACAAAGGTTAACTCAAACTGAGAATAAAACCATATGGTCTTGCATATCAATACTTTCCTCCTTAAGCTGCAGAATACTTTTCACCAGAGTATATTCAGTATTTATACCCTACAGAAAAATTTGTTTCTGGGGCTACATGCCTCTGGATATAACCAGATACATCCCCTTTTTTCTTTTTCTAGAATTCTGTCCATGAACAGACAAACTTGAATGCTTGAGATTTCTAAATGCCTAGATAACCTGGGCGTCCCCATGCAAACAAACTTCTTCATATATATTCTGACTTGGGGACATGGGCACACCTGCAGTGACACTGGCTGGATGCACCAGCTATGCTGGGTGCACCGGCTATGCTGGACACACACAGATCAAGTGACACATGTGGCACCTGCTGGGTGTGGCTGATACCTCCCCTATGCATTCAAGTTACTGTGCATGGACAGGTTACTTCTGTAGCTTCTGTGTGTCTTAGGCTAAAGCAATATGCCACACCATAGATGTGCTGAGCAGGAAAGCCTGGACAGAAACATGAGAGTTGTGGTTCATAACACTGAATGGGCCTAATAAATATTGTAGGGAAGGAAATGCATTTACCTGGAAGCATAATTTAATACTGGTTTTGCCTTAAGGAGCTCTACAATAACACTTGTTTATTCTAGGCACTTTTACTATTAGTAGATAAAGTTGCAGCTAAATGCAGCAACTTAACATAAAATACCCCTTAGCAGAAGCATGAAGAATTTTTAACAGGGGTATAAGATGCCTATACCATGACACGTCTCAGCATATACCAAAGGAACTCCAACAACGAATGACCATTCAGTGCCCTTAGAGTAAGTCAGATGTTATGATGCAAAAGCCCTACCTTTCCCTCCTATTAGAAGGGAAAAGCCCATTTTGAGTTTTTTTCATTTAATTCTACGAGTTTACCGCTAGTTCTCAGTAAAGATGCTCACTTGATCAAGAGACTGTGTATCATTTCCCGGCTCTTTGTAACTCCAGCCCTCACATACGTGTTGATTATGTCCCTACAGCAACAAACAGTTACAAAATTTATTCATTGGGAACTGTGTATAAGTCAAACTAAGTGTTTGGCTCCATCTGCACAGTCATGCTTCTGAAGCTGCTTAGTATTTAGTTTATAATAATTTAGTTTATATTTGTTCTGTTTGCAGTTGGTATTTAAACTAATCGTGTCCTTTCCCCAGCAGACTGTAGCATAAGGGAAACAAAGAAACGGTTACAAATTCTACAGCTACTCTTTTTAGGGCTTTGTGTGAAATAAACATTGGTGAACACTGTGAACATTGGAGCCAAAATACCTAAGAATGCTGGATTCAACTCCAATGCACTGCATTTATGGAGACTACTACCACCCCAGCCTCCAGTCCACTTAAAAATGCAGAAGACTGCAATTGCAGTCCTCTGCCAGCTCTAATTACTGCCCTAAACAGCAAAGGTCAGCACATTACACCTGATCAGCCCAGGAGGTTAAGGACCCTGCCTGGAGCTTGGAACGAAGGAAGGTTTCAAGCCAATCTGAAAGGGATGGGGTAACATCAGGTGACCTCAGAGCACTTTGCAGAGAAAGCAATTCCATCAGATGAGAACACAAATAGGTGTCAAGGGCCTGGGAAACAGATCTATGCTCCAGCAAGCTGTTTGGCCTGCTCTTAGGAGTGGGACTTGATCTCACAGTTCTACTAACCCCTGGTGCAAGTGGCATGTGGGAGACTCAGCCTCTCTGGAGTAAGAGCAGTGCACACCTTGGAGTAAAATGCTTCACTCAGCCTGCACAGAGGACAGCTTTAGGGGACAGCAGTGCACCACTCTTTGATGCAGGCAGCACTCAGTTCTGCTCAGTGCCTGCACACTGCCATAGGCATGTTGAGACAACATAAGGTGATGACAGTGCTCCCACCACTCAGCAAAGCAGCTGACCAACAGTATCCACAGAGATACCAATACATGGCAGGCTCACCAGCAGACAGCTGGAGAGCTGCAAGAACATCTCCATGCTCTTGGTACATTGCCCTCTACTTATAAGAGAAACCTCAAAGTGGAGAGGGAAGCCTACATGGTGTAGACATTGATTCTTCTTGTGTATATTATTCTATGTCTTTCGTGTGCTGAAGGGCCCATGCCACCAAATCGTAAGTGGAGAGAAAGAAATATGTCAAAGATATGTGATGGGGGGTGATTTGAACAAAGTGCTGCTGGAGCAGGAAGGCAGAGATGTGCCTGAGTAGGATCAGCCTCACAGACTGTTTGAAGACCGCTCTCCAGACACCACACACTTTTAAATCAACTAAAACCAGCATAGAAGTGGATTAAAATATTTTACTGCTCTCTTACAGCCATTGCTTTTGCAGGTCTTCCCTGATTCATCCAACTTGGCAACATAGGGGAGGGAAGAGTTTCTCCCTCTTGGGCACAGGTGCTGTGTAAACTGATGTCATGCAAAGATCACAGGAATTCCCTGGGTTTTCCTCAGTTTCTTATGTGAAGAACAGCAATACTTCCTTTCCTCTTGTAGCCAGTCCCATCTATTTGTGATCTGCAAGGCTAAGAGTTTGAGACCAAACTATCAGCCCTTTCTCAAATGACTATCCTGGGCAATAACCTGTGACCCAGCTCTGCTTGGCAAACCCTACGTCTGTACCCTGGAAACAGAGATACCTAGAAGAGGCCGTACATTGATACTACCATAGATCAGGTCAAACACAGATTGTCTTTCTTCCTGCTTCTTGTTCACTCAATCCACAGGGAAAAAAAAAAAAAAAAGAGGCAACAATGAGAAGTTGTGGACACTGGGAAGAGACAGGATCACTACTGCAACCTGTCCCCAGGTACTGCCACAGAGAAACCAGCTCACCAGGAACCATATTCCCAGAAGTTAGTTTCATGATACTAGCAAGCATTGTACAAATACTATCACTCTGGAAAAATGGAGCATTAATGATCTCCCACCCTGAAGCTTCTGCCAGAGCTATGAATTGACTGATGCTGCTTTCTTCCCAGTGCTCCTCCTGCCACCAGCACTGCAGTAAGCCTGTGCAGAGGGGAATAGCACAGTGGTCTGAAAAGCTGATCACTGCCTGTTTTAGGACAGCACTTTTCGAGCACACTGCTCAACATGGAAAAGAAGATTACCATGTGTGATAGCCCCATGATACTGGCAGGCTGGAACACTGGGAGGAAACACTTTTGGCCAACCTCTCTGTGTGGAGAGGCTGAAAGCATGTCAGGGGCTGCCAGTCTGTGAGCAGCAGGAGCCCAGGCTGGGATATGTGGAGGCGGCAGCCTAGGCAAGATTCCAGCAAGGGGCAAACACTAGCAACAAAAGGAAAGAGAGGAGACTAAATGGGCAGGGACATAGATGTGTGTGTGTGTGTGGAAGAAGAGATGGGTGTTTGGGAGGGTCGAAATGAAGTCACAACACACGACTCCATGCTTGGTGTCTCCATGTGGCATTACCTTGGCTGCTCCCAGAAAAACCAGAGCTGGGCAGCCTGTGGCTGGAGCTGCAGCAGGCTCAGGGAAAGGAGATGCCTCCAGATAAGGAGATAGAAATGAATCCCAATTACTGAATACTGTCTGCATCCTGTAACAGGCTAAACAGAGAGGGCTGAGCAAGGGCAAAAGAAGCAACCCTGAACCAATGTCTGTGCCTTTGCAAAGTGAATGCCTCCACTGTTCATGAGAGTATTTTGCCACTTCTTACTGAGTC
>JAWWEW010000088.1:59856680-59871556 GCA_035583185.1 Anabacerthia variegaticeps | reverse complement strand
TCATTTTAACTCTCTTTTTAAAAAGCCACCAGAGTTAGCATAACGCTCACATACCACTGTGAAAATCCCATACCTGCTATTGTAGGAGACCTATTATTAGCGAGGCATTATTATCCGTCATTTGGATTGTAAACTGTCTTACTGTGAGCTAGTTCATGTGGATTGCTCTGCATCAAGGTCCTAGCCCTGTCACAGCTACTCTTCTGTAAATTTCCATGTGGACACACTACCTTTGAGATCAGAATTCGAGGAGCAGCACTCCAGGATGTGTACAGTGCCTCCGACTAGGGAGCTCAACCTCTAGCAGGACTTGTGCCCACTACAGGCAGTGAATAATTGCATTGGCAGGTCTGAGCAGAGAGAGGAGGTTGAGGCAGTGGAGTTTCAGTTGCCTGCACTGTGAAGTGTATGAACCTGATCCTTCTCTTGGCTCCTCTGCATACAACAAGCTTTCCCACCTCTCCATGTTTTTCAGCCAAAGGGATCTTAAGACTGTCAGGAAGGGATGGAGTGGGCGGGGGGCATTGCCACTGCAATTGTCAGCCCCAAGCTTTGGAGAATGAGCTGGTGTGGAGCTGCTGGAGCAAGACCAAAACCAGTGATGCTGCCCAGGAGAGAAGTAGGGCATAAAGTGTGGGGATCCTTTCCTCACCCTGATGCCTGAACAAAGGGAAGCAGGTTTAGCAAGACAGACAGCAGTTGCTACAAAGGGGAATGTTTCTTACAGTCACTGTGCAGAGCATAGGAAGGCAGCAGGCTGATGGGGGAGAGATCATCTTCAGGTCCCTCTACCACTGAAGGGGACCCCTTGGGAGGCGTCTTACCGGTGGGCAGGGGCAAGGTGGAGACCGTGTTGAGCAGCACCACGCAGACAGCCACAACATCCCATAACTTCATCTTAGATCTCCTTCCAACACGGGCCCCTGGCAGAAAGGAGAAGTAGGGTTAGCTTCTAGGTGCTGTGCTTCCCAGTTTTGCCCTCAGCGTGCCAGTCCTGAGACAAAGCTGAGCAGCCTTGCACTCCAGATCAGACTGATCCACCTGGGCCAGGGCTGGAGACAGAAGAGGGGAAACAACCTGTTCCCAGCTCAACCTCCCAGACCAAGTGAGGTAGGCTCTCCCCAGCAGGTAAGCTGTGTGGGAGAGGGAGGTGCAGGATAGCTTGCAGTCCCTCTATGCCCAAGAGACTGCACTGCGGGGTGTGGGCAGGCAGGCCCGAGGAGTCTGTTTCCAGGGACGTAGGAGTGGGACCATGCCCCTGTGCTGGCCAGCAGGCAGGTGGCCTTGTGCTTTTCCAGAACCCATGTGGTGCCAGGGCACTTATTCCTGGTTTGGACCAGGGAGGATTGGGCTGATCTGGGGTGCGAGGCTGTGGAGATTTGATGTGCTACTGGCAAATCTTTCTTTCCCTTTTTCTCTCTTCTCCTTCCTCTCTCCTCACCTTTTTCCTTTCCCTTTTTCTCTTTTCTTTCCCATTTCCCTTACCCTATCCAGTCCTCATTCCTCTTCATTTTTTATCTCCTTTTCTCCTTTTTTTTCCTCTTCACTTCTCACCTTTTCTTTCCTAATCTTTCTTTTTCCCATTTGTTCCCCTTTGCCTACCATCTTTCTCTTTTCTTCCTATTTCCCTTTCCCCTTGTGTCAGGATTTCCTTTTTAATTCTGTTTTCTCATTCCACTTTCTTTTCCCCTTTCCTCTTTCCTCTTTCTTTTTTCTTTTTTTTCTTTCCTTCCCTCCCTTCCTTTCTTTCTTTCTTCCTTTATTTCTTCTTTCCTTTCTTCCTTAGTTCCTTTCTTTCCTTTCTCTCCTTTCTTTCTCTCTTTCTTTCCTTTCTCTCTTTTCTTGCTCTCCTCTTCCTCTCTCCCTCTCTTTCTTCCTCTCTGTCTTCGCCTCTTTCCTCTCTTTCTCTCTCTTTCTCCTTCTTTCCTTTCCTTTCCCTTGTCCTTTTTCCTTCTCCTCGCCCCTTGGCTGCCCTGGCTGCAGTCTGCCACGGCACGTACCCTCTGTCCGGGGGTGGCAGCTGCCCCCAGCCCTGTTCGGCCTTGCCCGGGAGGCGCAGCCCCGCCGTGGGGACCCGCGGCGGTCCCGGTCCCGCAGCGGCGCTCGGGGTGCGGCTGCTCTCGGTGCGCGCCCCTCCCCCGCCGGCCGCTGCCTTCGCACCTCGCCGTGTTCGGGGGGCTGCAGGGCTGCCCCGTGTCCCCGGGGACAGTGCCCGCCGCCCCTCCGCGCACCCCGCCTCGCCCTCACCTCTGAGCCGGTCTCGTCGGACCCGAGATGGACATCAACGCAGTGGAGTCGAGCGGCCGGACGGGCGATGCATGTGGGCAGGTCGGGGTGCGACCGCAGGCACCCTCTTTGCACAACGGAGGGGGGAAGGGGGGGAGACGTATGCAGGAGAGGGAGTAAGGTCGCAGGTCTGGGTGGAGGCAGCGGGGAGCCGCCAGCGCAGTGCCCGGCGGGCTCCCCCGCCGCCGCAGGTGCTGTGCCCGCGGGGGGCTCTGCCCGCTCCGGCCCCGCAGCCGCGCTCAGCAGCGCCGGGAACGGCCCGAGCCGCGGGGAGCGCCGCCTGGCAGCGGGAGCTGGCGCTGGGTGTTGCGCTTGGGACCCTGCCTGGAAATCTGAGAAAGACACTCCATCAACAACTGCGGGGAGTCAGATGAAGACATCAGCGCTCCTGTAATGCCAGCTGGTCCAGCACCGCGGGTAGCCGCGCACCGCTCGGACACTCGCACAGCGGCGGGAAATAAAAAAAAAAAAAAAGAAAAAAAGAAAACCACCAAAAAACCCCACACCTCACCGCAGCGGAGGGAGGAAAGGGGGAAAAATTTCAAAAAAAAATAAAAAATTCAAAACACCCCCCTCAGCCTGCTGTGAGACTCAGAGGCCGGCGCTGGGATTTGTAGAGCCGGTAGCAGCAGCAGCAGCAGTAGGAGCAGCAGCAGGAGGAGCAGCAGCAGCAGCAGCAGCAGCAGCGAGGCTTCCTCCTCCAGAGCGGGGTCCCGTCGCGGCGAAAGCTTAGATCCAAGCGGGAGCGCGGCGGGCAGGCGGGCCGGTGTGGGGAGCGCCCGCTGCGCTGTGCCTGGGCGCGCCCGGCTCCCCGGGCTCCGGCGGGGCTGGGCGGGGTGCGGGGCTGGGCGAGGCGCGGGGGGCGCCGCACCCGCGGGCGGAGGGAGCGCGGAGCCGGACGTGCGGACGCGGGGGCTTTGCCAGGGCGACTCGGCGCCGCAGATGGATTTATAGGGCCCTTTGGCAGTGACGCGCCCTCCGCTGATTCGCTTTCAGACCCAAACACACGCTGGCCCCCCGCACCGGACCCCGCGGAGCCTCCAAATATCTCCCGGCTGAAGTCACCGGCCCGACATACCGTGGGCTGCGCGGCCGCCGGCGCAGCCCCGCGGCACCCGCGGCGGCGGCGGGGCCGGGCCGGGGTAACCCAACACCGCGTCCCTCCCCAGCGCCGCTCCCGCGGACGGACGGACGGACGGACGGACGGACGGGCTGACGGACCGACCGACCGACCGACCGACCGACCGACGGCCGGCGGCGGCGAAGCCGCCCCCTCCTCGCCGCTGTCCGGCCGCAGGTGCCGCCGCCGCGGATGCCCCGCGGAAGCCGCGGTGCGGGGCGCGGGGGTGCGGGATCTCCGCGCAGCCCGGCCCCGGCGCGGGGGGCGGCCGCTTGACTCGCCGGAGGCCGCGGCAAAGCCGCTGTAAACAGTCTCGGCTTTCAGTCCTGGGCCATGTATTTATGACTCACGCAGTTGTCCGGAGGTATGAGGTCCTCATGTCGCCGGTGCTGTGGAATTAGCGCGGCGCAGCCCGGGCGGGCGGCTGGGAGCGCGGGGCTTGTGCGGCCGCCCGCACACCGCTCCCTCCGTCCCGCGCGGCTTCTCTTGTAACATATTCTTTGCTTTCGGGTATTTTATTTTTGTAGGGGGAAGGCGCTCGCATATGGGATGGAGCAGCGAAACGCCCAGGAGACCAGCTCTGTGCCGGAGCCCCCGCGCCGGCACAGCGCCAGCACCGCAGGTGCGGGACGGAGGGAGCCGGGCTGGGCACGGTGCCCCCAAAGCTGACACCTGGCTGCGGGTTTGTTCCCGTACCCGCCCGGCCGGTGCGGCCGTGCGTTCACAAGTGTGTGCACCGGCCCGTCCCTCTCTCGGGGAAGGCGAGCAGCGCCCGGGCAGCTCCTGCGGTGACCGCCGCCCGGTCCTGGAGCCCCGGGGCACGGCTGCCTGGGCAGCGAGGGCTGCACCCCGCGGCGGCCGATGATCCCACAGGGCGAGGAAACGGGAGAGAGGGGCGCCGAGCCTATTGCCGTCCGGACACCGCCACCGTCAGCGGCACCATGGGCTGCCTATCCCCGACTGTGTCCATTCCCCTGAGCCACCTCGTCCTTTTAATACAATTTTCCTTCTCCCTCCTCCTCTTTCCGTATTCTCCTCTCAGGCCATTCCCCTTTGTAAGCCTCAGCCAGCCGAGGCCCCCGCAAGGAGAGGATGCAGGGGGCAGTGGAGACTGCCTCTGGCTGCACGCCCTAGGCTTTGTGCACATCCCTTGCTGCACCACTTGCACCCTCTCTGTACCTCTTGGCTAGGAGGTAGGGCGAGGGCCTCGTGTGTGGTCTCCAGACCCAGGTGTGTGCACGCCAACAACACTTGTTTAGTCTTCATCAGTGTGAAATGTTCAGAATTCTCCAAGCACTGGGCTCTGAATGAGATCTCAGGCCAGGAGCTGTGGCTCTAGAGCAGGTCACAGTCACCTCACTGGATGCAAGGGGAGGCAGATGCAGTCCTTGTGCCCTCCACAGTCGGAGTTGTGTGAAGGTGTTTGAGATGTTTACTGGAAATTTGGAGGGGTCTGCTAAATGTCATCTGGATGGGCTGCCAGGACAAATATTTCTGCAGGAGGCATCTTCTAAATTTCCGTCGCATGACAAGACAGAGAGACAAACATGAACCTCCTCGTGAAGCCCTTTGGGCAGCACGGCTTTTCCATTGCCACAGTCATCCACCTACTGAGGGGAAATTTCACAACTATCTTCCACTAAATGGGGTGTTTGTGATGAAGTGGGCAGCTTTTCTTGGGAACATCTCCCCATCTCTACTGGAGCAACAGATTTATGACTCAGAAATAATATCTGAACGACTTACTTTATTAGATCTTTTGAAACTTCAGGGTATTACTTTTCCTAATTGTGCCACTAGGAGAAAGTAATTTGCACAAAAGAGAGGTCTCCTTAGCACAGGCGAGTAAAATACTCCCAAAATTTTTAAATATCAAACAGTATTATACATAAATGTAAATGTTCACTTAAAAGTAATCTTAACTCTTTTACAGCACAGACAAACAAGTGACAGGCACCTGGAATAAAAGTTTCTGAAGTGCAACTTCTTTGCAGACCACAACAAATGGGTGGAACAGTGACAGAACAATCTGTTGAAAAGAAACGGGCTGTATGGTATCTGTACAATAAAGACACAGGCATCTGATAAGTTCATCTCTTTATATATATGTATATGCTTGCCATAAGGGGACAGGAGAAGGCATTGGAAGAAGCAGTGCTTGGTTCACTGACTCTGTGCAGGTTGTGCTACCTCTGTCACAAAATTACTTACCTGCAGTTGTGAGATGAGCGATGGATGCAAGTGCTGTGTGTACAAAAAGCCATTCCCAGCTTCCAGCCTGAGCAGAGCAGAGGAATGGATACAATATGGTGCCTCCATTAAAGTTCAGGAACAGAGACATGTTGAAATGGATGCCTTAGTTACTTTGTTTGCGGTGACAGAGTCCTAGTATTTTAAGTAAAAGATCATTAGAACTTTACTGCAGTAAAGTTCCAATGGATAAAATTAGATAAAAAAGTTCTTTGGATAAAATGAGCCTAATACATTATTGTTTTGCATGGGTTTTGTCTTTGCAAAGCCACTAATTTTCTTTAAATAACATAAGGTAATGAAGCCAAGACAGATTGTCCATCTATAATACTGCAGGAGTTTATTTTTCCTTGCTATTAAAAGCTGCTGAAAGCCCATTTTTTAGCTTATGCGTTATTTAGCTCATGTGAACCATAGTGAAAGGAAATGTTATGCAGATGTCTTAGCTGCACTAATAGGATAGTTGAAATAAATGGAGAGAAAACCTGCTAGTTCTTAATCACAAAATAATGTACCTGTCTCTCCCTGTGCTGCTGGTGCAAGTCTCCTGGTGAGGAGGGTTACTGAGAGCCCTGTGCACTCTGCTTCATGGAAACTAGAGTAGCTGCTGAAAGATTTCCATAGTTCTATTAAAAGCTAACAAAAGCTAAAAAAACTTCAGAATTGATTATGTATTTTTTTAATAGAGATCATGAAAGTGTTTAGGACCTGCTTGAGATAAAACTTTTTGGTGAAGGAAAAAAAAAGAATGTCTGCTGTCAGGAAAAAAAAAACCAGGAAGAGAAAAATGACCTATTCAGACCTAAATAAAGTGTGTCTTTACATTGTAAAGGCTGCCTCTTTTAAAACAAGCTAAAAAGCTGCTTGACATTGTGCAGTATGGTCTCATTTTTTGTTTATATGTGTCAACATGATGTATAGATCTCTTAAGATGTCAAGCGCTCCATATTGTAATTTCCATGTTACCTTTAAAATATGAAACATGATTTCTTAGTGGTAGCATGACTGCTCGGGCAGTAAGTGGTGGTTTCTTTGGTATCAGTAATAGAGGAGACTGTGCTGTTGTTGAAGCAAGTGCCCTTGGAAGTCATCTGAGTACCAGGGAAATGCAAGGAGCTGCTGCACGCCTGGGGAAGTAGTTGTGTTTTGGGCCGCTGTATAATGTCGAATGCCTGTGGTCATCCCTAGACCTGCAGGAGATCCCTGCAGCATTGGCCATTGCATCAATCTTAGCTTTGAGCATTCATTCCCTTTCTTTATTTAAGATGATTAAAGTTTGCACTGAATTCATTATTTGGGGAACATGGGTTGCCATTCTGCTCTGTGCTTGACATCCAGCACTGGGCCTGTCCTTCCTGCATCTCGCAGGACATGTATTATCATGACTTCACTGGTCAGCAAGGGGTAACACATTGATTTAGGTGAGAACTACAGTGAAACTGTGGCAGCACAGATATCCCCCTCGGCAGTGCAGCTCTGCTGGGGGCTATGGGGTGCCCAGCCTGTGCTGGAGCCCAGATCACGTGCTTGCTCAAGCAATCTTTTTAAAGATATCCCTAATTGCTGTGTTTATTAGAACTATTGTGAGTCAGTGCCAAGGTTTGCTCTTTTGCCTGCAGGCTAGCTGCTGCTGTTCATCCACATCCTTCCCACTCCTGGTGGGATTGAGGATCGCTGCATGGGTGGGCTTCTGGCCCCTGTGGACTCCTGCACCCATGTGGGATGGGGTTTCCTGGGACAGCATGGGGACCAGCATGCCAGTGACTATTCTACCAGCGTGATAACATCAGTGATTGGGCCTGGCAGCACCCCTGGCAGTATTTATTTTCCCCGAATGGGTGCAGCTAGCATGTCTGCACGTGCTTCAGGCAGACCTCCCAGTGCAGTGGAAGCAAGGGGCTCTTCTCTTGCTGTAGTGTGAGAAGGGGAGAAGATACCATGTTTCTAAAATTGGTGTGAGATGTGGCAAATGGGGCTTAAAAGAAACCTTCTCTTCTCTTTGGCTTGATACTTGCAGAATTTTACTGTAATTACCTGCTTGCATTGTTTAACTTATAGGTGAAGTTTAACTTGCCATGGGGAATGCTGTAGGCAAATTGTATTTAACAGTTCATTTAGGCAGTGTCCCGTGCCCAAATTCCCCCCATAGCTGAAGTTTCCTTGTCCTTTACAAGCCAGTTTTCAGGGAAATAGCAGCAGATCATGCAACGCTTTTCTGCTAAAGCCTTTTATGCAGTAGTTTTCTAGCAGAAAGACACTCAAAGAACTAAGGAATCATGAATTCAAGACCTATTTTAGTTGCATGCTTGGAAGTGGAGCCTGATAAGACAGTGTTTAAAACTTGCTAATTAAAGTAATTGTAACAGCTGTCACATGCTGCTACCGTTTTAATTGGCATTAATCTCAGCTACATCTGTATTATGCTGCCACTGGGACCCTGGTGTATTTAATCTCAGAATGTGTCACCTTCTGAGAGATTATGAGATCATAAAACATGAGGGCAACATATTTGTCAGGGTTGAAGGTCACTAATCTGTGCTGAAAGCAGCCAAAAGGAGCAAGCCATGCAGAGGGACAACTGGAACATGCAGCGACATTTTGCAAAAGTGGTGAGTTTTCTGTTTGGTTTCTCTCTCCCGGGGTTTTTTTCCGTATTTCTGAGTTTGAATTCTGCTGTTAGCTGTTGCCATAAGGCATAAGGAGGGTCATTCAGAAGTATTCATTAGCTTTTAAGTTCTGCCAGTATAAGCTGTTAAAAAAACCAAACCCACAAAACCCCACAAACCAAACCCCATCAAATTTTACGAGATATGGAGCAGAAGCTTGATTCTTTTGGATAAATATCCATCTTAGCCTGTTACTAAGGATAGGAAGAAGCATCTCAGTGATGCATTCAGCAGTGTTTAGCTGTTTGCTTACGGCAGATTAGCAGCTGTAACTACGTTGTTCTTATAAACCACTGGAATGTCTGATAGCAGTGGTTATCCCTAACTCTAGTGGTTAGGCAGATGTTTCTGTTGGGATTGGTTATGAGAACAACTTGGCTACAAATCTGCTGCTTGCTTATGTGTGCATCATCATGTAGAGGCAATTAACTGATACTTTTTCTTCTTGCACATGTGGAATTATGGAAGTGTTTGTTTAATTTTGCCTTTACATGAAACAGTTATAATTTGTGCTGAGCATTAGTTTGTAATGCTCCAACATGGCTTACACTGGGAAAACTTCACTACTACTGAAACGAAAAACAGTTATTTGATCTCTGTGCTCAGAAAGAGGCACTTAGATTACATTTTAACAGAGCAGAAAGCTTGTTACAATTTCAGAGAAAATAAGTATAACAACAATTAATAGAACTCTGTACTTACACATGTGAGAATCTCCAGCAGTTAGGAAAAAAGTTCTGACAACTTGAGGCTATAATCTGGGATGACAATGCCAAATGGCACACTTTCTTTATACCAGGCTTCTTTTAAAGTCACTCAGTAGGAGCAAGTCACTTTTGCCTTGCTTTTCATGAAATCTTTGTGTGGATTGTGGATTGTGCATACACCTCTTTCTCCTTTAGCAAGGAAAAGTGTGGGGGATTTTACCATCATCTTGCCTACACCTCTGAGCTCTCCACAGTCAGTAAGACTATGAAGCACAATGATGTATATGATCTTCAAGGAAGTTCCTCTGAAGATTACATTTAGAATCTCAGTTCAGCATAACAGTGAAACATTGACTTTGAGCCAAGGATGATTAGCATACTTAAATACATGGAAGCTTCTTGCAGAATCGGTTCATGGATCTTTAAATGTCTCAGCATGAAGTTATATTTTCACTGGTTTTGTGCAGGGGAAGTGAAAAAAAAAAAAGACAAAGAAAGGACAGTATTAATCAGCAAACTAAATAGTGTGCAGCCATTTAGGAACATAGAGGTGAGTCAATGAGAGAGGGTGTGAAAGAATCCCAAGTATGATCAGTGGTTTTTACCAGAAAGATATAATCAGTTTTAAAAGCAGTGTCAGAAATGCTAATTTACAACACAGCTTTTTAAATGTCAAAATCATATCATGTATCTTGGGATGGTAGGATGCTACAAGGCTTCGTGGATAACTGTTGGTAAGTTTTCTACAAAGTTTTGAAGTATCTGCTGTCTTAGATCCATGAAAGTTAATACAAAATCAATATTAGGAACTGTCTACTGTTCTTACTCCAGCCATACATCCACTGACTTCATTGTAATGATTTCTGAAGGGTACAGTTGCTTCCAGAGTCAGTGTGGAACTGCTCTGTGAGGGTTATTTCCAGCAGGCTTATTCAAAAGCTATTTCCCATGGAGAATTATTGTTGTCTCAAGTCAAACCACCCCTTTCTCCCACTTTCTGTCTTTTCATATCCTCTCCCAACATCACTATTTAAATAAAATATCTCACCTGTACTTTCTGAGCCAGTGTTTCAGATTTTCAGAACTTCTGGTTTGATTGTGGGAATGGAAACAAGACAGGAGAAATTCTTCAGTTTTTGTAAGAAGAAATTCACTCTTATGCAGTAGTTGAGATTATATAATGATTGGGTAAGATCCCAAGGAATTAATTTTTCTGGAAATGGGTAGAAGGATAGTTTCTCCACAGCCCTCATTGATTATGTTTCTTTTTGCATTTTTCTTCTAGGATCTTTAGAAGGGAGTCTGGGAAAAACTGAGAGGTCTCCTCGGGAAGAGCATGTGATATTGTGGTGGGAACTGTTAAAGGCTGCTGGTTCAAATTAATGATTTTTTTCTTGATATTTTTAAAGCCAAACTTGCATTTTTAAAGTGAGAATGAATCTATACAGCAAGACACTTACTTTGTCCAGGGGGAAAACAAAACCCTATAGGAATGGGGATCATATGCCAGAAGAGTAAAATGTGTTGAAAACCCAGGGAGGATTTAATCAAGGTAGCTTTTGATGTCAAGTCTCTTTACCCCAAAAAATTAACAGATTCCTTAATTCAGAGAATCTCAAGATACCAAACTATCTGTTCCTGAAATGCAGGAGTATTCACTTTCTCACAATCCAGAAGCTCAGTTATGGCTGCAGTCCCCGTTGAAATTTCAGTGAAATTTCAATGCTTCTTCAGACTTGACTGTCTCAGGACAGCCCCAGCAGCTCCCACATTTCCATATTGGAACGTTCCCTGCCTCACTTTCTACAGGTGCTGCAAGCAGCACCTCTCACCCACTATTAATGACTCTTCCGTTGCTTCTCACCCCTCCCTTCCTGAGTTCTCTTCTGTGCCTAAACCTGCTATCTCCTCCTCTGCCATGGAATCTTTAGCCTTCATTGATGCTCTCGGAGACATGAAGGGCTTGTGCCTGGGTGCAGGCAGGCAGCAGGTGCTTGCTGGGTGCACCTGCTCCTTGGATCATGGGAATGCAGAGGACAGGTACCGGGCACCAGTCCTCTCTGCTCATGGCTCTATCACTCACGTCTCTGTTGCAATATAAGACAAAGCACTAATTTAAACAAAAGCAAAACCCAAACCAAAACTCCAGCACCCGTCCCTCCTCAAAAGAGCAATCAAATCCACAGTGTTGACTTGGTCCCCCAGAATGCTGAAAAAGAAGCTCCAAACTAAAAGAACTGTTTAGTACTGAGTCCCCTGAACACACAGATTTGTCTCTGTTCTCTTTATGGGAATTCCAACAGTCTTTAGCACATTCCCCACTTTGTACCAAGGTGGCTACAGATTTTCTCTGTTTTTTTTTTTTTTTCTGTGGGGGAGAAAGGGTATGGATTTAGGGTAAATAGAAAAACACCTTTGACACTGGTGCTCTTGAATCATCATTGCCCCTTTGATGTTGCCTGATTGCAGGAAAATCCCAGTGAAAAATAGTAAGAGGGGTCGTGTGTGTTAGTCCCCCTCCACCTAATTTTTGTCAGACAACTTGGGGGCCCAAACAGAAAACCAATTTGCCTTTTCAGTACTTCATGGAGGGTACAACCTCTCCAGAAGGCAATTCAGCCTACCTAAGGACTGAGCAGCAGCTCTATGTCTTGTCATTGGTGTTAGAGGAAACCAGGAGTGACCAGTAGTCTTATAAAAGAGGCTTCTCTGCAAAACACTCTCAGATGAGAACAGCTCTATAGGATGGGAGCACGGGAGAGAGGACTTGTTTTTTGATGCTTTCAAACATGTTGGTGAGAGCCCTCAGTGGTTTGTTTTTCACACACAGCATTTGTTGTGTGTTCTGGGCTGCCTGCTGTAAACACTTGCATCCATATAGAAACACACACACTTGGGTCTCAGTGCCCTGTGGTTCTGAAAGCCCTTCTCTCCCTCCCCAAAGCTGCAGCTGAGATGACTTGCCCACTTAATTTGTGAGGTATTTCTCACCCAAGTTTTCCTCTCCACTGAGCAATGCTCTGGAATGAATGCTCTTCTTGTCCAGCCCTTGCTGTGTGCATACACTCCACATTCACTTACAGATAGATGTTCCTTCCTCCTTAATTCCCCAGAGCACAGAGGTCAGAGGCGACTTACTGGCACTTTTGATTTCAATTTTTTCCAGGTTTTCTTGGCAGAAAATTTGCAGGCATCTTGTCACAGAAGAAGATGTAGAGTAGGGAGAAGCAGGAATGCTTGCTTGTTGCCTGGCACCAGGGGAAACACAGCACAAGTTCATGGGAAAATGCAAAGGCATAGGCACTGAGCACAGCAGAAGGTATTTAAGAATCACCATGTTCAATGAATTATTGCTAAACTGATGGTGCCTTAGAAGACAAATGATAGCAGTGATGTTTGAGTGCAATCTCTCAGGTAAGGTTCCTGAGATGTCATCACCTGTCTGACGGGCAAAGGGAAGTGAAATACCTTCAGCTTTCAACAGCTGCATTCCCAATAACTGGCTCTACAACCACCAAAACTGAAACAAACTGCATTTTTTCTGTCTGCTCTCTGTGTATCTACTGCAGCTTGTGCTGACTAGGAAATAGGAAACACATGGGAGTAGTTCACCCCCTTGGCTTCATCACAGCTATCTTAGTTTTCCTGCAAAATTTCAACTTGGCACGAGCAATGTTAGAAATCTTCCATACAATCCATGAAAGAGTTTTTGTGTCACTTGCAATCTGTGAAGAGGGAGAGTGACTGCAAAGATAATGATCTGCCTGAAACGGCTGATTAGTTTCTGGAAATTATCTTGCAAGTTTGGTTAGTAGGCAAGTTTTTGCTGTCATCTGTAGTCAGTAATGATAATATTAAATCCTACTCTAAAACATGGTTAGCAGCTGTATTCCTGGTATTTTACTTGGGAAAACACCTAGCCCTGAACTTCTACATGGAGAATAACTCTGTAAGCCCCTAAAATGTGGAAAACTGGAGTCTCTAATGCCTCAGTTTAGACTGACAGCCTGAGGAGCCTGGGACTGTGTTCAGAGGAGCTGGCTGCTGTTTGCTGGGAGTTATATTTATTTCTCTGTAGTCCAGGACTTCCTTCATGTTAGGAAGGTCTTTTATTTGCTGCCCTGAATGTGGAGAGGCTTGCAGCCCCTTGCTGGTAGTCTTTGCTCACCTGAATCTCCCTGATGGCTTTTAGGTTCTCCTTTGAGGTCACTCTTCAGGCTATTGTGTGTCTTCTGGGCTTCTGCTTTTAGACCTGTACCTGCTTTACCAAGGAAAATTTAGCATTTCAAGGTGGTTTATGTTGTTCATAAACCTTTTAGTCACTGCTTTGTTTTAAAATTCTTCCTCTTTCTCTGTGGTTGTTATTGGGGTCTAGATAATCTGGAAATTCACCCTAGATTACATTTCCAGCAATTGCCTGGGAATCAGCACTCTTTTTCCCGAGTTTTATCTCTCAGATACTGTTTCTTAAGAACCTTTACCAGAGAAACATAGTTGCAGGGGAAGATTTAATGCTTGAATCATTGGTTTTTCCTGGGATGAACTCTAACCTTTTTAGAAATATCAGGACCATGTCTCCCAGACCTGCAACTCTTCCATTTGAAGTATTTGACTCTGTATTTGTCTGTAACTGGTAATGCTGTAATAAACTGAGCTGCCTAAAGTTCCTTCTTTACAGTATAATAATAAATTCTTTGATTAGATGTATTTAAATTATATTCAGCATCCGATAAGTTTTACAAGTTAAGTAAGCATTGCATCTCCTAGCTATTGCATTAGCAGATTCAAGTAGCAGTTTGTGTACGAAACCATCATGGTAAAACATAAATATCAAAGCAAGTGAAATGAAATTCAAAGCAAAAATGAAAGAGTTCTCATAGGTAATGACAAAAAATATGTTTAGTCTTCTTAATGGAGATTTTCTTGAGGCTGACATGAGTTCATGAAAAATTGTTTATGTTGCCAGTGCACCTTTCCCTGACAACAGTGTTTTTGTAGGCACTTCTGTGATGCCTCTCATGCTGGTTTACTGCACACAAGAAAGCTGCCATGATTTGTTTAGCACATGCTTCCAGTGTTCCACCAGCAGCTTGTGAACACTATACTACTTCTTTGCTTACATTCAGTTTCAGTGTTTCCTTTGAGAAAATTTGCTTTCCACAGACTCTGTGAAGCCCTTCAGGGTCTGAAGCTGAGCTCTTTCTCTGTCTGTGAGATCTGGTCACACCTTTCATCCCCCAAGGGGACAGCAGATATTACCCTGCTTGTCTCACCCGTTCATAAATTTATGCAGAGTGGGCAGCTGCTACTTCATCCCTGAAAGTCTCTGTCTGAAGATGCCAGAGATACTGCAGTCCTTTCACTCTGTAAATCAGAACTGAAAGCTTCTTTCCCACAGGACTCTCATCTGTCAGCTGGCTGCTGCATGCCAAGCTATTCTATTGTGGATCATTTGGAAAACATCTCTTGGCCCTGATCCTCAGAGGGACTGAGAGCCCCTCCTTGTCCATGAACTCTGATGGGGGGTGAAATGGCTTTGCAGGGTACAGCCTGTGCATGACACAGGCTGAGATGCTCTGTGCTGCAAGGGGTGGCAGGTTTCCCCCAACCTGAAAAGAAGCAGGACTAAATTGTTCCATTTTGTTTTGCTTAAAAACCAAAGGTCATTTATGATCAGGATGTTTTAAGAAAAACATTTATTAAAGGAAAAAAAGTGTTCCATAGCTGGGCACAGGTGACAAGATAATGCAGTCCACCATTTGATTAAAATAGGTGCGGGGGAACCAGTTAGGGATTTCACCAGATGGAAGGGTAAAACACTGAGAGGGAAAGAAGGGATCCATCAAG
>JAWWEW010000088.1:59846000-59856580 GCA_035583185.1 Anabacerthia variegaticeps | reverse complement strand
CTCAATAAACGTTCACTTCTGTTCACATCAACCCCTCGAGTGAACCGTGTCCTCTCTCCCGGCTGAACGCGGCAAATAGGTTTTCTATTTTTAAGGGCAATTCCTTTAAAAGAATATTTAGCTTTTTTGTGGATGATAAAATCCTGAAAACCTCTCAAGATAACACTTGGTTTTAGTGTTCTTGATAATAGGACAGTAACTATTGTGCTTATAGGCTTTCAAAGCATCACTACTCTGAAATAAATCTACTGGACTAAACACATTCACTTGGATGAGACATATTTTTGAGCACTTAAGTTTTATTCGTTAAATAGAAAACCTGATGCAAACTGACCTTTAACTTCCAATTGATTCCAAGCTGTTAGAAATTCAGCAATTACGTTTCCAGTGACTACGTGAATTGTTGAATGTTCCGCACTTAAGTTCCAGAATAACGCACAAACATATGCACTCACACACACACACACACACACTCCTACCCAAAAAATATACAGGAGTGCAGATAGGAGCCTGGTAATCCCATAGGAGATGCAGAATGGATTTTGTTGAGAGGTATAGGTCCCAATCCAGAGGGTTTGTTTATTCCTTCTGCAACAAGTCAAAACAGTTTTGGTAACACTGTCAGCATGCCACTGCTGCTGTTGACAGCAGGAATAAACACCACCTGAAGGGCATGAGAGAGGCTGCCATGCCCCCCTGCTGTGGGAGGCAGAATCCTCTGCTTCCTATGCAGGATGAGCACTGGAATTCTCATCGTGGGCCAGGCTGCTCTTACTACGGGAAGACAGAGGAAGAGGATGAACTGGGCAATGTGGATATTGTTTACTTGTATATATTTAACATAACAATGCTTTTTTTGTGTGTGTTTTAATAGAGAACCAATCGGCTTTTAGGAGTTACAAGTCAGACCTTAAATGCTAGCCCTGGAAAGAGTGCTAGAGAAGCTGGAGTTCTTGATAATGGTTGTGGCTATTAGCCCTTGGTTCACCTCAAGGTTCTCCTGCTAGAAAAACTGTTATAAAAATATATTAGCTTAGATTCTTTTCTGAGCAGAAATCTCAACTTCTAGTGGGTTTGAAATATTGTATCACCAGCACTCATAATGTCATAGTCAATCATTTTACATTGTGATGAAACATAGTTGTAAGAAAGGAGAAATGAAAAGTAAAAAGAAGCTCAGTTTAGATATGAATGGCATTCACATCTGATCATCTCCATGGAGAGAAGGACACTTCTGCAGCCAGTGACATGTATTGACTCTAGATGCTGAAAAGAGCTGTTTTGTGCGTGCAGAGAAAATTATTTCATGTAAGTTACTGACCTTTTTCAAGTTTGCTGAAAACCAGTCATCACTTAGTATATGTGGATGTTGAATTGCTGGGACCAAATTTTTAGTCTGACATGATCAGGTATGGCATTTCTGCCATACAGAAATTTGAGTTAGTTTTATAGTGAGTAATTTGCACCTTCATTTGCAACTACTTGAAGTAAATCCTTATCTGCAGCCACAGGTTGGGGTGCTTAGACACCAGGTTGCCTGAGCACACAGTGACTTGCATGCTTGCTTTGCTCCTCATGTCAGGGGAAGCTGGTGCCTGAAAATTTGACTATTACTTTAGTGCAGGTTCAGTTTGAGTTTTGTCTCTTCAAATTACTCCCTGGTGGGGGGAAAAGTGTTTTCTTACTTTCATATTTTAAAAGTAGCAAAAAATATGAAAGCTAACTTCTGAGTTTTGTGTCATGGCAAAAATGCTGCAGGTGGATGCAGGTAGAGAAAAAGAGAAGAGGAGAAAAGAGGCAGAGAGAGCTGCACCATGGCAGCAAATATCATGGCCATTCTGTTTTGGCCCCCTTGGCATCGGGAACATTGGACTAGGAGTAGCTTAACTGGAAGGGGAGAAGGAAATGGCTGAGAAGCGTTATGCAGTGAGGAGTGGTCAAGGGATACATGGACATTACAGCTGGAATCAGTGTGAGGTGGGACTAGAGCACAGAACCAAGCTGGACTGATTAGAGGATGTTCAACCTAGTCACAGAAATGTTGCTGGGCTCATGGATCCGTTCTACTACAGGCTTTGATATTTGTGGGTGATTTTGCTCCCAAGTCAATGACTTTGGAGGAAAAAGTAAAACTACATTTGAATGCTTCCTTCTAGACCCTGGGAGATGTCCTCCCCATCACTGTGGCAGTAGTGAGTGATGGTGTGAACAACCACTAGAACTTTTATTTTTTTCTTTTCTGATGTACCCAACCTTGGTGCTCCTGAGAGCCTGGCTAGAGCAGAAAACAGACCAGGATAGCTCCTAAAGAGAAAAATGGGCAGGGGAGGAGTGCTCTGATGAGCAGTGTGGTTTTCACCACCCTGGAGGCTGTGAAATGAAGCTCTGTGAGGTGAGTAATCTCAGACAATGTTGCAACATCACTGTACCAGAGAATATTAATCTAAATTCTGCTTTGCCTTCATGTAAACTATTCCCCTCTGGAGCAGCTTGCGCTGCTGCAGCTACACATTTTGTTTCACAGACCCCAGACTGTCAAGCAACCTCACACAAGCATGCGTTGAGCTCATCTGATCGAGCTACATGTGTTTACTTTGTTATAGGTCAACCACTTGAGCCTACCCTCAATTTGAACTTAATGTTTGTGAAGGAAGGGCAGCAGCTATGTAATACTGGAACAGGCAGAAAACAGAATCACAGCTTTGAACAATAGGAAAAATGTTGTCCATCTTAAGTAAATATATTATTTCGTATGAGGATATACACCTATAGAAAAAAAATTACTATACTCTTCTGTGGTGTTTGGTGAGAATATGGAAATCTGGTAGGTAAAATAAAAATTTCTCAGTGCCAATTTTGCATAAAACTTGAAATAAGTTACCCACTAAGAAGGATGAACCTGGTGAATATTACAAAAATGGACCAAACCCCAGCCTTAAATGTTATTTTTCTCCCACTGAATATGGCTAAGCTTCCCATGTGCTTAACTGCTTTACCTGCATTGACTGATTTTGATCACGAGCCAGGGATAGAAGAGCGAACTAAGTGGTGGCAAGACTTTGCTGACAATAAATCTCACTGAAAATATAAACCCCCCTAATTGTGTAACTAAATTAAATTTGGGGTAATAGTAAGACAGTTTTTGTTTGTTTATTTGTTTGTTTTAATGCCAGAAGAGCTGTAGCAAGGGCTTTGGTATGACTTACAGCATTGTACACAAACCCTCTTAATATAAACTCTTGTCTTAATAACACAAATCCATTTGTTCTAAAAGGTTGCCATTTTAACTTGGGGAGAAAAGCTTAATTAAACAGACACTTTCTGTTCATTTTCATCTTGTGAGATTTTTAAATGACAGAGGAGAAATGAGCCCCTGCATTGACTAGCTTGCTAGTAATTAAAATCACAAAACTTACTAGTGCAAACAGAAGTTCAAGCTCTTTCTATAAAAACTAGCACAAGGATAAACACTGCTCTCTCTGGCAGCTTTTATTGTTTGCATCTTAGCTTTACAAGTAAGAAAGTGAGGATTTAAGACACAAGCATTAAGGAATGAGAAGTGCTCATTCAAGCAACCCTAAGAAACCAGTATAAATGAAAAATTCCACTTCTCCTAGGTCTTGGGCTATCTTTGGGTGAAAAATTTTAAATTGTAAGATGATAGGAGCATAGCCATTGGTACTTTTGGTTCAAGTTTCTTCATGGACTTTCCATGCTTTGCTAGTCCCTAACCCTTTAAAATAATTTCTTAGGTGACCCATCATGGTATTCTTGCATCATTATACAATTCTATTTCCTTTTGTTGAGTGCTGGAGCAGTGTGGTGAACTTCAGAGCTGTGGTGACAGATACGGCACGATCCCTGTGCAGCTCCTGCTGGGTTTGGCAGAGGGCAGCTCTTCCCATGATGGATGTGGGAAAGTGGCCCTGATGCTGGTGGGAGCTCCTGTTCTGAAATGCTGCAGGGATAAGGCTGGCATTGTGTCTTGCCTTCTGGACAGTGGAGTGCAGCCTATGTGTAACTTTTAGTCAACACAGGCACGCACAGATAATGGACCGTTTCAGCTGCCTCTGGGAGCTTCTGTTATAATCTGCCAGAAGATTCTTTCTGTGGTTTAAACTCTGACATATGAAGAACGCCAATACTTTATATAGACAAAATGTCAGTTATGTGCCCTCAGGCAGCAAGTTAAAAATGATATTACCCTGTTGATGGATCTGGGTTTAGATAGCTTCAGCTACAGTAAGTTTCTTCATTTAAACTCTGAAGATGGCCATGCCAGTCAGCTAAAATAAAAATTGCAGGGTGTCACTGCTTTTTCACTGATTTCAAAGTGTTTTGAATACATCACCAGGGAGAAAAATAATTTTTTTATAGGGATTATTGCCCAGTGCAACAGTAATGGGCAGCCACCATGTCTTACATAATGCAGTGGGATGAATGAGCTGCTACCCAAACTCTGCTGACCTAAAGTCTGATGGTGCTCCAGTGGCTTCAGTGGCATTTGATTGTGCAGTGTTACTGAGTCTGCTACAGATAGTGACCCATACTGTAAAAGCTCTTGATGTCTGCAGCCAGCACTGCAGGAAAATTGCTGCTGCCCTAGGGCAAATTGTGTGTGAGGATGAACCTCAGGGCAGGGCTGGCAGTGCACACTCTGGTGCCACTGTCACAGTATCATGCCCTGAGACAGGCAGAGTCAACAGAGGACAAAAGTCTCAATATCAGAAGCCAATAAAAAACCACATGCATCTTATCCACAAGATGAAATCAATGTGCTGGCAAGAGTTGCTGAAAGTAAACAGCAAAAGAAATGCTAAACACGAAGTGCCCAATTCTTATTTACAGCAAAGCAGCTTTCTATCCCTCTGGCATGTGTAAGTGGTCCTCAAAGTGGAGGATACTACGATAACTAACACAGCCAATGCATAGCTGTGTTAGTTTAAAAATGAGATTTGAAGCCCAAACTAGTAGCAGTTTGCTGATTTTGATGTTTCTTATGCATTTAAAACTTGTTAAAAAGTTCTAATGACACTTTGGTAGCAGCTTTAAATTATGAATTGGAATTTAGGCTGGAAGTTAAACTGCTTCAATCAACAAAAGTTTCCTGTGACAGACAGCTGAAGTTCCATAGTTGGAAAAGACCATGAAGTGTCAGCCTCTGTGAAAAATCCTGTCTCCAGTTTTAGTCAAACTATTAGCATCCAGGGTTCCTTGGTTGGTGAAGTCCCAAAGTGAGCAAAGACATAGAAACTCTGGGCCAGATTTTTATCTTACTCATACCAATGTAAATCCAGGCAAATTCTCCTCAAATCAGTGGAGTTATTCCAGGCTTACATAAGCTTAGCCAGTATCACAATCTGATCCTTCTATTTTTGGGCTACTGGAATTCCCAAAGTAAATAATGTGAACAATTGTACAAATTCCTGTTATGGAATGAAGAAGTTTTCTTGTAATAACCACATCAGTCAGATCAGGAAGAGAAAGAAGAGACGGATGGTAGATAATGAAGAAGGCTAAAGAAAAAAACTGAGCTGGGAGGAGAAAAGACAACTCCATGAAAATCTACAATGACATAAATTCCTTAAGACTGCAGCCAAGTATAACTTGGGAAGCAAAGACAGAGATAAGACCTGTATGAGTTAAATAAGTTGCTTTTCATGGTATCACCAGTCTGAGCATCCAGTGATTGCAAGTATAGCACTACTGAACATTTTATTACCTCATCTACTCTAGCTGTTGCCTGTTGTGCCAGTTCTTAGGACTGGATGAATTCAAAGAACAGCCAGAGCCTGCATCCTCTCCTTCCTTATATCTGACCATAAAGAAATGTAAGATCTTCTGTTGGCATCGGTTACTGGGAAGTCAGTGGCAACTTCAGTTTTGTCCCTAAACTCCTAACTATGGACAAACAGCAGATGAAGTTATTTGATAATTATTGAAAAACTCCTGCAAGTCTTGTTGTCTTCTACAGATCAATGTGAAATTGTCTGTCTGCTTCTCTTTCCACTAAAAATAACATTTCTGAAGTTTGTCACTCATCTGTGAATCAAGAAAATTATAAAAATATGCAGAACTCTATGTTCTAATATATGCTGAGTACAAGGCCTAAAATTACATCTTCCAATAGTAAGCTATATTTTGGTTATATCTGTGGTAGTGTAGGATGTATTCACATAACATTTTATGTAATTTATGCAGAAGGATTTAAGAAAAGCAGTGTTTCTCATGCTACAAAGCTGTACCAAAGAATCTTTCCTGCATGGGTAAGCAGGATCCTCTCTCTGGCTTACCAACACGTCAGCTGGTATTTTCTCTGCTCCCTGAAAAGATAAAGAGGGTAAAACTAAACCTGACCAGAGTAGATGGCTTCACACCGTGGGATTGATACTACAGCCTTCCTGTGAAGTCCTATACCAGGAACTCCCCCAGAGCAGAGTGCTTTCCCTCTGCCTGCATCTGCTTCGGGGAGGTTGTAAGCGAGCATTGATTGATGTGGTATAATTTCATTGATGCATTCCCAGATCCAGTTACCACAGAAAATCATTATTTTCTGAATCATTTCCTGCTGTAACACAAAACTCAGCTGAATGGAGCAAGGGCTGGAGAAGAGGGATACCAGCGGCTGCACTTATTTTTGAGAGTGATTTCACTTTCATGAAATAATCTGCATGCAGTAAAGAAATTCTAGACCTGCTCAAAAATCTCTCTAGAAATCATTGGGGCCCATTGAAGTGTGTGTGTTGGAGAGTGGCTCATTTAAAATGAGTAAAGCTTGCTCGAGTGTTCACAACTTGCAACTTTTCAACAAGCTGGAGAAAGATGTCTCAGTCCTCAGTGGTTTTGCTGCATGACTAATTCTCAGGACACTGTTTTGCCTTTAGAAAGATAGATTTGACAAGTGATAGAAAATCCTGATACAGGTGACTATGTGGGATTGGTACAAACAATCCCACAAACCCAGTGCTACAAGACAGGCAGCTGACATGACAGTTGTGTGCACCTTTTAATGGAGTCACAAGTGGTTGGGAAACTGGACAACCAATTTCAGCATCTGTTTTTCACTTGGTACTTATTTTTGCCAAACTGTTTTTCCCGGGAAACAGCCCTAATGATGTGAATGTCATTAAAAGCTCTTCCACAATTGCTCTTATTTCTGAAAGTCAGACAGTCATACCATGTAGAAACACACAGAGCAGCAGAACTTTTTTCATGACCTGAAGGCAAACAGTCTTCCCATGGCAAATGTGGCCAGAAATTTTTAAAGTAGCCCCTGGGACAAGATATGAATCACAGCTTGGATGACTTTTGGGGTGGTGCGTGAGTGGGACGGGATATACGTAGTTGTATCTACACAGGAAGAGAGTTGTAGCTAGAAGGGGAATAATCATTTCCTCAATGTAATCAAGGGCAAAACTGAAGGATCTGAGATGCTCTTCAGCCAGCACAGGGGACTTACAAGAAAGAGATTTTACCAGGGCCTGGAGTGACAGAACAAGGTCTGATAGTTTTAAACTGAAAGAAAGTCGATTTAGATTGGACACATAGAAGAGATTTTTTTATAGTGAGGGTGGTAACATGGTGGTCACAGGTTGCCCAGAGAAGCTGTGGATGTCCCACCCCTGAAAAGGTTAAAGGCCAGGTTAAATGGGGCTTTGATTAATATAGTCTATTTGAAAGTGTCCCTACTCACAACTGAGGGTTGGGTTGGATGATCTTTAAAGGTCTTTTCCAACCCAAACCATTCTATGATCTATACAGCTACACCAAGGTATTACTGAAAACTCCCCCAGCTCCTTTCTTGTCTTACTTCCACTGTATTAAGTGTTTTTTTCTCGGACATATTTTTCAGATAGGTTAGGATGTAAGCAAAAGAATGAAATGTGAGGTTGGGTATGAAAAGTTTTTGTACACATTCAAATTTATATATTGTGTTCTGATGATTATATGGTTAATTTTCTACTTGCTTCTATGGAAGAGAAACAGTAAAATGCTGATAATGAGAACTTATCTTTGAAAAACTCATGAGAATCCTGGGTGCAGGGAACGGGAGCAATTGTTCTGTTTCAGTTGCCCTGTAGAGTGCTCAGATTGCAAGGACCCAGAATTGTCCTGACCCATTCTTACTGCTGTATCTCTGTGCTCTGCTCACATTCAGAGATCGTTTTGGCTCTTTATGGCTTTTTAGAAATTCTAGCAAGTCTTGGTAATATCAAAGGTATGCTCTGATCACCTTTTCCAGAGTTAGGAAGGTTCCAGAGGTCACCTGTTCCAGAGGAGAGGGTTCAGAGATGGCCTCACACACTCTTTTTTATTGTTTTGAATATATTTATTGTAATCACATGTACTATTTTAAGGAAACTTCCAGCTCAGCAGTTTATATGAAACTGCCTGAATTGTACACTTGTCCAAATCCAAGACATGTTGCACACTTGCTGAAGCCTCCAGCAGGCATAATGATGGGGGGACAACTGAGAGACAAAGGGTGGGCTGAAGGCCTGACGTTCAGGACAGCAAATTGTCTTGGGAAGGCAAATAAAGCCAACTGGCTTGATGTTCCCCCAGGCCTATGAATTCCTGCAAAAACCTTAAATGGGGACCAAGGTAAATCCCTTACATTTCTACACGCTGTCTCAGGCTTGATATCCTATTTTGTGACAGGTTCCAGGGAAATGAGGCTGTCAGACATATCTATATCTATACATATACACATACTTCTGAGGGAGGAAGCTCCTAGACATGTCCCTCAAAGATTGCCCTCTTGAAGTCTGTAACTTCTGTGGGGCAGCAGAAAGAAACAGATTAGTCTTCAAACAACAGAAACATAGGGAGAAAGCCTTTGCTGGCCTAGAGATTGCAATCTAGACATAAACAGTAATTTGCTACAGAACTAAAATGTATACCCAACTGAAATTTAATTTGCTGCAGGCAAAAATTTTCTCATATAATTTGTAACTACCTACATAAGTACCTCTTTTAACTTCCTGTTTAAGGATTTATGAAGATTTATTTCCTGTCCTCTCAGTTTGACATTCTAACCAAAACGGCCACTTAATTCCAATGTTCCTGCTAATTTGTCTATTTGTTGTGGTTTTAACCTCAGTTTGACTGTTTTTTTAGGGTTTGTTTGGATTAATATTAATAGCTATTTAGTCTTAGTGGCACTGTAAGTCAGAGAATTACCTCTACTTCAAATTTAAGGAATAGGATAATAAACCTGATTAAAATAATTAAGGGTAGTGGAAATAACATTGTTAGGGATCGTGGTTAAAAAGACTCTTAGGCATAACCAAAATAGAAAATTCTAACCCTGTTTCAACCTCAGGAATAAATAAAACCCCAAACCCTTTAAATTCTGGGAGCCATATATGAAATCAGGAATTGTATCTCTTTTAGGATATTAAGAACAGAGGTCTTCCTTCTTGGGAGCATATTACATGGCTCACTTTTGGGAAGGCACATCTCCTCCTTGCTGTGTAATTATGGGTATGCATGAGGAGCCACTGTATACAATCCAGGATGGAAAATGTAATTCCCTACTAGTTCATACACGAGCACTGATCAGAAGGTTAGCGTAACCCATTTCAAGGCAGACTGCACCAGCATGATGATAAATCTCCTCTGTCTGTTCCCAAAGGCCACTGCATCCTTCAGCTACCCCAGGTACTGCCAGTCCAGCTGTGTCCTCTCCATCTCCTCATCTTCTCCACAGTCTGGGCTTGGCTTTGGTCTTTGTCTCAGCCTTTGACTCCTGTTGCTCTAAGACACCTTATTATAAGGAGAATTCTGTTGCATTTTGTGGTACTCAATGAGTCTTATAATGTATCTGAACTCTTAGGTTCTGCTGTGTTTTCTTTATTCTTTGGTTGATGAGAAATTACTTGCGTAAAATATCTTATTTTAACAAGGATATGGGTTTTTTTGAGCTGTGGATATTTCTGGATGTTTAAGTATGGGGAGAATAAGGCCAGAGAAAGAGTCATTTATATGGAGTAGTGAAAATAGAACTACCCAAAGTTTTGCTGCTGGTCTTTGAGGAAATTTTTCCTACCTATCCTATAGCCTCCTCTATATGCTGAACCTAGGCAAAAAAAAAATGCCTCAAAGACAATTGGCAAGACCTTGGGGATGATGTGAGCTAATTTATAGCACAGATAGACCTGATATCCTCCAAACATCTTGTGCTGCTTTGATGTTCAGACAGTTTGCCTCTTAAAAGCTGAAATTTCCATCTGAAAGTAAGGAAAGGTTCTTGCATCTAACCAGGGATACAGAAAGGATTATTAATGAACACTGCTTTCAGAGTACACAATGAATTCAGCACAGAGGAGGCAGTTATGTGGAAATCTTCAAGAAAAGATGGTAATTATATGCCTGAAGATGACTCAGGATGCATAAAACTACCTTTGAACATTGTTACTGAGTTATAAGCATTCTTTACTTTTAAGTGTTGTCCAAGTTCTAGGCAGCTGGGGTGGCAGCAGGTGGTGATATTTAGTATTGATACTTGGTGCTGACTGCTAACCAGTGTTAGAGTCCAGCTTCTGTATCAAATTTATTATCCGATGCAATACAATATA
>JAWWEW010000088.1:59807618-59845900 GCA_035583185.1 Anabacerthia variegaticeps | reverse complement strand
ACAAGGCAGAGAGTGATCCAAGGGAAGTGTTAAAGGGACATGCTGTTTGCCATTAGTATTTACTTCTCTTATTTTCTTCTCTTAGTTTCTCCTATTGGAAGAGAGTGAAACTATCTCAACATAGTTTCTGGGACTTTCACCAGTAATATGGCGAAAGTATAGTGAAAAGTTATTGTGAAAACACTAATGTGTCAGCTGCTGCAGGGAGATAATGGAGAGCAATAGGGTGAGAAGGATGGGTATCTTTCCCTCTTCACCGTCCTTGCAAAGCTGACTTTAGCTTTGTGTCCTTCCTTGAGACAAAGCTGAGAAAGCCTAATATGTTTTTTTCACTAGGCTTTCTTCAGAACAGGAGATTTCATGCTGGGAATATAGCTGGGTAGGACCAGTGCATCTGGGGTGGTGTCTGGTCTTTAAAGGAAGAAGATCTGGGTCCACTGAATGATGCATTAGCTATTTCAGTCTGAAATTTCACCAGTTGCTCATGACCCTTCTCACAATCCTGGAAGGGCATGGGTTGTATTCACAAGTCTTGGTTTAAGGCTCGTGGATATGCAGTAGATCTGACATAAGCTGCTCTGCCATGCCTCAGATTTCATAATCACAGGACTGTTGGATTCCTGACTGGCTGCTTTAGGCAGGAATTTTGGGTTCCAGTTTTCGCCGGACGTGTCAGAGACGTGCTGGCACTTTGAGATGTTGATTTCATTACTGTCTCACATAAGGATTTCTGGTTCGGTTATTGTGTTTTGTAAGTGATCTATAGAGCACAGGATTAACTTTAATACCCACTAGAGTAATTATCAAAGCATGTGGTATCCTGATGACACACTTACAGCTTCACAAGAACGGATAGATGCTCTGCTGACTGTAAGCCAGAAAGTTAAAATCCTCAGTCAGGTGTAAAGAAACTCCTCGTATCTCCTCTCTTCAGGCATATGCATAATTTCCAAGTTTGGAGAACTGCCTGTCAGGGAAAGTTTGGTAGCATAAAAATTTGGGATTCTAGCCATTATGCAGGTACATGTTGCAAATCCTCCCTTTTTCCAGTCCAGTCAGGAGGGTTTAAGTCTTTTGAGTAGACTTCAGTGTTGCTTTCACAGAATTCAAACACAAAACCCTGGATTTGAGTAACAGCTGGGCCAGGCCCAGATGTTTGAGGGTGACCTCATGGTCACTGAAACAAGAGAATCAAACGCCTTCTTGTTCAACTCCTTAGAGCTGCTGCCATCATCACGTGAAGGGAAAGGGCAGTCCTGAAAGGGAGGTGGTGCAGGAGTGGTACACAGCCTCACAGAGCTAATTAGTGTCAGCACTGAGATAGGCATCAAAATGTCAGGGTGTCTGGGACTTTTAAAAGCTTTCTTCTGGGTAACAAAAGTACACATGCTTCATGAGCTCCTCTGCACGCACGCAGAGAGATAAGGGGAAGGTTTATAAACATGTACCCTTTATATGCCTTCCATGCACCTCAACCCTTGTGTTCCTTCTTGGTGGACTCCTTCTACCAGATGGTTTCTAATTTTTGAAATTTTGCATGTTGTGGATCACAATAACCCCATTCAATGCTAAGGGCTTGAGACAGAGTGGCTGGAAAGAGGCCCATTGGAAAAGGGCCTGGGGAGTGCTGGTGTATGCGCAGGTGGCCAAGAAGGCCAATGGTACGCTGGCTTGTATTAGCAACAATGTGGCCAGCAGGACCAGGGCAGTGACTATGTCCCTGTACTGGGCACTGGTGAGGTCACCTTGAATCCTGTGGTCAGTTTTGGGCACCTCACCTCAAGAGATACATTGAGGGGCTGGATCGTGTCCAGAGAAAGGCAGTGGAACTGGGGAAGAGTCTGGAGCACAAGTCTGATAAGGAGCATGTGAGCTGGGGTTGTTCAGTGTGGAGAAAAGAAGGCTCAGGGGGGACCTTATCTCTCTACAGCAACCTGAAAGAAGATTGTAGAGAGGTGGGGGATTTGTCTTGTCTCCCAGGTAACAAGGGACAGAACAAGAGGAAATGGCTTCAGGTTGCATCAGGAGAGGTTTAGGTTGGATGTTAGGAAAAATTTCTACACTAAAAGGATGCCCAGACATTGGAACAGGCTGTTGAGGGAAGTGATGAAATCATCATCCTTGAAACTGGTCAGAAAATGTCTAGAAGGGGCACTTGGAAAGATAGTTTAGTGGTGGACCTGGCACTTAGGTTAATAGTTAGACTTGATAATATTTGATGTCTTTTCCAACCTTAATGATTCTATGATTCTGTTATTTTTTACTGTGCTCTGCAGGAACAAAAGCATTTTGTCATTAATGTTTCAGCAGGTGAGGAGGAGGGGATTGAGCCCATCTGAACACTGGGCTGTCATTTATACTTTGTCATCATCTGGAACTTAGGGGAGGACAGAAATTCTCTTGTGTCTCAGATCTCCCACTTAAGTGGTGAGGGCAGATTTGGTTCTGACTGTGCTGTGGACTGTGCATATAAAGCTGTTGTCCCAAATGGTGGTCTGTGAGGGCATGGCTTAAAGCTGGCACACAGAGCCACACTTGCCTAGGAGTTCAGCTAAATGTTTGACAGTAATGGCGATTGATAGCGTGTAAGTAATGCTGAGAGTTAACAGTGGGGCAAGGTCCAAAACAGTTTGGAAACCATTGCCTTGGAACATGTACTGAAAAATGAGAGCTGTGATTTATCATTTCCTTCAGAGAAAAACATTTTAGGCAATTCTGACATAAAGCAGTTAGCTGTATCAGATACTTGTGAAGATAATCTGGTGTTTGCTATCATATCTTTCTTCAGCAGATGGTAAAGGCCAGGTACCAATTAAGTAGAAGCTGGGGAAAAAAAGGGAGGAAAAAAGCTTTAGGTTGACAAAATGCTACATTGTGCAATAAATAGCATCTTATTTATTATTTCTGCTAACAATTATGGACTGGAATGAGACCTCTCATAAGGAGTAGATCATGCCTCCATCTGTCTACTGCTGGGTTATTACTCTTGCATTTATAGCAAGTAGTTCTGGACTTGTTAAAAACAGATCATGAAACAGTATGATGATTAGGACCAAACTTTAAGAGCTGTTTCTCTACTCTTCGTGAGGATAATGGCTGCTTATGGGACCAAGATACTAATCTGTTTGCAGCTTTTCTAGGTCCTCTTTAGAAAGAATACTATTATGTTCCTAGATAAACCTCTGCAGACTCAATCAGAGGTTGAAAAATGAAAGTTAAAATGAACTTTATGAATCAACAGATCAGAGATACAGAGTCTTTGCCAGAGAATATCTGAAAAATGAGCACACGAAGGAAGAATGCAAGTTAGTAATAAATAATCAGAAATATTTTTCAGTTGAGAGTTTGATTCAAAGTTCTCTGAAATTTGTGAATACAAAGTCATTAAACCAGCTTTGGCTAAGCCTTTCACTACCCTCCCTCTTTCCAGAGGGCAGACTAGAATGACGGCATGGGTGCAGACCCTGGGCTGTTTGGAGGTGTGGAGATACAGTGGTTCTGAGGCACTGCAAAGCTCTTGGGGCAGCTCTTCAAGTCAAGGTCCCAGAAATGGGGCAGTGCAAAATTAGGTTTGAATGCTCTAGGCTGCAGTGAAGAAGAGAAATGGAAACAAAATAACTGGCTGAAAATCTGTACTGAAAGGACATATTTTTCCATGGAAACAATTAAGAAGTGAACTAAAAGTAAAGTTAAAAACATTTTTCAGTGTTTCTAGTGATCTATCTAACAGATATTCCTGTTTAGGGAGGTATAGAAGCAAATTCTGTTTTACCTCAATAAAATGCAAACAGATTTGCCTTGTTATTTAATATATTTTCATTTTCCTGTATGTTGAGTCATGTTTTAAAAAGGTTAGATTTTTGTTCGTTTTTTTTAATTCTTTTTGGCCTCCAGAAACAAATACTTTTTTTTATTTGGTTGGTTGCCTTTTCTTTTCTTTTTTTTTTTTAAATTTATGCATGTTATTGACGTTGCACATAAGTGTTTGACTCATTTGGGAAAACTTAACATACCAAGAAATATTTATCAGTTGTTATGCAGATCTAGATCAAATATTTTTCCTTGTATAATAAATTGGTTTGTTATTATAAAATATGTGCCTTTATTGCACACAGCTGGCCTTCCTTTAGTTGTCCATTTCTGTGGGCAGTCTTGGTAGCCTGTTCAATGGGTTTGTGACAGTTTCAGGATGGAACATTTGGAATTTTTTGAAATTTCACAATTATTGGATTATTTTGTGTTGCTTAACTGAGTAATTGGAAATACCATGTGGTCTGTATTGATTAATAAAACATATGATCCCTTAGCTTCCCGTATATCTTAATTTGTTTGTCTCAAAATATTGGCAAAACACACAAGCTGTAATTTCCATGGAGTAGCAGTTAGCTTAGACAGAGAAAACTAGGTTCAGAGTAGCTAGCAATACTAGCTCTGTAAGGAATTCCTAGCTGGCCATGGTCCTCATGCCCCGCCAGTCTCCTCATAGGTTTTAAAGGTATAAATAGAGAGTCACTGACATATCTCTCTTCCTGCCCTTCCAAGCTTCCAGAAGGCATGACTCCTACTGTGCTTTGTTGCTATAGAAAGGTCTGGCTCAGGGTTTGACAGCTCGAAAGACTGCATAGGAAAACAGGTCTTTGGTGGGGATTAAAAATGGCTATCAGTCTCTCTTTCCAAAAGAGATCAGAAACCTAATGACATTGATGAACAAGACTTCAGTGCATCAAGTGGCTTTGGCTGGAGGTCCTAAAGAAACTCTGAACACCAGATGTTTTGAGAAAAGGCATGTCCTTTCTTCATTGTTGTTACTGGCAATCTCCTCCTTCCTGCCCTGTTACTAAGTATGGCATAAAATGCCACATTTTTGAAGTGTTAGTAATGCCATGGGATGATAAAATTTTAGAGCTATCAGACTAGAAATTCAGAGGAAAGCCACTTCTACTTAGACTCCTACTTGAAATTCTGCATTTTCTTCAGTGCAATTTTTCTGCCTTACAATTCTCTGTCATCTTTCCATGCTGTGTTAGGGGGCTGGAATCAGTGTCTAGCCAGTAAGGACTTTAACAAAGAGGAAGATGTTTACAGGAAAGAAATCCTTTTTTCTGTAGTGTGTAAAGATCCTTTTGAACACTCTCTTCTTACCACTTCCTTTTCAGTATTTTTAGACTTTCTCTGGTTTATCTTTGCAATTTCTCATCCTCCTCCTGGCAAGGCTTGTATTCTTCAACTTCAGGGGACAAGTAATTACTGGTAGAACTTCTGATTTTTTTAATATTTATTTTTGGTTTTGCTTTTGTTTTTATTTTTATTTTTTAATAAGAAGGAATAGTAGCCTTGTATTAAATCCAATGAACTTTTTTCACATTTTCATTTTTTCTGATGGTTTAATATGTCACATTTTGGTACTCTCTTTAGCATATCTCAAAGATGTGGGGTTTTAGTCTAATTGCTCTTATTTCTGCATGAGAAGTTTCCTTCCTAATGTGGAATTTGGAAGGGGTCTTGTACTCAAGGAGATTCCTGTTATTATAGAAGCCATTGACAGGCTATAATGTGTTTAATCAAACTCTTTGATATTGTGTGAAGGGAGATGGATATTGTGATAGGAAGAGCTATCCTGATTTCTCAGTTCTACTGACCATTAGAGTAAGCCCTCCACCCTTAAGGGGTGAATGTAGAAGTACAGGGGAAAAAATCTGGCTGCATCTGGAGGGTGAAGAGGGGGCTAAGCCACAGACTCAGCACTTTGCTGTTGTCAACTCTTGGTGGACCTCTCTAGAAAGGTCAATTTTAAGGAAGAATTTTGAAGAGGACAATGAGACAGCTGCTCCCAAGTGCAAGCACCAATGTAGTGAAAAAAAAGAAGGTATTTGTTTGAAAATCTAGCAATAGATTATTGCAGTTTGCAATAGAGCCATTGAAATGGGCCCATCTTCTGTGTTTCATTTGTCCTCTCAAATATTAGGTGGGAGCTGCCAGGCAAGCTGGAGTAGGCAGAGTCTGATTTTGCAAGTGCAAATGCGTAGCTATAGCTGATTATGTAAAGAACAATGTGCAGGCAATATAATCTATAAAGATTACAGGAAGGACGTAGCAGAAACTGCCAAAACTGTCTCCCATTTACTTATTTTTTTCTTCTATTTTTTTCTTCTTTTCTATGTGTCTGAAATTGCTGAAGGTGATTTCAGGAAACAGGGGAGAATTGAGGTTTTGCTTTTAAAATTGTGAGGCACTTAATATAATTGCATTAGTGTTTTTGGTAAGTACAGGTGTTGAGGACTTAGTGCTTCCTCCTTTTGGCAGCATGTTTAGCACATACGTTATCTTGTATATGTAATTTTCCATATCAGGATTTTCTTTTCCTTGTGTGAAAGTGGTGGAGTGGTTGTGGTTTCCTGAGGCTTCTTTCCTGACTTTAAGGATTAGAGCTAGTTCATAACAGCACCCAGATACTATGCCGGCAGCATTTTCCCTATCCAGATCAGCATGGGCAATATAAAAAAAATCTGTAGCTGATAAAAGCCACTTTGTAATCTTATTTTCTTCTTAATAATTCAGTATGTATAGCCTTGAACAAGTAAAACAAGTAGAAACTAACAGAGAAAGCAGAAAATATCACTACTTGTGAAACTGAAGAAGGGGGGAAAAGTAACTTTTATGACATGTTTACCATACAGTCAATGAAGCAGTTCAGCTAAACTAGTCTGTCTCTTCTGACTAGATAAAAGTTCTGGGAGTATATAGGAGCCCAAACAGATTTCCTTATAATAATAATATGATGTAATGATATATATGATATGATATGATATGATATGATATGATATGATAAAAATAATTGCAGATGCACAGCAGTTTGGTGACCCCAGCAAGTGACTTCTTTGTGTTGCCAACAGTAAAACTGCTGACTGGAAACTTGCCAGCTTACTACTGTGCTTGGGAATGACTTTTTTTTCTATTTAATTTTGTTTGATAAATACATATTCAGTTGTTGCCATAATAAAATGCCATAGAAGTCCCAGTTGTAGGATCTGCTTAATGCAGTCTGTCCTGTGCCACCTGCTGTGCTTGCCTGATGGATGCCATGCTTCCATTCAGGAGTTCTCCCTCATAACTACAAATGTGTGAACAGAAAAGCTTTTCCAAGTGCTCTTATTTACAGTCCTGGAAAATGGGCTGAGATCAACACACAAGGTCACGAAGTGCCTAGGGAAAACAGTAGCACTTATGTCCAGAGAGATCACAGTGGCATAGCTTATTACTCACTCACAAGCTGCATGTGACATTGTCATTTAAAATGCATTCTCTGGTCTATCCAGAGCTGGTTAGCAATTCAAGGTACGTGCCTTTCATGGACCCGAGTTGTTCATATGCTCTGTAGAGCATTGATTTCAATTGGCTTGAAACAACACAGCATTTGGTAGTTAGATTCTATTTCATAAAAAGATACACATGCCTAAAAGAGTTGACTAATGGTGTGGTTGAATAGAATGAGAGGAGTAAATAAATGTTCTCCCAGCATGGACTATCTCAATGAAGGAAATATAGCAGAAAACCAAGGGTCTGGGTTTTGTGGGTTTAGAAGAATAAATCTTACCCACAAAAAAATAAACCTACTGACTTCAATGAGAGTAGTAACACATGTGGCTGCATTAATCTTGGAGGAGTAACAGAATCAGACTCAAAGTGTATACCTGCTAGTTTTTGCTTAAAGAGGCATTGTTTAAAACCAGAATGGGGGAAAAGCCCGTCACCAACCAACCAACACCAACCAACCAACTAACCAACCGAAAAAACAACCAGAAAGGTTGCTTTATTCTTAATTTAAAAAAAATCAATCAGCAGTCTGAGAGACTGTGCTCTTGCAGGATTCAGCTGCTCTAGTGATCATGGGCCATGGTTATGTGTCCATGTGATAGATGCCACATTAAAATGTACCATAGATCATACACAGAATGTATCAAGATCTGAGTGTGCATAAATGATAAATGAGTCTGCACAACTTCTAATATGGTAAGAATTTCTTAACGTGAGGGGAGTATTGTAACACCGAACACAGTCTGAACAGAATTATATTAAGCCAAATAGTGCTGTAGTAAGGAAACAGTGACTTCTCTGAATGCTCTTGTAGAGGTGTTAGAACATGGCTGGCTCAGGACTTGGCTATTGCTTCTCCAGAAAGGTTGTTCCTGCCAATGGCAGATGTGGATGTTTCTGTACTGCAGCTTGGGTTGCTGTGGCAGTGATGTGAGGGTGCTGGGTGTGAGGAGAGAGGCCCAACACTCAGCAATGGTCCTCCTTCCTGCTCTCACCTCTGTGGGTATAAATGAAAGGGGCTTGTTCTGCTGGAGCTTTAACATCAGCTGTCTGCTCTGCCTGTAGCTGGGGCCTATGCTGCTCATACTGTGCTACAGGTGTGTGGAAAAGGTGATTAGTGCATACAGTAATCTGCACAGCCTGTTCTCTAACCAGTGCAGCCTAAGTCCCTTCTGCTGGAGAAAGGTACAGCTCTGGCTCCGTGGCAGGTTTATTTGCCTCTCTAGTTCTCAGTCAGACAAGTGCTTGTTTGCAAGATGGATAAACTGTCTGTCTGTAAAACTGGGCGTGAAGGATATTGTGAACTAAACAACCTGCCACCACTCTCTCCTATACTGGCATTTCAATGAGTAATGCTTCCTCGGCTCGTCTTGTGTTCAGCGGTCCTTTCCTGTGTGCTATATGCATTCCTGTTGCTTAGTATCATTTGTTTTTATTTTGGTCTTTCTAGGAGAGGCTGTGTAGAAATTGGGCCCAATCTGGCTTCCTCTAAAGTCTGAAAAAATATTGGCCTTGAACCAGGAAAGCACTTACGGTCCGATAATGCTCCTATAAAATTCAATGGCAAGAATCCCACTCTCTTCAGCGGTGTAGCCCAAAGTACTGGGATTACTCCGTTGCTTGAAGTTATGTGTGTGCCTGAGTGTTCTGCTGTTTGGAGTCCTAACCAATAAAAGCAGGTCTGAAATCAGGGATTTCCATGGTTATTTATTGGGTTTGTTATCAGAAAGAAATGAATTGTGGGTCTTTTCAGGAACTGAATAGAAATGTAAAGTGGAAATTCTTTCCTGAACCTGAAATTCAAAGAGAAATTGATGCCTTTGAAGAGAAATCAGTGGAAATACTTGCAGGGCTCCAAAGACACAGCACAGCCATGAAGTCCCATCCACTTTGCCTGACAGTATTCAGCTCCTTTGTCCTCAGTGGTGTTGAAGTCTGTGAAGAACTGTAATTTTTTTTACTGTTTACAGTTATTTTAACATCCTCTCCCTTCCCTTTAGTCCACAGAGCACATGCTTGCTCATTGCATTTATCAAAGTGTCAGCCCAGCCTTGAGCTCCCAAGGAAGGCCATGCAAAACTGCAGACTTTGCTATTGAAAGGTTCAGTGCGAAAATCACTGCACTCCATGGGAAGTGGAAACATAATAAGCTTTGGACTAGCCCAAGTCAGCATCATTCAGACAAAACTGTGGCCTGTGACAGCCGTAAGTTGATTGTTTCATATTACTCTTGTTTAAACTGTACTTCATAACATCTTCACAATGAGAAATGTTGTGTATGCTGTTGTCATTGAAGTTTTACCAATGAATTCTTCTGAGGCATGGTTTTGTCCACAATATATAAGGTTTCTTGATAATCTGACTTCTCAGTAGTCTAGTTTCCAGGTATTTTATAACACAGTGTGACCACATTAATTAAACAACTATTTATTAATTTCTGGTTTTGCATAAGTTAATGTGCAAAAATACATGTATACATAACTACCCACTTCCCATAGTCACTTGCTAAAAGAAATTGACATTTCAGTCAGAGATACAATTATTGCACATAACTGTGGTACCTTCAACTCTGTATCTGATAGATGACCGCAGCTGCAATTTGTAGGGAGACCTTTGCATCCTGTGCTGTTGAAAACCATGCCCTTAAAATCTGACACTATCAAAAAGTTGTGATTTAAAGAAAGTTCAGGATGTTCTGACAATCATCGATCCTCTTCAGCAACTGTTCTGCTTTTCAGTCTGCCCACAGAAAATATATATTTATAAAGAAAGATTGAAAAAGGGCAGTATAAACAAATATGCTTAATCTCTAATAACAGTGCTTCCAAAAATAAAAATATACCAATTAAAGAAAAAAAAGTTAAAGGTTTGATGTCATCATTTGCTTGCATAACACCACCACTACAAATCTGCATGTATAGACTACCTTTTCAGTGGAAATGCTGAACTGCACTCCTTGGAAATATACCTTCACATGAGCTAGGAAGTAATATACCCCACTAAGCATGCAGGTAGCTGCCAAACTGGAATTCATGGTTCAGATCCTAGCTGTATTTCTGTTTTGCTGCATGACCTTGGTAATGTTTGCTGAGAGAAGAGGCAGTGGGGTTTACTGCACCAGCTCTTCTGCATTTACTTCCTTTGTGTCTCCCTATCTGCTAGGGAGTAACAGAACTCAGAGGAACCCATGAGACTTCCCCATCACAGGGGCTGCACTCTTAAAGGCAGAGGAAGACCCGTACATAAATTATGTGTACTAATATACTGTTCATCCCACACTCCCCGTGATGTCCATAATCACCCAGCAGGGCTCAGAGTGTGTTTCAAGAGAACATGAGCCACCCTAAGTCTAAATCAATGTGTCCAGTCCCTTTGCACTATCTCAGTATTGACACTCAACCCATCGTGCTGTATGACAGTGAACAGCTGACAGAATAAATCAAGGCCCCTGGATATGAAAAGAACTCACTTGACCTTACTTGACTTGACCTATAATGTCTTGTTGGCGAGGGAGGAGAGTAGGCTTTCTCTAGTAAAGTAATCATATCCTCTATAATTTTTCTTCTTCCTATTCAGAGCACACTATTGTGTGTGCATGGGGTAAGGGGATTTGTGAGAGAGGAAATGCCTTTTCCTTCTTGAAGGTTATTCTAGGAAACCACAGCATAAATCTTTATTCAGTAGAAAGTATTTGCTCTGTGAAAAATGTTAATAAAAAATAATCTTGTATAAACTGCATTGGAGGGAGAGTGAGAAAGATCCAGTGCTTTATTCCTGAGCCTGATCATTATTTTGCACTGAAGAGACTGGAGAAGTGTAAATTAAAATGTCATTAATGACTGTGTTTCTACAAATTATCACAGGGTGTTAACTTTGCAAGTTAATAGGAAAATAATAACAAAAATGTACTGTGAGAGGACTAGGAAACAATGTCAAATTTTTCAAAATTGCACACTCCAACTCTTCTGTGTAGTGGAAATCTGACTTAACCAACCATGTACATGTGGGAGAAGCATTTGAAACCTAAAGGCACATGAGGTCTTTGCTCATATAAACTACCCTGTGCCAGAATGGAAGCTATTGGGAGACTTGGCGAGCTAGACCATCAGGCATGTTTCTGCACCTTCCACGGGTATATATCAGATAGATGAAAGGGATGCTAATGAATGCTGCTTGGATAGTATTCTCATAGATTAAAAAATTATTGTAAGTACATTGCAAATTGGCTTGTGTTTTGCCAAACAGATTTGATCTGTTTCAAGTAAAGTTCTTACAATTGCGGTAGTGGCAAAAATATATAATAATTATTACTTCAGGTGATGAGGTATCTTAAACATGCTAGGCCCTGGGCAAATGAAAATCCTACAGAAATATAAAATGTATATCAGTTTAGCAGCTGCAATCCTTATTAGTTCATACAGTTTGAGACATTATGAATTTAATTTCTTGTGCTGTGTTCATTATTCTATCAAAACAGCTTTTCTTTTAATTGAAGCTCTTGTGAATGTTGAAATAATTTAGTAATCATATAGCCAGAAATATAATTTTCCCACCCTGATTCATAGCAAATTATTATATAATGTACACCATTAATCCCCACACTGAAATTTCTTACTGAGATTCATGAGATGCTTGACTTAGCTTCCAAATATTTGAAACGACGGTATTCATATATCTTTTACATAAAATTTTGGCATGTATTCTTCTCTTTGTTTTCAAGCTTTGTATGCTCACAGTCATGCAACAGCTTTTCCTTTATATTATGGATATATTTATGTCAACCTATTTGTTATTTGGTAATCTTCCCAACATACATGATAATTTGACACACAATATTTGAGTTACACAAGTGTCTACATTTTCTGGAAATAAGATGCAGTAAAAGTCAAAGTACTTCTACACAAGTTCTGTCCTCATTTATCTGAAGTGAGTTGTTACTGTGCAAGAGCGATTTTAATAAATTAGCCATGCAGTCTGGAGAAATTCAACTCTACTTTTGAAGAATCAGTTGTTTAGTTTCATCCAGGGTGAGAGAAGTATTGCAGCTTTTGTAAGAGTCATTTGCACAGAAACATCACCTGTTACCTTGTTGAAAACTTCCAGAGGTAAGTCAATATTCATTGAATAGATTACATCACAGTAACAGTGAGAGTTTACAGTTTCAGGTATCTGATTTTCTTTCAGACACTTATTAATTCAACACCTTTCATCTTAGCAATTTTTTTAAAAAGTTTTAATTTATTTTTAGGTTAAGGAATTAATGTTTCATCCTAGGATATCGGCTTGCTACTGCAGTGAAGAAAATGGGAGGCTCTTAGTGAGTTTTCTACTGACAAGCCTCCACGAGCTTGGGTGAAGTTAGGCTTGTTTACATGCATTGAAAATTTGGCTCAATGCCTGGATATGTGATAAAAGTAATCTACCTGCTCCTACTTTTTCAGATAGAGACATCCTGTGCATATCTTGGCTTTCTTCTTTCATTCCATTTCAGTCAAAGGGGGCCTTCAGATAAGGATGACCAGCAGACATGAGTAGTGGAAAGCACTAAACTGATAGGACTTAAGCAGGAAGCTGCTCAGAAAGGAGGACTTGGAAATCTTTTCGTAATGGCATAAGGACTGAACAATGACAAAAGGGGCTCTTCTACCCTGGAATAGATGCTGAGGTATTTAGGTGCTACTGTTTCATTTGCTCCACTGTTGTAAGCTTGTTTTGGAAAGACATTTTCACTTTTATGCTGGTTTATGGTAAAATACAAAACTTCTGTCTCCTGGAAAGACCATCTCTTTCCCCAGCAGTAGTGCCACATGTTGGTGGCAGTGAGCAGTCTCGGGGATGGCTGGTCTGCCTAAAAGCTTACGGGGTCCATGCCCTAGCAATCTAGCAGCCTGTTTTTTCAGTGTACTCCCAAGTTTTCAAAATTTGCTGGCATTTTTCATTTGAGCTTGGTATTGCAAACTGAGCAAGAACATCTTTCTATCTTTCTTCACATTCTGCCACTGGTTTTATTTTAATTTTTTTTTTTTTTTTTTTTTTTTTTTTTTTTTTTTTTGATAGGCAGGGGTTGCAGCCCCTCTCTCTGGGAAGAAAGACTTCTGATTTGCAAGTGGTGTGGAGTTGGGAGGTGTGTGCCCTGCACTTTTCTGCTACATGTCCGGGAGCATATTTTGCTAAATTCCTTTTCAATGTAACTTGTTTTGGAATTATGCATTTGAGGTTTCTGTGCAGCTTCTTGAATTACTCATTTATAACAATGCTGCAGGGTGTAAACCATAACTAATTTTCCAGATTTTTTTCCCAATGAAGCAACATTTACAAATTTAAAGTGGTATTTTCTGATGCAAAAGCATCCCTCAGTAATCCAGCATCATGCTTGAAGTCTTTAAAAGTTAACTTTTATTTTGGATGATTCAGGTCTAATGGGAGTTCTTATTTTCTGCCATGTAATCTGAATCTTGGTACTTTCCTTCTGAGCCTAAATATAATTATCTGTTATGTTACACCAACTTTAACTGATTTTACAGTAGGGAATTCAAGTGCAGGTGCTCAAAGAAAAGGGAAAAACCAGAAATATGATGTCACCATACATACATGTTAGAGTTATATTTCAGTATTTTACCACTAATGTCTATGAACATCAGTTCTAATAGACATGAAATTCACATTTTGCAAAAAGATCAGCATATCCTTTTACTATTTATTCCCTGTTCAGAGGCAATATTGGCCAAAATTAATTTCATTGCTAAAAGAAAGACTTTTTCACAAGAAATGATACGTTTTAAGGACATACGTCTAACATCAAACATCATTGCTTAATATGTGTTTCTTTTTCAGTGTCTCTCTGAGGAGCATTTGGACAGGCCACAACTAAAATTTTTAGATGATATAAAGTCAGGATTTACTTTGAAATTCTTGCTTGAAATACAGAAATAGAAAATGAAATGAGGTTTGAACAGTAGAGACAGAAATCTTGGCAAGTGTCTTATTTTTGACTCTCAAATGGTGATGTGTACTGCTCCACCCTTGGAAGTATAAGGGGGCATCTTATATTTGGACTTCTAAGTGCATCTTATGTGAACTGAGGTTCCTTTTAAAGAAATGTATCAGTTCTGAGGTTTTCTGTTTTCAACAAAAACCCCTGCTTGTGTGTTTCAAGGATCTGTGTTACAAAAGTTAATTGTGTGTGGGTATTGGGGTTCAGTGTTATATGTAGACCTTAATTTTAAGAGCTGTGCTTGAACTGATAGGAAAGACCTACTGACCATCTTTCGTATAATTTTCCAAATGTGAATATATCGATACCTAGTCACAGTGCCTGGGTACATTACACTTGTAGCTATTTTAGAAAAGGCAGTAAAGTTCTGGTGTTCATTTTTGTGGTTAATCCCAGAGTTTTGTGGGGATTGTTGCCCAACCAGAAGGTGCTCTGTCAAGAATGCTAATTAAAGGGATGCATAAACTTAGAAAAATAGAATATGTTTCAGGCCTTCAAGGGGAAAAGGCTTGTGTAGCTGAGACAAACAGAGCCACCTGTTGAGAACACAGTTGTGCTGCTGCTTTTCCCCCCACTGTGTTTTCTTGGAGAGATTGATGGCAGTGGTTATTCCAGAAGTTCATGCACCGTGGTCTCCCTCCCAGCACTACAGACATGTTTGTTGTGAAGATATTTGCATGAATAAACAGTGTCTGGAAAAAAGGAAGCTGTGTTAGCATTCTACTATTAATGCTTGTTCTCTGAAAGCCGCCTCCGACTACTCAGTCCATATGTTTGAAGTGGGACTGGAGCCAATTAAGAGCCAGATTTGCATAGATTTGGTAGTAGAACTACATGCAGTAATTAAAATACTTTGCTGTATGTAGTTTATATATATTTATGTTATATTTATAATATACAACTGTGAATTATTTGGGTGTGTTTATGTACATTATAGTATACAGCTGGATATTATTTACATGTGTTTGTCCTGTGGTACGAACATGTTCAGGAACCAGTGCTACAGGGTAAAGAGTTACTGCAGGACAGTACTTTCACTCCTTTTTGACACTAGTGTTGGGTGTGATAAGAACCATAGTTCTGTTTTGGCCACATATCACTGTAGAAAATTAGAGAAATTTCTCTCCTTTACTTGGAGATGTACATATATGAAATAAAACACAATAGTCTCCTAATTCAAAACATTTTCTAACAGTTTTCTATTTGTTATTCCTTATGTTCCATCATACTAATAGTATGATTTTTTGTGTGCAAACAAGTAATCATGTAATTTTATTATTACTATTATTTTCAGCAATATTCTAACCATGTGGTAAATGTTCATTGCTGTATAAGCTAGTTAGGCAGTTACTGCCTTAAAGTGCATATGCCCAAATTTCAGTGAGGATGGGGGATTTTACAGAAATTTGTAGGATTGTTTAATGGTTTGGGTTGGAAGGGACTTTAAGATCATCTCATTACAGCTCTGGTGCCATGGGCAGAGAGATCTTCCACTGGGATGGCTTGCTCAGAGCCACGTGAACACTTCCAGGGGTGGAACATCCACAACTTTCTGGACAGCCTGTTCCAGTGCCTCACCACTGACACCGTAAAGGATTTCTTCCTCATATCCTATCTAATCCTACTCTGTTTGAAGCCATTTCCCATTGTACTATCAATACATGTCCTAAAATGTTCCACTTCAGCTTTCTTGTAAAACCCTTTTAGGTTCTGAAAGTCTGCTCTGAAGTCTCCTTGTAACCTTCTCTTCTCCAGGATGAACAATTCCAACTCTCTTAGCCTGTCTTCAGAGGAGAGGTGCTCAGCCCTCTTGAGCAGAGGAAGAGATTTGTGGAAGAGATGCCAGGAAGTAGTTTCAAATGCCTCAGTAGGAAAGGGACTTCAGAAGGTGCTGTTGTGATTGCTTGAGCTATTCTTTTTATTGCTGTAGAAATGAGATTCTTGGAAGAATCTGAAGTCTTAGTGTAATAGTCCTAAAAGTTTAGGCATAAAAGAAGACCAACACGTGTCTCCCAAAATGAAGTCAAGGTTGTTATTCTACATGCAATTGCATCATTATTTGCAATCCCATCCTGTGCTGATATCCTAAGCCTGACCTTGTCTACAGTCATATAAAAATAACATGACTGCTTACTGTGGGTTTTTTTCCCCCCTCTTGAATCCACACTTTATTCAGCTCAAAGGAAAACTCTGAATGATGCAATGTCATTTGGCATTTTTAATCCTCCCTCCCATCCCTGCCGCTTCTTGATGCCTGTATCTAGCCTAAATTGGTTTTGTTTCTGTAGAGATTGCAAGAGGGATATTGTACATACAAACCCTAACAGTATCAACATTTTATACTAAATTACCTTGCTGTGCAAACAGTGGGCAATGTAGCCTTTTCTTTTACATAGTTTTTAAAGCAGTCAAGTGGGTTAACTAGAGATGAAGCTGTAGAATTGGCCCAGAGAAATGAAATTCTAGGTGGAAAAAGCTGAGGCAGTCACTTAGCTGCTAAATCAAGACATCCAAGGTGATGGGTTTATTGGATCTATTTATTATTATATCCTCTGAGGGGGTGTATGTAATTTACTAGACATGCAGGTACTGTTTGAACCTCCCCTTCCCAAAACAGAAGGAGATTGTGGAAAAGGTGTTTTGGATAAATGCCAATTTAAAAACTGAATGGGTCATCTAGCAATTTAAGATTGTGTATGATTTTATTTTCCTCCTTTGTAACTACATTTTCAACTTTGTAGTCGAAGGATTAGTGCCTGTTTGGCTTCAGGCTGACTTGCTTTTGTGTTTTGTTTTGGGGTTTTTTTTTTGTGATTTCCCTCCACCCCCCAGCATCTCTTTGTCTCCATATTTACACATCCACAGAGGTGAGTGGTGAGAGTGCTCATTAGGAACCTGATGCTGGTCTCAACAGAGGGTCAGTGAAAAAGCCCCTTTATGGCTTTCTTCCTTGCCACAGTTAGAGGGGACTTAATTGAGTTGTAGGTATGGCTTTGTCATAAAGGCGAGTCTCCAACTGTGTTTTACCTCTGTTCTCAAACTTGTATTTTCCTTGAAATGTGCACAGCATTATATGCATGAAGCAATGGATGCTGAGATGGAGAGCAATGCAGTTTGTTCCTTAGATCAGTGGTTCTGAAAGTAGGTGTGGGTGCAGAAAGTTTGCTACTAAAAGCACTATGTGTATGAAGCACCTGAAATTTAATTATTTTTTTTTATATAAAAAAGTGTAAACTTTTGTCTGCAAGATTTGTCATGTTGAATGATGTCCAACTGTGGGCGTGATTGGCCCAGTAGTGTTCTTAATCTACCATCTCATGATAAGAATTTTCAACCTGTGGAACTGCTTCATGAGGGTTTGATTGGTGTTAAAATTGAAATAGTGACATTGATTGAACAACCTGTTAACAGCAGCCCTTCTAGATACTCCATATCAGGGAAATCCTGAATAACAGTGTGCCAGGAGTCCCTGTATATTGGTAGGAAGCAGACACCAGCCTCCTGCACAGGGGAAAGAAATAGATATTTTTGTCTTGGCAGGCTGCAGTCTAAACAGAACTGTGCACATTTTAATCAGCCCTCTGTACTCAATACTGAGTAGCAGTGGTTTGTAAGGAGGTCAGGTTGCTGCCCGTACAGCTCAACACAGTGTGCCAAGTTATTTTCCCAGAGATACAGAGTATGAACTGCTTGTCTCAGCTATGATGTTAAAGAACCTGGATAATGAATCATGCTGTGAACTGTTTCTTTATTTGGAATGAGTTTTATGATGTAGGTTTTAGACTTCTAAGTATCGTAGAAATTAGTGAAAGCACCATAGCATTACGCATGCAAAACTTGACGTATTGTTATTTCGGGTTTGTTTCATTTCAGGATTGTTTTTGTTGTGGTTTTGTCTTTGAGGGTTTTTTCGGTTTTTTAATATTTAGCAATTGTGGGTAGATGGATCTCAGGATGAGATTGGAAGAGAAACTGTCAAAGATTACTCAATAATCTGATCTTTAAAAGAAGAATAACATTAATTTCAAGGTTGTAACTTCCAGCTTTGAGTCAAACCTGATAGATAAAATGATTGCTTCTGTCTTTTTTTTGAGAAGTAGTACACATCTAAAAGAACTGTTAAATGCTGAAGTATTTGCATCATTGTTCTCTAATTTGTATAATGTTTTCATTAAAGCAGTGAAACCGATTTCAAAATATCCTTATCATAGTTTTAACCCAGATCTACCAACAGCAATTTTGTCCTCCACCTGCCCTTAAGAACCCCAAACTTGTTACATCTAAAAAAGCTGATGTGATTTGCAGGCTTCTCTTGTCCTTTTTGCCCCTCTGTTACCCACAATTCCATCCTGATTCTGTGTAATTCTGATTGGGCTGTTAGTCGTGTGGTATTCTTTACTTCTGGAAAACCAAATAAATGCCAACTGAGCTATTTGTCAGCAAAATGAAGAGATAATATTCCAGTTTTCTGGAAAACAGCCCCAAACTTCTTATTCAGCAATCTGTTGGCCATATCATGTCACTGCTGGTAGTATTTACTTGAGCTTTGTCCTTCATAGGTGATACTGTCTAATAGTCATTGAAGTTGAAGGGGACGTGATACTAGGATAAATAGCTCATTTCACTGCATGTCAGATTATATTGCACCTGAGCCTTGGTATTAGGACTTCACATTCTGTTGTGAGGGGTCTTTGACCCTCTGGTGCAGAGAAGCACTCTACACTTAAAACTGTGCTTGTGACTTGAAGATACTATTGCAATGTGATGGCATCAGTGTGTGCAAACAGAAGAAACAGAAATGCTTGTGAAATTGCTACCTGGCAGTATTGCTACTTGACCTGTGACTCCTGACAGATCTTGAAGATGTCAGAAGATGTCAGTAATGGATTCAGGCTATGACACTTGTTGTTTAAAAAGTCACATCACAATTAATAGATGCAGGTTTCAGTGTGGGTTTTTTCTGGACAGTGGCACGCTCACTGCCTCTGTGACAACCTTCATTTCCTTCTTAGCAAATGGAAACCTGGTAGCATGAGCCTCAGGAAGTTGTTAAAGCAATTAAAGGCTTCTCTCTCAGCACATTGCATGGTTACCATAGTATCCTCTGCCTCCAGGTCTTTGCTGATGATGTCAGTATGCATACAGGGGCTAGTCACAGCATCTACAAGATGATTCAGCCCTCTCTAAAGATCATAAGCATCTCGTTATGTGTTCTATTATCTAGAGTTATTTTAGGAATTCATGAGACTGGAAGGTAAGCGACTTCTGCTTAATATTGCATAATTTTTATATATCCTCACACTATGAAGTTTCAGTGTGGCTTTTTTTTTAAAATACTTTGTCGCATTGTTTACTAAATGCATAAAGTGTATCTTAGCTGAAACAATTGCATACCTTTGTGTAATTTAAACTTGACAAAGTCTAGATAACCTTCATAAATATATATGAAAAAAAGGGCAAACTACAAATCCCTGAAGTAAAAACTGATTTATTAGAAGGTTTTTTCCCCAATCAAAATTTGCAAGGCTTTATTTTTATTCATAAGAGAATCTAAATTATGTAAAGGGAGCTTTGCCTAGTGAAAAATGTTCAAGGTTGCTGGGGTTTTTTTATTATTATTGTTAAAGCAACAACAACTAACCCCCATTGCACATTACCTTTTTTCTTTACTTCTTCATGTATATAGTAAAACAGAGGAGGAATATATTCTCATGCAACTGTTCGGCATGCAATTTTGTTTATGTAAAGGTATGTGAATTCATATTGAAATTTATTATTACTCTTTAGAAAAGCAAAGGTTCTGTTATTTGTCTTGATCAGTGGGAAAAAAATAAAACACTGAAGGAACTTGTTTTATTAAAAACTTGGAGGACTCTTGCACATTTTGGCAAGCTAAGTTTATTTCTAAGCCTGAGATGCTTGGTTGTTTGGTTTTACAGCTGGAATTCTTTTCCTTCTCCCAGTCCACTGTCTGCTTAGTTTTAGATAAGTGTGACTGCAAATGTCCATGCCAAGTACATAAACTGTCTGAAACATCAAAAATCCCCCCAAAACTAAACTCCACAACCCTATAGGAGCTAAGCTGCAGAACTATAATAAAAGTTCTTCTTTAAGTCTTCTTTTAATGCCTTGCAACTTCATTTTGTGTTTATTGTGTTTTGTTTTCTCCTGAAAACTCTGCAGTGTTAGAAAACAAGCTATACACTTAATGCCAAAATGGAGAAGAATTCTGGGATGGAGGTGGGTAGTGGATAAAAAATTGGAAGTGTAAATGGAAACAAATTTTTTAAAAGGGGATTTGATGTTGAAGGAAATTCTACATTAAGATGATATGTATTGTACAAGAACACCAATTTATCACTTTTCCCATGCCACCCTCCCTGGTGTACACAGTACGCAAATAATTTTTCTTGCCCTCTGCCTGTCTTTTTTTCTGCTTCCTGGTCATGACATCCATTGGCTTATTTAGGTACTGAAGTATTTTTTTTTTGGAATAGGGTCCTCTATTGACATTTCTTAAGCAAAATGCTTAGTATGCACTGACTAGTAAGACAGTTATTAATGCTATTAGTTACAATAGATATGATGCATTAGAAGAAAAGACAAGACAGTCTAATGACAATAGTATGTGGTTTTTTAATATCTTTAATTCCATGTAGACTGAAGATTTTGTGCTTTCTAATACAAAGATATATGTGCTGGATTTTTTTTCTCTGCTTGACTGTGTACTTATTAGCTTGCATATTAATACAGAGAAGAATAGTATTTTAGATAAGTTGAAGAAGCCAATTCCCCTTCCAATTCTGATATCCATTAACTTGGTGTTTGATACTTAAAAAATAAAATCTGTTTCTGTACCTAATGTAGTCTTGAATTGGTCACAGTGTCCTCCCGTATGGCTTTAGGAATTGTTCATTTACCTGTTTTAAACTGAAAGGTTACCTAGCAAATAAGGACAACAAGATGCATAAAATGTTCAGAAATAGAGCATTTAACTATATTAACTGTGCGTAATGCTTAGAATTTGGAATATTTTGAAGTTACTTTCCAGGTTTTTTTTTGGAAAAAATAGTGCAGTCAGAACTTTTAAACCACTTTTGTTAAATGTAAAAGTTTTCTATAACTGTGCAGAAGAAGCTAAAGCTAAAGATCCACTCATAAAGTGGTCCCAATATGGTTCCCTTGAGGGACTTGGCTTGTCCCTGAAGAATCCTATGGCAAAGGCTGATGAGCTGTCCACAGGTCACATTGACTGTTTGCTGATGATTTGCATGTATAGATGGAGGTTAAGTTTCAGATCTGGTTCATTTTTAGTTCTGTGTAATTGCATACCAAGCAGTTCTTTCAGTGACTTTAAAAAAGCAAGAAAGAGTGAGCTCTGTTCAGCTGGTGGCAGCCACCTGCAGTTACTGTAAGGGAGGAAGTCTGGGAGGTTTTTTGTTTGTTTTTAAGTATGTTGTTCTTCCCTTCAGGAGTTCTTCCAGCTCTGTATCCTTACTGACAAAGGAGGAAGGAAATCCTGTAACCAGTGAAAACTAGTATTGGTTACAGGGAGCAATTGCAAGGTGGTTTTTTTTTTATTCTTTCTTTGTTTGCCACATTAGACACAATTACCCAGTTTGTAATACACGTAGCAAAGGAAAAGTGATTGTCCAATGCAGAACTGTTTGTTTGAGGAGTGTCTCTCTAATGACATAGCAGTAGTTTTGAATTTATTTATAGACTTGATTTTTCCCTCCACCAGGTCTTTTGACTCTATGGTCAGATTTCACATTCAAACAGTTCTTTACAGAAACAGGGTTTTTGTTTGTGTTTCCACTGTAGTCCCATTAGGTCATTTATAGGGGTGCATATTTGGGCATACTCCTGATATCTTCTATTACAGTGCTGTCATTAATCATGGTATGTTTTCTCCATTCTGAGCAGAAAGCAAGCAGGATTATAGGAGCACTCAGGAAAGGATAAAGAGCACTTTAAAGAAAGAAATATGCTTTTTTTGAAATAATACTGTAATACTGACCATAGAGAAGGACATCACAGACTTAGAGGGAGTTTTCAAAAGGATATTGAGGATGAAAAGATAATTACCTGAAATACGGCCTGAAGGAGAAGTTCTTAAAAAAACAAAACTTGGAGAGGGTAAATTGGGAACTCTTTCAGTTTCTATTATGTAACGAGAACAAGAATACTTAAGCTAATACTAATAATTTTTGAGGATGTTGAGTTAATTCAGTCCTGAAAAGAGCAGTCTTGCTTTTGCTTTCCTTGGCCTCACTCTCCTGGTGCTCTTCTCTCCCTACAGCAGTCACAGGGTGAGTTTGTTGAGTAGGTTGGTGCTACAGAAACCTAATGTGTAACAAAGCAAAGAGTTTTTCCACCACGTTAGTGAGGGGAATCTACTCCACTTGCAGCTGTGGACTCCCAAAGTCTGTCACGGTACAGAAGACAGGACCACCTGCCCCTCAGGACATGAGCTCTGAGCATATTCTGCTGCATTAGCTTAACCATAAAGTGGAACCATACCCTAAAATTGTGGGGGGTTATGGTTTGTGAAATCTCCCTGGTCAAATGCTACTCTGAGACAGAAGACCTGGCTGGCATAGGAGATTTTAGTTAACTGATTTAAATGGACAATTTCTGAATGTTTCTCCTGATGTTAAGGGAAGTTACAATTAAGATAAAAACCTTAGATAAATTTTTTGCTTTCTTTGAACAAGGGAATTGAGTGGGTCGATTGGGATTGAGTGGGATGTGGGTACATGGAGCTGTAACCAACTTGCCTTTCTTGGTCTGTGTAATCTGGCCACATATTATTCTAACACAAAGTTTGTAAGCAATTTTGCATAGCTGTATCTCTAAAGCTTGTCTTTGTTTTTTGTTTTGTGGGGGTTTTATCTGCAGAAATTAATTATAAAGGAAGAAATGCGTAGTCTTTCAGAATCAGTGAAGTTTACTCAACTGTGTCCTATCTCCTGTGGCATTGTTTGTACACATATATGTGGAATGGGGAGATAAAGGCTGTGTGGTTTGCATTTTAGTCAACAGGAGAGAAATTGTGCCCTAATCTTGCTAAGATTTGCATAAAGAAAATACCTAATATTTTTGTTCTCCAAGTGAAGCTTCTTGGAGATAAGCACTAATGTATTTCTGTAAGACTGGATCATTTAATCAGGAGTGTTAAAAATGTAGAAAAATCTATGAGCAACTGTGTAACAGGTGTGGGGTTTGGGGTTTTGTGTGCGGGGTTTTTTTTGGTTGTTGTGTTTTGTTCTTCTGGTGGTTTGGTTTGGTTTTTTTGGACATTTTTCCAAAAAATCATGCTTCAGCTGTGCGCCTGAGATACAGAATTTCCCCTCTGTATCTTTATGAAAATGAAGAACAATCTGCATGTGTTTTTTTTCAGCTGTCTTTCTTCTAAGTGCTTTTCTTTTATCTGGAACCATGTTCACGTTTGTCTAAATCTGTGCAAAAAAATAGTAAAACAGGCAGAATGGGTGGTTAGAAAGAACTGATACTCTCCTGAATGAGTTTCTGAAGTGCAAGGATTTTAAAAGTACTTCCTGTCCATATTGACTGGTAACATTGGTTTCCATACTTATATTCTCCTGTTCTAAACATATTGCCTTCTGGTATTGGGACTATGACAATGAGAGCAGAATGTTTATGGTGTTTTTCTGTTCCTTTCTTTTACTAAGAAAAAAGGCATTACTCGAAGATTTTGAGGGTTTTTGCTTTATCTGTAAAGATGTCCACGAAAAGAGAGCTGTAATTTATTCCATAGTGCTTTCTTACGGAAATCCCTTTAGAGAAGTGGCATGTGTATTTTAAGGGCTGGAAAGGAGCAAGTTCTGCAGAAAGGTAATGTAAAACTGCAGTGTTGCCACATCTTGGTGTTTAAAGTAGGCTTTATAGTCCATCAGAAGGAATATCACAGTACACATTTCCTTGAGGTTTTCTCAGGAAGTCCAGATGAGATCTGAGGCATTGTGAAGTACTCCACTTAGCAGTATGCCATCCCTCCCTTTGCTACTTGGAAGGACTCTACCTGGCAACAGGAATGCCTCAGGGGTTCTGTGGCTGACAGCTGAGTTTGGCCTCACTGCCGGCTCAGAGTAATCTCTGCTAGAGAGTTTTTGGGTGTGATAACTATTCAGTGAATGACCAGAGTAGTGTGGGGTGCTTTTTTAATGCCTCACCCCCACCTCCCTGCCATGCAGCCGAATTTACAAAATAATCCTGAACCAGTTAGGTAGTTTGGCTGAGCACCAATCAGTGCGGAAATGCAAAACTGCTAAAAATAATAGCTGTTTCCTCCTCTAAATTGACTGGTTTTGTAAGGAACAATGGGCTTACAGGGGAGATAGAAGGCTGATTCAGTTCCCTCTTCTGCCTGAAGGTCATCTGCCATCCTCAAAGAAAGACAGGGGAACCCGAACAGCTAAGCATGCCATCAGTTCTGTCATAGACACAAAAGAGAGAAAGACACTTGGCCCCTAACTTATGATTTCAGGAAATCTGGGCAAGAAGGCTGTCTGGTTTCATGTACGTATGTGTCAAATAGAAAATTAGGTATCCAGGGGGAGGAGAGATGGCAGGGTGCCATACATGGGGCCGTAAAAGAATTGGAACCCACTTCTTTCATTTAAGGAAAGTAATACTTGGCAGTTTCTTTTGTTTTGGGAAAGCTCAAGTTTGTTTTGATGCAAAACTTTTTTTCAATTCTTCAGACTGAAGAAAAAAAGAAAAAAGTCTTAAAGCAGTTTTGGTCATGAGAGGTAGTGAGGCTTTTTGAGTATATGCCCTTTCAATTAGAATTAAGTAAGTAGTCTGTGTTTTATTTTTCTTGTTGGTTGCAGTAGTTCATCAGTAGTAGAAGTTACCATGTGAAAACTACTGTTGATAAATGTTGCTCTTCTGTTTGTCTGTAATTAAAATGAGATATTGTGATAGAGCAATGCTGTATGTGACACTCAACTCCAGTTTAGGCTTCTAGAAGTGTCTCATTTAACTGTGGTGTGTACTTGCTCTGGTGAGTTTTCTTGAGGGCAGTGTGAGATTGCACGGACTGGTGTGGTGATTTGTTGCAAACATTGATTGGGTAGGGGTGGGCTGGATTTTAGATCTTGGCTTGGTTACAGGAGGCCTTGTGTGAGTTTGTGCTTTGGTTCCCAATCTGTGTGGTGCACCAGCTGCTTCGTCATGTCATGGAAGCACTGGGAGTAGAATTCACATGGAAGCACTTGTGAATTAGTCTCTTGTTATAAATCTAGATGATGCACAGAGGACATGCGAGTTACCTACATGCATACAGAAGTACACAAAAAATTAGCTTTTGTAAGTGTTTGTACTCATTATTCTCAGTGTTCTTTAGGAATAATTTTATAGAGTAGTATCGTTCTTTGCTGTGTCAGAGCTCTGTAATACATGTGCTTCACTCTTCTCTTCAAAAACAATTGAATATTGTGCAATTCTTTGTTATGTTGAATTTAACAGATGTATGTTACATCTTCTGTCTTTCACCTTCTTGTCATGTTTATGTGGGGCACCAGAGTATGAGATTCTTAATTGTTGATGTAACCTGAAAAGCTTTATGCTGAATTTTAGAGAAGAATGCTTCAAAAAGGCGGGTAAATACCCAGCTATAATATTGTCTTCTGTATTTGAGGGCAAACTATAAGCTTGTATTTTTATTTTATAAGAGAATGAGGGTTTATTTAAGAAGGCATTTTTCAACATACACTTTTACAGAAAACTATCTTTTTCAGGAAGCTGTTTTCTCTGTATTTCAGTATTTTACCCTTTTTCTCTGCAAGCAGTGTGCTATGACTACTCCTGGGTAACTCTTAGTTAAAAGAGTTTTTATCTTTTAATGTTACAGAATTGTGGAGCCACTGGAGGTATAGTGGATAGGTTTGCTGTAGTGATTAAAACACAGATGGAGCTTGTATGTGAAGTGAATTTGAGTGGTGGTCAGTGTTACTTGGTGCTGAGCATGGTCTACTTGCAACCAACCAACCAACCAAAAAACCTTTTCAGTGAATTCAGATACCTGATGGAGAGATGGAGATACATCTGTTATCTTGGAGGTGCCGTACACAAACAAGCACCTTGTTGTAGGTGAAATACAAGAGGGTATGGGGAAAGAAATCTGTGATTTCTCACTTTTAATAGGAGTAGTTATAGCTATCATTGAAGTATAATTTTGAGAATGTTCTAGTAAGATTGTCTTGAACAAGAAAACAACTTGGCCTTTTCTGATTTTAAAAAGGGTCATTTCATCACTCATAAATAGATAAGCTTTTATGTATAACTGGCAGATTTGCTTTATAAATTTTTTTTTTTTTTCAAAATCAGATGGTCAGATTTTAATTTGTCGATTATTTTATGGGCATTATTATTTATGTTCTGATTCTTTGTACAATGTTACGACTGACAAAACTACTGCTACTGAATACCTGGTTTCCTGGTGTATTTGATAATGGATTTTCAGGATTACTTTGTGTCCTGCCTTTAAAACCAACAAATGCTTAGCAGGAAAGCAAACTTCAGATACACACTGCATCTCTGTTCAAAGCAGCATCTTGTAAGGTCAGTTGTAGCTGATGTCTTTTTGCTTAACTTTCTGTAATTGATGGTAGGAAAGCACAGAGTGCAAGTAGGCTTCAGTGTCAGTCTGTTGTCTGCAGTGCATCAGCAGTAGCTGCTAAAGCCTCCTGGAAAGCTGTCAGGCATTCTGGAAAGCAGTGCTGGCTTTTGTTCATGTGGTACTAAATATAGCTTGTATTAACACAGCTGTTTTCTCAGTGGTGTTCCCTTTTGTTTTTTTTCTTGTCCTTCCCCAAAAGCAGCATAGTGATCATCAGATTCAATCCAGGTCTCTCTGATTGCTAAATAACTTAGATATTGAAGATGTTTTCCTTTGCAGCTTAATGCAGAATCAGACTTAATTCTCTATAGCCAAAGTACAGCACCAAGACTGATAATGGTGGAGCTGTTTTGTCATCTGATACAAAACACCTGTGAAAGTACAGGATAAGTGTTTAGAGATTAAATAGAATTGCCTGTTTTGAGAAAGGGATGAATGGGAAAATACAAGCACACGGGGAAAAGCAAGAAATTGTGTTAGAACAAATTTTACCCATTTTTACTAGAAAATTCTTGCAATGTCCTCTGCTTTTGTCTTCCCTTTTCAAACCTTAACAGTAGTATCTTACAAACTTATAGCTTTATAGAGTTAAAACTGTTTGACAACAAATTTGAAATGGCTCAGCTGCTAGTCATGAATTTTTGGAAAAAGTTCTTGTGTGGTGAGTATGTGGCAAGGAAATGAAGATCACCTTCCATCTATCAGCTATGTTAAAAATACATGAAGAGTATGTGCAACTAAACATTGTTGAGGTTTTTTTCTGTACCTTTATTCTGCCTGTATGTTCTTACTTTGCACATCCCCTTCACTTTTGTATGATTAAGGTATGTTTGGAGCTGTCTCCTGCTTTTAGCTGCCTTTAAAAGCATCATGGAGCCCGAGAAAGGAATGAAGCTCTCTGTGGTTTCTCTGAGCCATCTCATTGCAGCATAGTAGTGACACTGATACCTGCTGCTTCAAAATTGCCTCTTCCCACTTGGTCCAGATAGTTTGCCATCCTTCATCAGGTTTCCTGTAGGAAACAATAGCTGTGTGGCACGTAGCGGGATTTTGTTGATGTATTTGGTACAGTTACAGCACTAATAAATGAAGTTGTTATCTGTGATTGAAATCCCGTGCAGCTGTGCAGCTCGGGCTCCTGGCAGGCTGCCACAGCTGGTCTCATGCTTGTGGAGCCTGTGTGCATGCTGCTGTGTGCAATTACACAAAAAACTTTATCACTTTATCACCCCCATTGCTCCAGGTACCTTCTGTAGACAAGCAGTGCACTCAGTCCCAAACTGGGACTTGAACTTCTGAGTGTGCTGTGATTGGTCTACTCAGGGTGTGGCACTATTGAATTCAGTGGTAAGGATGGTTGTGTTTCTCCCATGTGTGAATGTTTCTGCAGACTTCCTCAAGGAATCAATGAGGTGTGCAAAATTCAAGGAAATTACATTTTTAGCAGGAGATTAAACAAGAAATCGCAGCAGGTAACCATTTTATACTAGGTGTAACAAACTCCTAAGGACTAGTGGTTGGAGGTTGTCTTGGGTACAGAGATCAGAAAGTGACAGTGATTTTGATTCTCAGAGGAGTAAAGAGGTGAGTTATTTTTTAGTTATATTTTACCTTGGGCTTCCAGAGGATACAGAGAGCTTTGACTGGCGCTCAGGAGGAAGAGATAGTACCACCTTTGGAAGAAGGGACAGGCCACTCAAAGGGGCAGCAAGGATGTTGTGAGGGAGAAAATGAGAAGGGCAAGGGCCAACTAGAACTTAATCTGTCTTCCTCTGTAAAAGACAATTAAAAATGTTTCTGTAAGTACATCAGCAACAAAAAGAGGACCAAGGTGAACTTCCATCCTTTACTGGATGTATTGGGAAATAATAGTGACAAAGGCTGAGGGAAAGGCCAGGGTACTTAATGCCTTCTTTACCTCAGTAGCTGCTCTGGGTATCCAGCTCACTGAGCAGAACACAGCCCCAGTAATCAAGGGGGAATGGTCAGCAACCTGCTACACCACTAGACATGCACAAATCTATGGAACCAAATGGAATCCACCAGGGGCCCTGAGATTGCTGGTGGAAGTGTTTACTGAGCCGCTTTCCATCATTTATCAGCAGTCCTGGATAAGTAAGGAGGTGCCAGTTGACTGGGGGTTGGCAAATGTAATGCCCATCTGCAAGAATGGCTGAAAGGAAAGGCTGGGGAATGACAGGTCTGTGATCCATGTCTCAGTGCCAGGAAAGGTCATTGAGTGTGATCACACAGCACATACAAGGACAGCCTGGGGATCTGACCCAGCCAGTGTGGGTTTGTGAAAGGCAGGTTCCTGCTTGACCTGCCTGGTCTTGTGCTATGGCAAGGTGACCTGCGTGGTGGATGAGGAAAAGGCAGTGGATGGTGTCTGCCTGGCTAATTGAGTTTTTGACAGTGTTTCTCACAGCATTCTCCTGAGGAAGCTGTCTGCTTATGGCCTGGATGTGTGTACTCTTTTCTGGGTACAATGGCTGGATGGCTGGACCCAGAGAGTGATCATGAATGGAGTTACATCCAGCTGGGGTCAGTCACCACTGCTGTTCCCCATGGCTCAGCACTGGCCCTGGGCTTGTTTAATGTCTTTATTGATGACTTGGGTAATGGGATTGAGTGCCCCCTCAGTCAGTGCACAGATGACACTTAATTGGGTGGGAGTGTTCATCTCCTGGAGGGCAGGAAGGCTCTGCAGAGGCGTCTGGACAGACTGCATCCATGGGCTGAGGCCAGTAGAATGAAGTTCAACCAGGCCAAGTGCTGGGACCTGTCCTTGGATCACAAAATCCCCATGCAGCACTCCAGGCTGGGGGCAGAGTGGCCGGAAAGCTGCCCAGTGGAAAAGGACCTGGTGGTGCTGGTTGACAGGGAGCAGGACACGAAGCCAACATGTGCCTGGGTTGCAAAAAAGTCCAATGGCATCCTGGGTTGTATCAGAAATAGTGTGGCCAGCAGGACCGGGGCAGGGATTGTTCCCCTGTGCTCAGCAACACTGGGGCTGCATCTCAAATCCTGTGTCCAGGTTTGGGCCCTACATGGCAAGAGAGATATTGAGATGCTGGAGCAAGTCCAGAGAAGGACAACAGAATTGAGGAAGAGTCTGGAGCACCAGTCTTATGAGGAGCTGCTGGGGGAACATGGGAGTGTTTAGCTTGGATAAAAGGAGACTTGGCAGGGACCTCATTACTCTCTACAACTATCCAGAAAGAGGTTGCAGCCAGGTGGGGGTCAGCCTCTTCTCCCAAGTGACTTAAATCATTACACAGCCATATAAAGGGGATTGTAAAAATGTGTTACCAAAGGAACTTGGAAGTGCTTGTTAGGCTGGCATGAGTAGCTGTTAGAGTAATCCAGCTCTGAGGAGGGAAAAATTGACGTTGAGTTTTCGAGCCTAATTTTCAGAAGAATGTATATATCTAAAATTGATACTCTTATTTTTAGAGTACTTTAACAAAATGTTGTCTGACAGCTTGCAGTGTTCTAATTATTGGATACAAAGTGCAGTTTAGACTGTGGAGTTTCAGGAGTGAAGTTTCCCATGTCCCAGTTTCCAGCTTCTCCTCTGGTATCTCTGGCATGCATTTCTTTTTGTCAGCACCGAGCAATTCCAACTTTCTTTTTCCTTACCTTAAAACATCCACTTTTAAGTATGCTGTGCCATCAGTGAGCCCTCTCTTTGGAAGGCAGGAATGCTGACCCTCTTCAGCAGGGGCATTGCCAGCATGCACAGGCACTTTTATGGGTTGCTGTACCAGATTGCAGCCTGATACAAAGACAGATGTCCCTAATGTTACAAAAAATTTTGCAGAGTAGGTGGTTTGAAAGACAGTCCAAAACCCAAGTGTGTCATCTGGATTTTTATGGCAATACATTTTTACCAGTTTGCTTAAAAAGTAAAAAAGATAGTTCTGCCTATGGTGCAGCGTTTGAAATAAAGCAGCTTTACAGAAGCCACCAAAACCCTGCCAAAAGTTCACTGAGCAACAGACATATTGATATCATCCCTTCCTGCTGCTGAGGTCTGAATTGAAAAATAAAAATAAAACTTCTGGAGGATAAGGGAACACAGGAGTCAAAAATTAAAGCATTTGAGTCACCGAGGCTATCTTCTTTGATAAGAGCAAACAGCCATGTTTGGAAAAGAGTCATCAGACCTACAGCCTTGTTTTGTGGAAGTGTCAGAAAATACCCCTTGAAAAAAGAAGGTAAGCATAGGATGTGGTTTGAACCTGAGGAAAGGACAAATCTTTTGTTGCTGGTGTGGAGGTTCTGCTATATGAGTTATGCCCTTGTTTCTAACACTTAAAATGTCTTGTTTCCCACTGAAAAATGTGATGCCAATTGCACTGTTTAATACAGCGTTAGTGTCCTTTTTTATTATTTGGTCACATGGCTTCCATCTTTGACCTGGACCTCAATCTTCACCTCGTTATGACATGTCATTTGGTACCCTGATTTCAAGTCTGTATTGCCAGAAGGCTGTTTAGGTGAAAATGTTAGATTTATGGTGTAATTGTAGAAACCGCACATTTAATTTGAAAGAGTTAGGCAAGGTAAGCCCTGTATTTCAAGGTGAGTCTGGAGTATGTAGTAAGTTTCCTGCCAAGGAATGTCTTAATGTCTCTATAGACACTGGAGTATCAGAAGTGGAATTTCTGTGTGACACTAAAGTCTTTCTTCCCTTTCCGTGGTGGCTGGATTATTTTTAAAACACGTTATTGTAATGACTACATTATTTTTATTTTACATTGATTTATTGTATTAGTTAGTGAAATAACTTGCCTTGTATTAAACTGTCAATGTAATCCATTGGAAAAGCAAGTGTTTCCCCACTTGAGATAGTAATCTTGTTAAAGACATGTTAATTTTTCTCAGCAGTTGGAGTAGGTACTGATTTTTAATGGTGTGCTTAGTCTGCTGATAGCAGACCTTCTACATTATCATAAACTGGGCAAAATTTGTTGTCATATTCTACACACATTTTAAACAGATTTTAAAGTCTGCTTTCTTTCTGTATTTTATCAATGGTTAAGGGGAACTTAAAATATGACAATGAAATGTTTATGTGAGTGATTTTTAATGCTGTTCTTAAAAAAAATCTGTCTTTGGATTTTTTTACTTTGGTAAAAAAATGATTTGTTTTACCTGATTTCATTCAACTGCTTTCAAGTACTGCATCCCTGAAATCTTTTAGGCTTCAGTTTTTGGGACTCAGCTGGAATAATTTACTTCCAAGTAAAAATGTGTGTCTGAAGCTAGAAGTAATGTGGTGCCAGAAGTCTGTATAGTGTTTTGCTTAACACTTGAAATTCATCATTTTGGAAAATTCTGTACTGATTTTTTTGTCCCCTGAAAAAATGCATGTTCTGTCCAAGAAAGAAGGGAATGTTGGCAAGCAAAATAATGCATTTATAATTTACAGACTAGTGGACATGTTAAAAATTCTATCAGCCAACAAGTATTTTATTGAAAAATCCTATTCAAAATATTTTCTGCTGCTATTTCTGTACAAGGTATGAATGCCTTTTGTTTTTTCTCCCCTCAACCCACACCCCTGACCTCCAGGTAGATTTCACTGTATGTCAGAAAAATCCATCTTGTTGAGTAGGGAGCTAGGAATGGGGGATGTGGGACTTCTTGCAAAAAAAAAAAAGGATTATGCCCTCTAAGAGGACATAAAATACTACTTTGAAAAGTGAATTGTGTGCAAGTAGGTGTGTGTGTTCTCTTTGGAAAAACTGCAATACATAAGAGATCTTTCAATCAACTGTGTTTACATTTCCATGAATTTCAGGGGTATACCCTTAATAAGCATTAGTGTGTTAATTAAAGTGTGTTTCCCTTTGCTAGTCTAAAACTTAATTTTTACTACAGGTTTATAAAGTTCACTAATGTGAAACTCTGCAGTCAAATTAGGCAAAATACAAATAGGTAAATGAGTTTCCTCACAGTTCTGATTTTGGGAGGCAGTCTCTCTTCTCTAGTTTGTAGGTGTTTCATGTCACTGCATTAAGGAGAAACGTTAAAGTGTATTAATGTAATTAATATTAATTAAGAATGACAATTTTATACAAATTTTTGATAGCCAAGTAGTTTTCCTCACTTGTAATTGCATTAGTGCCAAAACAGTTTTCCTTTATGGAAACTTGGTTGTTAAAATAAAACCAAGGAAAAATAGTGTGTTATACTACAAATAAAACTCCTTCTGACGTTCCTGCAAACATACCTGTGTGCTTGCGACTTGGTGATTATGTAGCTTGGATCATGACCAGGTTTCTAATGCGTATGCTCATGAGTGAGCCTTCTCACAAATATTCCAGCTGAGTTCACGGGATTAGACCTGCACTCATGTGAACAAATCCTGTCTCTGCTGATTAGTCTCTGTAAGCTGTATTTTTAGGAGTACTCAGTATTCAATACAGTGATTGCCTTGTAGAATCTAGCATAAAGGAATTGTGAGCCTTTCTGAAACCTGGCTTGCTGATATTTTGCAGACAGCTTGGATCTCCTTCTGCGTGCTGGTTAGCTTGAATAGCTGACTGCTGATTTTACACACTTCCTTTTTCAGATAACTGAAAAACTTTCTCCAGAACTGCATCTTATCTATGAACAAGAAATATTTGTGTCATGCATCATGCTTTTTATATACGCCAGAGGGAGGGGTCTGTGTGCTGCAGTAGCCCTGATACACTTTCCTAGGTTGTGATAATATTTTTATTTTTTACAAGGCACTCCATTGCCCTTAATGTTGGTAAGTTTGTTCTTGCCATCTCTGGACAAGCCTGGAAACAGGGTGGATCTCATTGCTTCTTCTGTAGGACTTGTGACTAGAAGTGCTTGTTTCGTTCTGTGTGTTCTGTTTTGGCTAGGAATTCATGTACTGGCCATGTAGTAACAGGCTTTTTGTTACTACTTACAGAATTTATATTTTGCCATTCCCTGACACTGGGTGCAAGTTTTAAAGATTGAAAGATTTTTAAAATTTTGGGCTCAAGGGTTTTTTTTTTTAAATTATGACTGTTCTTGAGGGAATCATAGAGTACCACATTGGAAGTGAACCTCAAGGATGATCTGATCCAGCCTTTCCTGGCAAAAGAGTGGATCAGACAAGATCAGCAGCACCTTTGTGTCCTGTTCCAGCAAAGGCCAGTCTCTGGAGAAACCTTTCTTTCTCTTTTTCCCTGAGAGACCAGTTTGTGATTTATCTGTTTGTATTAGGTTGTTACTGTTAAATAAATAGTTGAATATCAAGTGAACTAGTAGAAAAAAAATGGTAAAAATTCTTGGGAGTATCACTTTCTGTCTTGCTACTTGTATTCAGTATTTGCTTACTAACAAAAAAAGGCAGTCAAATATGTCAATTTGGAAGAGTGGCTGTTCTGGAGAAAAGTGGAACAGACAAAGGAAGGTGCATCACAAAAATTCGCTGTAGCCTGCAAGCTGTATTGTTTAGGTTATTTTAAACTCTGTTCCATAAAGTGAAATCTCTGTAGAGAATGATATTAGGGGAAAAGTGATAGGGGTTTTTTTATCAGTTTGTTGCCATTGCTGTCAAACTGTCCCATCCCCTCCTCCAGCAGTGAATCAAGTCCCAGTAAATTCTGTGTTTCCAAGTCTTTTTTGGTTCACTTTGATAGCAGGTATTACCAAATCCTTCTCAAAGAAGCATACTGGCATGCTGGCCCACACAAGGTGCTTAATGAAAGACAGTTTTGGCATGACAAGTCACCACTGAAAACAGCCTTTTTAGTTGCTGCCTTTTCAGCAAATCAAAATAATCACTTGACAGATGGAATAGGACAGGAGAGAGATTGCATTCTGAAGAAAAAGGCAAAATAATTAGCAGGTAATTTTCTTTTTCCAATTAAAAAAAATTGATTAAGTTTTGCATTTAAATGTCTGCCTACGTATTTACTGCTGTTGTATTGAGTGAATCACTTGCAACACTTATAAAGTCTGGAAGAGTAGGCATGAACAGTAAGATAAATACTGAGTCAAAGAACTAAATCCTTTGCCAGCTGGGGTTAAACCACAGCAAAATTGCAGATATTTCATTGCAGCACTTGAATGATCTTCCATTTCCTTCCTTGTGGAATTCAGAAGTCTAGTGGTCAGTGCAATTCACAGGTACTCTGGTTAGGAAAAGTAAGCAAGTTTTTTCTGTTTCCTAAGGGAGATTTCTTAAGTTTATTTTAATTTTCAGTGAGCATTTCTATTTCATGTGAATTCTCAGAACACTTTAAGAAAAATACTACTCTTAAAATAAGTTGGAATGCATACTCGGAAAGCTAAAAAAATCTGGATTAGGTCCTGGCATGTTCCAGTTCCTCTTGCCAGATGTCTGCAGATCTCAACAAAGCAACATCTGCAGTAAAATGCAGAGCTTAATTTTTTTGCTTTCTGATATACAGGCTCAGACGGGATTAAACCAGACTTCTTGGGTTCTGTGCAGACTATGTATTCCAGAAATGCTTTTCATCTAATTTGTTGAAATCAGGCTAAAGACAAGCTAAGTCTTAAAATTCTTCCTCATCCTGAAATCACAGCCATTGTGCAGGAGTCAGAAAATGTAAAGCTTGAGTGGTATAGGAAGGGCAGTATGATGACTAATTTTATACCCACATCTGTCAGAGTTTTGTGGAAAACAGTGATAAACCAGCATCAAGCAAAGATATTACCATTGCTTCTTGTATTATGGTTCTTGCACTTTCTGTCCAAAAAACAAAATACCCTTATGAAACATAAAATAATTGCAAAGAAACTGAATATATATATATATATATATAAATATGTTATATCCCAACTGAGATGTAGGATATAGTTGTGCAAAAAAATGTGGGTGAAGTATACTGGTGTTCTAAGGATGAGAACAGATGACCTTCAGAATCTTTCTGACCTGGTGTGGCATCCCCATACAAGATACGTGGGGTTTATGTGGCTTTAAATTATCTTACAAACACCAAAACTGAATCACGCTGACGTGAGATTTGATTCTACCCAGCTCTGAGAAAATGTGGTGTGCAGTGAAACTTCTTAAAACTTCATTGTTGTTTCATTGCTTTTATTGGTGGAATTAATTTGTATGCATATATATAATAACCCTGAATTGTATGTGAAATTTAGTCAAGCTTTTAGCGTTGTTGAACAGGAGTGCACAGCACAGTTGTGTGTGTGTGTGATCTGGGTTTGTTCTTCCTGCTTAGTCCAATTTTGGACTGTCAAATGTGTGCGGTTCCCTGTGTGCAGTTGTCTGTCACACAACAAGGTGTAGTTTCTTAACATGTATCCATTAGGATTTGAAATTAGATAGTCATGATAATTTTTTATGGTTTGTAATTTAAATGAATGAATGTGTGTGTAATCAACAGACTTGTTACAAAAATGTTTATTTTTGCAATAAGGAAATTAGTACAGTTTTAAAGTTTGCAGTGTTTTCTTACAGCAAACTTCCACAGTTTTTCAGCCTAATAGGTGTAAAATATTTAAAAGACAAAGTATATCTTTCATTTTAGCACTTGTTAAGGATCTCCTTTCGTATCATGAAAGGTTTTCTTCATGAGTAACCTCTCTTGTGTTTAAAGGTTTGTCTTCATTTCATTCAAGGATAAGTTTGCTTTTAAAGTCTGTGCTGTGAGTAATGCTTACAATAATGTACTGGGTTTAGTTAAGGTAATCTAAAATTAAGGTAACTTGTCATCTTTGAAATTACTGAACAGGCTCTGGGAGAGAGAAAATGTGTTTGACCTGTGGCTGTTGACAAAACTTCCAACTATTATTTTTTTTAAATGCCAGCTAAGATTTTCAGAATGAATAAAACCCAGTGTTACTGAAAAACAGGAGTAACCAGTATGTCAGTGAGCTTTTAAAATTGCACATGCCATTGATCTCGCAAGTACATGATAACTAATTGTTTAGATAATTTTATTGCTGTAAAAGTTTTGTTATGCTGTCGAAGAAAGTACTGCAGATTTTACGTACTCTTTCTATGTCAGAGATATCTCTGACTGAAAAATTAAAGGAAATAAAAATGTGAAGGAAAGATATTCTTCCTCTTAAGTCAAACACTGCTGTTGCATGAGACAGAATAGGCAATGGAGTTACTGGAAGGTCTTGGATTTTAAAGTTTTTCTGCCCCTGCTGTTTGTGGAAAAGGATGTTAAGTATCATTTGAATCACTTGCATTTTGAAAACAAGAATTCCTATATAAATACAGTTTAAAACTTTCCTTTTTTAATTCCAGTATCCTGAAGGCGTAAGCTGTCTTGCCTAACGTTGCATATATCCAATTTCATATTCTTTTTCCCTACAAGTGTCGTGTATTATGTTTTTGTCAGTAATACCATTTATTTGGGGATTGAGCCTAAAATTCACACATTGTGGGGGAATCCTATTATTTTTCATGTATCATCTTTCTAGTCCTACTGATGTAGAGCTGAGCAGTATTTTTGAGGGAATTACACTTGATTCATTCTGCTCTGGAAATGAGTAAGTTTGAGATTTCCCCCTTTCATGTTTTGGGAACCAGGATAAGACACATTTCTACAAGGAAATTATGCCAGGAGCTTGGGGCTTGAGGTTATAGAGAGCTGGGAACATGTCCAGAGTAGTTTAGATGGTAATGCTGATTATTTTTTTTCAAACAAATGCTTATTTCTCTTTTGGCTTGTTTTGGTTTATGGAGATAACAAACATAACACAGCTAATTGTGGTTTTATGTGCTGGTCGTCGCTTCAGCACTATCCAGACCCTCTCACTGCCTCACAGTGGACTGGGGAAGACAGTCATAAGAAAATGAGAAAGCTCATGGGTTGAGATAAAGATAGTTTATTAGGAACACCAAAAGCTGCACGCACAGGCAAAGCGAAGTAAGGAACTAATTTCCTCCTTCCTGTCAGCAGGTGTTCAGTCACCCGCAGGAAGCAGGGCTGCGTCACACCTAATGGTTTCTTGAGAAGGCAAAGGCCATCATTCCAGATGTCCCCCAGTCCTCCCTTATGTGATATGGAATATCCCTCTGGTCAGTCTGGGCCAGCTGTCCTGACTCTGTCCCCTCCCAGCCTCCTTGCTGATGGGCTGGCATGAGAAACAGGGAATGCCTTGGGTCTGTGTAACTATTGCTGAGCAGTAGCTGAAACATCCATGTCTTTTCAACACTGTTTAGGTCACAAATCCAAGGCATAGCTCCATATAAGCTGCTATGAAGAAAACTAACTCTATGCAGCCCAAATCAGTACCTCACCCCCATTTCCATACTCTATATTTTTCTCAGATCCTGTGTTAACCAATACATCCTTATTATCCACACCCCACAAA
>JAWWEW010000088.1:59786000-59807518 GCA_035583185.1 Anabacerthia variegaticeps | reverse complement strand
TTCTTACACTAGTAAAGTTAATTCATTCAAAGTAAAAATACCATGTGGCTTAGGTGATCTGCTAATTGTCTCAAATAATCAATAAATAATTTTATGCAACAGGGCAAAATTCAGAGAGTGCATTTGGCTTCAAGTGGGTGAAACATGGGTTACAGGTAGGAAAATCTTCGCAAGAATAATATATTTGATATTCACAAGAGTAAATGAAAGCTCCTAGTGGTCTAGGATAACAGCAGGGCATAGCTGGCCATAGGAACTCAGTCCTCATGAAGTGCTAAAACTCCATCCATTTTCATTGTACACACCCAAAGTGCTAAGACCTGCTGCTAGAGTCATCATTAGGGTTAGGATTTCCAGGGGAAGCTATGAAGATCCAATTCATATCATCCAGGACATCTGCAATGGAGCAGCTCTGCTGGGGGGCAGGACATGGTTCACCAGCTGGTGGAGAAGCCAGTGCAGGTGGTACCAGCATCAGGGCACAATGTATGCATGAATGCCAACACTGCTTGAGCATTTCAGCTGGGTTTTAGAGAGAAGCCTGATGAGAGCTGCCTGCTGGAGGGAGGGAGCAAGGTCAAGGCTCAATTTGGAGCTCTGACATGGGCGGATGCCACAACTCTGGAGAGGGGACAAGAATTTGGGCCACGCTCCTGTAATTAGCATTTCCAGCTCCAAGTGGTTCCCACTCTACATGTGCTTTCTTGGATGACCCTTCTGAGTGGTCTAACTCTGCATGTACTCAGTGAGGAAAGGCTTAGCACCCAGCTTTGGGTTTTGGATTTCACAGGAGGAGCCAGATGCTTAGAGGCCAGGTATTTGGTGCTTAATCTGCAGGGGTTAACTCTCTTATTAGATCTACCTGCAATAATTTGACCTCGAGGATTGCAGCTCCAATTAGATGGCGTAGGAAATGGAAAACCACACAACCCACTCACATGCATTTTTAAATAGTTATGTATATAGGTCCATAGCAGTTCTTCAGGCAGGCATGCATGGGGATTCCTGTGATAAGCCGTCAGTAAGCTCTATGTGCCAAGCAAGAGGTTCTGCTTTGGAATGTCACAGGCAAATTTAATGGTATTCTGCAACCTCCTCTTCACTGCTGGAAATGTTTTCTTCATTTGCCCCTAATTCCAAACCAACTAAGAACTGTGTTGCAGAGTGGAGAAGTAAATGGTTTTCAAATTAGTTCCTTTTTTAAACTTCACTAATGAGTCTTGCGTTGTTATTATCTGCTCCTTTATATTCTGAAAATGAAATTAATGAGACTTTTCCCCAAGAGCTGAGGATTGGGCTGACAGAATGTGACTTTAATAGGGAGGAAAGAACAGCGAAGTCTTCACATCACCACGTGGCTTTTTGCTCATCCACCCACACCTGTAGGCAACTGTAGAAATGAGAATCAGTCAAATTCACTCCTCATTTCTGCACTTGGCAGAGCACTGTGTTCTACCTGCCGCTGGTGCTGCTAATTTTGTGTTTTCTATAAACCCCCTCCCAAAGTGAAGGGACACTTTAGCCTAAGGCCTTTTACAAGGTTGATAGTCAACGGAAACAAAATTCTGACTCCATTGCTGCAGGAAGAGAGACAGGCTTTGCTGCAGGATACCCATGTGTGCATGAAGAATGGTGTCCAGGTCCCATTCCCACTGGAAAGGCAAGCAGCTATATGGTGGCTTTTTCACACACTTTGGGGTGTTAGAAAAGTGTCCCACTCATGCTGCCCCATGCAGGAACCCTGCAGCCCTTCACTGGGGGCTGATGCCTGGTGAGGGGACAGTGCCTGAGTGCTCTCTGGGGCTCTCTGATTACTTAACACTACTCAGGGACCACTCTCCCAGGGGTGCTGTGGCAGTGAGCACTGTGTTGGGCCTGGGATCACAGTGTTTCCTGGTGACTGCCAAAACAGTGGCTGGCCCTGGGCCGGGTGCCTGCCCACCCTGCTGCTGTTGGTGTGCTTGGACTGCCAGAGCCATCAAACTCAGCTGTGGCATGTGGTACTGGCACATGGCCACATACAGGGCTCTGTGTAAGGCGCAGCCGATTCCCTGTGGGATCAGGCATGGACTGAAGAGGGCTACAGGACGTCAAAAATAGAGTTTTCCTGTGGAGGTATGTCTTGGGACACTTGCAGATCCCCCAGTCACCATGCAGGCTGGGAGATGAATGCATCAAGAGAAGTCCTGAGCGGGTGGACTTGGTGCTACTGGTGGAGGAGAGGCTGACATGGGGTGGCAGTGTGTGCTTGCAGCCTGGAAAGCCAGCCACATCCTGGGTTGCAGCCAAAGTAGTGTGGGCAGCAGGTTCAGGGAGGTGATTCTGCCCCTCTGCTCTGCTCTGGTGAGACCCCAGCTGGAGCAATGCAACCAGCTCCGGGGTCCACAACGTGAGAAGGACACCGACCTGTTGCAGTGAGTCCAGAGGCTACAAAGATTATCATGGGACTGGAGCACCTCTCCTATGAGAATAGGCTGAAAGCATTGGGATTGTTTAGACTGGAGAAGAGAAGGTTCAGGGAAGACTTCACTGCAGCCTCCCAGTACTTGAAGGGTGCCTATAAAAAAGACAGGAACAAACTATTTAGCAGGGACTGTTGTGACAGGACAAGAGGTAATGGTTTTAAACTGGTAGATCATTTTTTAGATTAGATGTAAGGCATAAGTTTTTTACAAAGAGAGCAGTAAAACACTGGCACAGGTTGCCCTCAGATGTGGTGGATGTCCTGTCTCTGGAAACATCCTTTCTCAGTTATGGTGCTCATAAGGATGCATCCTGCTTGAGCACATCATGCTCAGTGCAAAATGCACAGATCAGAGCAGGCAGTTCTGGTGGCACTCATGGGCTGGACACCCTCTTTCCTAGGCTTTTGGGGGTCCAGAGATGAAAGAGGTAATTTGAGCTCCCAGGAGTGTTCAGTAGACAGATGGGGTCTTCACCACTGTTTCAACTGTGAACACTGAGACTTCCTGACTAAGAGATTTGACTCAACAAATGTAGATGCTGCCATTCTTGTTTTTACTTCCAAACTTAGAAACACTGCCAATTTGCATCATGTATTTTTTCAGGGCAAGATGTTATAAAATGACTTAAGGAACTCACAAGTTTAGCTTAATGTAAAGCAGTATTTAGTTAAATGTTTGAAATGTACTGGGATGAATATTTTCTAGAAACTATTTTAAGGCTTGTTGATGTGATATAATGGATAGCACGGGGATTTCAGTTTGTGACCTTCTGACCCCAGACAAAGAAGGAGTGTGTGAGGCTATGTCAGACTTGAGGGCAATGAATTGTTTGATTTGTTTTGTTAGCCAGGTTGGCTGGGTTTCATTAGCTGCACTCTAGGGCTATAAAATGCCTGGGTGTCTCTTTGAGCCAAAGAGATAAGTCGGTGAGACACTACTTCAGGTGGCAGCATGTCATACCAATATACAATAGCATTACCATGTACTCATAATTTTTCACTTCTTTTGTGCCTCTTAATATTTTCCTCAGTTGGGTGAGTGCTGTTTGTGAAGTTCAACACAATGATTTTCAGATTATATCTGCACTGGACAGTGTAATAGGTTTCCAGAGTTGCTCAGTCTACTGTTGTTTCTAATAAGATATATGTAACTGCAGCAGCATTGGATTTATAGGCCAGGCCTAATTATTCAGAATGGGTTTTGCACCATCAGGCTCTGCTTTGCACTTTAGCCAGTAGGCTTTTCTTGATTCTGTGTTCACTACATTAAATTCTTTCCTCTGTTTTGCTTTTTCTTGTGTTTACCCCTATTGTTTTCATCTGGTGCTCTCTTGGTTGCCAGTTTCTTCTATAATGCTTACTACTCTTTCTCAGTCTTGATGGCCCAGAAGGACCTTGTTTCACACCCTAGTGCTGGCACCTTGGTATTTTTGTTTCTTGGACTATTAGAACCTTAGACCATGTTTTTATAATAAACTATGCACCCATTGAGGCCTCTGAAAAAGTTAAAATGCATGGGGTATCTACTGTAAATTCTTTACTGTGCCACTCCTTATACTCTAAGCCATTTTAAAACCAGAAGTAGAGATTTATTTCCTCTCAGTGAGTAATCAATCTTTAATAAAAAGTAGGAGGTGGTGTGAAGACTGGTTGTTTTTTTTTTCACTGCCTTATATTTTCTGTGCCTTTAGTTTTCCAAGCAAAACATGTAAAATCAAATGTAGAAGAAGGCAGTGGTTTCTTCCTTGGTTTTGCTTCCGTCTTACAATTCCCCTTTCCTTCCATGCCTGCTATGCTGTAGCAAACTTTAGGCTAAGGCTAGTGAATAGTTTGGAGAGTGACAGAGGGAGCCATATGTTTTGTTTATTCATCTACCAAACTGTAAAAAGCTACAGGTAAGAAGCATGGGAGGAGCTTGTCCACCTTGAACAGAAGCTTGCTGCCTAACCTCGGAGCTGGGTTACTGTTTGGTTCTGAGGTGCCCTCAGCACTTGCTCTCCCCAAAGGGCCTATCCATGAAGGACAGACAGTGAAGGTTCTTCACTGAGTAAACTGGCTGAACTTCACAGGCTCTTTACATGGGAACCAATAGCTCTAAGGGACATGTGCTTAGGGGTTTCATTTCAGTGCTGTCTCATCCATGTTCAGTAGAATTGTGAAATTAAAGATTTTTTTTTTCCACTTGAGTGACATTGTTTAAATCCTGCTTGTTGAACCTGATTTCCTTCTATAACAAGGTAACCCACCCAGGTGACCTAAAAAGGCCAGCAGATGTAATCTATTTGGACTCCAGCAAAGGTTTGATACTATCTCTCACAGTCTCCTTCTGGACAAAAGGTCCAGCATGCAGCTGAATGACCATATTACATGATGGGTGAGCTACTGGCTCACAGGTCATGCAAAAAACGTTACGATGAATGGGGTCACATCAGGCTGGTGACTGGTCACTAGTGGGGTTCTCCAAGGCTCCATCCTTTCCCCAGTTGCCTTCAACACCTTCATTAAAGACTTGAATGAAGAACTTGAAGGGATACTAAGTAATTTCACCGATGACACTGAATTGAGAGGAGATGTCAAAGTCCTCCAGGGCAGAGAGGTCTTGAGGAGAGACCTCAACAAATTAAAGAGATGGTCAATCACCAACTGTATGAAGTTTAACAAGGACAAGTGCTGGATTCTGTACCTGGGATGGGACAAGCCTGGCTGTGTGTACAGACTGGGGAATGAGAGGCTGGAGAGCAGCCCCATGGAAAGGGCCCTGAGGGTCCTGGTCAATGGCAAGTTGAACATGAGCCAGAAGTGCCCTGGCAGCCAGGAGGGCCAGCCCTGTCCTGGGGGGCATCAGGCACAGCATCACCAGCTGAGCGAGGGAGGGGATTGTCCCTTTCTGCTCTGCACTGGGGTGTCCTCACCTGAAATATTGTGTGCAGTCTGGGCACTGCAATATAGGAAGACATTAAGCCATTAGAAAGTGTCCAAAGGAGGGCAATGAAGATGGTGAAGGGTCTTGAGGGAAAGCTACATGAGGAGGGGCTGAGGGCACTTGGTAGTGAGCTGAGGGCTCAGCCTGGAAGAAATGGAGACTGAAGGGAGACCTCATTGTAGTTACACCTTCCTCGTGAGAGGAAAAGGAGGGGCAAGTATCAAACTCCTTTCTCTTGTAACCATTGACAGGACTCAAGGACACAGCATGAAGCTGAGTCAGGGGAGGTTTAGGATGGAAATCAGGGAAGACTTTTTCACCTAGAGCATGTTTGAGCACTGGAACATGCTTCCCAAGGAAGTGGTCATAGCACCAAGCCTGATGTAATTCGAGAAGCATTTGGACAACACTCTCAGGCACGTGGTGTGATTTTTGGGTTGTCCTGCACAAGATCATGATCTGGACTCGATAATCCACATTGGTCCCTTCCAACTCACCATATTCTATGACTCTGTGAACCTATGACCATAATGAAGTCACCATATTAATACAAGTCTTTCATTGTCCTCAGGCACAAGAGGATATGAATACAGAATGGACAAAAGATACTGGTTGCACCATTGAGTCCTATATTCCACAGGGCTGGGGAACTACTGAGGTGGTTAGTCTATCAGATTTTTTTAGTCCATTTGTCTCAATCTATCAGAGACCACAAAGCACACACCCGGTACTAGGTTTAGATCTGGAAACAGTACAAAATCAGTACCACATTCAAATGCCTTGGTCTATATTACTTTTTTAGATGTGACTAATTTTCAATATTTGAAAGACCAAAGGGAAAAGAAGAGACATATCAAGTTTTTTAAAAAAGGGGCAACTTTTTGTTTCCTGATCACTTCAGGCAGCAGAAGCCCCAAATAAGTACCATGGTATAAATATACAGTAAAAAACAAAGATGATCAAGGATTTGAAGGTGGTGTCTTCTTTCTGCTCTCCTTCATGTCAGCATACCAACAAAGTGACCACATAAGGACTCATTACCAAAGCTTAAAATGGTTCTGCTGTTTTCCAAAAGTGAGTATATTTATATTTCCTAGGGTTTTTTGGTTTGGTTTGGGTTTTTTTGCGTCTGCTACAATGAGCCCTGTGGTTGTAACACAGATGATAGGAAATAAAGAATAAAAGGATTTTTGATTCTGTTTCCAGCCATTTTTGGAGGATATAACAAAAATTTCTGTGACTTTTACTGAATGTTTTCTATGACTGGGTAACTATTTCTTTTAGGTTTCACAGTGTGGATCCTTGTCACTGTCACGTAGTGTCTGAAATCTTCACTCAGTCTTTCATCTCATATGTTAGACCAGTTACTCTTTATGAAACATCTGGAGGATTATTTATTTAGAGATGCTCTTACTTATTCACGTGTAAAGCATCAGTGGAATGCTTTCCATTCAAAAACAAATATTCTGATAGTTTAGAGTTTATGGTACAATTCATAACACAATATATTTATTGAGTTGTTATTTAGATTTATTTCCTGAAGTTGCACAATAATAGCTATCTGAATCTTACTTACGTAGGTTGAAGTGCATCATTGAAACAATTGCATAAACTCTTTTGAGAAAGTTTTTTTGCTTGAACTGATTTTCTTGTTTCTCTTATTTTTTTAAAAGGTAAAGGATTTACAAGTTTGGAAAACAAGGATCTCACAAGTTTGTGGAAACTTAATCTGACCAACAAAGATTAAATTGTGATGTTAAGGAATGTTTTAAATCTTTTTTTGCCAATAGGAAATAATTTTTTTTTTTGCAGCAGATTTGATATAGACCTATTGTGTAAAGCTGAAAACTTAGAATAACAGACTCAGTAATGACACCACTCCAGAAATACCACAGAAAAGGAAAGAATCTCTTTAGCTTCAGTGAGGTTTTGATTAGCATCTGAATCCATTCCAGTCTTTAGAAACAAACATAAAACCATCAGTAACAACCTTTAGACTACTGATCCATTGCAGTAGATGAGATATTTTGGAGGGAAATTCAGGAAATAATTTGGCTGCAAGAGTTATACTGTATTTCTATAGAAGATGCACATAATGAAGCTTGCTTACAGAGTTTTTTACTTTTTTTAATATTAACTTTCAGCCCTGGTTGTCAGAAAGTGTGCAGAATTTTAGGATGGAGCCAGTATATACAACACCAACAAGCTGCTTGCATTTCAGAACGCTGATAAACACTGTAGCTTTGTGATACTAATTCTGAGGCCTAATTCCAGATGTCTTTGGTATACGTAGAAGGGAAGCCTTTTGACCTTATTTTTGCAAGAATACTGGCAAAGGAACGTGGCAGGGCAGTAAAAATGAAAATTTCTGTTTTTCTGATAATCAGAAATTGATTAATTCTTTGAAATACAATTCTAGATTAGATTTAGATTTTTAGATTAAAAAGGAGATAAGGATTCTGCAAACTACCTCTCTGAGCAGCTCCTTTCATTATGGAGGATAAAATCATGACAAGAGAACACAAAATCAGAACTAAAAGTTAACATAAACTGAGGACAGCCTCAGAGAACAAATTTCCTTATTACAGAAATGTCTAAGTTATTCACAGAAGAGACTGGGAACTGAGTCTTATTTGTAGTAGTCATGATCATCTGATCAGTAAAGGCCCACACTCTTGATGTTTGCAAAGGATACAATTTTTTCCTCATTATGGCTTCAGCTAGTTCTGGACAGCAACAGGTATATTCAAGAGCTTCACATATCTTGCTGATACTGCCCTGCAGAGATCTGCAACTATTGCAGAACACCTAGGACCCAACTCTGGGCTGGAAGCAGGCAGACCATAATTACAGATACAGCAGCAGGCTGATGTGAATCTGCCCTAGCATGTTAGTCTGATGCTGCTGAAAGTCAGAGCTGGCTAGCTGTGGATAGCAGCATCCTGGTGTGCTTGGACTGAGCTAGTGTAAATGGTACTAAACTTCACTTCATACCAGTGTCAATCAATGGCAGTTCTGCATTTTCTTGCTAAGGGTGGAGATTCCTAAAGTCCAAGAAGCCTAGGCCTGAGGATGTTATCCCTTAGAGCCTCTCAAAGTCTTTTAACTTTAACAGATAGAAAAGGAGACAGCTAGATTATTTAGAAAATAAAACAGTGAGATTCCTTTTCCCTTAATTTAATGAGATTGTTTTCCCTTAAACTGTGAAGGATTTAATTTGTCTAAGGAAATCTCCTGTTAATAGTCTTTCAGATGCAACAGTTAATACCTTTCCATTTTGGGAAAAAGAAGACAAAACTGAGTTCTAGGGCTGGACCTCACATTCCTGCTGTTATTAAAATCTGATTCTGTTTCTGAAAGCCAAGCAAGACCAAAGAGGCAGAAGAGAGTGTGGAAATAGCAAACACAGACTCTGAGTTTCTGACTCTCAGAGAAACAAAACTACAGTCAGTACAAAACTTGGCAAGCTTACTAGTTCACTCAACACAGCTTTTAGCTTCCTCAGAAGACACTGGATGACACCACTGCTTTGTAAGACACATTGTGAGCTATCTAAATAGGACTTTTCTGAGGCAAATGATTAAAAATGAGACATAGCAGAGGGAAACAGGGTGCGAAGGAGATGATACTCAAGAGAGGAGTAGGCAGGGGAAACACAGCAACAGGAAAGAAAGAATCACACTTGAGTCTAGGTTTGGTGATCTCCTGACACCGATGGAAGCTGTAATGCCCAAAGGTCCCTGTTCCTGCTGTTGAAAGATTGTTTAAGGAGGTTTTGTGTTCTGACATACTTTCAGTTATTCTTTGATCCCAAAGAGTCTTCTTTTGGATGGTTTCTAAAGAGGAATGGTTTGAATAGTCAGTAATTTCATTCATCATTAATTACATCCAGTACTTCCTTTTGGGTTTACTGATTTCTGCTCCCATTCTCATTTTTTTTTTTCCTAGCATATTTTTAATGCAGCTCTTGGATAGCACTGCCAGACCATTATGCTAGATTAATTCAGTCTTTCTCACTCTTACTGCCCTTTATAAACAGTGTCCTGTAACAGTCTTAGTTAGTTCCTTATGGGATCTGATTGGAGTTTGCATGTAATCATTAAGCACTGCTGGTTTTTCAAAAACAAGGAGTTAATTTGTGAGAGTTATTTTGTATCCTGAGGCTCTCCTCTCTCTAATGACCAATGTTCTGCCTTTCTGACATCTTCTTGGACAAGACAAGGTTCTTGGTGCTTTCTTTCTTTGAAGATGTGAGTAACATATTGCATAATCTCGAGTAGCAGATGCCTGTCTGGGCTGAAACCCCAAAAACCGTGATGAGGCTTTGTTGCTTGTTAGTGACCTTGTTTTCTACCATGGTGATGCTCAAGCATACCCAACTAATTTGTTATGCAGATTCTCTTCAGCTGTAGTGTTGTTTGTTCATCATGTTTCTTGTTCAATAGCCATGTCCACCTCATTCCAGAGGGGATGGTTTCATTCACAGGGTAAATCATATCTGCATTGCCAAGGCTTATTTGTCAAAGGCTTTAATCCATCTCCTAGAACTTTGGACTTTGATCGTAGTGACAGTCTGGTTTGTGTTACAGATGCAGCTTTTTATAATTTTTTTCTCTTTATTTGTCTATATGGGAATTTTGTTCTTCAGTTTTAAATCACTTCCAAACTCTCCAATAGGTGGACCTTCTTTCCACACTCTGTTTAAGCATCTTTCATATGTTTCATTTTTATGTGGCATTACTCTTTCCACTTATTAAGCATGAGTTCATAGCTAGCCTTCTTTGCCAGAAACAAATGAAAATTCATGAACACAACAAGTGCTTTAGAAGAGTCTGCACTCTGAAGTCTGCCTTTTGCTGGACCCCTTTGCTGGCAGATACAGAATGAAACACTATAGCTTTCCAAAAGTTCCTCATTTTGTGACTTTAGCTTGATGGTGGCCATAATGGGAGGAGACAGGAGCTGGATGTATGTTTAATGTAGTCTTATTTTTTCCCACAGACAATATTTGGTGTATAAAGACAAATGCCCTTTCCCCCCCAGTTTTTATGGAATGCTCAGCTACATATCAGTAATTGGAAGAAATCTGCTTTATTCTGTATTGTGTGTCTGTACTTAAGGATAACAAGAGCTTCTCTGTGTGTGTTCCAGACTGGAGTGTGGTGTGCAGATATGGAGGTAGCTTTGCATGTGCTACCTCAGGTACTGAAAGAGATCAGAAGACTGCTTTAGGTTAATTAACCCACTTGTTGGTTTGGGCAGAAGAAAGAAATCTGATATATTTTTTTCTCACTCACTGATGTCCTTAAATAATACAGTCACAGAGTGCAGAGGTAAATCTTAACAGAGGAAAATAAGACCAAGAAGAGAAGGTAATGTGGGTTTGTTACGAATGACTCATGACAAGCTAAATTATGTGTTTGGTAGTTATCTTACTGAAGGAATGAAATGCAGTGCCCATACTGGGTTTTTGCTTGTGTGAAGTTTTCTTCTGAAAAGCTCAGGTATGTGGTGGAACTGTAGCTGCCACAGTGAGACTCTAGCCTGTTCCATCTAAGGTTGGTTTAAACAAATATAATCAGTAATTACTAGACGGGACATGCTGATGTATAAGGACTCTGTACTCATGGGGTTTTAAATGTTTCTCAGAACCTTCATTATTACCTCTTCATAAAAGTAGTCTAAAGAGAGTCATGAATATTTTGTAGAACTCATTTAAAAAATATTGTATAGATGATAACTGTAGAAACAGACTGAAGTTGATGAAGTGAAGTTTCAAACGCAAACATAGCATGTTTCACATTAGAAAAAATATATATAGAATGTGGGAAATCTTTTAGGACATGTATTTAACCCATGGAGAACTATCTGGGGACTATAGCTGATGGTGATTTAAGTTGGTAAACAGTGCAGTACTAATGAGAAAAATAGCTACTACTGTACTTCACTGAAATACCAAGGGTATTAGTATATGTGAAGCAAGTGTTCTTAGCTTGCTGTAGTCAACATATGATTTGTAGTACTGTGTTCAATTCTGGGCAACATATTTTAAAAGAGCCCCACACAAGTTGGAGAGGGACCAGAGGAGAGCAGCTAATGTGATAGATGTTTTGGAAACAAAGACCTGTGTGGAAAAGAAGTGAGAATATGTGATGCAGAGATGACTGATGGGAACATGGGACTTGATTATCTCACATCAAAACAGTCTTACAAGGAGAAAAAGCACAATTGTTCATGTTAATGCAGGAAGATGGTAGAAGCAGTTATGGATGGAGCAGAAATGAAAATATAAATTGAGCATGGAGGGTTTTTATCAGAGGAATGGAACAAAAAAGACAGCTGGCAAGGGAGGGTATGGAACTGTTATTTTGGGATGCATTTCCAGCTAGAGTAACTGTCCATCTGTCAAGGACAGCTCCTGGGCTTAAAAAATATTACTCCAAAAATGCAGGTGGCTGAGTTACACACTCCTCAATTTCTCTAAGATCCTAAAACTGACTTTCCCCTTTTTGTTTGTAATCTTCTATCCTTACCTCTCCTTCCTGCCTCAGGCATGGTTCCAGCTGTTTTGCATCAGTGAAGCACTTGGCTCTTTGACTGACTTAAGTTCAAGGATTGGTACTAATTGAGGCCCTAGAACTACTCCTGTGTTAAAACCTTGGTACGTGGATCTTCTTGGAGATGTTGAGAAGCATTTGTAAAAGCTTTTAAATGCTTTAGGCAGAGAGAGAGAAGTGTCCAGCAACTAAGGAAACTTTGCAATCAGAAGCAACACGGCTGCTATGATACAGTGTCTTTTGGCTACAATCCTCACAGCCAGTCTAATCAGTACCAGGCCCACGACATGCTGAGGAGATGTCTGGTTTGAGGGTCCAAGTATGGTTTCTGCACAGCTTTACTCCATTCTGTGAGTACGTGCTAGCATGTTCAGCTCTTTCAGCTCTATACCTCATTTTCTATTGTACCATGTAAACATAATCCCCATTTTCCTGAACCAACTGAGAATTAAGTGCCTAACTGTGTGCAGAATCTGTCTGTACTGAAGCTGCTCTCCCATCTGTTACAGTCTGGTGTATTTAAAGCAGGTGTCCCAGAGGTTGATAACAAGGTATTTCCATCACACTGTAGGGCTCGCTGATATGGAGTCATCTAAGTTTGCAGAGCAGCTCTATTAGACTATTTATATAATAACCCAAGATATAAAATACACAGGCTCAGTAACTGGATTTCTGCAGGTCTATAATCTGCATGGAACCTGTCTTTTGAAAACACTTAAAGTACTGATAGATTAATCCTTGCATCAGCTCAGTCAACCAGGGAAGAATTTTATCCCCAGTCTCCCAAGTGAAGACAGTGTAATGAAATATTTTAAGGAATTGCCAGCTCTGCAGACAGTGTTTTGGCTCCCACACCTTGCATTTTTCCCTCAAATATTCTGAACATTAGGATGAAAGGAAAATATGTCATAGGAAAAAAACCTGGGGGACAAATGCTTGTCCAATGCAAATCAGCACTGGGAAGGAACAATACTGATGTTCCCTGTCCAGTATCTTGCTCTTTCTTGGCAGTGTCCTACAGAAATGTGTTGTTTTTCCCCTTTATGAGACTAAAACTTTTCTATATCAGCATATCTTAGGCTTGTATTTCTGTCCTTTATCTAATTTTAATAGAACTGTAAAAGTTTGGGGGTTTTTATTTTTTTTTCTTTTTTTTTTTTTTTTTCAGATAAAACTTGACCATCAGAAGCTGAGTGCAGGAAACATGAGGAAATTTCAAGGTATCTGAAAAAGGCAATTTGATGATTTTTGAGATAAAAGAACACAAACAATAGTAAAAGTTGAAGACATTTTATGAGCACTTTTCATTGACATTGCAACTTCAAAGCATTTTGTTGCATTTTATTATTTAAATTTCCAGGTCAGTGGTCAGGGGGGTGAATTATACTATGTATGAAATATCAAAAAAAGGAAAGAAAGGAATTATAATAAAACATTCACAGCCCTTCATGTCCATGTGCAGACATTTTAAATTTACCCAAGTTTTGAGTGTTTTTTTGGCCTACTCAGACTATTTGTCAATGCCAGCACTGGTGTAGTCTAAACATCATAAATTGTCTTCTCTTCAGCTGCATTAAAGTTACTCGACTGCAACTTTAACCAGTGAGCTCTGTTTGTTCCTGCCAGTAATACTCTACTTTCCCTTGCTGGTTCCACATATGCATTAAGGGATATATTCTTTTGCCAGTCAGTTATTCTAAGTATGTGGACTCCCTAAGGGTAAGACAGACTTCACATTTGATTCCCTTTCCCACTGACAGCATGGCAAGTGCAAATATTACTGCTATCCTTTATTTTTCTCCATTGCCAGGCTACCGTCAGAGACAAGATGCAGAGCTGGAAGAACTTTTGTCCTGCATCATGGCCATTCTTTTGTTCAGGAAAAAAATTAAACAAGAGAACAGTAAGGTGCCCAGGAGAAATGCAGTACATCCTGCAGCTGGCCGTAAATTTATACCTGACTGTGTAAATTGGGGCTCTCCCTACTGTTCCCAAAATTCATCACATGTGGACTGCTGTGAGTCTTTGCAGATGATTTCTCTCACTGTGTGTGCTCCACAAGTCTAGCAACATCATTTGCCCTGAGAAGAATTCTCCAGGTGGGCACTTTTTGGTTACTTCAGCAGAGCATCAGCTTCTGAAGGAACAGTAACAACATGCAATCTGCTCTGATCACACCCCTTTTGCTTTGTGACTTGCTGACTTGTGCTGTAGCCAGGCTAATCATGAGGTGAATTGGAGTGCCAGAAATTTGTCTTCCCCTGCTGCCGTGGAAGTGCTGCTCTGTTTTCCCTCAGCCCAGTTGTTCAATATGAGGCATGATCTGCTCACAAGTTTGTTGTTTTGGTATTTCCTAGTAAAGCTTTTGAATCAGCTTTTGACTTTAACACTCTTGGTGAGTTCCTATGTAAAGCCTAGAGCAGCAGGTTGCTGTGGCTGAAAGAAGTGTTCAAGATCTACAACTGCTAGAATGGCTTTATGAGGCTGTGAGAAGAACATAGGTGGTAATTTGGACACTTTCACACTTACCTTCAAAGACAATTTGTTCATACAGCCTGAGTTTGTGGTGGGCCTTAAGGGTATTTTACCTTCTCCCCACACCCTAACTCCTGAGCTTTCTTGATTTGTATTTCAGCCCCAGGAAGTTCAGAATTGTCTCGTTCTTATGTCTTTGGGAGATACATTGTTGTACTCTCATATATGGAGCAAGGCAGATACCCAAGACTTTAGATTTTAAGGATCGTGCTTAGAGCAGCCTCATTTGTTTCAAACCATCATGTTAGATGCAGTGGGAAAAATCCTATTGTGCACACTGACACAGCTGACATGCAGGCATCGCAAAATCTTTTGTAGTTGGCTTAAATCAAGCACTTTGAGCCACAACCTTTACTCTATGAAGAAAATTATCCACACAAAAATGAAATGCTAAGAATAACTGTTTGTATGCAGGGTTTTATTTTTCATTGTAGTCACTGGCTGGCAAAACTGATCTCTCCTTCCCAAGAAACATTTTTTTCATTTTCCGGTTGCATATTTGTCAGCATCCCAGTTCAGCTTGGAGATTTTGTACTGATGGTAATTAGTTTCAGCTCATATTTACTGGCAGGGATTTCTCCAAATCAGTGAAAATAAACAGAAGTGTAACAACATGTTTGAAAGGATGCAGTATTTTTGCTTTTATAAGGCCAGAAAACAAAACACAAATATAAAAATACAGTAAGGCATCAAATGTGTAAATTCAATACAGTAAAGAAGGCAACAGGAAAATACTGCAGTTTTCAATCTCAACTATCTGACTGCTAAGGATTATGTCTTTTGCATGAATATCTTTTGATGGGTAAAAAAAAAAATAATAAGGAGCCCATAATAGGGACTGTATCTGACAGCTTAAAGCACTTGCAGTGAGAACTGAGAAAAGTTCTGGATGTTAATAGACGTTTTTACTGATAATGGCTTGAAGTTCATGAGTGCTAGAAGTATGTTATTTCTGGTGTAAGGTTATAAAGAGTATAATATGGTATTCATTAAAGTAGGAAGCCAAAAATAACATCTGTCTCTCATGAATAAGTGATATGGTCTCATTTTAGATCTCTTCATATTTGAAAACATATTTGCTAGAAAATTAGTGTTTTTGTACCCTTTCAAAAAAACTGCAACATTAAATCTCATAGTAATATCATCACACCATTTTAGGACAAAGTGATAAAAATATAAAAATATTGGTTGAACTTGGTTATAATAATTTTGCAAACTGTAGGTATGGTTCTCACTGCCCAAGCAAGCCTTTGTTTGTTTCTTTTCAGTGTATCACATGAGGGTTTCCCACATATACCTGAGAGGAAACCAGATCTTTTAAGCAGTGATGCCTTTGGGTGCTGTAAAACGTGGTTCATCCAAGGGGACATCAGGTTCAGGCTGCCACTGTACCAGCCTGAGCCTACACAGAACCAAATGCCTCTTGGGAGGTTCTCGACACTTATGTTGTCCTGTGGTGTAGTGCATGGTACCTGTTCACCATGTGGTAGTTGTTTTTCAAATTCATGGATTTCAGTTGTCTGGAAATCATGTGTAAAATCATGTTGAATTCAACTATTTGTTTCATATAGAAAACAATGTATTTTAGAAAAAGATTGAAGTGCTACAGTCTGGTATCTTTGAGAAACAAAATTTCAGCAGTCAGCTGTGCTCCTTTCAGTAATGTGCATGGATTTATTGCCGCTGAAAACCCTTCTATGGTAGCTTTATCTCTTCTTGTAAATGAAATACATCACATGAAAGACATTTTCCCTTGCTTTGCTGGATAAAACCAGAATTTTTTTCTCAGGGTGGTGGGCTTTTTTGTTTACTCAACTCTCCTGTTACTCACTCTGATCTACTCACCATCACAAAATTGTCATAGGCTCAAATCCTGCTGCTGCACTCTGTGAAAGGCAGGTGGACTCTTGTGTACACTTGCATTGAGACCCCACTGCAGTAACGTGCCACAGGGACGTCTCTTTTTAGTCCTCACAGAAGCAAAGATCACGCCATCATGTTTTCATAGCTAGGATTATCTTTCTGTAAGGTGTTCTAGTTTAGTTATTACAGGGTAGCTGTACCCATTTTCCAGACCAGACTGAGAGCAGGTGAAAGCAAGCTCTTTAAGGTGAATGTGTAATTGGAAATGTTTCCTGGAAAATGACAGATCTTGTGAGCAAGGTGGGTGCTGGGTACTCTCAGATGGGCAGCTTGCAGTCAGTCCATAGTCTGACTGTGGATCTGTGTATGGATGCAGTTTCTTGGCTTAGAGATCGTGCAGTAGCCTTCTGCTCCCCAGCTGATCTTCAAAAGTGGGTGTAGAGGCAAAGACTGTGGCTTATACAGTGACTGGTCTGCTGAGTGCACGTCAAATAATGTGCAATAAAAATGATGGATAGCAAATGTCATATTGCATTATAAATATGAATTTTTCATGGTTCAGGGCAAAAATGCATCAATCAATAGTAAACACATTTTCTGTTTGGAACACCTGTTACAATTAATTCTGGATAATCAGTTATTTTTTTAAATGAAAAACAACAACAATGTGGACATTACTTTTCTTCAACCTAATTTTAATTTTGATATTACACAAATCCTTTTGGTTTTGATTAAGGATTTGCAGGCTCTATAACAGGTCCATAATATAAGTCAGAGAATTTGGCTGACATAGCCAGGAGTGGTTTAAGTGAATGTGCTGCTAAATAATCTTATGAGTGGATGATAGTTTTGTAATCTCAGTGCCCATTTGGTAATAAAATATTATTTAAAAATGCTTAGCCAAAGTGGAGCATTGGAGCCACATGCTATTATTATTTAATCTCTACAAATTTAGCTTTGCTCAGGATAAAACTCAGATATGTCTGGAAATAGTCAAAATTTTCTCATTTATATGCATAACCCAAATACAATAGGTTCATAATTTGCACTGCCAGGGAGCCTCTGAGGGCAATGTCAAGCTGGTTGGGTTCATGTTGTGGTGCCCATCTTTTAGCCATTTCCCAAATGGCAGAATTTGTGGTCCTGATGTAGGCAGCTAGGGATGTCTGCCTAGCACAAGGAAAGGGCAGGAACCTTATCCTGGGACACTAGTCAAGGGGCTGATCAGAGAAGCTGAGAATGTGGAAAAACATTTCATCCTACTTTCAAAGAGGCTCAAGCAGCTAATTCTGAAGGAAGGTGCTGCTCTTTCTTCCTGGTATTCATAGCCACGAATCCTTTTCTGCAAGTAGGTGGGTGGCCAGGCCTTTCTCACATAAAGTGCAGCTGGAATAGGAGGAGGGGATGGAACGCGTGGTGCATTTCTGGCCAACAGCTCAGTCAGCAGAGATCTGTCTGAAATAAAGAACTGTTATGTTCAAGCTCTTGCTCCAGTGAATATCTAATTATCTATGCAAAAATAGGTAATTATTTAGTTTTAGTCTAGTGGTCTTTCAGTTCAGCAAGCCATCCCAAATCAGGTATTTGCACAGTTTTCATTCGCTCTGTATCACAACATCTTCAACAGGAGAGACAACATTCCTTGAAATGCTCAGTAGTCTGGTGGTTAAAGCCTTTTCTTGGAACTTTTCTTCTGGTCCCTACCCCAGTTTGTACCTTACATGGCCTTGAACTTGGCTCTTTTACATCCTACTTCTGTTATAGAGCACTTTGGTCTACTGTGGAGCTTTAGGCTTCCAAACAAAACTAAGGAGATGGTTCTGGCATGAAGTCTGCCATTTTGTGAGTGGTGAAGTGTGCTTACAAGACTCTTCTTTAAAATGTGGAGAGAACCTTGTGAAATCTTAAACCACGATTCAAGCCCATGGCAGGAACTGAGCTGCACAGTACAGACATGATCTCTACAGCTATGTGACCGGCAGCAAAAATGGATTTACCTAGGGGATATTTTGATGAAAATTTAAAGTTAAGCATACATAGGCCAGTACAGACATGCCTCTCTCCTACACTCAGGTATGGTTGTTGACACGGCTTGTGCCCTGGAACAGTGTATTTGCAGCAACACGGTTTTCTATTTGAACTAAAGGGAGATACTTGTAGAGAGAAAACAGAGGACAGAAGACTTAAATTTTGCCTTTAGGTAACATCTCCAAGACATTTGAGTGTGAACATGAATGTGTCATATGTGTTTCATGGTGCTGAGCCATTCCTTAGAGGATGTCAGAGCAGGATTTGGTGTTATTAAGCTTCAAGATGTAGAATCCATTGTCAGCCAGCAGGACCTTTCTTTGTTACTTGCTGAAGAAGAAAAAGGTCTCTCTCTACCAGACTAACTTGAAATTTAAATGTGGAATGAAAACAAAGAAATAGTTGGTAATTATGATCCTGGCACACTAGTTAGCCTAAGCTGTCTTGTTAACAACTTTTGGCAGAATATGTGGAACATGCAGTGGACTGAGGTAGGAAAAATGGGTTATTTTGCTGGTACTTACAGTTTCTATGAGATATACTACTGGGGGAATCCGAGAGACATTAGAAATGTTAACAATCCATTCTGGCTCTCAACATGGGCAATTCGGAGATAGACTCTGATGTGTTGATGCTGAAGGTGGTGGTTAGTACTTTAACGATACTAAAGGACATTTTCAGTATTGAACTCTTTTGTTCAATTAGCCTGAATATTAAACCATGAAGAAAAAATAAAATCAGAAGTAGTTGCATAGCACCTTATCTAAAGTGACCATACAATAGATATTAAGTTATTGTGTTAGTACTGTGCAACTTTCAAGACTTAAGATAGGATGCATTAAAGATGGAATATTGTGCAAGGAGTGAATAATGTAGAGTATATTATATGCCTTGCTCCCAAAGGGATTAGAACTTCCAGATCTGGAGGAAAGGGTCTGTGTTTCCCACCACTTTATTAATACTTTAAATCATAGTCTTCTATTCTTATCCATATCAGCTGTGCTCTGAAGAGGCAAAGATTCTATCCTCCTGGTAAGGCTCATGGCTGTAACCTGTAGTCCGCCTTGTATGGAAAGAAGTAAGAAGTAGTTTTCAGTGCATGTTTTAGGTTTCAATTCACCCTGACACCTGGAAATCTTTTCATGGAAATCAAAGAATAATTTCCTAGGAGAATGATGTGTTGAAAAGCACTGAGGAGAAAATGTCAGTAATAACTTCATATTTTCTTGGATTTCTCTGGTTGTCACAGATTTAGCATTAGCCAGGGAGAGCTTTTATGTTGAATATGACAGGAAAATTACTTTTATTCTTGGTATCAATGCAGAATTACACTGTGTTCAGCTACGCTTATACTGTATGGTTTGGGTTTATTGAAAATTTAATTTAATAAAGATGGGTCAATTGCAGTAGCTAATACAGAGTTGAATTTGCACAGCAAAAAGTTGGAGGATATAATCTCTGAAATACTTTTTATGGAATCTGTTTTCAATCTACCTTGAGACTGGTTTTTCATGTTGCTTTTAAAACTTGGAGAAGCAGTAGTTTTTAAGAAACAAATAGTCAATGCAGCATATTTTCCATTTAATTAAATGAACTTTGTATACATGTACAATGTGGATTCCTGATTCTTTAAATTTTGCAGTACTAAAATCTGGTAAGATGCCAAAAGATGTTAATTGTGAAAGAGATACATTCCTAGAAAACACATAGTGCCGTGTCTCTGACAGACAAACCCATTTCTTGACCCTATCTAGTAAAAATTAAACAGATTCCACAGGATGAAATTTGAGTATTTTGTGACAAGACTGCAGCAAAACGGCACAAAACCAAGACTAGGCTAAGAAAGGAAAACAGGAGTTAAAAGGCACTAATGATTACCATACTCTGCTTATTCAAGCAACTCTGGGATGACATCAAAATACTTGTCAGGCATTAAAGAGGCTTCTCAACAACTTCATGAAGTTGCCTGTTAAATTTAGTTTACAGATGGATTAGACTGAGAAAGCATGAAATTTAAATGGCATGGTCCCATGAGGAATCAGTGGCAGAGCTGAGAACAGAATCTCTCCTCAGTAACTGCTTCTCAGTATTGACAAGAGAAACCATTTTAAAATAAAAACTTTGACTTGGTTTACAAAGTCATAACTTTAAAAAGAATCCTGAGATAAAACCCTCTATGTTTCTTTAATAATAAAAAAATAAAAAAATGTTTGCATGTCCAGAAAAGTGAAGAGAAGGTAGTACTAGTAAAAAAGTAAAATTTCTAAGAACTATAAGAAAGTGTTTGTTTTGAAGCTATTTCTAATCTTTATGTTAGAATCTCTGGTTTCACTGAAAAGATGAACTTTTTTCATTATGCGTGAGTGTTGGTACATCTGAATTTGCACAAAGGAAAAAACGGGACATAGAAGGTCAGCCTACCCTTGGATTCAGAGAATACCAGCAAAACCACAAATCTGGTATGATGCCAGCATAAACAGATTTACAACAAATATCCTGTCATGAGTGTTCATAACAAGTTGTTCCCTGAACAGAGAAACTGAGGATACCTATGGAGTTGTGATCTCTTGTCTATACAATGCAGGCCCTCCTGCAGGACTCCTGGTTCCCTCTCCATCCTTGTGAGATTTGTACAATGTTACAGGTGTGCCCTCAGTTTTGCCTGGTTCCTCACTCTCTCTTCCTGCAATACCCATAGGTCTGGTCTTTTACTTCTTTGGGCCCCACAACCTTTCAGATGCCCCATCACAACCAAAAGTCCTCAGCACCCCGTCCCATCTCCATCTCACTGCCCTGAAGAAGTGATGAGTCAGGGATCTTTTTCATTGCTTTAGGGGCTCATGGCTGCTGAGAAGTCCAGCCCACCCTGCTCAGGACTAAGTAGATAAGGAATAAGAACACTTTGTCTTATCATCAGCAGAGGCAGTAGTATCAAATCTCTCTTTCTCTCTCTGTCTGAATGTCAGGTGTTGAATTTTCTGTAAAATTCATCTGAAATTTGTAAAGGGATTTGGGTACTATTAAGGGGGCCCTTGGAGGTAGATGAATAGGGTCATGTTAATACAGATATCACAGAACATGCCAAGCTGGAAGGGACCCACAAGGATCATCAAGTCCAACCCTTAGCCTTATACAGGACCATCCCCAA